>JARQOC010000001.1:628681962-629399462 GCA_033576535.1 Allobates femoralis
GTGCAGATATTGTTCGCAGATCTCTGGTTGCAGTGAAATCATGGAAAAATTTGTACCATTTATACACAGCCACAAAATCCAGCAATGTGTCCATGATTTCACTGCAACCAGAGATCTGCGAACAATATCTGCACAGATATCTGTGTGTGTGACGTGGCCCTAAGAGATCTCCCCCATTGTGATTGCAAGGAATCTGCTCCGTCTTCTGTGATCACACTGCACCCAGGCGTCACCCCCTGATGGGGAAACTGTGGGGGATTTAGTGCACTCACCCCTTCTCTAGATCAGGAGTTTTTGGTGCTGTATATTTTCATTTTGCAAAAAACGCAGCATCTTCCAGTTTCAGCGCGGTGGATGGGATCTATAGGAATCTCACACCCAATGTAGAATTTCTACTTGCATAAATGCCTTGTGCCATTGTGTCTGGATGTCCCCAATAAAATGCCACCTGATTGGCCAGCTGAAATGGAAAAGAAGTGTCTCGGCCGCTGGCACCACACATGCAGTCGATGGGGTACACTATGCATTACTGCCAGCAGCGCCGTGTGCTTCTGCTGTCCTCTGAGTCCTTCTCCTCCGTTGGTGTTGCTGCGCCACCCCCTTCCATAACCCCTCACAAGCATGCCTCAGAGTCTGACCCCATCATGACGTCACCCTCTTAGGAACTGCGCATGCAGCCGCCATTTTTGTACACCTGATCTGCTACTGTGTATTACAGGGTGAACAAAAATGTCAGCAGCGTGAGTCTCGAGTCCACCCTCACTGCTGCACGAGCCCAACCCCATCATCACCTCGCCACCCTCCAAAGAAAGGATGCCACTGCCGCATGAGCATGCCCAAGAGCCACCTCGGCGTCCTCCAAAGAAAGGAGGCCCCCAATGCACGAGCCCGCCCCAGAGCCTCCACCGCCCTCCAAAGAAAGGATGTCACCGCCACATCAGCCCACCCCAGAGCCACCACCGCCCTCCAAAGAAAGGGTGCCATCGCCGCACGAGCCCGCCCCAGAGCCACGGCACCGCCCTCCAAAGGAAGGACACCACTGCTGCATGAGCCCACCCCAGAGCCACCACCGCCCTCCAGAGGAAAGACACCACCACCGCACATGCCCGTCCCAGAGCCACCTCAGCACCCTCCACAGAAAGGAGGCCACCGCCACACAAGCCCACTCAAGAGCTACCTCGCCGCCCTCTAAAGAAAGGAGGCCACCGCCGCATGAGCCCACCCAAGAGCTACCTCACCGCCCTCCAAAGAAAGGAGGCCACCGCCGCATGAGCCCACCGCACAGCCACCACCCCCCACCAAAGAAAGGATGCCATCGCCGCACGAGCCCGCCCCAGAGCCACCGCACCGCCCTCACACAAAACTACGCCACCGCCTACAATCTCCCGATAACATCGGGCCCCCATCTAGTATATATGTGTGTGTGTATATGTGTGTGTGTGTATATATAAATGCATATATATGAGGATGTCATGCTACATAAATATATATATAAATATACTAGATGTAGTACCCGGCTACGCCCTATATATATATATACTAGCTGTAGTACCCGGCTACGCCCTATATATATATACTAGCTGTAGTACCCGGCTACGCCCGGGTTGATAAATAACTGCTGTTAGCTATAACAAAATAGAATTTGAATATGTCATATTAATGACCTGCAGGAAAATAGAAGCTGAGCTGTGATTGGTTGCTATAGGCAGCCTGATAAATCTCCAACCAACAGTAAACCCTCCCCCGGCCGGGCAGTATATGTTACCTCTCACATACACATAATAGACGGCTCATGTGACTGACATCTGCCTTAATTCCCTATATGACACATGTGTTGCACATTGGCTGTTTTTAATCAGATGTTTATGTTTGGAAATGAAAGATAGCACACGTATGAGGCGAGCTGTGTGAGGTGATTTGTGCACATCTGTGTTTGTCTGTGTGGTGTGTGTGTCCCTGAGGTGTGTATGTGTGTGTCCCAGTGGGGTGAGTGCATGTGTCCCTATAGGGTGTGTATGTGTGTGTGTCGCTGTGGGAGGGGGTCTGTGTGGTGTGTGTGTATCTGTGTTGTGTGTGTCTCTTTGTGGTGTGTGTGTGTCCTTATGGGGTGAGTGCATGTGTTCCTATAGGGTGTGTATGTGTGTGTGTCCCTGTGTGGGGGGTCTGTGTGGTGTGTGTCTCTGTGTTGTGTGTGTCTCTTTGTGGTGTATGTCCCTGTGGGGTGAGTGCATGTGTTCCTATAGGGTGGCTATGTGTGTGTGTGTCCCTGTGGGGGGGGTCTGTGTTTTGTGTGTGTGTCTGTGTTGTGTGTGTCTCTTTGTGGTGTGTGTCCCTGTGGGGTGAGTGCATGTGTCGCTATAGGGTGTGTGTGTGTGTCCCTGTGGGGTGAGTGCATGTGTCGCTATAGGGTGTGTGTGTGTCTCTGTGTTGTGTGTGTCTCTGTGTTGTGTGTGTCTCTTTGTGGTGTGTGTGTGTGTTTGCTCGGGTGCGTGGTGAGTATCCAATGTTGGGGCTGCACCTTAGTGACTATACACTTGCTGTTACTCTTTGTGTGCGTGTGGTGTGTATACATGTCCCCGTGCGTGGTGAATATCTCATGTTGGGGCCCCACCTTAGTGACTATATGCTGGTATTTAAACTGAGGGTTTTTTTCTCTCTCCCAGAAAGTCTGTTAGCCCCGCCCCTGAGGGGCTAAACAGGAGAGGAAAAAAAACTCTGCTTAATGCTGCAGACAGGGAGAGGATGATTGGCAGCGGTGGGCAGATTACACAGGCAGGGGGGTGAATCTGCCCTTGGCTGCAGCCCCTCGCCACCTCCTTAGTGGCTGGAGCATGTAAGTTCTCTGTGTATTATCTATAAAATACACTTCTTTATACTGGTTTATTCTCTCTTCTGCAGATTGGTTTGCGCTCAGTTACTGAACCCGGTCCTGGAGAGCATCAGTGTGACTGACACCCCGGGATCCTGTCCGGAGAGAAGCAGAGGATCAGTTGAGGTGAGGGGATCTATATGGTCTATAGGTGACTCGTCCGCTCCTTAGTTTCCAGAATCAGTAATTTATGATCTAGAAAATGTCCCCGGGATTCTGGAGAATAGGCGACATCTCTCCAGATGAATCCCAGTGTAATGAGACGCTCGGCACCTCCTCATATATAATGCGCTCAAGATCACCGCTTGCTTTCAGAGAATAGAAGCGTCTTCCCTTCTTCTACACATTGTACAGATCCTTCCTCATCCCTGATTGTTGCCAGCGTTTCCTTTCTATAGTCTGGACTGAGAATCGATGTCTGGACGCAGTCGTGTGGCCACAGCTGAGGGGTTTGTTACAATGTATCACTGTTATTAATAACATTGAGATCAGCCCGGGCTCCAGGATTGGAGACCATTAGGGTCTGTGCACGTTTAGGGTTTACTGCAGAAATTTCTGCACCATTTCTGTATCTTTTGTCAGGAAAAAAAAAAATATTTATTCTTTTTCTGGCGCAGGTTTTTCACATTCAGAATGAGTGAAATCTGCAGCAAAAACCTAAAACCAATTGACATCTGTAGATTTATTTCTGCAGCAAATCTGCAAGTAAAAAATCCTCAACGTGTGCAGAAGACGCCAGGATCCTCCGTGACTTTGCTGCATCACAAACCATTCAGCCGTGTTCACACTGGACGTTTCTGATCCGTCTTTGGGCTGCACCAATAATGGATCAGTCACTGCGTCTGCAGTAAAGTGGATGGGATTGTCAATCTGGTGTTCAGACGCTGCATTAGAGGTGCAGAAAGCGCAGACAGAAGATAACGAGCCTCAGTTATTGCTCCGTGTTTCTGTTGCGCTTTCTGCGTCACTAACATCCAATTACTGACCCTCCCCGGCGATCCCACAGTGATCCCAGTGATGTCTTCCTCCCGGATAGGACCTGTGGGTAGTCTGGTACAGTACTTCCAGGACCTGGTACCATATGACTCAGGCTGACAGTCACATGGCGCTAGGTCCTGTTAGTACTTGTACTACACACAGACAGGTCCTGCCAGTGCCTGGGAGGAAGACGTCACCGGGGAGGGTAATGCTGGTTTCACACTGCTGTTTTTTGGCATCAGTGTGAATGCGGCTGACACTGGGTGCACATGCGGCTGACACTGCGTGCAAATGCGGCTGACACTGGGTGCACATGCGGCTGACACTGGGTGCACATGCGGCTGACACTGGGTGCACATGCGGCTGACACTGGGTGCACATGCGGCTGACACTGGGTGCACATGCCCCCGCTTTCGGCCCCATTGATCTTTCACTGTAGGCGCATCCAGTTCTTCCCGTTTCTCTCTGATCCAGGTGTCACCAGTTTTTTACACTGAGACAAAAAACGCATTTTGTTGGGATTTTGGTCTCCCTGACAAAACCAGTGACACCCGTATCTGGGGCACTCCGGGTTTCATTAAAATGTGTGTTCCTATGTAACCTGGTCCGGTGGACTCCAGATCCCGCTGTATCCAGATGCCTGATCCGGGTTCTTGGTCTGCGCATGCCCAGAATGCAGTACTAAATGATAAGCCCACTAGGGGGCGGCATGTCATTTACAACCGGATGCGGCGGAAATAGGTATGCAACGGGATGCTCCCACACCAGTATTATTACTGATCCGTGAGCGGGATCAATGAGAATACCGGTGCGGGGGAATCCGGGGGGAGGAGGCAGGTTTGACCTGTATTCCCCCGGATTTAAAAAAACAGCAGTGTGAAACTAGCCTAAGAAAGTGTGTCTGTCTGTCTGTCTGTGTCCCCCGAAAACAGCACAAAAGCAGCACAAACATGATGATGTCTCTTTGATGCTTTTTTGCAAAAAGAGGATCAGTTTTTGGTGCAATAACAAAAAACTGGTCACAAACGTATGGTGACGAGGGTGATATCCCCTGATGAAGGTACCCTCGTAACGATACACGTGGGGTCTACTATCCTTAGGGGGGTCCCCTGTTGCTACACAGGGTAATTCTCGCTCCTTGCTACACAATAATTCAGATGTGGGGCTATTGGGCCTCATGGGGTTTGTGTTGCTTAGAGCGGTGCTGGGAGAATGGAGTGGGGGCAGAGCAGGGGCAGAATGGAGTGGGGGCAGAGCAGGGGTAGAGTGGAGTGGAGAGGGGAAGAGCAAGGGTAGAATGGAGAGGGGAAGAGCAAGGGTAGAATGGAGAGGGGGCAGAGCAGGGGCAGAATGGAGTGGGGGCAGAGCAGGGGTAGAGTGGAGAGGGGGCAGAGCAGGGGCAGAATGGAGTGGGGGCAGAGCAGGGTGTTGAGAGTGGGAGCTGGAAGGGGGGGGAGAAGGAGAATGATGGGCAGAGCAAGGGTAGATGGAGTGGAAGAGGGGAAGAGCAAGGGTAGAATGGAGAGGGGGCAAGAGCAGGGGCAGAATGGAGATGGGGGCAGAGCAGGGGCTAAGAGTGGGGAGAGAGTGGGGCAGAGCAGGGGTAGAGTGGAGTGGAGAGGGGAAGAGCAAGGGTAGAATGGAGAGGGGGCAGAGGCAGGGGCAAGAAGTGGAGTGGGGGGTAGAGTGGAGCAGAATGGAGAGGGGGTAGAGTGGAGCAGAATGGAGAGGGGGCAGAGCAGGGGTAGAGTGGAGTGGAGAGGGGAAGAGCAAGGGTAGAATGGAGGGGGGCAGAGCTAGGGGCAGAATGGAGTGGGGGTAGAGTGGAGCAGAATGGAGTGGGGGTAGAGTGGAGCAGAATGGAGAGGGGGCAGTCAGGCATCTTGATGAAGACGGGGATAGAGAAATGCCATGAGTGTTCCCAGGTGGTTCTTATAAATGGAGACGTCATCTGTAAGTGCAGACACAGGGAGGCGCCGACACAATCACATTACTGCCTGTTCTGCAGATTTCACTGATTTAATTTCCCCTATTATCATTGGAGTCTTCCAGATTTTATTGTAATCATTTATTATTTATTTATTATGCATCACTTATATAGCACCAACATATCCACAGCACTTTACATAATAATAATAATAATAATAATAATAATAATAATAAAAAGGATGATATAAAGAAGACAGAAGGGTTAATGGAGCCCATGATAAACCTGCAGGGCCCCTGGAGCATCTGCTCTCTGGTGACCCCTGCTGGCCACAGTCACTCATGACACTCCTGTTCACACTTGTCTTATTCTCAGGTTTCTGATCTTTATTCTTCTTTTCTCGGCTTTGTGGTTCCTATGAAGATTTACAGATTGGACAAGTGTCCGAAGCTTTAGTAGATTTCACCTGCGGCGTCAACTTGACGATCAATCTGGAGCAGGCGCCCCCGGATCTATGGGAGATCATGCTGAGAGCGGCGTACAGTGGGTGTCTGATGGGGTGTCACACCTGGTCCGCAGGGCCGTATATGCCCTTAGGCACTTGCGGGCACATGCCTAGGGCATCGGGATGCGGGGACGGCGGGCACCTGAGCAAGTCGGGTCGGGTTGGACAGCCCCATCCACCCCATCGGCCCACGCCCACCTGCCTACCTCAGGAACTCCTGCAGGGGCGTAAGAGGCGGCGCTCAGCCTCCTACGTCACGGAGTGAGGACTGGAAGAGGACTTCAAAGTTCCCGCCCCGCGGAGGCTCGGGCAGCTCAGCGACAGCGACAGAGGTATGTGAAATGAGCTGAGCAAGCTGTCTGATGGCGGGCAGCAGGATACATATCTGTGTGCACACTGACCACAGTGTCCTGGCTGGCACTGCCTGTCTGTGCACAGCACAGGCAGTGCAAGCCAGGACATGGTGGACAGTGAGGGAATGCGATCCCCTACAGTCACACAGATGCACTGTGTGCCGGGTGCCTGGTGCTGCCTGGTGCCCAGTGGTGCTGCATGCCTGGTGCTGCCTGGAGCCGGGTGGTGCTTGGTGCCTGGTGCTTCGTGGTGTTGGTTGCCGGGTACTGCCTGGTGCTGGTTCCAGGTGGTGCTGGGTGCCTGGTACCAGGTGGTGCTGGGTGCCTGGAGCCGGGTGGTGCCAGGTGCCGCCAGGTACCTGGTGGCGGAGAGCGGGAGTTGCAGTGGAAGAAGCTGCCAGGTACCTGGTGCCAGAGATCAGGAGCCGCAGAGGAAGAAGGTGCTGGGTACCTGGTGTTGGAGACCGGGAGCCGCAGAGGAAGAAGCTGCCTGGTGCGGGGTGCCTGGTGCCTGCGAGCTGGAAACCTGCAGCCGCAGAAGAAGGTGCCGGGATCTGGAGCATAGAGTCAGGTAAGGCGCTGTTACAGCTGAAGACAGCAGCCTGCGGGGAACAGAGTGGGATGGATGGATGGATGGATGATGGGGCAGCCTGGAAGAGGGGGCAGAATGGGATGGATGGTTAGGGGGGTGGCATGCAAAAGGGGGGAGAACGGGATGGATGGACGGATGGGGGGTCGGCTTGGAAAAGGGGGGAGAACGGGATGGATAGATGGATGGATGGGGGGGCGGCATGGAAAAGGGGGGAGTGTGGATGGATGGAGGATAAGGTAATGAATGGAGGGGGGATGGGGGAGAAGGTACATGGATGGGGAGATTGAGGGAGAAGGTACATGGATGGATGGGGAGGAGAAGCTACATGGAACATGGGAGGGGGCAGAAGGAACATGGGAGGGGGCAGAAGCTACACAGGAGGGGGGAATCTAGATGGATTAGGGAGGAGGGAGAGGCTGTGTGGAACATGGGAGGGGAGAGGCTGCGTGGAACATGGGAGGGGAGAGGCTGCGTGGAACATGGGAGGGAAGAGGCTGCGTGGAACATGGGAGGGGAGAGGCTGCGTGGAACATGGGGGGGGAAGATAAGCAACATGGAATTCAGGGGAATGGGGGTGAGGATGAGCTGCGTGGACATACGGATGGAGGATGAGCTGCATGGGACATATGGGGGGTGAACAGTATGGGACATATGGGAGGAGGATGTGCAGGATGAGTAGGATGGGACATGTGGAAGGAGGATCAGTAGTATGGAATATTTAATCTGCATACACATTTATATAGGGAGGAACGTACTGTTCTGCTGATGTATTGGATGGTGGTTCTGATTATGTATTATTGTATTGAAGGTGGTTCTGGTGATTTACTGACAGGGGTTCTAGATATGTCTTATTGTATTGCCGGTGGTTCTGGTGATGTAGTCATGTGGATGTTGTAATGTTTAATTTAACAGACTTGATCCTAAAACATTATAGGGCAAGTGTGCTTCACTAAAAATACAGCTGAATGTGAGCCAAACAATTGACTAAAGCCCCCAAGCACTATAGATAGGTGTCCGATCACTCGGCCGGCAGCGAGCTTGCTCGTCTCTCCCATACACAGGAGCGCTCATTTTTTCCATTGTCCCTGTATATTGTATGGAAGCTGCTGTTAGGCCCCTTTCACATCAGCAGTTTGCTGATGTATCCGGCAGATGGTGCCTAATCTGCCGCCTAATGGTCGACTTGCGGCTCTGATCCGGCAAACCCCATGCCTTGTCTATGGGCCTTGCGGTCGGGTGCGGCAGGTGCGGTTCTGCCTGATCCAGCAGATCCGGCACTTGCTGCGGCTAAAGAAAAAAACGCTGCTAATTGAGTTTTTATTTTGCGGCTGCAACTGCCGGATTTGCCACAAGCCCCATAGAGAATGAATAGGGGCTTACCACAAGTGTACCGCAAATCGGCCATTAGGCTGCAGATGTGGTAAATCTGCTGGATCCAGACAGAACCGCTGATGTGAAAGGGGCCTTAGATGTTTCTGGCTGCAGCTTATCACTTAGAGGAGAAAAGGATCTACAGCCGGTAATCAGACATGCTGGATCCTTATTTCCCTCGACCAATCATCAGTTAGAGCCCCCATACACATCAGACTGTCCTCACAGGTTTGGCCCACTTTAGTCTCATGTGTATGGAGGTCCTCACTACTATCTGAAGGCTACGAGCACTGACATGTGACATGTGTGAACCCCCTGAGTGCTGGAATTCAGACAAAAGATAGGACACACAGTCAAAAAGGAAAACTTCAAAAGACTGAACACAATCCGCTTATACATTGCTGTGCAGGAGTTCATTCCCTTTAGCATTTATTTGTTGCTTTTTCAGGTGGATACTGAGCGGATCTCCCTCACTAATAAAATGCTGTGTCTACATACAGTACACGTAGTCTGACTGATCGAGTGGGGGGAGGCCACCGCTGAAAGTGCCTAGGGCGGCAAGAACTCCAAATACAGCCCTGCCGGTCCGGGGTGAGTCCCACCTGATCCAATATACTATATACATACAGTTGTGGCCAAAAGTATTGCACCCCTGCAATTCTGTCAGATAATACTCAGTTTCTTCCTGACAATGATTGCAATCACAAATTCTTTGGTATTATTACTGATGAGGGTCTCAGTTCAATCACAAGTCCATCAGCCACTCCAAATTATTTAGGCAAGTGTGCACGCCGCAAGTAAATGATACGGACACCAGAGCCGTCTCAAGCCTTACTCATGCCTACGCCAAATGAGATTAAACACTGCGCAAGCATTTATTGAAACACACATTTTTATACAGAACGCAAAGGGGTGTTAGTATTCTAGAACTTTCTACAAAGTGATCATCTCCTAATTGGTCAATTCTTATCAAATTATTCTAATATCTAAATTCCTCCCTTAATGGGTTGGCTTAGGTCTCAGGTGTATTATGGAACGTGGGCACCATCTTGTGTATAAGGGTAGGAACACACTTCAGTTCCTGATCAGTTTTCCTGATCAGTGTTCATCAGTCTGTGCCAAAACCAGGAGTGACTCCAAAACCCACCACAGGTGTCAATCTTTCAATGATACTTTTTCTCTGCAAGGTTCACTCCTGGTTTTGGCACACAAACTGATGAACACTGATCAGGAAAACTGATCAGGAACTGAAGTGTGTTCCTACCCTAACAGACGACATGACATCTTTAAGTCACAATTTATATATTTTAGGGAAAAGTTGTGATATTTTTAACCCTATAAAGACATTTCATGTCTCTCCATCCTCAACAAAACCTGCTTCCATGGAGTCAGCCCAGTGCAAGTGAATAAAAGTTAACTCAGGCTCCCACCTGATGCCACATATGTCTGAGCTTTACAGAGTTAACCATCACCACAACAGACCTAACATTTACCTGGTGCATCTCAAACCCGCTCCCATGGTGCCAGACCCAGTGCAAGTGAGTAAATGGCAACTCAGGCCCCCGCACCTGCAGCTGACACTACATATGTTTGAGCTTTTCAGAATAAACCCTCACCGCACCAGACCAGCACTCATGAATGAGAGCAGGGCAGACCCAAGCAAATGAGCTTGACATATCGTACCCTGCCCACAGGATTAGTTTAAGTGAGTGTGAACAGCTACTAAGAATGCCACTAACAATACTGATGGAAATAAGCAAAATCCGGCATGGCTCACCACCATTTCGCCCTGCACGCCGGATTTAGCTTGTTTTCCATCTGTATTGTTAGTGGCATTCTTGGTAGCCGTTCACATTCAGTTATCACACCCCGCCCTCAGGCTCAGTATATTTCAAGCTCCATTTGCTTGAGCCTACCCTGCTCTCATTCATGAGTGCTGGCCTAGTGGGGTGAGGGTTAACTCTGAAAAGCTCAGACATATGTGGCGTCAGCTGCAGGAGGGCCTGATTTGCCATTTATTCATTTGCACTGATCTGGCACCATGGGAGCAGGTTTAAAATGCACCAGGTAAAAGTTAGCTCTATATGTCCACTGTATGTTTATGTTTGAGGTCGCATGGCACAACTAAAATATCAAGTATAGAGTAGGACCACTCTGATGAGTTTGCCTTGACGTTGGCAGGGTGCCTCAAAAGATTGATCAATTTTTAGTTTTCTTTATTTTCATGACTATGATAATAGTAGATTCACACTGAAGGCATCAAAACTATGAATTATCACATGTGGAATTATATACTGAACAAAAAAGTGTGAAACATCTGACAATATGTCTTATATTCTAGGTTTCTTCCTTTTGCTGTGATTACTGCTTTGCACACTTTTGGCATTCTCTGGATGAGCTTCAAGAGGTAGTCACCGGAAATGGTCTTCCAACAGTCTTGAAGGAGTTCCCAGAGATGCTTAGCACTTGTTGGCCCTTTTGCCTTCACTCTGCGGGTCCAGCTCACCCCAAACCATCTCGATTGGGTTCAGGTCTGGTGACTGTGGAGGCCAGGTCATCTGGCGTAGCACCCCAAACTCTTTGAATGAGAAGGTGTGTCCAAACCTTTGGTCTGTACTGTATACATTGCGAAAGTGAAATTACATGGTAAAGAGCAGTGTTGAGCATGCTCAGTACACTAAAGTCAGGTCGGGTAACGATCCGATGTTGTCTCAGACCCATTCTCCATAGGCCCCCATGTTATTTGCCGCGGACCGCGCCGGATTCAATTGTGTCGATTTGGTCCGCTGTGCCCAAGATCGAAGCAGACCAATCGGACACAGTCGGATCCATTACAATTTGGGCACAATCGGATGGTCATACAGGACTGATCCGTGCCCATAGGGATACATGGGGGCCACATACCATAGCGATCTTATCTTGACTTCCTATCTAGGGTGAGTTGAACAGATCCCATACATATTTTATTTGTTCCATTTCTGTCCCGTACATTCTTGCTAAAGCTTCTTTAACTCATTACAAATGAACATAATAATTATATGCACAGATATAATAATAAATTAAATATTTATTTGCAGGTTATCCTATCAGCCACCTCTCATAGACCGCAGAGGTGGTCGGGAACCTAAGCAACAAGCAGTAAACTACATAACATCACAAATAGAAAACAGAGGGGGGTTTAGTAAGAGGTGAATAAATGGAAGAATTCATCCTGGTTTTCCCATGACAACACTTCTTGTTTCTGAAATATAAAAGAACTGAAGACTCATCAACCAATCAGATCTCTCCTTTCATACTTTGCATGTGAGGTTTCTGGACCCTGTGATATTACTGATTACCACAGAACAGGGACAGGAAGAGTTATCATAGGGGCAAACACTGAGTTTCCAACTTCAGACACCGCTGAGGTAGATGTGAAATATTGGATGATGATACGTCTGCTGCCGAGATTTAAAGACGCAGTCGTGGAAATGAAATGTCACACAGTGACTGAATAAACCGGGTCTCAGGTAGGATTGTTTAGTAGACAGGATAATGACTGCATCTTCATGGTTTAGTATAAGAACCCAGTGGTTGAGCGTAGTGGACGGTTTAATAACAGCTTCCCTGGTGGTCTAGGGCAGACATGGGCAAATGACAAGTTACATCTGGCCCTTTAATTGTCCCCCTCCGGCCTTTAGACACCAATTAGGTAAACTTATCCTTCAAGGGGTTATTCAATAAAATGCTTCCTTGGAGGTCAAGGATCATGGACGCATTATAGGACGCCTTCTTAGTGGTCTAGAAGAGTGAAGGGGTCACTGTATACCTCATTAGTAGTCAAGGATGAGGAAGGAATCCCTGAATGTGCCCTGGTGGTCTAGGGTAGAGTACATGTTAAAAGATGCTTCCTTGGTGATAATGGAGGTATACCTTTTTAATAATCTAAGATAGTGAAGGAGTCCCTGGATGCCTCCTTGGTAATTTAACTGTGTCCCTGATGATCTAGGGTAGAGGAAAAGTTAAGATGCTTCTTTGATGGTGAAGGAACATGGTGGCATTATTGGATACCTCCTTAGTGGTCTAGGAGAGTGAAGGGTTCACTGTATACCTCCTTAGTAGTCAAGGATAAAGAAAGAATTAATGACTGTATCCCTGGTGATCTAGGGTAGGGAATAGGTTAAGATGTCTTCTTGGGGCTCAAGGATAATGGAGGGGTTATTGGATACCTTCTTAGTGGTCTAGGACTGTGATGTGGTCCCTGGATGACTCCTTGGTGGTCTACGAAAGAGAAGGAATTAATGACTTGTCCCTGGTGGTCTAGTGTACTGGAAAAATTACCAGTTGCTTCATTGATGGAAAAAAGGCATGTAATGCTCTCGCTCTGGGGAACGGCTCCATCATCTCCTGCAGTCCTTTTACTCTACATGCACACAAACCTCTGAATACTCAAAGTAGTCACCTCCACTGGCCACCCGGACTCATTCTGACCTCACAGGAGTCACGCGCCCCTGTTACAAATGTAGACATTGACACGGAGCGTTCCTATCTCACTCACACATTCTGCTTTATCTGAGGTGTATACTATAAAATATGACACATTGACCTAGATGCTGCAGAACCTCTTTATGAAGAGTGAACTGGACCTTTTTATTGATTAGTTTATAGTACCAAAATGTTAACCACAACCCCTGTGTGTGAATGTAAAATTAGGAAATACCTAGATAACTTTACAATGTGAGCTGCAACTACTGGAACACAATGTAACTAAGTGCTGATCACTGGGGTTATAGCGCCACCATGTGGACAAAATACAGAAATACACAACTTAACACAACTGTAGCTCAATGCAAAGGAAGACTCAGTCTGAATGAATCTGGCCGCCTGTGGAAACACCTGAATATGTGCAAGGTGCAAACATAACTATGATGACAGATTCCAATACTTCTCAATGTAACATCTGAGTTATGTTATATAAAAATAAGCAGCAGTATTATAGTATATTCCTGTACATAGGAGCAGTATTATAGTATTATTATTATTATTAATTTATATAGCGCCATTATATTCCATGGTGCTTTACATGCTAAAAAGGGCAGACTAGGACAAGTAACATAGTAACAATACAAGTAACAATAAATGTGGACAATTCGGTTGTACAAAAACAAGAGGGGAGAAATCCTGTCCACAAAGGCTCACAGTCTACGAGGGGCGGGTGGGGATACAGTAGGAGGGGGAAGTTCCAGTCGTGAGGCGGTGTGGTGGACCGGGTCTTATTGTAGGTTGTAGCTTGGCGGAACAGGTGGGTCTTCAGGTTTCTTTTGAAGGTTCCCAGGGTAGGAGAATGTCTGATGTGTTGGGGCAGTGAGTTCCAGAGTCTGGGTGAAGCACGGGAGAAGTCCTGTATGCGGTTGTGAGAAGAGGAGATGAGGGGGGAGCAGAGGAGGAGTTCTTGGGAGGATCGCAGGTTGTGTGAGGGTAGGTAACGGGAGACCATGTCAGAGATGTATGGAGGGGACAGGTTGTGGATGGCTTTGTATGTCATGGTTAATGTTTTAAACCGGGATCTCTGGGAAGTAGGGAGCCAGTGAAGGGCAGAGGGGGGAGACAGGGGAGTAGCGGGGAGACAGATGGATTAGGCGGCCAGCGGAGTTCAAGATAGATTGGAGAGGTGCAAGGGAGGTAGCAGGGAGGCCGGTGAGCAGGAGGTTGCAGTAATCGAGGCGGGAGATGATGAGAGCGTGAATAAGGGTTTTAGCAGTGTCGTGGTCAAGGAAAGTGCGAATCCTATAGATGTTTTTGAGCTGGAGTCGGCAGGAGGTGGCGAGGGCCTGGATGTGGGGCTTGAAGGAGAGGGAAGAGTCAAGGATAACCCCGAGGCACTTGGCATGGGGGACGGGTGAGAGAGAGCAGTCGTTGACGACGATGGATAGGTCAGGTAGTGAGGGGGAGCGTCTTGGGGGGAAGACTATGAACTCGGTTTTGTCCATGTTCAGCTTAAGGAAGCGAGCAGAGAAGAAGGAGGAGATGGCGGACAGCAGTGTGGAATTGTGGATAGAAGGGAGGTGATGTCAGGACCAGACAGGTAGATTTGGGTGTCGTCGGCGTAGAGGTGATATTGGAGGCCATGGGACTCAATGAGCTGTCTTAGACCGAGAGTGAAGATTGAGAACAGTAATGGTCCAAGAACCGAGCCCTGGGGGACCCCGACAGATAGGGGGTAGGGCGGGGAGGATGTGTGGGAGTGGGTGACGCTGAAGGTGCGGTCCGTTAAGTATGAGGAGATCCAAGAGAGGGCAAGGTCCGTGATGCCAAGAGATTCCAGGATCTGTAGTAGAAGGGAGTGGTCAACAGTGTCGAAGGCGGCGGACAGGTCGAGGAGGAGGAGAACAGAGTAGTGGCGCTTGCTTTTGGCAGTCAGTAGGTCATTTGTGACTTTGGTCAGGGCTGTTTCAGTGGAATGGAGGGGTCGGAAGCCAGATTGCAGGCGGTCAAAGAGGGAGCAGGAGGAGAGGTGAGAGGACAGCTCAGAGTGGACGTTCAAGTAGTTTACAGGCGAAAGGGAGGAGAGATATGGGACGATAGTTGGAGACAGTTGTGGGATTGAGGGAGGGTTTCTTGAGGATGGGTGTGATCAAGGCTGAGGGGAAGGTGCCGGTGGTGAGTGATAGGTTGAAAAGATGTACTGAATGAAGTCCTGAACAGCCGACATGGTAAAAACGTGTCAAATGAAGCTGATAAGTGTAACTTTGCAAAAAATAATAAATTATACATACAATACTGCTTCACTGCTGCTGTCACAGCAATGAAACATTATTGTTACTTTATGGGGATAGCAGGAATGCTGTTCCGTGGTCCATCAAGACCATGGACAGCAGAGAAAAAAAACTACACACACGCACTCACACCTCACACTCGCACAACATACACTTACATACAGCCAGGCACACTCACCACACGCACCACACTCGGACCACACTAGCACTGCACTCGCATCACTGTCATGCATCAAAAACGCAGCGTTTTTGATGCATGATAGTGTGCCTCCACCCTAATACTTGGTTGCACAACCTTTAGCCAAAATAACTGCGATCAACTGTGACGAAATGGACCCTTTAATATATAATGTAGGAGGATTTCTTATTCATCCAGACATATCATATTGCATTTTAGTTTGTAAACTTGTAATGGCCAAGGAGAATTTCCTACAGTATTTTCATAGATGACTGGTGTAAGTTTAGCTTGGTAATGTAATTATCTAACTTGTTTGTCATAGCAGGCCAGAGAACTTAATTATGCTAATCGTCCATTGTCTATTACCCTGTGAATGTTGATTGAAGCTCCAGCCACTATTGTGTTAATGTCATGGTTTGCAGACTGAATGTCTCCGACTAACATTCCATTGTATCACTGCTAGGTGCTATATCAATCAGCATTTGGATTGCAATAGTACTAAAATATGTTAAATGAGGATTGGAGTTCAGCCAATGAAAAGACTGTGTTATTGCACCAATCATGACGTCCCCAATATCCTACAATGAGGGCTGAGGGTATATAAGGAGGACTGTTCACTTTGACCAGGAGATTGGAGTTAGATTCTGTCTAGTGGCCTCAGTCTAGGGATTTTCGGTCCCGGCTAGAGGTCACTGGATTGGATACAGGCAGCTAATCTAGGGTCTTCGGATCCGGATAGCGAGCCATAACCCTAGGCCTAGGCATTTCGGTGCCGACCAAGGGGACCAGAACACGGACTAAAAGAACCACAAGGACTTCAGCAGCGGATTAGCGGATTCGACTGTGATAACGACTGCACAAGGTACATAAGGATAAGGAAGCAATCCAGGTTGGGACGATACAGTCACCTGGCTACAGACTTTGCCGTGCTACATTCTAATCCCTGGTGAGCCAGCGGAAGGGTGAGATTCTGTTGCCTGTTACATGTTGTGTTTTGCTTGGTTATGCGTTATATGCTGTTAACTGTTTGGGGATCCAATAAAGCCTTGATATTGTGATTCCCTGACCCTGTGTTGTCTGAGTAGTGTTCCGTCCACGGTTAAGGAGCTCGGGCGTTCAGTTGGGGATGAGCCCTGGTCCACGTTGTCTTTGTAAAGGCGGCTGGGCCTGCGGACGAGAGCGCCCCCTGACCCCCGGGTCTCCACATCAACCACTTCCGGTAACCATCAATGAGTTTCTTACAATGCTCTGCTGGAATTTTACACCATTCTTCTTTGGCAAACTGCTCCAGGTCCCTGATATGTGAAGGCGCCTTCTCCAAACTGCCATTGTTAGATCTCTCCACAGGTGATCTATGGGATTCAGGTCTGGACTCATTGCTGCCACCTTAGAAGTCTCCAGTGCTTTCTCTCACACCATTTTCTAGAGCTTTTTGAAGTGTGTTTTGGGTCATTGTCCTGCTGGAAGACCCATGACCTCTGAGGGAGACCCAGCTTTCTCACACTGGGCCCTACATTATGCTGCACAATGTGTTGGTAGTCTTCAGACTTCATAATGCCATGCACACGGTCAAGCAGTCCAGTGCCAGAGGCAGCAAAGCAACCCCAAAACATCAGGGAGCCTCCGCCATGTCTGACTGTAGGGAGCGTGTTCTATTCTTTGAATGCCTCTTTGTTTCTCCTGTAAACTCTATGTTGATGCCTTTGCCCATAAATCTCTACTTTTGTCTCATCTGACTAGAGAACATTCTTCCAAAACGTTTTAGGCTTTCTCAGGTACGTTTTGGCAAACTCCAGCCTGGCTTTTTTATGTCTCGGGGTAAGAAGTGGGGTCTTCCTGGGTCTCCTACCATACAATCCCTTTTCATTCAGACGCTGACGGATAGTACGGGGTGACACTGTTGTACCCTCGGACTGCAGGGCAGCTTGAACTTGTTTGGATGTTAGTCGAGGTTCTTTATCCACCATCCGCACACTCTTGCTTTGAAATCTCTCCTCAATGTTTCTTTTGCGTCCACATCTAGGGAGGTTAGCCACAGTGCCATGGGCTTTACACTTCTTGATGACACTGCGCACGGTAGACACAGGAACATTCAGGTCTTTGGAGATGGACTTGTAGCCTTGAGATTGCTCATGCTTCCTCACAATTTGGTTTCTCCTGTCCTCAGACAGTTCTTTGATCTTCTTTCTTTTCTCCATTCTCAATGTGGTACACACAAGGACACAGGACAGAGGTGGAGTCAACTTTAATCCATGTCAACTGGCTGCAAGTGTGATTTAGTTATTGCCAACACCTGTTAGGTGCCACAGGTAAGTTACAGGTGCTGTTAATTACACAAATTACAGAAGCATCACATGATTTTTCTAACAGTGCCAATACTTTTGTCCACCCCCTTTTTTATGTTTGGTGGAATTAGATCCAATTTGGCTTTAGGACAATTCTCTTTTTGTGTTTTTTCATTGGAGACAAATTAAATGAAGATAATAATAGCAAAGAATTTATGATTGCAATCATTATCAGGAAGAAACTGAGGATTATCTGACAGAATTGCAGGGGTGTCAATACTTTTGGCCACAACTGTAGATCATTGGTGGCTTTAGTTGGGGCAGTTTCGGTTCAGTGATGCGGTCAGAAGCAGATTGTAACCGGTCAAAGATGGAGCAGGAGGAGAGGTGGGAGGACAGAGCAAGATGGACGTGCTGTTCCAGTAGTTTTGAGGCATAAAGGAGAAGTGATATGGGGCGATAGCTAGACACAGAGGATGGGTGGAGGAAGGGCTTTTTGAGGATGAGTGTTATTAACACATGTTTAAAGCATGAGGGGAAGACTCCAGCAGTGATAGGTTGAAGAGATGGGTTAGGGTTGAGATGAAGACTGTGGAGAGGTTGGGGATGAGGTGGATGGGATGAGTGAAGCGTGCAGCTGGTGAGATGTGATCTGGAGAGTAGAGATGAGAGCTGACCTTCTGTCAAGGTGGAGAAGCTGATTTTGGAGAAAGAAGGCTGAGTAGTTATAAGGAGGAGAGCTGTGGGTACTATGGGCCAAAACTTTCTCTGATGTTATCATATTTCTGTTTGAAGAAAGAGGCAAAGTCTTCAGCTGAGATGAGAGGGAGGAGGTGCTGGGCGATGGGGGAGAGAATTGAAAGTGTTGAATAGCTGTTTATGATTGTGAGATAGGGAGGATATGAGAGATGAGAAGTTTGTTTTGCGGCAGTGAGTGCAGATTTGAAGTTGGCGGGGGTCTGCTTCTATGCAGAGAAGTGTTCTGTGGAGCTCTCTCTCTCTATCTTCGCTCAGCTACCCTGGAGGCCCGGATCAGCTCTTTAGTCTTGCTGGTCTGCCAGGGTTACCTGTTGATTGTGCAAGTATTGCTATGTGTGAGGGGGCGGCTGATTTGATGGCAGCAGTTATGGTGGTGTTATATAAGGTGGCCGCAGCATCCGCATCATTAAAGGGGCCAATGTCTGACTTTTCTTCTTGCGCCCTGAGACTTGTGTAAGTGATTCTCACCGATATACAGAACGCTGCAAAATCTGAACATTGCCCAGTATGGTCGTCCTCTACAGCAGAGTTCCCCAACTCCAGTCCTCAACACCCGCCAACATTGCAAATGTTCAGGATTTCCTTAGCATTTGACAGTTGGTAATTTAATCTCTTGCACAGGTGTTTACAACTGTCCAATGCTAAGGAAATCCTGATAATATGCAATGTGGTGGGTCTTGAGGACTGGAGTTGGGGACCTCTGCTCTACAGGACCGGTCCGTATAATCCGCTGCTCTGAATCAGCTGTGAGTAGAAAGGTTGGGAAAGTCGCCTGAATCAGAGAAAGATAATGGAAGCAACTAGAATATAACTATGAGGACACCTGAGAACAGGCATTGTCCTGTGGGATGGAAACACCTGAGTCCTATGGAAGCGTGAATGACGCCAGTGACACCAGATCTCCCTCTGTCAGGATGACGAAACCACGGGGGACGGCAGATCCTTACACACGTCCCTGGAGCGCCCCGAGGGGTGCGGGCGGTGTGTGAGGGGTGCGGGCGGTGTGAACACGGCTCTGGGGTCAGGGTGGGGACCTTTTATCTGCTCCCCGTCTTCTCAGACTTTTTCTAAAGAACGTTTCATCCTTAGCTGCAATGAGAAAGAAAAAGTCAATTTGATTCATTTAGTTTTGAAAAAAGAATCAAAGAAATTATCATCATCATCATCGTCATCATCATCATCGTCATCATCATCGTCATCATCATCATCATCGTCATTAACATCATCATCATCGTCATCATCATCATCATCATCATCATCATCATCATGACAAAACCAGAAGATACAAGGTGTGCGGGACACTGTGGTGAGAGCGTCCGGATCATTAATATGATCATAGTGTTACCTGTATTCAGTGCAGGTTTAGTTATTATTATTATTATTATTATTATATGACTTCTTTTCCTTTCTTATGTATTTTCATCTCATTGTTTGGCTCTTGTCTGATAATTGCTGCAGTGTGAACCTGCCCCTACACATTGCACATTCACTATCCGATGTGCCGCCCTTTTCTTCAGTTTTGCATATTTCCAGCTCTAATTTATTCACTATTATAATATACTATTATATTTTTTCATCTTAGGTTCGCCATCATCATTATTATTATGTATTGGTTTTACTATCATTATATATTTCAATTTACATTTAATCATTACTAGATGCGAGCCTCATGCTGTCGCATCGGTTGGCCGGTGACATGATGGGGGCGGGCTCGGTGGTGATGGGGGCGGGCTCTGTGGTGATGGGGGTGGCTCTGTGGTGATGGGGCGTCTCTGTGGTGATGGGGGCAGGCTCTGTGGTGATGGGGGGGTTCTGTGGTGATGGGGGCGGTCTCTGTGGTGATGGGGGCAGGCTCTGTGGTGATGGGGGCGGGCTCTGTGGTGATGGGGGCGGGCTCTGTGGTGATGGGGGCGGGCTCTGTGGTGATGGGGGCGGGCTCTGTGGTGATGGGGCGGGCTCTGTGGTGATGGGGGCGGGCTCTGTGGTGATGGGGCGGGCTCTGTGGTGATAGGGGCGGGCTCTGTGGTGATGGGGGCGGGCTCTGTGGTGATGGGGGCGGGCTCTGCGGTGATGGGGGCGGGCTCTGCGGTGATGGGGGCGGGCTCTGTGGTGATGGGGGCGGGCTCTGCGGTGATGGGGCATCGGCCATCTCTCCCCCCTGGGCTCTCTCCCATCTGCGTTTTTTTCCCACTAGCTCCCCCCCCCCCCTTCGTGGTCACTCTCTGCCCCCCCCCCCGGTGCTGGCTCTCATGTGGAGATGGCATGAGGAAGATGATGGCGGTATGAGGAACTGACACAGATCCTCAGTCGTCCGGCTGTGGGGTGAATGGGCTGCAGGCAGAGCGAGCTGAGGGGTGAGCGGGCCAAGTGGTGAGTGCAGGCCGAGGTGAGCAGGACCTGAGAGCGAGGGTGAGTGGAAGTGAATGTGTGCTGAGCAGGGATGAGTCGGTGTTGAGCGGGGAGAGTGTGAGTGTGTGCTGAGTGTGAGTGTGAGGTGAGCGGGTGTGTGTGCTGAGCAGGTGTGAGTGTGTGCTGAGAGGGTGTGAGCTGAGCGGGTGTGAGTGTGTGCTGAGCAGGGATGAGTGTGAGCTGAGCGGGTGTGAGCTGAGCGGGTGTGAGTGTGTGCTGAGCGGGTGTGAGTGTGTGCTGAGAGGGTGTGAGTGTGTGCTGAGAGGGTGTGAGTGTGTGCTGAGCGGGTGTGAGTGTGTGCTGAGAGGGTGTGAGTGTGTGCTGAGAGGGTGTGAGTGTGTGCTGAGAGGGTGTGAGTGTGTGCTGAGCGGGTGTGTGTGCTGAGCAGGTGTGAGTGTGTGCTGAGAGGGTGTGAGCTGAGCGGGTGTGAGTGTGTGCTGAGCAGGGATGAGTGTGAGCTGAGCGGGTGTGAGCTGAGCGGGTGTGAGTGTGTGCTGAGCGGGTGTGAGTGTGTGCTGAGCGGGTGTGAGTGTGTGCTGAGCGGGTGTGAGTGTGTGCTGAGCGGGTGTGAGTGTGTGCTGAGAGGGTGTGAGTGTGTGCTGAGAGGGTGTGAGTGTGTGCTGAGAGGGTGTGAGTGTGTGCTGAGCGGGTGTGAGTGTGAGCTGAGCGGGTGTGAGTGTGTGCTGAGCGGGTGTGAGTGTGTGTTGAGAGGGTGTGAGTGTGTGCTGAGTGGGTGTGAGTGTGTGCTGAGAGGGTGTGTGAGCTGAGTGGGTGTGAGCGTGTGCGGAGCGGGTGTGAGCGTGTGCGGAGCGGGTGTGAGCTGAGCGGGTGTGAGTGAGCTGAGCGGGTGTGTGAGCTGAGAGATTGTGAGTGTGTGTGCTGAGTGGGTGTGAGTATGTGCTGAGAGGGTGTGAGTGCGTGCTCAGTGGGTGTGAGTGTGTGCTGAGCGAGGTGAGTCGGTGTTGAGCGGGAGAGTGTGAGTGTGTGCTAAGTGTGAGGTGAGCGGGTGTGTGGGCTGAGCAGAGATGAGCGTGTGCTGAGCAGGGATGAGTGTGTGCTGAGCGGGTGTGAGTGTGTGCTGAGCGGGTGTGAGCTGACCTGGTGTGAGTGTGTGATGAGCGGGTGTGAGTGTGAGCTGAGCGGGTGTGAGCTGAGCGGGTGTGAGTGTGTGCTGAGAGGGTGTGAGTGTGTGCTGAGAGGGTGTGAGTGTGTGCTGAGAGGGTGTGAGTGTGAGCTGAGCAGGTGTGAGTGTGAGCTGAGCGGGTGTGAGTGTGTGCTGAGAGGGTGTGAGTGTGTGCTGAGAGGGTGTGAGTGTGTGCTGAGAGGGTGTGAGTGTGTGCTGAGCGGGTGTGAGTGTGAGCTGAGCGGGTGTGAGTGTGAGCTGAGCGGGTGTGAGTGTGTGCTGAGAGGGTGTGAGTGTGTGTTGAGAGGGTGTGAGTGTGTGCTGAGAGGGTGTGAGTGTGTGCTGAGAGGGTGTGAGTGTGTGCTGAGTGGGTGTGAGTATGTGCTGAGAGGGTGTGAGTGTGTGCTGAGAGGGTGTGAGTGTGTGCTGAGTGGGTGTGAGTATGTGCTGAGAGGGTGTGAGTGTGTGTTGAGAGGGTGTGAGTGTGTGCTGAGTGGGTGTGAGTGTGTGCTGAGAGGGTGTGTGAGCTGAGTGGGTGTGAGCGTGTGCGGAGCGGGTGTGAGCGTGTGCGGAGCGGGTGTGAGCTGAGCGGGTGTGAGTGAGCTGAGCGGGTGTGTGAGCTGAGAGATTGTGAGTGTGTGTGCTGAGTGGGTGTGAGTATGTGCTGAGAGGGTGTGAGTGCGTGCTCAGTGGGTGTGAGTGTGTGCTGAGCGAGGTGAGTCGGTGTTGAGCGGGGAGAGTGTGAGTGTGTGCTAAGTGTGAGGTGAGCGGGTGTGTGGGCTGAGCAGAGATGAGCGTGTGCTGAGCAGGGATGAGTGTGTGCTGAGCGGGTGTGAGTGTGTGCTGAGCGGGTGTGAGCTGACCTGGTGTGAGTGTGTGATGAGCGGGTGTGAGTGTGAGCTGAGCGGGTGTGAGTGTGAGCTGAGCGGTGTGTGAGTGTGTGCTGAGAGGGTGTGAGTGTGTGCTGAGAGGGTGTGAGTGTGTGTCTGAGCGGGTGTGAGTGTGAGCTGAGCGGGTGTGAGTGTGAGCTGAGCGGGTGTGAGTGTGTGCTGAGAGGGTGTGAGTGTGTGTTGAGAGGGTGTGAGTGTGTGCTGAGAGGGTGTGAGTGTGTGCTGAGAGGGTGTGAGTGTGTGCTGAGAGGGTGTGAGTGTGTGCTGAGAGGGTGTGAGTGTGTGTTGAGAGGGTGTGAGTGTGTGCTGAGTGGGTGTGAGTGTGTGCTGAGAGGGTGTGTGAGCTGAGTGGGTGTGAGCGTGTGCGGAGCGGGTGTGGAGCGTGTGCGGAGCGGGTGTGAGCTGAGCGGGTGTGAGTGAGTTGAGCGGGTGTGTGAGCTGAGAGATTATGAGTGTGTGTGCTGAGTGGGTGTGAGTATGTGCTGAGAGGGTGTGAGTGCGTGCTCAGTGGGTGTGAGTGTGTGCTGAGCGAGGTGAGTCGGTGTTGAGCGGGAGAGTGTGAGTGTGTGCTAAGTGTGAGGTGAGCGGGTGTGTGGGCTGAGCAGAGATGAGCGTGTGCTGAGCAGGGATGAGTGTGTGCTGAGCGGGTGTGAGTGTGTGCTGAGCGGGTGTGAGATGACCTGGTGTGAGTGTGTGATGAGCGGGTGTGAGTGTGAGCTGAGCGGGTGTGAGTGTGAGCTGAGCGGGTGTGAGCTGACCTGGTGTGAGTGTGTGATGAGCGGGTGTGAGTGTGTGCTGAGCGGGTGTGAGCTGACCTGGTGTGAGTGTATGATGAGCGGGTGTGTGTGCTGAGCGGGTGTGAGTGTGAGCTGAGCAGGTGTGAGTGTGAGCTGAGCGGGTGTGAGCTGAGCTGGTGTGTGTGCTGAGTGGGTGTGAGTTGAGTGGGTGTGAGTGTGAGCTGAGGGTGTGAGTGTGTGCTGAGTGGGTGTGAGTGTGAGCTGAGCGAGTGTGAGCTGAGCTGGTGTGAGTGTGTGCTGAGCGGGTGTGAGTGTGTGCTGAGCGGGTGTGAGTGTGTGCTGAGGGGGTGTGAGTGTGTGCTGAGCGGGTGTGAGTGTGTGCTGAGCGGGTGTGAGTGTGTTCTGAGCGGGTGTGAGTGTGTGCTGAGCAGGTGTGAGTGTGTGCTGAGCGTGTGTGAGCGTGTGCTGAGTGGGTGTGAGTGTGTGCTGAGTGGGTGTGAGTGTGTGCTGAGTGGGTGTGAGTGTGTGCTGAGCAGTTGTGACTGTGTGCTGAGAGGGTGTGAGTGTGAGCTGAGAGGTGAGTGTGTGTGCTGAGAGGGTGTGAGTGTGTGCTGAGTGGGTGTGAGTGTGTGCTGAGAGGGTGTGAGCTGAGGGGGTGTGAGTGCGTGCTGAGGGGGTGTAGTGTGTGCTGAGCGGGTGTGAGTGTGAGCTGAGTGGTTGTGAGTGTGTGCTGAGAGGGTGTGAGTGTGTGCTGAGTGGGTGTGAGTGTGTGCTGAGTGGGTGTGTGTGCTGAGCGAGTGTGAGTGTGTACTGAGGGGTGTGAGTGTGAGCTGAGCGGTTGTGAGTGTGTGTGCTGAGAGGGTGTGAGCGTGTGCTGAGTGGGTGTGAGCGTGTGCTGAGCGGGTGTGAGTGTGAGCTGAGCGAGTGTGAGTGTGTGCTGAGCGGGTGTGAGTGTGAGCTGAGCGAGTTTGAGTGTGTGCTGAGCGGGTGTGAGTGTGCTGAGCAGGTGTGTGTGCTGAGTGGGTCTGAATGAGTGCTGAGCAGGTGTGAGTGTGTGCTGAGCGAGCTGAGTGTGTGCTGAATGGGTGTGAGGTGAGTGGGAGCATTGGGGGGTGGGAGGGGTGAGCAGTGGTAGTGTGGAATGAGGAGGAGCAGTGTGGGTTGAGTGGGGTCATTGGGGGGTGAGCAGGGGTATTTGGGGTGAGTGCTTTGGGGGGTGAGAGGGGTGAGCAGGGCCAGTGTGTAGGCAGTGTGGGGTGAGCAGGGGCAGTGTGGGGTGAGCAGGGGTAGTGTGGGGTGAATGGGGACATTGGGGTGGTGAAAGGGGTGAGCAGGGGCAGTGGGGGGGCAGAGTGAGGTGAGCGTGGGCTGTGTGGGGGGTGAGCAGCAGGCAGGTAAAGCCTGGAGCGATGAGTCAATGGTCATGATGGGGCGGAGTTAACAGAGGGGACCTCACAATGGGTGTGGCTGAGCATAGTGCCGCGCTGTGGTGGGCGTGTCCTCGCTTTTCATTGAGGAAAGAAAAGCGAGGACACGCCCACCACTTGTTGCTGTTGATGTTCATGTTGTTGATGTTGTTGCTGATGTTGTTGCTGTTGTTGATATTGTTGCTGTTGTTGATGTTGTAGTTGTTGATGTTGCTGTTGTTGATGTTGTCGCTGTTGATGTTGTTGCTGTTGTTGATGTTGTTGCTGCTGTTGATATTGCTGCTGTTGTTGATCTCCTCATCTTTACAGGCAGATTCTTCTCTTCTAGGGTTGGGTCGTCACTATTTCACTTCTGCCCGGTTCCTCATGTACCTGGGTCACTCTCTGTCCAGTTGGGTGAGTAGAATTTCAATGCAGAATATTAGCGCTACATTGACTCCTTTCCTTTCATTCTGCATCGATGATCGATTCGATTTGATTGGCTGGTTAAATCTTTCTAATGTTTAAAGAGGTTTTCCACTACTCAGACGACCCCAGGTCAATCCCTATATTCACCATATAATACAGTTAGGGCCAGAAATATTTGGACAGTGACACAATTTTCGCGAGTTGGGCTCTGCATGCCACCACATTGGATTTGAAATGAAACCTCTACAGCAGAATTCAAGTGCAGATTGTAACGTTTAATTTGAAGGGTTGAACAAAAATATCTGATAGAAAATGTAGGAATTGTACACATTTCTTTACAAACACTCACATTTTAGGAGGTCAAAAGTAATTGGACAAATAAACATAACCCAAACAAAATATTTTTATTTTCAATATTTTGTTGCGAATCCTTTGGAGGCAATCACTGTCTTAAGTCTGGAACCCATGGACATCACCAAACGCTGGGTTTCCTCCTTCTTAATGCTTTGCCAGGCCTTTACAGCAGCAGCCTTCAGGTCTTGCTTGTTTGTGGGTCTTTCCGTCTTAAGTCTGGATTTCAGCAAGTGAAATGCATGCTCAATTGGGTTAAGATCTGGTGATTGACTTGGCCATTGCAGAATGTTCCACTTTTTTGCACTCATGAACTCCTGGGTATCTTTGGCTGTATGTTTGGGGTCATTGTCCATCTGTACTATGAAGCGCCGTCCAATCAACTTTGCAGCATTTGGCTGAATCTGGGCTGAAAGTATATCCCGGTACACCTCAGAATTCATCCGGCTACTCTTGTCTGCTGTTATGTCATCAATAAACACAAGTGACCCAGTGCCATTGAAAGCCATGCATGCCCATGTCATCACGTTGCCTCCACCATGTTTTACAGAGAATGTGGTGTGCCGTGGATCATGTGCTGTTCCCTTTCTTCTCCAAACTTTTTTCTTCCCATCATTCTGGTACAGGTTGATCTTTGTCTCATCTGTCCATAGAATACTTTTCCAGAACTGAGCTGGCTTCTTGAGGTGTTTTTCAGCAAATTTAACTCTGGCCTGTCTATTTTTGGAATTGATGAATGGTTTGCATCTAGATGTGAACCCTTTGTATTTACTGTCATGGAGTCTTCTCTTTACTGTTGACTTAGAGACAGATACACCTACTTCACTGAGAGTGTTCTGGACTTCAGTTGATGTTGTGAACGGGTTCTTCTTCACCAAATAAAGTATACAGCGATCATCCACCACTGTTGTCATCCGTGGACGCCCAGGCCTTTTAGAGTTCCCAAGCTCACCAGTCAATTCCTTTTTTCTCAGAATGTACCCAACTGTTGATTTTGCTACTCCAAGCATGTCTGCTATCTCTCTGATGGATTTTTTCTTTTTTTTCAGCCTCAGGATGTTCTGCTTCACCTCAATTGAGAGTTCCTTTGACCGCATGTTGTCTGGTCACAGCAACAGCTTCTAAATGCAAAACCACACACCTGGAATCCACCCCTGACCTTTTAACTACTTCATTGATTACAGGTTAACGATGGAGATGCCTTCAGAGTTAATTGCAGCCCTTAGAGTCCATTGTCCAATTACTTTTGGTCCCTTGAAAAAGAGGAGGCTATGTATTACAGAGCTATAATTCCTAAACCCTTTCTCCGATTTGGATGTGGAAACTCTCATATTGCAGCTGGGAGTGTGCACTTTCAGCCCATATTATATATATAATTGTATTTCTGAACATGTTTTTGTAAACAGCTAAAATAACAAAACTTGTGCCACTGTCCAAATATTTCTGGCCCTAACTGTACTTTGCTGCTCTCTCACTGCCTCCGGATGTCTGATTTATCCAAAGGAGGGGGCACCGAAGTCAGCACTGATTGTCCACCACTGGACCAGCACCCACCGAAGGTAAGTATAAGTTTTGTGTTACGATCCCTGGGAGAGTCAGAGCCGACACCACTGGACCGGAACCTGAGGTGAGTATAAGTCTTGTCTTACGATCCTCAGGAAAGTCAGAGCTGACTTCTATGGACTGGCACCGGAGCTCAGTATAAGTCTTGTCTCATGATCCCCAGGAGAGTCAGAGCGCACTCCTCCAGACCGACACTGGAGGTGAGTATAAGTCTTATCTCTTGAATCCCGGAAGAGTCAGAGCTGACTCCGCTGGACAGGCATAGTCACAGGAGGTGAGTATACGGCTTGTCTCACAATCCCCGGTAGAGCCAGAGCCCACACCAGCAGCTGAGGTGAGTATAAGTCTTGTTTCATGATCCCGGGAGAGTCAGAGCTGACTCCGCTGGACAGTCATAGTCACAGGAGGTGAGTATACGTCTTGTCTCACAATCCCCGATAGAGCCAGAGCTGACTTCGCTGGACAGGCATAGTCACAGGAGGTGAGTATATGTCTTGTCTCACAATCCCCGATAGAGCCAGAGCCGACACCAGCACCTGAGGTGAGTATAAGTCTTGTTTCATGATCCCGAGAGAGTCAGAGCTGATTCCAGTGGACTGGCACTGACACCGGAGGTGAGTATGAGTCATGTTATTGTATAAGAGGGAAGCGTAGTGACTGAGGAGGGGATATCCAAGTAGTGAACAAACCCTTTAGGAATAACATAAGCTGATGACATCTGAAGGATTAATACAAAAAAATATATAAAAGTATCCCATCTCCTGGACCGATCACCTCTGCCGTCATCTGCTCCTCTTTGTTTGTTTACTTTATAGAAGACATTGAGGTACAATCAAGATCATGGTCATGTGAGGACGTTCCGGTCATTACCTGATCTTGTGCCACCGCAGATTTCAGAACGTACAGATGTAACACCACAGGCGTCAGGTTACAATACTCTCACGGGATTATATTTTTTCCATGTACAATGTAACTAGACACCAAACTCAACTGTCACGCTGGGTGTAGGGAGACACCCAGTGCTAGACAACGACAGGGGGAAAAGAGGTCCCTGATGCTAAGGGCAAAAGGGGAGATGGTGACCCCCACATAAACTAGTGCTGGCACCTAGCTCCCCTAACATCCCTATACAGTTTCCACAACTGTCGCCACCAGGAAACCTATTCTCTGACTGACCTTGAACTACTACTAAATAAGGATCAGAGCGGGTGAACACTAGTCAGCCCGGCTACTAACTAAAGAATCACACAAGGGGAACAAACCAAGAGGGAAGGGAAGAAACACTTAGATTATGAAGATCCACACAGCAATTCAACAGAAACTCCAGGATACACTGCTGAGCTGAGAAGCTTCCTCCAAACACCTGACTAGCTATCACCAGCAGGGCATCCTGGGAGTATAGGGGAATATATAGACAGCTCAAGGTATGGGATCAGCTGGGTCCTAGTGACCTCCAACTTTCACTAAAAGGGAAATGTCTCTTAAAGCGACAGAGACTTTTTTTTTTTTAGGATTTTGACTGTTTGGCCAAACGCTGGGACCTTCTGCGAGTGGCCTCTACAGTCTCATCCAGGCCTCCTGACACACCCGTGACATCAACCTACAATACATGAGGTGGCTGGAGCGGCGGCACAAGTGACTGATGGGCTGAAGAGCTCGCTGATTGTCTACTAGCCTCTCTACAGCAGGACTCTGCTTTTGATCTATTTTTCTCACACCCAATAGACGACACTATATATTAGCGTCTCTATCTGGTGCCGCTGGCCTTTCTTGAGAGTTCTTCCTCATTCTTCACATGGGCGCAGGTCGGACTTTACCATAAATGTCCCGGTTTTGATAACTCCTTTAACATAAACTATAAAATCACTTGTATGTACTGTGTGACTTGCTCTCTTTCCTGTGTGCCGCAGGGGGATCGCATGTGGCACTTTGCCGTCTCTCTGTTCCTGGTGGAGCTGTACGGACACAGTTTGCTGCTGACTGCGGTCTATGGTCTGGTGGTGTCAGGATCCGTCCTGCTGCTCGGAGCCGTCATTGGAACCTGGGTTGATAAGAACCCAAGACTAAAAGGTGATATGGCATGGTTTCTCAGAAATTATTTACATTAAAGTTTTTTTTTAATTTAGTATTTGTTTGTAATAAAACAAAATCTTCAGCAAGGGTAGACTGAGCCCCATAATAGTCTGATATTGTCTGCACTGTAGAGATCACTTCTCATTATCAAAAGGTAATACCTATATATACATAAAACAGGATCCACCATTCCCAATAGATGGTATCACGGCTCCCTCCTCCCCCTCTCGGCACTATGACCTCTGCACAGCTCACAGAGCATGCTCACAACACTCTCCTATAGCAAGCAATAGGCAATGGTCACTGCTCACTTTTTCCATGCCTGCACCATGACACATGGATCACAGAGTATGATCACTATAATCTTTCACCACATAGAAGACAATAGGTGAGGGCTACAGCTCACCTCCTCCCCTTCTCTGCACTATGACCTCTGCACAGCTCACCTCCTCCCCCTCTCCGCACTATGACATGAGCACAGCTTACTTCCTCCCCCTCTCTACACTATGACCTTTGCACAGCTCACCTCCTCCCCCTCTCTGCACTATGACCTGTGCACAGCTCACCTCCTCCCCCTCTCTACACTATGACCTTTGCACAGCTCACCTCCTCCCCCTCTCAGCTCTATGACCTCTGCACAGCTCCCCTCCTCCCCTCTCTACACTATGACCTCTGCACAGCTCCCCTCCTCCCCCTCTCTGCACTATGACCATTGCACAGCTCACCTCCTCCCCCTCTCTGCACAATGACCTCTGCAAAACTCACCTCCTCCCCCTCTCTGCACTATGACCTTTGCACAGCTCACCTCCTCCCCTCTCTACACTATGACCTGTGCACAGCTCACCTCCTCCCCCTCTCTGCACTATGACCTTTGCACAGGTCACCTCCTCCCCCTCTCTACACTATGACCTGTGCACAGCTCACCTCCTCCCCCTCTCCGCACTATGACATGTGCACAGCTTACTTCCTCCCCCTCTCTGCACTTTGACCTTTGTACAGCTCACCTCCTCCCCCTCTCTGCACTATGACATGTGCACAGCTCCCCTCCTCCCCCTCTCTGCACTATGACCTCTGCACAGCTCCCCTCCTCCCCCTCTCTGCACTATGACCTATGCACAGCTCCCCTCCTCCCTCTCTGCACTATGAACTCTGCACAGCTCTCCTCCTCCCCCTCTGCACTATGACCTCTGCACAGCTCACCTCCTCCCCCTCTCTGCACTATGACCTTTGCACAGCTCACCTCCTCCCCCTCTCTGCACTATGACCTCTGCACAATTCACCTCCTCCAACTCTCTGTACTATGACCTCTACACAGCTCACCTCCTCCCCATCTCTGCACAATGACATCTGCACAGCTCACCTCCTCCTCTTCTCTGCACTATAACCTCTGCACAGCTCACCCCCTCCCTTAGCTGCACTATGAACTCTGCACAGCTCACCTCCTCCTCCTCTCTGCACTGACTTCTGCACAGTTCACCTCCTCCTCCTCTCTGCACTATGACCTCTGCACAGTTCACCTCCTTCCCTCTCTGCACAGCTCCCTCCTCCCCCTCTCTGCACTATGACCTCTGCACAGCTCACCTCCTCCCTCTCTCTGCACTATGACCTGTACTCAGCTCACCTCCTCCCCCTCCCTGCACAGTGACATCTGTATAAGTTTCAGAGCATGCCCACAACTCTCTCCTACAGAATTCAGTAGGGGATGGATGCAGCTCACCTTCTTCACTTCTCTGCACGGCTGGAGGGGAGCACCAGGAATATTCCCGGAATATTCTAGACTCTTCTTGCAGATGATTGTGTGGAGGGCGGATTCCTTGTGTTCAGACCTTGCCTCCTTTTATCTTACAGTGGCTCGGACCTCTTTACTGGTACAGAACGTCTCGGTTGTCATCTGTGGACTGGTTCTGATGGTGATTTTCTTGTACAAGAGTGAACTCTTGTCATTGTATCACGGACGCCCCCTGGTTAGTTCTTGATACTGATTCTTGTGTGTTACTACTACAGACCATATATCTTTCCATCTCTACTCTCAGGCACTTCTTGCTCAGTTTTAGTCATGCAACATACTGATCCCCCCCAACAGCACATGTCCTAGTTCTGTATAACATACTGCAAGTGCATCTAATCAAGACCTGCAGAGCTAGGATTTAACCCTCACCACCCTGGCTTCCTGTATACCCTCCCCCTCTGACAAAAGCTGGGGGCTGAGCACCTTCTTCCATCACTTCATGGGGTTCCTGCCACTTTGCAAGGACCTTACACCCCACTATGGGAGCCTTCACAGGTATATGATTGTCAGGAAAATACACTAATATATATTTTTCACTTCCCAAAAGCTGACAACCTTCTCCGCCTCCTGTGTGTTTTTTGTTATAACGCTGTCCACTCTTTCCACTCACTCCCCCTCCTGTCGGGTATTTTATTAGCCCAAACTCTGCATTTTATAACTTGGCAGGGTCCTAAAACTCAGCATTTCTCCATCAGCGGAGCCGATGAGTTTCCATCCAAAAACCCAGTACACATGTAAGCTGTTTGTCTTTCAGCAACAGAAACTTAATGTCACATTGAATAATACACATTAGTGCCATATTTACATAAAACAGATTTTTGGGGTACATACATCTTGGGGATCGCACAGCATCCTTTTGCGTTCCTGGGAGAGTATCAGAAACCTGGGAAATGAATTTCTGACCTTCCACAAGTCACAGACATATCATGTTTGGTCTCAATAAACACATAAAATCGATAGGAGAAAGATGATGCTAATGTCTTTGGCCTATGACCCTCGAGGACAAAGATATGGACAAAACTAGGAATTGATCATTTTCAGAATCATTTGAACATTCCAGTGACGGCCCATTACTGTGAGCTCAGAAGGGTGGGAGTCCCAATAAGATAAAGCCAGGTACCTGGGATGGGGGGGATTCAGAGCCATAAGGAGGCAGCTGACACTATGCTATGGTACTGGATCGTTTCTATGGGATCTCTTCTCCCCGGTATTTAATGTCATCTCTGATATAGATTTTGTACATTTTCATATTTTAATCCCTTTTATTTTCATAACTGTTTATATATACTTTAAAGGGAACCTGTCACCTAATTTGAAGCCCCTACACTATCTCTAGCTGTCCCTACACCTTCCTAACAGCTCCCTATCTATCCCTTTCTTATCTAAAGTGACCCTATTAAACTTGTGTAAATTAAGTATAAACTTACCGCAGTCCCCGTGGTTAGGGGACTGGGTAGGTGTGGCCACGCTTCCACAGCACTCCTCCATGTTGTAATGCACGCCCCACTGGGCGGCATTATTGTGGGTCCTCTCTGCCCCCATTCTTGGAATCTCCCGCCCTCTCTGTAGTTCTATGCACCGGCCGGACGTCACTTCCGGTGCGGTGCATTATGGGGCGGGTCACGTGATCGGCCCTAGTGCATTATGGGGCCGATCACGTGATCAGCCCGGCTTCAATAAGCGCAATGCGCATGCGCAAAAAAAATTTGCTAGCTTCGTTCTTAGTGCTCTGTAACGATCCATCACGTTCTCTGTGCAAACTTCACCTTCCATACGTGTGTCTGATCCACTTAGAAGTGATCGGTGGTGGCAGAACAAATATAAATTTAAATAAATATTAATATTTACATATATTCCTAGCTGGAACTGGTGGTATATATACATTTTGTCACATCAAGTGCTGCAATATTCAACATAAATTAGAGCAGCTGCGCTCATTTTCTTATTCTGCGTCAATACCCTGATTGGCCAGTAGGATGTCACGTGCTGACTACCTTGCCGTCCATTCGTGTTGCTGCTGTGATTAAACTGATGTTTTCTCCTTAGTCTGCTGTGGGCAGCTCTGCAGGTGGAGGGGTGACCCACAGCTATTGGGTGGAGGAGGAGGGGTGTGTCTTAGTATTCAGATCTCCACTCCCCCAGTCTTGAAATAGTTCCACTTCCCTTCACTAGGTGTCGTAGAAAGAGCTCATTCTTCTTCTAGGACCGTGCTGTGAAGTCGTGCTGTGCTGAGCAGTTTGTTCTGCTGTTGACTTCCATTGAAGCTGCTGAGTTTTCCTGGTCTATGGGTGGAGCTACAGGCTCTTAGCCTAGGGCTGATCAGGAAAGGAGGGGTTAGGGTGCCGACCCGAACCTCTTCACCTTTAGAGGTACCTTCGGGATCAGGGCTAGTAAGGGACCCCAAGTCCAGGGCCAGACTAACTCCCCTGAATGCCCTTGCCTACCATACCATCTTACCTCCTGATTCCTATCCGCTATACTACCCCATGACACAGAATAAGGGAGTGCCAGAGAGCTGCATGTTCCTGACTAGTTTGTGACAATGATCTTCAGGGTGAAACTGTCTTACCTGAGCCTCGATGAGGCGCTCTTTTGCCTGGCCCTTCATTTTCGCCCCTCCACATAAAGCTATTATGACTGGTCAGAGCTTTCTTGCTTAACAGGTCTCTGTACCAAGGGAACAACATTTTACCCTCTTACCTTTTTCTGAACACCTTTTAAAGTTACATTCCCGACTTGGGTAGTTCCAATGTTTTCCGTGGACTCATCCTGCTCAGAGATAATAACTTTAGGGGATGATTCCACCTCCATGTTGCCAACCCGTACAGACAACGGCAACTCGTCAACTGTGGCATGTGATAAGGATTTAATAGCTGTAACCGGATTGTCAGCTGAGCTACCATGTGGTACCACTTTCCCCAACAAATCCCAAATTAGAGGAAAATTGTCATCATCGCGCCGGCCGTAGTATTTAGCAGCCAGGCAGGCAGTCTATCAGTGTATCATGGTGACGATTGCCCAGTTCTGTGGCCCTGACCGGACAAGTAAAAGGCGGTATTTACAAGGGGATAATAGTTTATGGTGTGTCGTGACGCCAGCTAAGGTATCTGGTCAGGAGTGGTCAGTGCTGCGGGTAGTTACCCCAGGGGATAGATGGTGAGGCAGCAAGGTGGATTACTCCCCTCAGCAGGAGCAAGTCCTTGGGGTGACAATGGGGGTTATAGTGAGAGGCGCAGCAGGCAGAGGCAAGGAGACAGATGAATGCAGTCTTTACCTTTGCTGAAGGGTGGTAACAAGTTGAATCCAGGATACTGCCACCAGGTCCAGGGTCAAGTCAGTCCAGAAGCAACTGAAGTCCGCTCCACTAAGTGAGTAGAATAAGCCTTCCTATTATGCCCGCCTGTTTGGGATCAGAAGCCTGCGAGCTAATCTGTCCCCTTGCTTCCTTCTCTGTAGCTGCTCCAGCCAGCAGGCATTACGAGCCCTTTGCAAGATGTTCTGGTAGTCACAGCTCTGAGCTCTTTGTAATGCCTTGCAGCTGGTTCTAAGGGTGCTAGAGGACCTGCAGTCTCCAGATTCTGCTTCCAGAGTTTGCAAATCCCTAGATAGCCTAGGACTCTGGTGTCTTGCTCTCAGCGTAACCTGGAGTGAGCTTACACAACTCCACTCCAGGCATGTTTCTCTCCCTGACCAGGCTGCGTCTGTGTCAATGCGAACCGGGACGACAGGAAAGTTCTTGGTGACTCATGAATACTATGAAGCCCACCACCTTCCCATGACAGGTACATGTAGGGTGTGGCCCTACCAGGATCACTAAACTCCGAGTCTTGACGTCCTCTCACGAGGACACCATTCATACCTAGGTGCTTGCCAGGATGAGGAACACCATTGCCAGCAGGATGGTGAAGTAGGAGCAGCGCTGGCCCATATGCAGTCCATTACTGCTGCGTATTTCCTTGCATTATGAGATAACTCAGGCAAGAAAGCCGGAAATATTTTGCCAATATTGACATCTATTTCTCCGTGTTGTGATTCTGACCCAGATCCTCTGCTACATCCTGGTAATTGCTATAGCCAACATTGCCAACCTGGCCAGCACCGCCATGGCCATCACCATTCAGAGGGACTGGATCGTTGTTGTTGCTGGAGACGACAGGAGCAACTTAGCGGGTAAGAATGACGATATTTCAATAAAATAACCCAAAGCATCAATGGAACAGTTTATGATGATTCAGGGCCTTCACAGGCAGATGACACCGGTTTGCACCGTATCCACAATCTAGTGTAGGCGACACCCATCTAATGTGTATGGGAGGGGGCCGAACACCCATCTAATGTGTATGAGGAGGGGGCCGAACACCCATCTAATGTGTATGAAGGAGGGGGCCGAACACCCATCTAATGTGTATGAGGAGGGGGCCAACACCCTCTAATGTGTATGGAGGAGGGGCCAACACCCTCTAATGTGTATGGAGGAGGGGGCCGAACACCCATCTATGGTATGGAGGAGGGGGCCAACACCCATCTAATGTGATGGGAGGCCGAACCCCATCTAATGTGTATGGAGGAGGGGGCAAACACCCATCTAATGTGTATGAGGAGGGGGCCAACACCCATCTAATTGTATGGAGGAGGGCAACACCCATCTAATGTGTATGGGGAGGGCAAACACCCATCTAATGTGTATGGAGGAGGGGGCCAACACCCTCTAATGTGTATGGGGAGGGGGCCGAACACCCATCTATGGTATGGGAGGGGGCCAAACACCCATCTAATGTGTATGAGGAGGGGCCGAACACCCATCTAATGTGTATGGAGGAGGGGCAAACACCCATCTAATGTGTATGGAGGAGGGGGCCAAACACCCATCTAATGTGTATGGAGGAGGTGGCCAAACACCCATCTAATGTGTATGGAGGAGGGGGCCGAACACCCATCTAATGCGTATGTAGGAGGGGGCCAAACACCCATCTAATGTGTATGGGGAGGGGGCCGAACACCCATCTAATGTGTATGGGGAGGGGGCCGAACACCCATCTAATGTGTATGAGGAGGGGGACGAACATTAATCTAATGTGTATGGAGGAGGGGGCCGAACACCCATCTAATGTGTATGAGGAGGGGGCCAAATACCCATCTAATGTGTATGAGGAGGGGGCCGAACACCCATCTAATGTGTATGGGGAGGTGGCCGAACACCCATCTAATGTGTATGGGGAGGGGGACGAACATTCATCTAAATTGCATGGAGGAGGGGGCAGAACACCCATCTAATGTGTATGGGGCCGAACACCCATCTAATGTGTATGGAGGAAGGGGCCGAACACCCATCTAATGTGTATGGAGGAGGGGGCCGAACACCCATCTAATGTGTATGGAGGAGGGGGCCGAACATTCATCTAATGTGTATGAGGAGAGGGGACGAACACCCATCTAATATGTATGGAGGAGGGGGCCGAACACCCATCTAATGTGTATGGGGAGGGGGCCGAACACCCATCTAATGTGTATGGAGGAGGGGGGCCGAACATTCATCTAATGTGTATGGAGGAGGGGGACGAACACCCATCTAATGTGTATGGAGGAGGGGGGCCGAACATTCATCTAATGTGTATGGAGGAGGGGGACGAACACCCATCTAATATGTATGGAGGAGGGGGCCGAACACCCATCTAATGTGTATGGGGAGGGGGCCGAACACCCATCTAATGTGTATGGAGGAGGGGCAAAACACCCATCTAATGTGTATGGAGGAAGGGGCCGAACACCCATCTAATGTGTATGGGGAGGGGGCAAACACCCATCTAATGTGTATGGAGGAGGGGCCGAACACCCATCTAATGTGTATGGAGGAGGGGGCCAAACATCCATCTAATGTGTATGAGGAGGGGGCCAAACACCCATCTGATGTGTATGGGGAGGGGGCCAACACCCATCTAATGTGTATGGAGGAGGGGGCCGAACACCCATCTAATGTGTATGGACGAGGGGGCCGAACACCCATCTAATGTGTATGAGGAGGGGGACGAACATTCATCTAAAGTGTATGGGGGAGGTCGATAAACCCATCTAATGTGTATGGGGAGGGGGCCGAACACCCATCTAATGTGTATGGAGGAGGGGGCCAAACACCCATCTAATGTGTATGAGGAGGGGGCCGAACACCCCTCTAATGTGTATGGAGGAGGGGGCCAAACACCCATCTAATGTGTATGGGGAGGGGGCCGAACACCCATCTAATGTGTATGCGGAGGGGGCCAAACACCCATCTAATGTGTATGGAGGAGGGGGGTTGAACACCCATTTAATGTGTATGGAGGAGGGGGCTGAACACCCATCTAATGTGTATGGAGGAGGGGGCCGAACACCCATCTAATGTGTATGGAGGAGGGGGACGAACACCCATCTAATGTGTATGAGGAGGGGCCAAACACCCATCTAATGTGTATGGGGAGGGGGCCGAACACCCATCTAATGTGTATGGAGGAGGGGGCCGAACACCCATCTAATGTGTATGGAGGAGGGGGCTGAACACCCATCTAATGTGTATGGAGGAGGGGGCCGAACACCCATCTAATGTGTATGGAGGAGGGGGACGAACACCCATCTAATATGTATGAGGAGGGGGCCAAACACCCATCTAATGTGTATGGGGAGGGGGCCGAACACCCATCTAATGTGTATGCGGAGGGGGCCAAACACCCATCTAATGTGTATGGAGGAGGGGGGGTTGAACACCCATCTAATATGTATGGAGGAGGGGGCCGAACACCCATCTAATGTGTATGGAGGAGGGGGCCGAACACCCATCTAATGTGTATGGAGGAGGGGGCCGAACACCCATCTAATGCGTATGGAGGAGGGGGCCGAACAGTAATCTAATGTGTATGGAGGAGGGGGCCGAACACCCATCTAATGCGTATGGAGGAGGGGGCCGAACAGTAATCTAATGTGTATGGAGGAGGGGGCCGAACACCCATCTAATGTGTATGGAGGAGGGGGCCGAACACCCATCTAATGTGTATGGAGGAGGGGCCGAACACCCATCTAATGCGTATGGAGGAGGGGGCCGAACAGTAATCTAATGTGTATGGAGGAGGGGGCCGAACACCCATCTAATGTGTATGGAGGAGGGGGCCGAACACCCATCTAATGTGTATGGAGGAGGGGGCCGAACACCCATCTAATGCGTATGGAGGAGGGGGCCGAACAGTAATCTAATGTGTATGGAGGAGGGGGCGAACACCCCTCTAATGTGTATGTACACGGGGTCACCGCACTCAATAAAACATAGGACACGGGAGAATAAGTGAATAATCATCAGCGGTGCGGTATCAGTGCAGGGTCCTTCATGTGCGCTCCATAATATCCAGTACAGAGACCCCGTCAGTCCCCAGTCGCAGTGTCAGACAGTAGTCTCTATACCCCTTAGGATTATTCACCTATCCTCCCTCTTATGATTGATCATGGACACCTTCCCCCACACATTTTTTACCTTTTAGGGTTCATATATATTTAACCTCTATATATTAAATCTTGCAGTTATCAAATAACATGATGAAGAACAGCCAATCAGGAGGGACTATCACAGCCTGTATAAAAGCCAGGACAGGGAATGCAGCAGCCGCTGTAGGGGGAATCTGGATACTGAGAGGACGTCACAGCTCATCAACAAGAGATAGGGAGAGAAAGTCATAAATCACTGACTAAACATTACAGATAGAGTGTGACAGCTGAGAATCATAGAGGATACAGAAACATGATCAGGCGATAGAGGGACTCAGCATCTTGCACCTTTCGGTTCTCTCTTCCCTGCAGACATGAACGCCGCGGTGAGACGGATCGACCTGCTGACAAACATCCTGGCCCCGATGGCGGTGGGGCAGATCGTGACCTTCGGTTCTCCCGTCATCGGCTGCGGATTCATCGCCGGATGGAACTTGGTGTCGATGTGCGCGGAATATCTGCTGCTGTGGAAGGTTTATATGAAGACGCCGGCGCTGGCCACAAAGCCCTCCCGAAAAGATGAGGACCAAGAACTGACAGAACTGAACACTAAAGGTATCGGAGGACGGAGCGGTGTCCTGAGACGTTCCAGTTTAACCCATCATGACCCGACATGTTTTATCTCCTCCCTCTTCCTTCCAGGGGTCATGACTTTTTTACTTTACCGTCACTACTTCTGTATGAGGCTCGTGTATTGTGGGATAAGTTGTAGTTTTGAACAATAATCACACAGTTCCAACATTGTATTTGGAGTTTTGTTTCTACAGCATTTATTGTGCGGTAAACATGACCGGGCAGCGTGTGATATGATGGAGTAATGAACTGACATGGGAGAAATAGGTAACACTAAAAACCGCAGCTGACCCAGCCGGTTCCTGTACAGACTGGAGACTCAGACCCCTTAGTGGTACCTGCACAGGAAAGAATGGCCCAACCCCAGACTAAAGGATGGATACTCATGACTATACTACCTGAATGGCCATCAAGAGCGTAACGTTCCTCCTTAGGAAACAGAGGGCAAAGCACTGTAACCTAAAGAAATGAAGGAGGTGTCACATAGGAAGAGATCCAAGATATAGAAAGTGTAAAGGTAATGTACATACTGCTATAGAGAATGCCGTCTACTTCATAACTGCAAACAGAAGATAGGTGCGGAGTGAAGAAGAAAAACAGCAGAGAGATGAACCCCAACTGAACAGTCACTGACCGACATTAACAAGGGCAGTATGGCTGGACATCCAACTGAGACTATCACCAGCAGGAAACGCCAGCAGGGGGAAGGTATATCTATCCGCACCCCAAAGATAATGTACATACTGCTATAGAGAATGCCATCTACTTCATAACTGCAAACAGAAGATAGGTGCGGAGTGAAGATAAATAGAAATAGATGAACCCCAGCTGAACAGTTACTGACCGGCATCAACAAAGGCAGCATGGCTGGACATCCAACTGAGGCTATCACCAGCAGGAAACGCCAGCAGGGGGAAGGTATATCTATCCGCACCCCAAAGGTAATGTACATACTGCTATAGAGAATGCCGTCTACTTCATAACTGCAAACAGAAGATAGGTGCGGAGTGAAGATAAATAGAAATAGATGAACCCCAGCTGAACAGTTACTGACCGGCATCAACAAAGGCAGCATGGCTGGACATCCAACTGAGGCTATCACCAGCAGGAAACGCCAGCAGGGGGAAGGTATATCTATCCGCACCCCAAAGGTAATGTACATACTGCTATAGAGAATGCCGTCTACTTCATAACTGCAAACAGAAGATAGGTGCGGAGTGAAGATAAATAGAAATAGATGAACCCCAGCTGAACAGTTACTGACCGGCATCAACAAAGGCAGCATGGCTGGACATCCAACTGAGGCTATCACCAGCAGGAAACGCCAGCAGGGGGAAGGTATATCTATCCGCACCCCAAAGGTAATGTACATACTGCTATAGAGAATGCCGTCTACTTCATAACTGCAAACAGAAGATAGGTGCGGAGTGAAGATAAATAGAAATAGATGAACCCCAGCTGAACAGTTACTGACCGGCATCAACAAAGGCAGCATGGCTGGACATCCAACTGAGGCTATCACCAGCAGGAAACGCCAGCAGGGGGAAGGTATATCTATCCGCACCCCAAAGGTAATGTACATACTGCTATAGAGAATGCCGTCTACTTCATAACTGCAAACAGAAGATAGGTGCGGAGTGAAGATAAATAGAAATAGATGAACCCCAGCTGAACAGTTACTGACCGGCATCAACAAAGGCAGCATGGCTGGACATCCAACTGAGGCTATCATCAGCAGGAAACGCCAGCAGGGGGAAGGTATATCTATCCGCACCCCAAAGGTAATGTACATACTGCTATAGAGAATGCCGTCTACTTCATAACTGCAAACAGAAGATAGGTGCGGAGTGAAGATAAATAGAAATAGATGAACCCCAGCTGAACAGTTACTGACCGGCATCAACAAAGGCAGCATGGCTGGACATCCAACTGAGGCTATCACCAGCAGGAAACGCCAGCAGGGGGAAGGTATATCTATCCGCACCCCAAAGGTAATGTACATACTGCTATAGAGAATGCCGTCTACTTCATAACTGCAAACAGAAGATAGGTGCGGAGTGAAGATAAATAGAAATAGATGAACCCCAGCTGAACAGTTACTGACCGGCATCAACAAAGGCAGCATGGCTGGACATCCAACTGAGACTATCACCAGCAGGAAACGCCAGCAGGGGGAAGGTATATCCACACCCCAAAGGTAATTGGACAAACGGATGAATAAAAACACCTGTTAACCTAAAAGACTAAAGCAAGAATGAAAAATGCTAAACACCCAGAGGCAAGGTGTATCTGCTGTGGCTCAGTGGACAGAGAAACCGACCACAAACTTCAGGGTCATGGGCTCGAACCGTGTCACATGATAGCATGGGCACTGGCACCATGTGGTCTCTCCAACCAGCACCCAATCTGGGACATGTATGTTCCTCACAGGTTATTAAGGTGACCACTTTGTATTTATTCACTTCAGCCACTCCTGTTAACAGTATACAGTCCAGCCCACAGCAGTGCAGTCTTTAATACCAAAGAGGTCAGTGACGATCCACGTGGTCGGCCACGGGTCACGAGCTCCAGATTGGTCTCCATAGATAAGGATCCACTCACATCAGCATGCACAATGCCACACGTCATCTCTGGAGTGACCGGCCAGATGTACTGTCTTTGTATGTACAATAAGTGACCAATGGCTGTGTTTCAGGAAGAGACCCCCATCCATAGTGAGGGGTCTCCCAGACTCGGACCTCTGTTCACCATGTGATGATACAGGTTCTTCCAGCAGCTCGTTAGGATCAGCTGATCACCGGGGGGTAGAGAGGCCTTGATTACTGAGTCGGATCATATTCTGTAAAGGGAACTCTTGTGTCTGTAGTTTTTCTTTTCTGGACTTGGGGAAATCTTGAGATTTATCTAAACTGTGACAATAAAAGTTTATGATTTTATTTTACATTTTCATTTTTCATTTTATTTGCAGTTGAGAACTCAACCATAGAAGAAAATCCTGGAGACGTCCGACCCACCGGAGAGCAGACGGGCGAGCCAGAGACCTCAAAGAAGACCATGTGCATTGAGGTAGTGTCAGAGCCCTTCCTCGCCCTCCGCGATGGCTGGGTGTCCTACTACAAGCAGTCGGTGTTCTGGGTCGGCATGGGCCTGGCCTTCCTCTACATGACCGTCCTCGGCTTTGACGGTATCACCATTGGGTACGCTTACACACAAGGTGTGAATGGCTCGTCCTCAGCCTCCTCATGGGCGCCTCCGCTGTTTTTGGGATTATGGGAACCGTTGCGTTTACAGGGCTCAGAAGGAGATGTGGTCTGGTTCGTACAGGATTGGTTTCAGGACTGGCTCAGCTCGGCAGCCTGGCTCTCTGTGCCCTCTCAGTCTTTGTGCCGGGAAGTCCATTGGATCTTACAGTTTCGCCATTTCGAGATGCTGGGACTCACAATCTTGAAGGAGAGCCAATACCTACAGCATCGCCCGCTGGGCTTCCTCAGGGGTTCCTCACAACCAACATACAAGATGTGAGGAATAACTCCAGCTCTATGACCAGCGGAGCTGACGCTCCAATCACCTCCATCACTTTACTCTTTGCTGGAATTATAGCAGCTAAAATGGGTGAGTGCCATCATTGGGGAGCACGTGGTCACAGATTTATAGATGTCACAATCTTTAGATGGTTATGAGATGGAAGGGGCAAACTCTTTTACTCATTCACCCCATTGATCAGTGTGAGTTAGCTCTGTGAGGTTTCGCTTGTTCTGCCACCTCAGGGGTTCTGCAAAGGCAACATGGCGCCCCACAATCTATTCAGCCAAATCTGTGCTCCAAAAATCTATTGGTGCTCAGGGGTCAGCCGTGCGCCCAATATCTCCAATTACACATGAGGGCATAGCAGCATTATGGAGAAATTGGGAAACTTGTAGGATGAGATTCTGCCCTAACGCCCTCGCCTCCACCGGTAAGATGAAATATTTGGGGCTGAATCAACATTTCAACGTAATGTTAGCATTAATTATGGTTTTTACTCACCGGGAGAGATGAGGGGAGTGGATCCACGGGACTTCAGAAGGAACTGTGACAGCTGCCCCCGAGTGCAGGGGACGCCGGCAGGTGCAGGCAGGTACAGTCTCTAGTGCAACCGGAACGGCTGATTGAAACTGGATGGCAGATGCAGGCAGGTATGGAAGGTGGACACAGGTACAGGTAACAGACACAGGGAGACAGAATGGGAGATGCAGGCAGGTACAGAAGATACCTACAGGTATGGGAAGGTGGAAACAGGTAAGGTAACAGACAGGACGGCGAATGCAAGCAGGTACGAAAGATGCTTACAGGTATGGGAAGGCAGACACAGATACAGGTAACCAGACACAGGGAGACAGAATGGCAGATGCAGGCAGGTACAGAAGATACCTACAGGTATGTGAAGGTGGACACAGGTACAGGTAACAAACACAGGGAGGCAGAATGGCAGATGCAGGCAGGTACAGAAGATACCTACAGGTATGGGAAGGTGGACACAGGTACAGGTAACAGACAGGACGGCGAATGCAAGCAGGTACGAAAGATGCCTACAGGTATGGGAAGGCAGACACAGGTACAGGTAACAGACACAGCGAGATTGGACCCGACAACTAGCTAGGAAGCAGAATGTAAATGAACTAAACTACGTTGGGCAGACACCTGCTCAAAGGGGAGGATGCATTTAGTACCTTCTGAGTAATTGTGTGCTGGTCCTTTAAGAGGGAAGGCACATGTGTGCACCCTAATCATACTCCTGGGGAACCTGTACAGTGTGCACGGACCCCTGGAGCAGGAGGCAGTAGCAGGCCACGTGGAGAGGGGAGGAGGCGCTCAGTACGGCAGCAGCGGCTGTGGATTTCGGCGTCCCTGCTGTAGGGTTGAGGCTGGACAGCACAGAAAAGCTGGTGTTAAAATTATTAGCAGCTGAAGGGTTAACACATTTCCTGCATGTGGCTTCTATACATTGAGGGGTGCAGTTTCTAATATAGCGTCACTTCTTGGAGTTTTACCGTTTATTGAGCCCTCAAACATAACGGCCGTCTAAACATCAGGTTTTGTAAACTTTGCTTCTAAACTTTGAAGGTTTCTAACACCCGAACGAAATGAAAGGACGCAGCGGAAGGGTCCAGAGATCTATGGCGGGTGCGATTTATAAAATACTTGCTTAAAAAGAGCAAATGTATCACGTTTCAGATTATTGTCATAAATAAATGTAAATAAGATGAAAACACACTGAGCACAAACATAAAATACAACGTGTCACATAGGATTTATCAGTCATACAACAATCGGAGGCTACTGCGCCATCACACACATTATGAATAATAACCAGCAAAATGCATGAATCAACGATTAAATACACAAATAAGCAAATGCATATGTATATCTCCAATATATACAAGTGTGCAATCATAAAAGATTCTAGATTAAAATGACCTCAGTCTAAGAGGGAAGGTGACGTGCATTACACTTAAGTGCATACCCATCGCACCGTCACCTTCCCTCTTAGACTGAGGTCATTTTAATCTAGAATCTTTTGATTGAACTCGTTTATGATTGCACACTTGTATTTATTGGAGATCTATGTATGCATTTGCTTATTTATGTTATTTTTGCTGGTTATTGTTCATAATGTGGGTGATGGCGCAGTAGCCTCCGATTGTTGCGATGCTTTAACCCTTTTGTGACCAGTAGAGTCAGTCATCGCTTTGGCACTCCACCTCACGAGTCCTCACCCGGCGTGTGCTACTCCACCCTCATGAGGTCCTCACCCCCAGCGGGTGCTCTACCAATTCTGTATACTTGTTACATTTATTCTAAGTGCAGCGTCCTTGAGCGCCGGTGATGTATTTACTTCACTCATTATCCAGTATCACACAGAGGATTTCTGATGTTGATCTATGACGTGACCGTATTGGACCGTAATGACGTGTATGTAGGAAAGGTTCTCACAATCTCTGGGATGTGTCGATGCTGCCGGGGTTCTCACAATTTAAAGTGACGGGTGTCAGATTATAAAACTGGGGTGAAAAGGGGCAACACAATGGTCACAGCTGGAATTACACACTTTTTTATTGCATTATAATAATAATAATAAATCTTATTATTACGCCACAATTCCGAGGCTTTACAATGTAGGGTTAGATACAGAAAATACAGTAAATATTACAGAAACAATACAGTACAATATTGGATACAAAACATAGCGTAGATCATTTTTCATTCCTTCTTCAGGGGTTATGACTCTTTTAGGTTCTGGGGCCGGGTCAGGTGTCTGCGGTCACATAGTGCAGGTATACGATTTACCAGCTCTGCCCTATAACATCAGTCTAGAATATCCCTACATTAACGCCTCCCATTATTTGTATCGGCTTTTCTCCATTATTTCTGTTTCTCTTTCAGGCCTTTGGTCCTTCGATCTGACGGTCACTCAGCTCCTCCAGGAGAACGTGTCTGAGTCAGAGAGAGGCGTTGTAAATGGCGTCCAGAGCTCGCTGATCGGCCTCCTGGACCTCCTGCATTACGTCCTGGTGATGGCGGCCCCCGCCCCGCACACCTTTGGGCTGCTCGTCCTGGTCTCTGTGGCCTTCGTTGCGATGGGACACATCATGTATTTCCGTTTCTCTTATGCAAATTTAGGAACAGAGTTGCTTTCTTGTCCTTCCAACCCCAGAGGAGAGAAAAGCGATCGTCTTCTGTTTAACCCTTTAATAAATTGGAATGTGATACAACCGTTAGGGGCAGGTTTATTCTGATCAGTTCTAGGGCTTCAATGTCGAGAAATTAAATGAACCTCGAACGGTCCAGGAGGCGGAGCCAGGTTCAGATCTCCTCACTGGACAGCTTGTAGTACATCCTCCCTGACCCGTGAAGTCTGCAAGGTGCTGAGGTCTCACACATGCAGAGTTTTCATTCATGTGCATTTTGTATGACCGCTGCCCAGCACAGGGAGTAGACCGCACATTGACCGATATAGGAAGGTATAAGCTGTAAGTAAAACATACTGAAAAGAATGAACACTGCCCCATCCTACACAACTGTATGCAAAAATACTATGTAGTGCAATTACAGGGGGGTGACGATAAATGAACTGCCACCTGCTGTGTCTATAGCTCTGCTTACATGTGACCGGAGCTGCAGTACGAGAATTAATAATAATATAATATTTATTAATTTATATAGCGCTATTAATTCCACAGCACTTTACATAATCCCTCACAATCAGTCTTTGAAATGTGGAGGAACTGGAGTGCCTGGAGGAAACCCATGCAAACACAGGAGGAGCTCATACAAACTGCTTGCAGCTGTTTGTCCTTCGTTGGAATTGAACCCAAGACCTCAGTGCTGCAAGTCTGCAGTGCTAACCACTGAGTCACATACACAGTGCTAACCACTGAGCCACCATACACAGTGCTAACCACTGAGCCACCGTATACAGTGCTAACCACTGAGTCACCGTAACAGTGCTAACCACTGATCCACCATATACAGTGCTAACCACTGAGCCACCATATACAGTGCTAACCACTGACCACCATATACATGCGCTAACCACTGAGCCACCATACAGTGCTAACCACTGAGCCACCTATACAGTGCTAACCACTGAGTCACCGTATACAGTGCTAAACACTAAGCCACCATACAGTGCTAACCACTGAGCCACCAATACAGGCTAACCACTGAGCCACCTATACAGTGCTAACCACTGAGCCACCATACAGGCCAACCACTGAGCCCTCAATACAGTGCTAACCACTGAGTCACCATACACAGTGCTAACCACTGAGCCACCGTATACAGTGCTAACCACTGAGTCACCGTATACAGTGCTAACACTAGCCACCATACAGTGCTAACCACTGAGCCACCATATACAGTGCTAACCACTGAGTCACATACACAGTGCTAACCACTGAGTCACCATACACAGTGCTAACCACTGAGCCACCGTATAACAGTGCTAACCACTAAGCCACCATACGTGTACCTGAGCACTACATCACCACTGAGCCACCATATACAGTGCTAACCACTGAGCCACCATACAGTGCTAACCACTGAGCCACCTATACAGTGCTAACCACTGAGCCACCGTATACAGTGCTAACCACTGAGCCACCTATACAGTGCTAACCACTGAGCCACCGTATACAGTGCTAACCACTGAGCCACCGTATACAGTGCTAACCACTGAGCCACCGTATACAGTGCTAACCACTGAGCCACCTATACAGTGCTAACCACTGAGCCACCATACAGTGCTAACCACTGAGCCACCATATACAGTGCTAACCACTGAGCCACCGTATACAGTGCTAACCACTGAGCCACCATATACAGTGCTAACCACTGAGCCACCATATACAGTGCTAACCACTGAGCCACCATATACAGTGCTAACCACTGAGCCACCATATACAGTGCTAACCACTGAGCCACCATATACAGTGCTAACCACTGAGCCACCATACAGTGCTAACCACTGAGCCACCATATACAGTGCTAACCACTGAGCCACCATATACAGTGCTAACCACTGAGCCACCATATACAGTGCTAACCACTGAGCCACCATATACAGTGCTAACCACTGAGCCACCATATACAGTGCTAACCACTGAGCCACATATACAGTGCTAACCACTGAGCCACCATATACAGTGCTAACCACTGAGCCACATATACAGTGCTAACCACTGAGCCACCATAACAGTGCTAACCACTGAGCCACCATATACAGTGCTAACCACTGAGTCCACCATATACAGTGCTAACCACTGAGCCACCATACAGTGCTAACCACTGAGCCACCATATACAGTGCTAACCACTGAGCCACCATATACAGTGCTAACCACTGAGCCACCATATACAGTGCTAACCACTGAGCCACCATATACAGTGCTAACCACTGAGCCACCATATACAGTGCTAACCACTGAGCCACCATATACAGTGCTAACCACTGAGCCACCATATACAGTGCTAACCACTGAGCCACCATATACAGTGCTAACCACTGAGCCACCATATACAGTGCTAACCACTGAGCCACCATATACAGTGCTAACCACTGAGCCACCATATACAGTGCTAACCACTGAGCCACCATATACAGTGCTAACCACTGAGCCACCTATACAGTGCTAACCACTGAGCCACCTATACAGTGCTAACCACTGAGCCACCATATACAGTGCTAACCACTGAGCCACCATATACAGTGCTAACCACTGAGCCACCATATACAGTGTAATGGCCTAACTCTACTGAGCCACCATATACAGTGCTAACCACTGAGCCACCATATACAGTGCTAACCACTGAGCCACCATATACAGTGCTAACCACTGAGCCACCATATACAGTGCTAACCACTGAGCCACCATATACAGTGCTAACCACTGAGCCACCATATACAGTGCTAACCACTGAGCCACCATATACAGTGCTAACACTGAGCCACCATATACAGTGCTAACCACTGAGCCACCATATACAGTGCTAACCACTGAGCCACCATATACAGTGCTAACCACTGAGCCACCATATACAGTGCTAACCACTGAGCCACCGTATACAGTGCTAACCACTGAGCCACCGTATACAGTGCTAACCACTGAGCCACCGTATACAGTGCTAACCACTGAGCCACCGTATACAGTGCTAACCACTGAGCCACCGTATACAGTGCTAACCACTGAGCCACCATATACAGTGCTAACCACTGAGCCACCATATACAGTGCTAACCACTGAGCCACCAATACAGTGTAACACTGAGGTTAGTGCTAATCCACTGAGCCACCATATACAGTGCTAACCACTGAGCCACCATATACAGTGCTAACCACTGAGCCACCGTATACAGTGCTAATCACTGAGCCACCATATACAGTGCTAACCACTGAGCCACCATATACAGTGCTAACCACTAAGCCACCATATACAGTGCTAACCACTGAGCCACCATACAGTGCTAACCACTGAGCCACCATATACAGTGCTAACCACTGAGCCACCATATACAATGCTAACCACTGAGCCACCATACAGTGCTAACCACTGAGCCACCATATACAGTGCTAACCACTGAGCCACCATATACAGTGCTAACCACTGAGCCACCATATACAGGGCTAACCACTGAGCCACCGTATACAGTGCTAACCACTGAGCTACCATGCCGCCCATTACCACTACACAGCAGGCGGTGCTATGATATATGTCATGTGCTGGGTGACCACTGATCTGATAGCGATGACGCACTGTGAGGAAAGGCCAAGAATATCAGAGTCTGTGAGCCCCCAATAAGTCCTCTTATAAGGTACCTTAAAACTGCACTATTAGGCCTCCTCTAAGGTCCACTATAAGGTCCCCTTTAAGACCTCCTACAAGGCACCCTATAGAGGCCCCTGTAAGACCTTCAAGGCTTCCCATAAGGCACCCTTTAAGTCCCACTATAAGGCTCCCTGTAATGCCCCCTGTATAAGGCTCGCACAGATACCTACTCTACCATTCAGGTAACCATTTCTCTCCACTAACACCATGTCCCTAGACGCCAAAATCTCCTCACAAACCTCTACCATGTCACACTGACTGGGAATGCCGCACCAGACCCGGCTTATGGCAGAACCTTCCGGGCCCCTGTAGCTCGGTAACCCTGCAGCCATGACTGGGGTGGTCATGGCCGCCATTGGCACCGGTGGGGTGTGGATGGGACAGATAGGGGGGAGCCTGATCTCGGATGAGGAGGTAGATTCTGCTGCCGCCATTGAGGGGTGAAATGTCCGCGATCATACAACAAATACCCATTAACCCTCCTGCCACGTGTGGTTCATTTCGGTCGCACAGCGGGGGCCGCGGTACATCTACACTCGGTGGGGGCTTCTGTAACCACTTAGTGGCCCCGGGGGTGACAGACCAGATCCTCATCGCCCTCCATCCAATGTGGTTGGGCTGCCATGGCAGCCGAGGCCTGGTGAAGCCGCCGCCATCTTTGTCCACTCAGGTTCACGTTCTCTGACTGGAAAAAAATAATAAAAAAGTATTAAAAACCCCAGAAATGTCTGAAAAAATAATGATAAAATCAGCAAGAGTCACATGATCGCGTGTGAGCTACACAAATGGAGAATTCACTCCCCCCTCCTGGAAACACTAATATAGGCATCTAAAGACCAGAATTGAGGGTTTTTTTGGCTAAAAATAATGTAAAACAACTTCAGAGGGAAAAATCCTCAAAATGGACAAACCCTTGAAGGAAAGATGACTGCTTGTGCTCAGATTAATAAAGTTTCCCAATTCAAAATCTCATCAGTTTACGTTTATTTACACAGAACATAGTTACTGCACATGCGCACAAAAGAAACCGGAAGTGACCTCCCAGTCAATGCGCCCTTGCCAGTCGCAAGATGGCGGCTTCCATGCGGCTGCTCCGGTGCCTGACAGCCAGGGGGTGGTGGTGCAGCCGCCGGGCTCTGTCCTCCGCCTCCTCCTCGTCCGCTGTCCGCCGCACGTTCCTTCGCTATTTCGAGGAGCGTCATGGACACCGGCGCGTCCCGTCCTCCTCCGTGCGGCCGCGGGGGGACCCCAGTCTGCTGTTTGTGAACGCGGGCATGAACCAGGTGAGGCGGTCACGTGATGCCGGCGCCGCCGCTCCATTGGTTGGAGGGAGGGGGCGTGTTCTGAAGGTGTCAAGATGAGGCGGGGCCTAGAGATGATTGACAGGAGGGTTGTAATAACCTGTGTGTGATATTCTGCATTGAACTGAGCGCCCATGGGTCAAACATTGTCATAGATCAGAGAGAACCACAAATCCCAGCCACCCTGCGGCCCCCGGACTGTGCACGGTCTGTGGACCGGGATATAGGTGGTTGCTAAGGGCAACGTGTTACTATAGCGATGTGAGAGAGGGAATGTCACCCCCTCAGGTGCCTGACACTGAATACAGGGGCGGGAGGTGGAGGATCAGTATATAGGGGGCACTGGGGGGACCTGCCGCCTCTCGGGGGGTTTTACTGGGGGGCCCTGCCGCCTCTTGGGGGTTACTGGGGGGACCTGCCGCCTCTCGGGGGGTTTACTGGGGGGCCCTGCCGCCTCTTGGGGGTTACTGGGGGGCCCTGCCGCCTCTCGGGGGGTTTACTGGGGGGCCCTGCCGCCTCTTGGGGGTTACTGGGGGGCCCTGCCGCCTCTCGGGGGTTACTGGGGGGCCCTGTCGCCTCTCGGGGGTTACTGGGGGGCCCTGTCGCCTCTCAGGGGTTACTGGGGGGCCCTGCCAGCTCTCGGGGGTTACTGGGCGGCCCTGTCGCCTCTCAGGGGTTGCTGGGCGGCCCTGTCGCCTCTCAGGGGTTGCTGGGGGGCCCTGCCGGCTCTCGGGGGTTGTGGGGGGGGGGAACCCATCCAGCTCACAGGGTAAGTGGGGGCCCTGCCATCTCTCAGGGGTTACTGGGGGGCCCTTCTGGCTCTCTGGGATTACCAAGGGTCCCCTGCCGACTCTCGGGGGTTATTGGGGGGCCCTGCTGGCTGTTGGGGGTATGGGGCGGCCTATCCAGCTCTCAGGGGTACGGCGGGGCCCTTCTGGCTCTCTGGGATTACCAAGGGGCCCCTGCCGACTCTCGGGGGTTATTGGGGGGCCCTGCTGGCTGTTGGGGGTATGGAGCAGCCTATCCAGCTCTCAGGGGTACGGCGGGGCCCTGCCGGCTCTCAAGAGGTGGGTTGGGGCGCTGCCAACACTCCGGGCATCTTCCTAAGGATTGATGATAGGAGGACAGCAGGTGTCCACCTCGATGATGGAGGATGGCCGCTGCTGGGCGAGTCCTGGATTCAGACGTGCAGCCTGTGAGGTTCAGAGTCAAGAGACTCCCAAGTGATCACGAAAGACGAGGTTTCCGCCTATGCAGAGCGCAGCAGCCATCTATACTGGTGTCCTATGTGTACGTCCTGCAGGGGGCAGTGAGTGATGCACAACTGAGCCGCTCTGAGGATTTCTGAAAGGACTGAACCATTTTGCGTGTTAGGCTAGGGTCACACTTGGCAAGAGTTTTTTAAGTGCCTTAAAAATAAGAATGCGTTTCTGCATGCATTTTTTTAGGTGCAACATTGGGGGGGGTCCAGGCTGTGGGGACATGATCAATGCACAGGACACAGAGTCCGGCTGCACAGGGAGGGTCCATCTGGCCCCCGATGAGGAGGAGATCCACGGGGCCGGGTGGATTCTCTGTAGACCCCACCGTGCTCTGTACACAGATCCTCGGCCCTCAGTCACTGTGGAGTTTGTCTTCTCTGTAGAAGTCAATGGGAAAATCTGAAAAAGAAAAATTGCTTGAGCTGCGGGTGTGAATCTCCTGTCAGTCTGAGCGGTGGGGGTGAATGTCCTGTCGGTCTGAGCGGTGGGGGTGAATCTCCTCTCGGTCTGGGCGCTGGGGGTGAATGTCCTGTCGGTCTGAGCGGTGGGGGTGAATCTCCTGTCGGTCTGAGCGGTGGGGGTGAATGTCCTGTCGGTCTGAGCGGTGGGGGTGAATGTCCTGTCGGTCTGAGCGGTGGGGGTGAATGTCCTGTCGGTCTGAGCGGTGGGGGTGAATCTCCTGTCGGTCTGAGCGGTGGGGGTGAATCTCCTGTCGGTCTGAGCGATGGGGGTGAATGTCCTCTCGGTCTGAGCGGTGGGGGTGAATGTCCTCTCGGTCTGAGCGGTGGGGGTGAATCTCCTGTCGGTCTGAGCGGCGGGGGTGAATCTCCTGTCGGTCTGAGCGGTGGGGGTGAATCTCCTGTCGGTCTGAGCGGCGGGGGTGAATCTCCTGTCGGTCTGAGCGGCGGGGGTGAATCTCCTGTCAGTCTGAGCGGTGGGGGTGAATCTCCTGTCGGTCTGAGCGGTGGGGGTGAATCTCCTGTCAGTCTGAGCGGTGGGGGTGAATCTCCTGTCGGTCTGAGCGGTGGGGGTGAATCTCCTCCCGGTCTGAGCGGTGGGGGTGAATCTCCTCTCGGTCTGAGCGGTGGGGGTGAATCTCCTCTCGGTCTGAGCGGTGGGGGTGAATGTCCTCTCGGTCTGAGCGGTGGGGGTGAATGTCCTGTCGGTCTGAGCGGTGGGGGTGAATGTCCTGTCGGTCTGAGCGGTGGGGGTGAATGTCCTGTCGGTCTGAGCGGTGGGGGTGAATGTCCTGTCGAGTTGAATCTGGTAGCGGGGGGGTGAATGTCCTGTCGGTCTGAGCGTGGGGTGAAGTCCTGTCGGTCTGACGGGGGGTGAATGTCCTGTCGGTCTGAGCGGGTGGGGGTACGTGAGGGGTGATGTCCTGTCGGTCTGCTGAGCGGTGAGGTGGGGTGAATGTCCTGTCGGTCTGAGCGGTGGGGGTGAATGTCCTGTCGGTCTGAGCGGTGGGGGTGAATGTCCTGTCGGTCTGAGCGGTGGGGGTGAATTCCTGTCGGTCTGAGCGGTGGGGGTGAATCTCCTGTCGGTCTGAGCGGTGGGGGTGAATTCCTGTCGGTCTGAGCGGGGGGGTGAATCTCCTGTCGGTCTGAGCGGCGGGGGTGAATCTCCTGTCGGTTGCTGAGCGGCGGGGGGTGAATCTCCTGTCGGTCTGAGCGGGGGGGTGAATCTCCTGTCGGTCTGAGCGGTGGGGGGTGAATGTCCTGCGGTGTCTGAGCGATGTGGGGGTGAATGTCCTGTCGGTCTGAGCGGTGGGGGTGAATGTCCTTCGGTCTGAGCGGTGGGGGTGAATGTCCTTCGGTCTGAGCGGTGGGGGTGAATCTCCTGTCGGTCTGAGCGGCGGGGGTGAATGTCCTGTCGGTCTGAGCGGCGGGGGTGAATGTCCTGTCGGTCTGAGCGGCGGGGGTGAATGTCCGTCCGGTCTGAGCGGCGGGGGTGAATGTCCTCTCGGTCTGAGCGGCGGGGGTGAATGTCCTCTCGGTCTGAGCGGCGGGGGTGAATGTCCTCTCGGTCTGAGCGGCGGGGGTGAATGTCCTCTCGGTCTGAGCGGCGGGGGTGAATGTCCTTCGGTCTGAGCGGCGGGGGTGAATGTCCTCTCGGTCTGAGCGGCGGGGGTGAATGTCCTCTCGGTCTGAGCGGCGGGGGTGAATGTCCTCTCGGTCTGAGCGGCGGGGGTGAATGTCCTGTCGGTCTGAGCGGCGGGGGTGAATTCCTGTCGGTCTGAGCGGCGGGGGTGAATCTCCTGTCGGTCTGAGCGGCGGGGGTGAATCTCCTGTCGGTCTGAGCGGCGGGGGTGAATTCTCCTGTCGGTCTGAGCGGTGGGGGTGAATTCCTGTCGGTCTGAGCGGCTGGGGGTGAATCTCCTGTCGGTCTGAGCGGCGGGGGTGAATCTCCTCGTCGGTCTGAGCGGCGGGGGTGAATCTCCTCTCGGTCTGAGCGGCGGGGGTGAATCTCCTTCGGTCTGAGCGGTCGTGGGGTGAATCTCCTTCGGTCTGAGCGGTGGGGGTGAATCTCCTCTCGGTCTGAGCGGTGGGGGTGAATGTCCTCTCGGTCTGAGCGGTGGGGGTGAATGTCCTCTCGGTCTGAGCGGTGGGGGTGAATGTCCTCTCGGTCTGAGCGGTGGGGGTGAATGTCCTGTCGGTCTGAGCGGTGGGGGTGAATGTCCTGTCGGTCTGAGCGGTGGGGGTGAATGTCCTGTCGGTCTGAGCGGTGGGGGTGAATGTCCTGTCGGTCTGAGCGGTGGGGGTGAATGTCCTGTCGGTCTGAGCGGTGGGGGTGAATGTCCTGTCGGTCTGAGCGGTGGGGGTGAATGTCCTGTCGGTCTGAGCGGTGGGGGTGAATGTCCTGGGTCGGGTCTTCCTGAGCGGTGGGGGTGAATGTCCTGTCGGTCTGAGCGGTGGGGGTGAATGTCCTGTCGGTCTGAGCGGTGGGGGTGAATGTCCTGTCGGTCTGAGCGGTGGGGGTGAATGTCCTCTCGGTCTGAGCGGGTGGGGGTGAATGTCCTCTCGGTCTGAGCGGTGGGGGTGAATGTCCTCTCGGTCTGAGCGGCGGGGGTGAATCTCCTGTCGCTCTGAGCGGCGGGGGTGAATGTCCTGTCGGTCTGAGCGGCGGGGGTGAATGTCCTGTCGGTCTGAGCGGCGGGGGTGAATGTCCTCTCGGTCTGAGCGGCGGGGGTGAATGTCCTCTCGGTCTGAGCGGTGGGGGTGAATCTCCTGTCGGTCTGAGCGGTGGGGGTGAATCTCCTGTCGGTCTGAGCGGCGGGGGTGAATCTCCTCTCGGTCTGGGCGGCGGGGGTGAATGTCCTGTCGGTCTGAGCGGTGGGGGGTGAATGTCCTGTCGGTCTGAGCGGTGGGGGTGAATCTCCTCTCGGTCTGAGCGGTGGGGGTGAATCTCCTCTCGGTCTGAGCGGTGAGGGTGAATGTCCTGTCGGTCTGAGCGGTGGATGCAGTACTGACCCCAGGTGACCCCCTGCCCCCGGTGTTACTCCACATGTCTCCCTGATTTCGGGGTATGGTGGATTCCTTTTCTTTCCCCGGCCGGGAATCACGATGAGGAGAGGATGCCCCCTGGGGTCCTCTGTATGTGATGTGGTCTCTGCCCGGCGGGGGTGTCCTGGGGGGCGGCCGGTCATCATATGTTGTGCTTTCTCCTCCTCCAGTTTAAGCCGATCTTCCTGGGCAGTGCGGACCCCCGGAGCGAGATGGCGCAGTACAGGAGGGTGGTGAACAGCCAGAAGTGCGTGCGAGCCGGGGGGAAGCACAACGACCTGGAGGACGTGGGCCGGGACGTCTATCACCACACCTTCTTCGAGATGCTGGGAAACTGGTCGTTTGGAGATTACTTCAAGGTATAAAAAGCCAAAACGTACAGGGTGTCGTCCCCCCCATATTGTCTGCTCTTCCCCTCCCCTCCCCTTGGGTCCTGTCTGCCTCTCCCCCTATGTGTTGTTTGCCCCCCCCCCCGGGGTCATGTCTGCCCATCGTCTCCCCCGGGATCATGTCTGTCCCCTCTTCCCCAGGGCTATGTCGTCCCCCCCCCCTCTCCCCCCAGGGTCCTGCGTGCCCCCCCCCCCCCTCTCCTCCAGGGTCCTGCGTGCCCCCCCCCCCTCTCCCCCAGGGTCCTGCGTGCCCCCCCCCCCTCTCCCCCAGGGTCTTGTCTGCCCCCCATGTTGCATCTTCTTCCCCCACCCTCCTGTCTTCCTCTCTCCTGCAGGCTGACGCCTGCTCTATGGCCTGGGATCTGCTGACTCATGGTTTCGGGATCCCGGCTGAGCGTCTCTACGTCACCTACTTTCGGGGGGACCCTGCTCTGGGCCTGACTGCAGATGAGGAGACGCGGGAGATCTGGCGCAGTCTGGGGTGAGTGCGGCCGGCGCTGATGACCGTGCGTTGCGATCAGCAGGTGACTCCCATCATCTCTGTCCCTGTCAGTCTCCCTCCAGATCGGATCCTGCCATTTGGCCTAAAGGAAAACTTCTGGGAGATGGGGGAGACGGGTCCCTGTGGCCCCTGCACAGAGATCCACTACGATCACGTCGGTGGCCGGAACGCAGCGGCTCTGGTGAACCGGGACAGTGCGGACGTGGTGGAGATCTGGAACCTGGTGTTCATGCAGTATAACAGGTGAGAGTGGCGGGATCTGGGGTGCTGACATCACTGGTTTCTGTCAGCCCGGAGCGAGGTGCTGATCTCACTGGATCCTGCTGGTCGGACCAAGGCGCTGATCTCCTTGGATCCTGCTGGTCCGGAGCGAGGCGCTGATCTCCCTGGATCCTGCTGGTCCGGAGCGAGGCGCTGATCTCCCTGGATCCTGCTGGTCCGGAGCGAGGCGCTGATCTCCCTGGATCCTGCTGGTCCGGAGCGAGGCGCTGATCTCCCTGGATCCTGCTGGTCCGGAGCGAGGCGCTGATCTCCCTGGATCCTGCTGGTCCGGAGCGAGGCGCTGATCTCCCTGGATCCTGCTGGTCCGGAGCGAGGCGCTGATCTCCCTGGATCCTGCTGGTCCGGAGCGAGGCGCTGATCTCCCTGGATCCGGCTGGTCCGGAGCGAGGCGCTGATCTCCCTGGATCCGGCTGGTCCGGAGCGAGGCGCTGATCTCCCTGGATCCGGCTGGTCCGGAGCGAGGCGCTGATCTCCTGGATCCGGCTGGTCCGGAGCGAGGCGCTGATCTCCCTGGATCCGGCTGGTCCGGAGCGAGGCGCTGATCTCCCTGGATCCCGCAGATTCTGATCGCCTGTCCCTTTCTATAGAGAGACAGATGGACGGCTCCGGCCGTTGCCTCAATGCCACGTGGACACCGGGATGGGACTGGAGCGACTCGTTACCGTCCTCCAGAGGAAACGCTCCAACTACAGCACGGACCTGTTCACCCCGATCCTGAGGGCCATCGAGCGGGTGAGATCCGCGGGTCACGTCCGTCTGTCTGTCTGTGTGCGGCCTGCAGTAATGGACGTGTCTCCTCTCAGGGCTCGCAGGCCCCTCCGTACCAGGGGAAGGTGGGTGCAGAGGACCCCCAGCACGTGGACATGGCGTACCGTGTGGTGGCCGATCACATCCGGACTCTAGCCGTGTGCATCGCGGATGGCGTATACCCCGGGATGACCGGAGCGGAGTGAGTGCACTCCCCTGTATCCCCCTCCCCCGCCATGTTTGGTGTGCGCCCCTGTATCCCCCTCCCCCGCCATGTTTGGTGTGCGCCCCTGTAATCGCGGCTTCTCTCTTTCTCAGACTCGTGTTGCGCCGTATCCTCCGCCGCGCCGTCCGCTTCTCCTCCGAGATCCTCTCCGCGCCCCCCGGCTTCTTGTCCTCCTTGGTTCCCACCGTGGTGGAGGTTTTGGTGAGTGGAGACCCCCAGACCCAGTGCTGCCCCCCGTCACTATCCTGAGTCCTAACCCCTCACCATTGTCTTCCAGGGCGCGGCATATCCGGAGCTGGAGCGCGAGAAATCCCAGGTGGGTGACACCGGAACTCAGATGTCTGCGCTCACAGCTGCGAGGCCGTTACAATGTGTCGAGACACTTTATTATTCCAGATCATGAGGATCCTGAATGAGAACGAGGAGGCTTTCTGGTCTCCCTCCAGCGGGGGCGCCACATCATCGAGCGCACAGTCCAGCGAGGAGGCGCCACCCAGACGTTCCCAGGTGAGTGACAGCAGGTGGAGGGGTGGGGGGCAGCACATGGCGTCCTACGCTCTGGTGACACCGGCCGTCTCCGCAGTGGACGTGGCCTGGTCTCTGCACAGGAATCTGGGCTTCCCGCTAGATCTGATGGGCTGATTGTGGAGGAGCGGGGGCTGACGCTGGATACGGGGCTCTGGAGCGGCTTGGCGGAGGAGGAGGCCGAGGTCAGTGCCGTGTGACCCCCGAGTGGCGGTGTCGCAGCGGTCTCTTATTCTCTTGCATTCTTTAGATGAGGTGAGAAACCTCCAGGCGGACGGCGCCCCGGCGCGGCTGCAGCTGGATGTGCACGCTCTGGCGGAGCTGCAGCGCAGGGGCATCCCCAGCACCAACGACTCACCCAAGTACAAGTACAGGCTGGGGGCCAACCGGCCGATACGGTAAGACGTCCGCCATGTGAAGTGTCAGCGGCTGCTCCTGATTGCCCGTGATCACCTGATCCTCTTCTCCACAGAGTTCACTCCCTGTCCGGCCACCGTCCTCGCGCTGTTCCAGGACCAGTCCCTGTTGTCGGAGGTGGACGGGGGGCAGCGCTGCACCGTCATCCTGGACCAAACCTGTTACTACGCAGAGCAGGGAGGCAGAGCTGTGACCTGGGGTACTTCATGCGGGAAGGGGAGCAGGTGAGGGGCGTCTGGCTGTGTCCCCGCTGCCCCACCTTTCCCCGATATTACACTTGTGTCCTCCCCACAGGATGTCTTGTTCCCGGTGGAGTCGGTGCACGTGGCAGGCGGATATGTGGTGCACGAGGTCTCCACCGCCGAGCCGCTGAGGGTGGGGGATCGACTGCTGCTGCACCTGGACCAGGTGAGACCAAAAGAGCCAGCTCCTGCCATACAGGTGTGTATGTGATCAGAGGGAGGACTACAACTCCCAGGATGCCACACAGGTGTGAGTAATCACGGGGGGACTACAACTCCAGGATGCCACACGGTGTGTATGATCCCGATATTACAACTCCCAGGATTCACACGGTGGATGTGATCAGGGGATGGTACACTCACCCGAAACCACTAGTGGGTGTGTGTGATGGACAGAGGGAGCACTAACAAGAGCCAGCCTGCCATACAGGTGTGTATGTGATCAGAGGGAGGACTACAACTCCCAGGATGCCACACAGGTGTGTATGTATCACGGGGAGACTACAACTCCCAGGATGCCACACAGGTGTGTATGTGATCAGAGGGAGGACTACAACTCCCAGGATGCCACACAAGTGTATATGTGATCAGATGGAGGACTACAACTCCCAGGATGCCACACAAGTGTTATGTATCAGAGGAGGACTACAACTCCCAGGATGCCACACAGGTGTGTATGTTTTCAGAGTGAGGACTACAACTCCCAGGATAGCCACACAGGTGTGTATGTGATCAGAGGGAGGACTACAACTCCCAGGATACCACACAGGTGTGTATGTGATCAGAGGGAGCACTACAACTCCCAGGATACCACACAGGTGTGTATGTGACAGATGGAGGACTACAACTCCCAGGATACCACACAGGTGTGTATGTGACAGAGGAGGACTACAACTCCCAGGATCCACACAAGTGTGTATGTGACCAGATGGAGGACTACAACTCCCAGGATACCACACAGGTGTGTATGTGATCAGAGGGAGGACTACAACTCCCAGGATGACCACACAGGTGTGTATGTGACCAGAGGAGGACTACAACTCCCAGGATGCAGTGTGGCTGTCACATCTACTGTTCTCTCCTTTGCAGGGTCGGCGTCTTGCCTGTATGGTGAATCACAGCGCCACCCACCTGTTGAACTATGCATTGCAGCAGGTCCTGGGTGAGAGCGCAACACAACGTGGGTCACATGTGACACCAGAACACCTGCGCTTCGATGTCAGCGTGTCGGTAAGATCAGGACTCTCCTGCCCCAAAGTGATGGCCGACCTCCGGCCTGGTAACACTAGCGTGCTCCTCTTCTCAGGGTCCGTGGCTCCGGCGTGGTCCCATATTGATAGCCATGCTCTGGCCTGGTAACATTCGTGTGCTCCTCTTCTCAGGGTCTGGTGGCTCTGGTGTGGCCCCATTGTGATGGTTGTGCTCCGTCCTGGTAACAATTCGTGTGCCCTTCTCTGCCCTACTAGGGTCCGGTGGCCCATAGTGATGGCCGTGCTCCGGCCCGGTAACATTCATGTGCTCCTCTTCTCAGGGTCCGGTGGCCCATAGTGATGGTGCTCTGGCCCAGTAACACTAGTGTGCTCCTCTTCTCAGGGTCTGGTGGCTCCGGCGTGGCCCCATAGTGATGGCCGTTCTCCGGGCGGTAACATTCGTGTGCTCCTCTTCTTAGGGTCCAGTGGCTCCTGCGTGGCCCCATAGTGATGGCCGTGCTCCAGCCGGTAACATTCGTGTGCTCCTCTTCTCAGGGTCCGGTCGGGGTTCCGCAGCTGCAGGAGGTGGAGAAGCTTCTGCAGGATCTGATTGCGCAGGATCAGGAGATTGACACGGCGCACATCACGCTCGCTTGACGCCAGATATATCGCGGGTCTTAGGACGGTGGATGAGGTGAGTATTCATTATATATACTGCTGCAGTGTATTGTGGGACATATAGTCTCTGCTGTATGGACACAGGGGTCCTCACTCTAAGCTGCAGGGGTTAATGTCTCCCCCCCAGGTGTACCCGGACCCCGTCCGTGTGGTCTCGGTGGGGGTCCCCGTGGAGAAGCTGATGAGCCCGAGCTGTCAGGATGGTCTGCAGACATCTGTGGAGCTCTGCTGCGGCACGTGAGTCATCACCGTACCCCCACTCCCCTGTCCTGAGCTGTGACCCCCACTCACCTCCTCTGCACACAGACATCTGCTCCGCACTGGCGCCATCCAAGACCTGGTGATCATCTCCGAAAAACCGCTGGTGAAAGGGATCGTCCGACTGATCGCCGTGACCGGAGAAGAGGCCAAACAGGTGGGTGACACAATACTGCAATCACCTCCAGAGCAGCACTCACCGCTCTTATGCTCCAGTCCCCTCTAGAGCAGCACTCACCGCTTTTATGCTCCAGTCCCTTCCAGAGCAGCATCACCGCTCTTATGCTTCAGTCTCCTCTGGAGCAGCGTTCACTGCTCTTATGCTCCAGTCCCCTCCAGAGCAGCATTCACTGCTCTTTACTCCAGTCCCCTCCAGAGCAGTGTTCTCCGTTCTTATTCTTCAGTCCCTTCCAGAGCAGCATTCATCATTCTTATGCTCCAGAGAGTCCCCTGCAGAGATCAGGAGGAGCGCTGTGTCGGCAGATCTAGATGTGACTGGAGTAGAAGCCTCATCCCAGAGATGGGACAGATCATCACCGCACTCCTCCACTGTAAAGAGATGTATAATTCTATCCAGATCGTCCATGGAGGATTCGCACCGCGCGTCGGGTTTCCCTCTATAAGTTACGTTTCGATTCTCTGAATCTTTCTCAGACTGTTGCTATGGTAACAGGAAAGAATAAGGATAAATTGTAACAAGCACAACAGCTGCATATATACAGAATATGGCAGAGGTACACAGGGGTGGATGATAACGCCGAGGGCTGGAAATGGCCGGAGTCGTCAGGGAAGAACGTAACGCACGGGTCAGGATATATGAAACCTCTGGAGACGAATGTCCGAGGGGACACGGAGGAGATTAGTCATTAACATCCGCCAGGAAGCCACAATGTAACACACACACGTGTGATGTGTCCTGAGGATTCTGTTCCCATGGTGACAGGTTAGGAAAGATTCCGAGAATCAGTCCGGACGTGCGGTGCGACTCTCCTCTGCCTGCGGGGTGCGGTGATGATCCTCCCGGTGCTCACCGGCGCCTCCAGAATACGGGAGCGCAAAACCGGCATCACATGACTCCAACCGACGCCACAACTAACACTGGTGACCCGCAGGCGCGAGAGACCGGGCAGGAGATGAGCGAGGACGTGGAGGCAGTCAGCGAGCGCATGAAGAGGAGGCCGGAGAGCATGAGCGAGGCCCAGCAGCTGTCCCGCGACATCGGCCTCCTGAGACACGTGAGTGACAGTGGGGAGAACACGTGACATGGCAGGTGGGATGGGCGGAGCGTCCTATTATAGGCGGAGCTTCCTCAGTGATGTCTTGGTGGAATGGGCGGAGCTTCCTCAGTGATGTTTTTGTGGCGATGGGCGGAGCATCCTCTGATGTCATAGCAGCAGCCATTAGTCCAACATTATGGGCGGAGCTTCCTCAGTGAATATCCTATTATGGGCGGAGCATCAGTAATGTCCTGGCGGCAGCAGCCAGCAGTTTGGGCATTATGGGCAGACTGTCCTGAACGATGTCATGGCTGTAGGAGACCGAGCATTATAGGCGGAGCTTCCTATTCTGGGCGGAGCTTCCTGAGTGATGTCATGGCTGTAGGAGTCTGGGCATTATAGGCGGAGCTTCCTATTCTGGGCGGAGCTTCCTCAGTGATACCATGGCTGTAGGAGACCGAGCATTATAGGCGGAGCTTCCTATTCTGGGCGGAGCTTCCTCAGTGATGTCATGGCTGTAGGAGACCGGGCATTATAGGCGGAGCTTCCTATTCTGGGCGGAGCTTCCTGAGTGATGTCATGGCTGTAGGAGACCGGGCATTATAGGCGGAGCTTCCTATTCTGGGCGGAGCTTCCTCAGTGATGTCATGGCTGTAGGACACCGGGCATTATAGGCGGAGCTTCCTATTCTGGGCGGAGCTTCCTGATGATGTTATGGCTGTAGGAGTTCGGACATTATAGGCGGAGCTTCCTAATCTGGGCGGAGCTTCCTGAGTGATGTCATGGCTGTAGGAGTCTGGGCATTATAGGCGGAGCTTCCTATTCTGGGCGGAGCTTCCTCAGTGATGTCATGGCTGTAGGAGTCTGGGCATTATAGGCGGAGCTTCCTGTTCTGGGCGGAGCTTCCTGAGTGATGTCATGGCTGTAGGAATCCCGGGCATTATAGGCGGAGCTTCCTATTATGGGCGGAGCTTCCTCAGTGATGTCATGGCTGTAGGAGTCTGGCATTATAGGCGGAGCTTCCTATCCTGGGCGGAGCTTCCTCAGTGATGTCATGGCTGTAGGAGTCTGGGCATTATAGGCGGAGCTTCCTATTCTGGCGGAGCTTCCTCAGTGATGTCATGGCTGTAGGAGTTCAGCATTATAGGCGGAGCTTCCTATCCTGGGCGGAGCTTCCTGAGTGCTGTTATGGCTGTAGGAGTTCAGGCATTATAGGCGGAGCTTCCTAATCTGGGCGGAGCTTCCTGAGTGATGTCATGGCTGTAGGAGTCTGGGCATTATAGGCGGAGCTTCCTATCCTGGGCGGAGCTTCCTGAGTGCTGTTATGGCTGTAGGAGTTCAGGCATTATAGGCGGAGCTTCCTAATCTGGGCGAGCTTCCTGAGTGATGTTATGGCTGTAGGAGTCTGGGCATTATAGGCGGAGCTTCCTATTCTGGGCGGAGCTTCCTCAGTGATGTCATGGCTGTAGGAGTCTGGGCATTATAGGCGGAGCTTCCTATCCTGGGCGGAGCTTCCTCAGTGATGTCATGGCTGTAGGAGTCTGGCATTATAGGCGGAGCTTCCTATCCTGGGCGGAGCTTCCTGAGTGCTGTTATGGCTGTAGGAGTTCAGGCATTATAGGCGGAGCTTCCTAATCTGGGCGGAGCTTCCTGAGTGATGTATGGCTGTAGGAGTCTGGGCATTATAGGCGGAGCTTCCTATTCTGGGCGGAGCTTCCTCAGTGATGTCATGGCTGTAGGAGTCTGGGCATTATAGGCGGAGCTTCCTATCTGGGCGGAGCTTCCTCAGTGATGTCATGGCTGTAGGAGTCTGGCATTATAGGCGGAGCTTCCTATCCTGGGCGGAGCTTCCTCAGTGATGTCATGGCTGTAGGAGTCTGGGCATTATAGGCGGAGCTTCCTATCTGGGCGGAGCTTCCTGAGTGATGTCATGGCTGTAGGAGTCTGGGCATTATAGGCGGAGCTTCCTATCCTGGGCGGAGCTTCCTGAGTGCTGTTATGGCTGTAGGAGTTCAGGGCATTATAGGCGGAGCTTCCTATCTGGGCGGAGCTTCCTGAGTGATGTTATGGCTGTAGGAGTCTGGCATTATAGGCGGAGCTTCCTAATTCTGGGCGGAGCTTCCTCGAGTGATGTCATGGCTGTAGGAGTCTGGGCATTATAGGCGGAGCTTCCTATCCTGGGCGGAGCTTCCTAGTGATGTCATGGCTGTATGAGTCTGGGCATTATAGGCGGAGCTTCCTATCTGGGCGGAGCTTCCTCAGTGATGTCATGGCTGTAGGAGTCTGGGCATTATAGGCGGAGCTTCCTATCCTGGCGGAGCTTCCTCAGTGATGTCATGGCTGTAGGAGTTGGGCATTATAGGCGGAGCTTCCTATCTTGGGCGGAGCTTCCTGAGTGATGTCATGGCTGTAGGAGTTGGCATTATAGGCGGAGCTTCCTATTCCTGGGCGGAGCTTTCCTCAGTGATGTCATGGCTGTAGGAGTCTGGGCATTATAGGCGGAGCTTCCTATTCTGGGCGGAGCTTCCTCAGTGATGTCATGGCTGTAGGAGTCTGGGCATTATAGGCGGAGCTTCCTATTCTGGGCGGAGCTTCCTGAGTGATGTCATGGCTGTAGGAGTCTGGGCATTATAGGCGGAGCTTCCTATTCTGGGCGGAGCTTCCTAGTGATGTCATGGCTGTAGAGTCTGGGCATTATAGGCGGAGCTCTCCTATCCTGGGCGGAGCTTCCTGAGTGTGTCATGGCTGTTAGGAGTTCAGGCATTATAGGCGGAGCTTCCTAATCTGGGCGGAGCTTCCTGAGTGATGTCATGGCTGTAGGAGTCTGGCATTATAGGCGGAGCTTCCTATCCTGGGCGGAGCTTCCTGAGTGATGTTATGGCTGTAGGAGTTCAGGCATTATAGGCGGAGCTTCCTAATCTGGGCGGAGCTTCCTGAGTGATGTCATGGCTGTAGGAGTCTGGGCATTATAGGCGGAGCTTCCTATTCTGGGCGAGAGCATTCCTCAGTGATTCATGGCTGTAGGAGTCTGGGCATTATAGGCGGAGCTTCCTATTCTGGGCGGAGCTTCCTGAGTGATGTCATGGCTGTAGGATCCGGGCATTATAGGCGGAACTTCCTATCTGGGCGGAGCTTCCTAGTGATGTCATGGCTGTAGGAGTTGGCATTATAGGCGGAGCTTCCTATCTGGGCGGAGCTTCCTCATGATGTTATGGCTGTAGGAGTCTGGGCATTATAGGCGGAGCTTCCTATTCTGGGCGGAGCTTCCTCAGTGATGTCATGGCTGTAGGAGTCTGGGCATTATAGGCGGAGCTTCCTATCCTGGGCGGAGCTTCCTAGTGATGTCATGGCTGTAGGAGTCTGGGCATTATAGGCGGGCTTCCTATCCTGGGCGGAGCTTCCTAGTGACTGTATGGCTGTAGGAGTTCGGGCATTATAGGCGGAGCTTCCTATCTGGGCGGAGCTTCCTGAGTGATGTCATGGCTGTAGGAGTCTGGGCATTATAGGCGGAGCTTCCTATCCTGGGCGGAGCTTCCTGAGTGCTGTTATGCTGTAGGAGTTCAGGCATTATAGGCGGAGCTTCCTAATCCTGGGCGGAGCTTCCTGAGTGATGTTATGGCTGTAGGAGTCTGGCATTATAGGCGGAGCTTCCTATCTGGGCGGAGCTTCCTCAGTGATGTCATGGCTGTAGGAGTCTGGGCATTATAGGCGGAGCTTCCTATCCTGGGCGGAGCTTCCTGAGTGATGTCATGGCTGTAGGAGTCTGGCATTATAGGCGGAGCTTCCTAATCTGGGCGGAGCTTCCTGAGTGATGTCATGGCTGTAGGAGTCTGGCATTATAGGCGGAGCTTCCTATTCTGGGCGGAGCTTCCTCAGTGATGTCATGGCTGTAGGAGTCTGGCATTATAGGCGGAGCTTCCTATTCTGGGCGGAGCTTCCTCGAGTGATGTCATGGCTGTAGGAGTCTGGGCATTATAGGCGGAGCTTCCTATCTGGGCGGAGCTTCCTCAGTGATGTCATGGCTGTAGGAGTCTGGGCATTATAGGCGGAGCTTCCTATCTGGGCGGAGCTTCCTCAGTGATGTCATGGCTGTAGGAGTCTGGGCATTATAGGCGGAGCTTCCTATTCTGGGCGGAGCTTCCTGAGTGATGTCATGGCTGTAGGAGTCTGGGCATTATAGGCGGAGCTTCCTATCTGGGCGAGCTTCCTGAGTGATGTTCATGGCTGTAGGAGTCTGGGCATTATAGGCGGAGCTTCCTATCCTGGGCGGAGCTTCCTGAGTGCTGTTATGGCTGTAGGAGTTCGCATTATAGGCGGAGCTTCCTAATCTGGGCGGAGCTTCCTGAGTGATGTCATGGCTGTAGGAGTCTGGGCATTATAGGCGGAGCTTCCTATCCTGGGCGGAGCTTCCTGAGTGCTGTTATGGCTGTAGGAGTTCTAGGCATTATAGGCGGAGCTTCCTATCTGGCGGAGCTTCCTGAGTGATGTTATGGCTGTAGGAGTCTGGGCATTATAGGCGGAGCTTCCTATTCTGGGCGGAGCTTCCTCAGTGATGTCATGGCTGTAGGAGTCTGGGCATTATAGGCGGAGCTTCCTATCTGGCGGAGCTTCCTCAGTGATGTCATGGCTGTAGGAGTCTGGGCATTATAGGCGGAGCTTCCTATCCTGGGCGGAGCTTCCTCAGTGATGTCATGGCTGTAGGAGTCTGGGCATTATAGGCGGAGCTTCCTATCCTGGGCGGAGCTTCCTCAGTGATGTCATGGCTGTAGGAGTCTGGGCATTATAGGCGGAGCTTCCTATCCTGGGCGGAGCTTCCTGAGTGCTGTTATGGCTGTAGGAGTTCAGGCATTATAGGCGGAGCTTCCTAATCTGGGCGGAGCTTCCTGAGTGATGTTATGGCTGTAGGAGTCTGGGCATTATAGGCGGAGCTTCCTATTCTGGGCGGAGCTTCCTCAGTGATGTCATGGCTGTAGGAGTCTGGGCATTATAGGCGGAGCTTCCTATCCTGGGCGGAGCTTCCTCAGTGATGTCATGGCTGTAGGAGTCTGGGCATTATAGGCGGAGCTTCCTATTCTGGGCGGAGCTTCCTGAGTGCTGTTATGGCTGTAGGAGTTCAGGCATTATAGGCGGAGCTTCCTAATCTGGGCGGAGCTTCCTGAGTGATATCATGGCTGTAGGAGCCTTGGCATTATAGGCGGAGCTTCCTATTATGGGCGGAGCTTCCTGAGTGATGTCATGGCTGTAGGAGTCTTGGCATTATAGGCGGAGCTTCCTATTCTGGCCGGAGTTTCCTCAGTGATGTCATGGCTGTAGGAGTCTGGGCATTATAGGTGGAGCTTCCTATTCTGGGCGGAGCTTCCTGAGTGATGTCATGGCTGTAGGAGTCTGGGCATTATAGGCGGAGCTTCCTATTATGGGCGGAGCTTCCTCAGTGATGTCATGGCTGTAGGAGTCTTGGCATTATAGGCGGAGCTTCCTGAGTGATGTCATGGCTGTAGGAGTCCGGGCATTATAGGCGGAGCTTCCTGAGTGATGTCATGACTGTAGGAGTCTGGGCATTATAGGCGGAGCTTCCTATTCTGGGCGGAGCTTCCTGAGTGATGTCATGGCTGTAGGAGTCCGGCCATTATAGGCGGAGCTTCCTATTCTGGGCGGAGCTTCCTCAGTGATGTCATGGCTGTAGGAGTCTGGGCATTATAGGCGGAGCTTCCAATCCTGGGCGGAGCTTCCTCAGTGATGTCATGGCTGTAGGAGTCCGGCCATTCTAGGCGGAGCTTCCTGTTCTGGGCTGAGCTTCCTGAGTGATATCATGGCTGTAGGAGTCCGGCCATTCTAGGCGGAGCTTCCTGTTCTGGGCTGAGCTTCCTGAGTGATATCATGGCTGTAGGAGTCTGGGCATTATAGGCGGAGCTTCCTATTCTGGGCGGAGCTTCCTCAGTGATGTCATGGCTGTAGGAGTCTGGGCATTATAGGCGGAGCTTCCTATCCTGGGCGGAGCTTCCTCAGTGATGTCATGGCTGTAGGAGTCTGGGCATTATAGGCGGAGCTTCCTATTCTGGGCGGAGCTTCCTGAGTGATGTTATGGCTGTAGGAGTCTTGGCATTATAGGCGGAGCTTCCTATTCTGGGCGGAGCTTCCTCAGTGATGTCATGGCTGTAGGAGTCTGGGCATTATAGGCGGAGCTTCCTATTCTGGGCGGAGCTTCCTCAGTGATGTCATGGCTGTAGGAGTCTGGGCATTATAGGCGGAGCTTCCTATCCTGGGCGGAGCTTCCTCAGTGATGTCATGGCTGTAGGAGTCTGGGCATTATAGGCGGAGCTTCCTATCCTGGGCGGAGCTTCCTCAGTGATGTCATGGCTGTAGGAGTCTGGGCATTATAGGCGGAGCTTCCTATCCTGGGCGGAGCTTCCTGAGTGCTGTTATGGCTGTAGGATGTTCAGGCATTATAGGCGGAGCTTCCTAATCTGGGCGGAGCTTCCTGAGTGATGTTATGGCTGTAGGAGTCTGGGCATTATAGGCGGAGCTTCCTATTCTGGGCGGAGCTTCCTCAGTGATGTCATGGCTGTAGGAGTCTGGGCATTATAGGCGGAGCTTCCTATCCTGGGCGGAGCTTCCTCAGTGATGTCATGGCTGTAGGAGTCTGGGCATTATAGGCGGAGCTTCCTATTCTGGGCGGAGCTTCCTGAGTGCTGTTATGGCTGTAGGAGTTCAGGCATTATAGGCGGAGCTTCCTAATCTGGGCGGAGCTTCCTGAGTGATATCATGGCTGTAGGAGCCTTGGCATTATAGGCGGAGCTTCCTATTCTGGGCGGAGCTTCCTGAGTGATGTCATGGCTGTAGGAGTCTGGGCATTATAGGCGGAGCTTCCTATTATGGGCGGAGCTTCCTCAGTGATGTCATGGCTGTAGGAGTCTTGGCATTATAGGCGGAGCTTCCTGAGTGATGTCATGGCTGTAGGAGTCCGGGCATTATAGGCGGAGCTTCCTGAGTGATGTCATGACTGTAGGAGTCTGGGCATTATAGGCGGAGCTTCCTATTCTGGGCGGAGCTTCCTGAGTGATGTCATGGCTGTAGGAGTCCGGCCATTATAGGCGGAGCTTCCTATTCTGGGCGGAGCTTCCTCAGTGATGTCATGGCTGTAGGAGTCTGGGCATTATAGGCGGAGCTTCCAATCCTGGGCGGAGCTTCCTCAGTGATGTCATGGCTGTAGGAGTCCGGCCATTCTAGGCGGAGCTTCCTGTTCTGGGCTGAGCTTCCTGAGTGATATCATGGCTGTAGGAGTCTGGGCATTATTGGCGGAGCTTCCTTTTCTGGGCGGAGTTTCCTCAGTGATGTGTTGGTGGCAGCAGGCAGGGGTGCGGTCATTATAGACAGAATTGAGAACCTTTCACCAACTTTTCTTGCTGAATTGGACACATGATGAAATAATCGCTGCGGAGCAGAACTAAACTCTCGTTTTTATCTCTCCATTGCGGAAATATTAGCAATAAAATATTTGGCACCTAATGAGTTAACTTTAGTCACATCCAAGTAAGTGTTGTCAGGCAGTTTTCACTGGGGGCGGGGACTTCTCCTCCTGTATGATGCTAGCCAATCATAAACCAGCAGCAACGTAGAAGTGCATATGGACCTGTGATGTCATCAGGGTCACATGACCAGAGCCGCAGAGTCCTCTGGGCTGTGCAATGTATCTCCGCTGCTCATTCCGCCTGCGCTTCAGTCATGTGACCCTGATGACATCATCAAAGTCATTTTTCCAGTCGTTGCTGCTAGCTTATGATTGGTCAGCATCATACAGGAGGGGAAAGTCCCCGCCCCCAGTGAAAACTCTGATAAGTTTAGATAAGTCCACATGGGTGTTAACTCATTAGGTGCCGAATATCTTCAGAAAGGAAAAGCGAAACAAAAGTAACTGGAAAGTTTTACGTTTTATCAATTCAACATGACAAATGCGTTGAAAGGTTGTCCGTAAGAATGATGGAAATGTGTAAGAATGTTCTAGAAGACTTAGGATCTGACAGTCACCATTTTCAAGAGCTCTGCCGGCTGTTTTCTTACTGTAGCTACACTGTAACAAACCCTCAGCGAGGAGCGCAGCTCTGCACTGTACCCGTTCTGCTCACCGCAGGGAAAGGTCCTACTTCATTTACATAGAGGAAGAAACTGATTCTGAATGATGATTATATTTGTTTTTCAGAATGTAGACAGCGCCCCCATGCCTCAGTGGCAGAGGAAGGAACTGCAAACGGCACTCAAGTTTCTCCTGAGATCTGCAAACACGGCCATACGCAAGGTGGAAGAGCGACAGGTGAAGAGAACGGCCAGATACTGGGTCATAGTCTGTACTAGTTCCCATAGCTGCAGAATAGTGAGTGCAGCTCTGGAGTATAATACAGGAAGTAACTCAGGATCAGTAATGTAATGTATGTACACAGTGACTGCACCAGCAGAATAGTGAGTGCAGCTCTGGAGTATAATACAGGAGGTAACTCAGGATCAGTAATGTAATGTATGTACACAGTGACTGCACCAGCAGAATAGTGAGTGCAGCTCTGGAGTATAATACAGGAGGTAACTCAGGATCAGTAATGTAATGTATGTACACAGTGACTGCACCAGCAGAATAGTGAGCGCAGCTCTGGAGTATAATACAGGAGGTATCTCAGGATCAGTAATGTAATGTATGTACACAGTGACTGCACCAGCAGAATAGTGAGTGCAGCTCTGGAGTATAATACAGGAGGTATCTCAGGATCAGTAATGTAATGTATGTACACAGTGACTGCACCAGCAGAATAGTGAGTGCAGCTCTGGAGTATAATACAGGAGGTAACTCAGGATCAGTAATGTAATGTATGTACACAGTGACTGCACCAGCAGAATAGTGAGTGCAGCTCTGGGGTATAAATACAGGAGGTAACTCCGGATCAGTAATGTTATGTATGTACACAGTGACTGCACCAGCAGAATAGTGAGTGCAGCTCTGGAGTATAATACAGGAGGTAACTCAGGATCAGCAATGTAATGTATGTACACAGTGACTGCACCAGCAGAATAGTGAGTGCAGCTCTGGAGTATAATACAGGAGGTAACTCAGGATCAGTAATGTAATGTATGTACACAGTGACTACACCAGCAGAATAGTGAGTGCAGCTCTGGGGTATAATACAGGAGGTAACTCAGGATCAGTAATGTAATGTATGTACACAGTGACTGCACCAGCAGAATAGTGAGTGCAGCTCTGGAGGATAATACAGGAGGTAACTCAGGATCAGTAATGTAATGTATGTACACAGTGACTGCACCAGCAGAATAGTGAGTGCAGCTCTGGAGTATAATACAGGAGGTAACTCAGGATCAGTAATGTAATGTATGTACACAGTGACTGCACCAGCAGAATAGTGAGCGCAGCTCTGGAGTATAATACAGGAGGTAACTCAGGATCAGTAATGTAATGTGTGTACACAGTGACTGCACCAGCAGAATAGTGAGTGCAGCTCTGGAGTATAATACAGGAGGTAACTCAGGATCAGTAATGTAATGTATGTACACAGTGACTGCACCAGCAGAATAGTGAGCGCAGCTCTGGAGTATAATACAGAAGGTAACTCAGGATCAGTTATGTATGTACACAGTGACTGCACCAGCAGAATAGTGAGTGCAGCTCTGGAGTATAATACAGGAGGTAACTCAGGATCAGTAATGTATGTACACAGTGACAGCACCAGCAGAATAGTGAGTGCAGCTCTGGAGTATAATACAGGTGGTAACTTAGGATCAGTAATGTTATGCATGTACACAGTGACTGCACCAGCAGAATAGTGAGTGCAGCTCTGGAGTATAATACAGGTGGTAACTTAGGATCAGTAATGTAATGTATGTACACAGTGACTGCACCAGCAGAATAGTGAGTGCAGCTCTGGAGTATATGACATACGGTAATATTATGTGGATCTTGTATGATCTTCTCCTCTTCTGTGTTTCAGGCTCTGGAGATGGTGCCGGGTCTGGTGGAGAAGTTCTCTCCTGATCAGCCGCTCATTGTGGACTCGGTGTGTGTGGATTCTCTCCCGGTGAGTATTGGTCAGGATCGGCCATCTTGGTTCTCCTGGCAGCCATGTTGTCTATGTTCAGCCATCTTGGCTCTCTGGCTGTGCTCTCTATGACCGGTGTCTCCGGCAGGTGTTGGTGAAGTTGGTGAATCAGACGTGTGTCCGGCGTCCGTCCTCCGCCGTGATGCTGCTCAGCAGACAGAGCTCCGGGGCCGTGCTCTGCGCCTGCCAGGTCCCCAAGGTGAGCCGAGATCTAGGGACTTTACCTGCGCTGACACACTGTAACAGACCAAGTGTGTGTATTCAATAGATAAAACTGTGAGGACAAGAAGCAGAATAGTGTCTGACCCCATTAACACCGGACTTAGATACGTGAGAGTCACAGACCTCGTAATCGCAACGTCTGCAGATGACCCCAGTGTGAACGGTAAATCCAAGGTAGAAGGAAGTTATCAAAGATCCAGAGTGATAGAAGCAGACGTGATTTGTAGTGAACGCGTTTCGCAGCACAGAAGCTTTTTCAGGACAAATCATGATCCGACCACAGAACGGGTCAGCAGCAGAGAGAGAAATTATAAAGGGACAGAGAAAAGTGCAAATATCTGTTATTAATATACCGGATTATTTTGCTGTATAACATGCTGTGGGTGTTCGGCTGACCATCACCATCATCCTGCCCACCCCTGCTGCTGACCCCCACAACCGTGATCCTCTTTGCTGTGATCCTGCCTCTGCTGCCAACCACCTTTACCATGATCCTACCTGATGTGATTCTCCCACCAACCACCAGCACCACAATCCTGCCTGCTGTGATGCTGCCTGCTGCCTAACACCAACCCCCCCACCACCCCCCTGATCCTGCCTGCTGCGATCCTGCCTGCTGCTGACCACCCCCAACCACCACCACCCTGATCCTGCCTGCTGTGATCCTGTCTGATGCCTAACACCAACCCCCCCACCACCACCACCCTGGTCCTGCCTGTTGCCTGCCACTGACCACCCCCAACCACCACCCCCCTGATCCTGCCTGCTGCCGACCACCCCAAACCACCACCACCCTGATCCTGCCTGCTGCCGACCACCCCCAACCACCACCCCTCTGATCCTGCCTGCTGCGATCCTGCCTGCTGCCGACCACCCCAAACCACCACCCCCCTGATCCTGCCTGCTGCCGACCACCCCAAACCACCACCACCCTGATCCTGCCTGCTGCCGGCCACCCCCAACCACCACCCCTCTGATCCTGCCTGCTGCGATCCTGCCTGCTGTGATCCTGCCTGATGCCTAACACCAACCCCCCCACCACCACCCTGATCCTGCCTGCTGCCGACCACCCCCAACCACCACCCCTCTGATCCTGCCTGCTGCGATCCTGCCTGCTGCCGACCACCCCAAACCACCACCCCCCTGATCCTGCCTGCTGCGATCCTGCCTGCTGCGATCCTGCCTGCTGCGATCCTGCCTGCTGCGATCCTGCCTGCTGCCTAACACCAACCCCCCCACCACCACCCTGATCCTGCCTGCTACCGACCACCCCCAACCACCACCCCCCTGATCCTGCCTGCTACGATCCTGCCTGCTGCCGACCACCCCAAACCACCACCCCCCAATCCTGCCTGCTGTCAACCTGCTGCTCCACCATCACCTGGGTAAGCTATACTGTATATGAGATGCATCAGATATAGACCACACCTCTTATTTTAAGTTAATTTTTTCCCCCAATTTCTTCCCCAACATTTGGGGTGCATGTTATACAGCAAAATAATACAGTATATTAATAACAGATATTTGCACTTTTCTCTGTCCCTTTATAATTTCTCTCTCTGCTGCTGACCTGTTCTGTGGTCGGATCATGATTTGTCCTGAAGAAGCTTCTGTGCTGCGAAACGCGTTCACAAGAAATCACATCTGCTTCTATCACTCTGGATCCTTTGGCAGCGCAAGAAGGGCCTCCTCCTTCTACCTTGGATAACCTGATACATTGTAACAAACCTTCAGCTGTGTGAGCACAGACAAGGAACTAGAATGACCATTCACTGCTGGGAAGACTGACACACATACACAGCACAGCGGGAACCAGTAACTTTATGTGATTGTTCAGCTCTATGGAATTCCAGGTTTCCCTTGCGGCCCCCTCCTCCCCACTGCATCTGATCCCTCCTGGCTCTGGGGTCTCACACATTCCCTCCTCCCTGTGGCCGGTCGCTCCTGGCTCTGGGGTATCACACATTTCCCCCTCCGTGTGGCCGGTCCCTCCTGGCTCTTGGGGTCTCTCACACTTCCCCCTCCCTGTGGCCGGTTGCTCCTGGCTCTTGGGGTCTCACACATTTCCCCCTCCCTGTGGCCGGTTGCTCCTGGCTCTGGGGCATCACACTTACCCCCCCCCTCTCTCACTGTGGCCGGTCCCTCCTGGCTCTGGGGTCTCACACTTACCCCCCTCCCTGTGGCCGGTCGCTCCTGGCTCTGGGGTATCACACATTTCCCCCTCCCTGTGGCCGGTCCCTCCTGGCTCTTGGGGTCTCACACACTTCCCCCTCCCTGTGGCCGGTTGCTCCTGGCTCTGGGGTCTCACACATTCCCTCCTCCCTGTGGCCAGTCGCTCCTGGCTCTTGGGGTCTCACACATTTCCCCCTCTCTGTGGCCGGTCCCTCCTGGCTCTGGGGTCTCACACTTACCCCCCCCCCCCTCCTTGCGGTCGGTCCCTCCTGGCTCTGGGGTATCACACTTACCCCCCCCCCCTCCCTGTGGTCGGTCCCTCCTGGCTCTGGGAGTCTCACACTTTCCCCCTCCCTCCCTGTGGCGGCCGTCCCTCCTGGTCTGGGGGTCTCACACTCCCCCCCCCCCCCCCCCCCCCCCTCCCCCCGCGCCGTGCCTCCTCCTGGTCTGGGGGTCTCACACTTTCCCCCTCCCTCCTTGCGGCCGGTCCCTCCTGGCTCTGGGGGTCTCACACTTTTCCCCCCTCTCTCCCTGCGGTCGGTCCCTCCTGGTCTGGGGGTCTCACGCTTTCCTTTCTTCTTCAGGCCTCCACCTCTCATTTCTCTGCTCTTGATTGGGCGGCCGCCGTGTGCTCCACAATGGAGGGGAAAGCGTACGGTGGTGTGGACGTGGCTACGGGGAGCGGCTCCAGCGCGTGCCTGGATGACGTCCTGCAGGCCGCGGTGCAATTCGTCCAGATGAAGCAGCTGGAGGGTTCGTGACGGCCACTGGGGAGACTCGAGAACTGGACCGGAACCACGGGGACCCTCGAACGTTAATGACTCCGCTGTGTGCCCGCAGTCACCTCGTGCCTGCTGTGTGCCCGCAGTCACCTCGTGCCGGCTGTGTGCCCGCAGTCACCTCGTGCCGGCTGTGTGCCCGCAGTCACCTCGTGCCGGCTGTGTGCCCGCAGTCACCTCGTGCCGGCTGTGTGCCCGCAGTCACCTCGTGCCGGCTGTGTGCCCGCAGTCACCTCGTGCCGGCTGTGTGCCCGCAGTCACCTCATGCCGGCTGTGTGCCCGCAGTCACCTCCTGCCGGCTCTATGAGCTGATAAAGAAGCTGCATTCACCTCCAGAGCTGTTACTTCATGTTTTACTCTAGCACCAGCCAGAGCTGCATTCATGATTCTGCTGTGACTTCACATCACATCCACATGTTCTCCAATCTCCCAATGCTTCAGGTTGCAGCAGTTGCACAATTTCAATAAGGTTTTAGTTACATCGGTGTCTGTGTTTCTAGGCTGAATTATGAATGCAGCTCTGCAGGGATGAGAGTAGATTTTCACCTCAGATGCAGAACGTTTTCATGTATTTCCATCATGGACTGTAATGTGTCACATTGTCACAGCGGTCGCTCTGGGGGGGAAGCGGAGTCCACGCCGTGCAGACAAGGAGTCACTGACTGCAGATCGGGTCATCTGATCACAGCGGAGCCATCGAGGGGTCACCGCTCTGGAGATGTGGGACTTATGGCCGGGAGGACCCCAGTATGGGACGTGCTCCTGCTGACTCGAGGGTCCGGCGTCGCTGCACCGCTCTCCTATGGAGAAGACAAATAAATGCTGCACTGTATACAGGCCGCTGGGTGGTGCGGTTATTGGTGTACTGTACCTTTAAGGTGAGGCCATTGCTCATGCTGAAGCTGAAGGTGACCATGGATGGGGCCGCTTCACTGGGGCCCGGCTGGACGGGGGGAAGGTGGAAGGTGGTCTGCGGAGGCTCCTCCAGCTGGAATAAAGCCAAACGTCTCCGGAGGTCTGCTGCATCCGGAGCACTGCGGAGAGAGGGCGAAATAGAGAGCGGCCCCTGGATAATAGAGAGAGAGCGCCCCCCCATATAGTACAAAGTACCCCTATATAATATAGAAAGCGGGTCCTCCTGTTTAGAGAGTGGGGCCTCCTTTATAATATAAAGAGACCCACTATATAATAAAGAGAACGAGGCCTTCTATATGATATATAGAGCGCGCCCTATATAGTACAAAGTGTCCCTATATAATAGAGCACCCCCTGTATACTACAGATCGATGCCCCCTATGTAATATAGAGAGCACCCCCTCTTATATAGTACAAAGGGCCCCCTATATAATACAGAGAGCGGGGGCCGCTATATAATATAGAGAGTGTAGCCCCCTGTATAATACAGAGTGCCCCCTATATAATATAGAAAGCTGGGCCTGCTATATAGAGTGGGGCCTGCTATATAGTACAGAGTGGAGCCACCCTTATAATACAGAGATCTTATATAGTACAAAGTGTCCCCTATATAATATAGAGAGTGCCTCTATATACGATAGAAAGGCCTCCCCTCTGTAATATAGAGCGTGGCTCCTATTTATAATACAGAGAGCAGCCCCTGTATATAATACAGAGAGTGGCCCACCCCTTTAAATAATAGAGAGCAGGACCCCCTGTATAATACAGAGAGAGACCTCTATATAATAAAAAGAGCCCCTTATGGGAGGGTCCGGCTTATTATAGCACCTGCCTTATGTAGAGTGTGGCTCCTATAGAATGTATATGGGGTTCAAGGGAAATTCCACCTATATAATATAGAGCGTTCTCTATGGGATGTATATGGAGAGTCACAGGAGGTGCCCCTATATAATATAGAGTGTCCCCTATGGGATGTATATGGAGAGTCATAGGAGCTGCCCCCTATATAATATCGAGCGTCCCCTATGGGATGTATATGGAGAGTCATAGGAGCTGCCCCCTATATAATATCGAGCGTCCCTATGGGATGTATATGGAGAGTCATAGGAGGTGCCCCCTATATAATAGAGTGTCCCCTATGGGATGTATATGGAGAGTCATAGGAGGTGCCCCCTATATAATATAGAGCGTCCCCTATGGGATGTATATGGAGAGTCATAGGAGGTGCCCCCTATATAATATAGAGTGTCTCCTATGGGATGTATATGGAGAGTCATAGGAGCTGCCCCCTATATAATATAGAGCGTTCTCTATGGGACGTATATGGAGGGTTCCCCCTGTATACTTGGGCATATTTGATAATTGAGGAGAAGCCTCATGTGATGGTTTATTGAGCGCAGCACAGAGGAACAGTCTGGATAAGTCAGTACACCCTCTGTGATCTCTATGGTTTTAATGATCAGGACAAAACACCCAAGAAAAAGCAAAAATAAACAAAAACCCTAAAAAGCACATGGCAATATTACATGAAAATAAATACGATACTTAGTAAATCTTATTTTGAGCAAAAAACATAAAAGTCATCCCATCCAGCCCCTGACCCCAGAGGGACGGTCATCACATCTAACATTCCCATAACAAGACATCATATAAAAGGATCTGCTCCTCCAAGATTATTCACAAGTGCAAGATCTAGGAAGACTGCAAAGGAACCCAAGAGCCACAGCTCAGACTCTAAAGGACTTCACATGTTGTGTGTTGAGGTTTATGACCGTACATTTAGAGAGAGATGGAAGGATTAGAACTTGTGTCAAACGTTCCCAGGACAATGTCTCCTCCTCTACAGAACGTGGCAGCGCGGCTAAAGATTGTAAGACTCCATCTGGACAAAGCACAAGACGTCTAGAGTAACGAGCGGGTGACAGAGGAGACCAAACTGGAGATGTTCAGCCATAATGTCCTGAACCTTGAGCCTGGCTTAATGGCACAGACACTGTGGGGGATGGTTCGGGCAAGTTTTACATCTTGGGGCCCAGCACCTCACCGCTATCCAGTCGCCATACTCTCCTCTGTGTAACAAAGCATTGTACAGTCACATGTGAGGGCGTCTATCCAAGTGATAAAGTTTGGCCAAAACTGGGTCATGTAACCGGAGAATGATCCCGAGCAGCAAATCTATATCCGAAAAACTGAAGAAGAGAAGAATCGCAGCTCTGAAATGACTCAAAGTCCAGACCTCGACCCAATAGAACAGCAGACTGGGATCTCAAGAGACGGGGGACCTCGAGAGACGGGGATCTCAAGAGACGGGGACCTCAAGAGACGGGGACCTCAAGAGACGGGGACCTCAAGAGACGGGGATCTCAAGAGACGGGGACCTCAAGAGACGGGGATCTCAAGAGACGGGGACCTCAAGAGACGGGGATCTCAAGAGACGGGGACCTCAAGAGACATGACCTCAAGAGACCATGACCTCAAGAGACCATGACCTCAAGAGACCATGACCTCAAGAGACCATGACCTCAAGAGACCATGAGCTCAAGAGAGCAGGACCTCAAGAGAGCAGGACCTCAAGAGAGCAGGATCTCAAGAGAGCAGGATCTCAAGAGAGCAGGATCTCAAGAGACTGAGACCTCAAGAGACTGAGACCTCAAAAGACCTTGACCTCAAGAGACGGGGACCTCAAGAGACCATAACCTCAAGAGACCATAACCTCAAGAGACCATAACCTCAAGAGACCATAACCTCAAGAGACCATAACCTCAAGAGACGGGGACCTCAAAAGACCTTGACCTCAAGAGACCATAACCTCAAGAGACCATAACCTCAAGAGACGGGGACCTCAAGAGACCATTACCTCAAGAGACCATAACCTCAAGAGACGGGGACCTCAAGAGACCATAACCTCAAGAGACGGGGACCTCAAGAGACCATAACCTCAAGAGACCAGGACCTCAAGAGACCATAACCTCAAGAGACGGGGACCTCAAGAGAGCAGGATCTCAAGAGACCATGACCTCAAGAGACGGGGGGACCTCAAAAGACCTTGACCTCAAGAGACCATGACCTCAAGAGACGGGGACCTCAAGAGACCATGAGCTCAAGAGAGCAGGACCTCAAGAGAGCAGGACCTCAAGAGAGCAGGATCTCAAGAGACCATGACCTCAAGAGACTGAGACCTCAAAAGACCTTGACCTCAAGAGACGGGGACCTCAAGAGACCATAACCTCAAGAGACGGGGACCTCAAGAGACCATAACCTCAAGAGACGGGGACCTCAAGAGAGCAGGATCTCAAGAGACCATGACCTCAAGAGACGGGGACCTCAAAAGACCTTGACCTCAAGAGACGGGGACCTCAAGAGACCATGACCTCAAGAGACCGGGACCTCAAGAGACCGGGACCTCAAGAGACCGGGACCTCAAGAGACCGGGACCTCAAGAGACGGGGACCTCAAGAGACCATAACCTCAAGAGACGGGGACCTCAAGAGACCATAACCTCAAGAGACCATAACCTCAAGAGACGGGGACCTCAAGAGACCATAACCTCAAGAGACGGGGACCTCAAGAGACCATAACCTCAAGAGACGGGGACCTCAAGAGACCTGACCTCAAGAGACGGGGACCTCAAGAGACCAGACCTCAAGAGACGGACCTCAAGAGACCTTGACCTCAAGAGACCATAACCTCAAGAGACGGGACCTCAAGAGAGCCATAACCTCAAGAGGGGACCTCAAGAGACCATAACCTCAAGAGACGGGGACCTCAAGAGACCATAACCTCAAGAGACGGGGACCTCAAGAGACCATAACCTCAAGAGACGGGGACCTCAAGAGACCATAACCCAAGAGACTGGGACCTCAAGAGACATGGACTCAAGAGACTGGGACCTCAAGAGACGGGACCATCAAGAGACCTAGGGACCTCAAAAGACGGGACCTCAAGAGACGGGACCTCAAGAGACTGGGACCTCAAGAGACTGGGACCTCAAGAGACTGGGACCTCAAGAGACTGGGACCTCAAGAGACTGGGACCTCAAGAGACCTAACCTCAAGAGACCTGGACCTCAAGAGACCGGGACCTCAAGAGACCGGGACCTCAAGAGACGGGACCTCAAGAGACCATACCTCAAGAGACCATAACCTCAGAGAGAGGGGACCTCAAGAGACGGGGACCTCAAGAGACCAGACCTCAAGAGACGGGGACCTCAAGAGACCATGAGCTCAAGAGAGCAGGACCTCAAGAGAGCAGGATCTCAAGAGACCATGACCTCAAGAGACTGAGACCTCAAAAGACCTTGACCTCAAGAGACGGGGACCTCAAGAGACCATAACCTCAAGAGACGGGGACCTCAAGAGACCATAACCTCAAGAGACGGGGACCTCAAGAGACCATAACCTCAAGAGACGGGACCTCAAGAGACCATAACCTCAAGAGACGGGACCTCAAGAGAGCAGGATCTCAAGAGACCATGACCTCAAGAGAGACGGGGACCTCAAGAGACGGGGACCTCAAGAGAGCAGGACCTAAAAAGACCTTGACCTCAAGAGACCTTGACCTCAAGAGACGGGGACCTCAAGAGACCATGACCTCAAGAGACCATGACCTCAAGAGACCATGACCTCAAGAGACGGGGACCTCAAGAGACGGGGACCTCAAGAGAGCAGGACCTCAAGAGACTGAGACCTCAAGAGACTGAGACCTCAAAAGACCTTGACCTCAAGAGACGGGGACCTCAAGAGACCATAACCTCAAGAGACGGGGACCTCAAGAGACCATAACCTCAAGAGACCATAACCTCAAGAGACGGGGACCTCAAGAGACCATAACCTCAAGAGACCATAACCTCAAGAGACGGGGACCTCAAGAGACCATAACCTCAAGAGACGGGGACCTCAAGAGAGCAGGATCTCAAGAGACGGGGGGACCTCAAAAGACCTTGACCTCAAGAGACGGGGACCTCAAGAGACGGGGGGACCTCAAAAGACCTTGACCTCAAGAGACGGGGACCTCAAGAGACCATAACCTCAAGAGACGGGGACCTCAAGAGAGCAGGATCTCAAGAGACCATGACCTCAAGAGACGGGGACCTCAAAAGACCTTGACCTCAAGAGACGGGGACCTCAAGAGACCATGACCTCAAGAGACCGGGATCTCAAGAGACCGGGACCTCAAGAGACGGGGACCTCAAGAGACCAGGACCTCAAGAGACCGTGACCTCGAGAGACCGTGACCTCGAGAGACCTGATCCTAGTGAGACTGAAACTTCAAGAGACTGAGACCTCAAGAGAGAGTATTCAAGAGAACTGATCCTAGAGAGACCGAGACTTCAAGAGACCAGAACCTCAAAGAGGCCAGGACCTGGGGGGAATATTATGGAGAGCGGCTTCTGTGGAATGTGTATGGGGGGGGTGGAATAATATAGAGAGAGTGGCCCCTGAGTAATGTGTATGGGGGGGGTGGAATAATATAGAGAGAGTGGCCCCTGAGTAATGTGTATGGGAGGGGTACAGTATAGAGAGCGGCCCTGAGTGATGTGGATGGCAGGGGTACAATATAGTGAGCGGCCCCTGTGTATGCCCTGATACATTGTAACGCTGCGGTCCTGTGATTACCTGGCTCTCTTTGGGCGCTGGTTGGGGAGCGGACGGCCCACGCTCTCCGGAATCCAGCCCAGAATGGCAGTAATGAGTCGGTCAGCGAGTCCTGGAGGTGGTCGAATAGTGAGGTAGACGGCAGGTCGCTGTGTGCTGCCGCCTCTGTGTGTCTTTGTGCAGCTTTCAGGAGCTCTGGGGACAACTGGACACAAAAACAAGGAGAGGGTTTAGGTCTACAGTGTATATATACCTTAGTATACAGCTTCTTTCCACCAGACCCTGGCCGAGTGTGTGCAGTAACCCACACCCCATGAGATTCTGGACACCTTACACCAGCCCAATGATTTCTACACCGCAGTCAGGAGATGAGACGTAGGGCAATGTGAACCTGTTGTTTTATTTGTGCAGGATTTTACCACTACTGTCCCAGCCCCCCCTGGTGGGGGAGAGGGGGTATTAAACCAGGGCTGCCCAAGAGCAGGGCAAGGGTGGCAGCCCAGACATCTTCACCATCAGAGGTATCTCTGGGATAAGGGACAACTAGGACTCTCCTAGCCTGGGGGGGTGAGTATCAATAAAGACTCAATCAAATTAGTTCTCCTAATCACTACTCTCACTTTCCTGAAACTTGCGCTTGTTCAAATACCCCAGTGATAACAGAACAAGCATTGATGGACAACTAATGTGTCACTGATGTTCAGCACTTGGATGAAGCTCCTGGATCAGAACTGTCACTCAAGGAGAAGTATCCGCCCCCCCCCCCGACTACCTGGAAATTAGGAGATTTCAGAGCTGTGAGCTGCTCAAGAGACAACTTGAGTCGGGCCTGGAGAAGTGGAGTGGCCACCAACAAGGGCAGCGCCAGCTGGAGTGAGTGTCCAGGTCAGGGAGCAGGCCTGGACTGGCACAGCGGCCCAAATTACAGAAGCCCACCGGGCATATGCCCGGTATGCCCACCTGCCCTGACTTGAGAGCAACCCTTTATAAGGAACCTATCTTGTGCAGGTGTGGGGTTAAGCTGCAGGATAACTGCATGACGTCTTCCACGTCACCTTACCTGCAGCCCGAATTGTCCTGTAATAAGAGGAATCTCTCCCTGAGGACCAGCACCTTCCTCTTCAGGAGGCCGTGGTCCGGCATGGCATGGTGGGCATTCTTGTACTTCTGCAGCTCCAGGCAGCACAGCAGGTTGTTCTCCAGTAGGGGGAGTCCTTCCTGAGGTCCATGTGTCTGCAAATACTTCAGGAAATGCAGGATTTGTGGGGTCGGCCACCCCTGAGCCGCCATCCCGAGGGCCTGGTGGAGGGCATCCTCATCATCCACACTTGGCTGTACCTGTGCTGGGTGATGGGCATCGCTCCTCCGGCCGTGGAGGCGCTTTGTGGCCATTTTGGTACTTAGCGCTAGTAGAACTGGCTCGAGTCTATCCCAACCTTCATTATCCGGCTGCTGCACTCCATAATCCTCCAGCCGTCCTGAGATTTCCCCCCAGAACTTGTGAAAGGAGACGTGGAGGAGCGTGCTGAGGAGCCCCATCACCTGTGTGATGGACAAGGTGCTGATGGCTCCCCGGGAGAGGTCACACCGCAGGTGTCTCCGCAGTTCTGGGGTCTGGAGAACGTCCAACTCTAGAACCTTCTGGATCAAAGCCGGAACGTCCCGCTCCCCCTTCATATCCTGCAGAGCATGCAGCAGCTCCAGGGACCGCAAGGTGTGCGGCTCCTCTGTCTCCTGGACCAGCTTCTTGTACGCCTTGTAGACCGCTCTGTGCTGAAGCATCTCCAGGGGAGCGGAGCGGGAGCCGGAGGGGGGGCTTTCTTTATCTTGACTTTCTTGCCGTCCCCGTAGTCTAGACCCAAATGTCTGTTTTCCTTGTGTGACCTAAATAAGACGAAAGGATATCAAACTCAGACCCAAAGCTTTGGAGACCTGGGGCTTGGGGGACAGGAAGCATCAGAGACCCGGAGCAGTAGAGACCCGGAGCAACACAGAGACCCAGAGCAACAGAGACCCGGACCCGGAGCAACAGAGACCCGGAGCAACAGAGACCCGGAGCAACAGAGACCCGGAGCAACAGAGACCCGGAGCAACAGAGACCCGGAGCAACAGAGACCCGGAGCAACAGAGACCCAGACCCGGAGCAACAGAGACCCAGACCCGGAGCAACAGAGACCCAGACCCGGAGCAACAGAGAGCCAGACCCAGAGACCCAGAGCAACAGAGACCCAGAGCAACAGAGACGCAGAGCAACAGAGACCCAGAGCAACAGAGACCCAATGCAACAGAGTCCCAGAGCAACAGAGAGCTGGAGCAGCAGAGACCCAGACCCAGAGCAACAGAGAGCCAGAGCAACAGAGAGTCGGAGTAACAGAGAGCCCAGACCCAGAGCAACAGAGAGCCGGAGCAACAGAGAGCCGGAGCAACAGAGACCCAGACCCAGAGCAACAGAGAGCCAGAGCAACAGAGACCGGACAGACCCAGAGCAAACAGAGAGCCGGAGCAACAGAGAGCCGGAGCAACAGAGAGCCGGAGCAACAGAGAGCCAGAGCAACAGAGACCCGGAGGCAACAGAGAGCCAGAGCAACAGAGACCCGGGCAACAGAGACCCAGAGCAACAGAGACCGGGAGCAACAGAGAGCCGGGAGCAACAGAGAGCCGGAGCAACAGAGAGACCGGAGCAACAGAGAGCCGGAGCAACAGAGAGCCGGACCCGGAGCAACAGAGACCAGAGCAACAAGAGGACCCAGGAGCAACAGAGACCCAGAGCAACAGAGACCGGAGCAACAGAGAGCCAGAGCAACAGAGACCCAGACCCAGAGCAACAGAGAGCCGGAGCAACAGAGAGCCGGACACCGGAGCAACAGAGAGCCGAGAGCAACAGAGAGCCGGAGCAACAGAGAGCCGGAGCAACAGAGACCCAGAGCAACAGAGACCGGAGCAACAGAGAGCCGAGCAACAGAGACCCAGACCAGAGCAACAGAGAGCCGGAGCAACAGAGATCCGGAGCATCAGAGATGGAAAGCATCATAGACCCGGAGCATCAGAGATGGAAGCATCATAGACCCGGCATCAGAGACCTGGAGCATTAGAGAGAAAGCATCAGAGACCCGGAGCATCAGAGACCGGAGCATCAGAGATGGAAAGCATCATAGACCAGAGCATCATAGACCCGGAGCATCAGAGATGGAAAGCATCATAGACTCAGAGCATCATAGACCCGGAGCATCAGAGACCCAGGGCATCAGAGATGAAAAGCATCAGAGATCCGGAGCATCAGAGATCCGGAGCATCAGAGACCCGGAGCATCAGAGACCCGGAGCATCAGAGACCCGGAGCATTAGAGATGAAAAGCATCGGAGACCAGGAGCATCAGAGATGGAAAGCATCAGAGACCCGGAGCATCAGAGATGGAAAGCATCATAGACCCAGAGCATCAGAGACCCAGAGCAACAGAGATGGAAAGCATCATAGACCCGGAGCATCAGAGACCCGGAGCAACAGAGATGGAAAGCATCATAGACCCGGAGCATCAGAGACCCGGAGCATCAGAGATGGAAAGCATCATAGACCCGGAGCATCAGAGACCCGGAGCATCATAGACCTGGAGCATCAGAGATGGAAAGCATCAGAGATGGAAAGCATCATAGACCCGGAGCATCAGAGATGGAAAGCATCATAGACCTGGAGCATCAGAGACCTGGAGCATCAGACATGGAAAGCATCATAGACCCGGAGCATCAGAGATGGAAAGCATCATAGACCTGGAGCATCAGAGACCCGGAGCATCAGAGACCCAGGGCATCAGAGATGGAAAGCATCATAGACTCAGAGCATCATAGACCCGGAGCATCAGAGACCCAGGGCATCAGAGATGGAAAGCATCAGAGATCCGGAGCATCAGAGATCCGGAGCATCAAAGACCCGGAGCATCAGAGACCCGGAGCATCAGAGACCCGGAGCATTAGAGATGAAAAGCATCGGAGACCAGGAGCATCAGAGATGGAAAGCATCAGAGACCTGGAGCATCAGAGATGGAAAGCATCAGAGACCCGGAGCATCAGAGATGGAAAGCATCAGAGACCCGGGACATCAGAGACCGGAGCATCATAGACCCGGAGCATCAGAGACCCGGGACATCAGAGACCCGAAGCATCAGAGATGGAAAGCATCAGAGACCCGGAGCATCAGAGACCCGAAGCATCAGAGATGGAAAGCATCAGAGACCCGGAGCATCAGAGACCTGGAGCATCAGAGATGGAAAGCATCATAGACCCGGAGCATCAGAGATGGAAAGCATCAGAGACCCGGAGCATCAGAGACACAGGGCATCAGAGATGGAAAGCATCAGAGACCCGGAGCATCAGAGACCCGAAGCATCAGAGATGGAAAGCATCAGAGATGGAAAGCATCAGAGACCCGGAGCATCAGAGACCCGGAGCATCAGAGATGGAAAGCATCAGAGACCTGGAACATTAGAGATGGAAAGCATCATAGACCTGGAGCATCATAGACCCGGGGCATCAGAGACCTGGAACATTAGAGATGAAAAGCATCGGAGACCCAGAGCATCAGAGATGGAAAGCATTGGAGACCCGGAGAATCAGAGACCCGGAACATCATAGACCGGAGCATCAGAGACCTGGAGCATTAGAGATGAAAAGCATCGGAGACCCGGAGCATCAGAGGTGGAAAGCATGAGAGATCTGGAGCATTAGAGATAAAAAAAGCATCGGAGATCCGGAGCATCAGAGACCCGGAGCATCAGAGATGGAAAGCATGAGAGATCTGGAGCATCAGAGACCCGGAGCATCATAGACCCGGAGCATCAGAGACCCGGAGCATTAGAGATGAAAAGCATCGGAGACCCGGAGCATCAGAGGTGGAAAGCATCAGAGACCTGGAGCATCAGAGATGGAAAGCATCAGAGACCCGGAGCATCAGAGACCCGGAGCATCAGAGACCTGGAGCATCAGAGATGGAAAGCATCAGAGATGGAAAGCATCATAGACCTGGAGCATCAGAGACCCGGAGCATCAGAGATGGAAAGCATCATAGACCCGGAGCATCATAGACCCGGAGCATCAGAGACCCGGAGCATCAGAGACCCGGAGCATCAGAGATGGAAAGCATCATAGACCCGGAGCATCAGAGATGGAAAGCATCATAGACCCGGAGCATCAGAGACCCGGAGCATCAGAGATGGAAAGCATCATAGACCGGAGCATCATAGACCCGGAGCATCAGAGATGGAAAGCATCATAGACACGGAGCATCAGAGACCAGGGCATCAGAGATGGAAAGCATCATAGACTCAGAGCATCATAGACCCGGAGCATCAGAGACCCAGGGCATCAGAGATGGAAAGCATCATAGACTCAGAGCATCATAGACACGGAGCATCAGAGACCCAGGGCATCAGAGATGGAAAGCATCAGAGACCCGGAGCATCATAGACCCGGAGCATCATAGACCCGGAGCATCATAGACCCGGAGCATCATAGACCCGGAGCATCATAGACCCGGAGCATCAGAGGTGGAAAGCATCATAGACCTGGAGCATCATAGACCCGGAGCATCAGAGACCCGGAGCATCAGAGATGGAAAGCATCATAGACCCGGAGCATCATAGACCGGAGTATCAGAGACCCGGAGCATCAGAGATGGAAAGCATCAGAGATCCGGAGCATCATAGACCCGGAGCATCAGAGACCCGGAGCATTAGAGATGGAAAGCATCATAGACCCGGAGCATCATAGACCCGGAGCATCATAGACCCGGAGCATCAGAGACCCGGAGCATCATAGACCCGGAGCATCAGAGACCCAGGGCATCAGAGATGGAAAGCATCAGAGACCCGGAGCATCAGAGATGGAAAGCATCATAGACCCGGAGCATCAGAGACCCGGAGCATCAGAGTTGGAAAGCATCAGAGACCCGGAGCATCAGAGGTGGAAAGCATCATAGACCCGGAGCATCATAGACCCGGAGCATCAGAGATGGAAAGCATCATAGACACGGAGCATCAGAGACCCAGGGCATCAGAGATGGAAAGCATCATAGACCCGGAGCATCAGAGACTCGGAGCATCAGAGGTGGAAAGCATCATAGACCCGGAGCATCATAGACCCGGAGCATCAGAGACCCGGAGCATCAGAGGTGGAAAGCATCAGAGACCCGGAGCATCAGAGACCCGGAGCATCATAGACCCGGAACATCAGAGATGGAAAGCATCAGAGACCCGGAGCATCAGAGATGGAAAGCATCATAGACCCGGAGCATCAGAGATGGAAAGCATCATAGACCTGGAGCATCAGAGATGGAAAGCATCATAGACCTGGAGCATCAGAGACCCGGAGCATCAGAGTTGGAAAGCATCAGAGACCCGGAGCATCAGAGGTGGAAAGCATCATAGACCCGGAGCATCAGAGACCCGGAGCATCATAGACCCGGAGCATCAGAGATGGAAATCATCATAGACCCGGAGCATCAGAGACCCGGAGCATCAGAGACCCAGAGCATCAGAGACCCGGAGCATCATAGACCGGAGCATCAGAGGTGGAAAGCATCATAGACCTGGAGCATCAGAGATGGAAAGCATCATAGACCTGGAGCATCAGAGACCCGGAGCATCATAGACCTGGAGCATCAGAGGTGGAAAGCATCATAGACCTGGAGCATCATAGACCCGGAGCATCAGAGATGGAAAGCATCAGAGACCCGGAGCATCATAGACCCGGAGCATCAGAGATGGAAAGCATCAGAGACCCGGAGCATCAGAGATGGAAAGCATCATAGACCCGGAGCATCAGAGATGGAAAGCATCATAGACCTGGAGCATCAGAGACCCGGAGCATCAGAGTTGGAAAGCATCATAGACCCGGAGCATCAGAGACTCGGAGCATCAGAGACTCGGAGCATCAGAGGTGGAAAGCATCATAGACCCGGAGCATCAGAGACCCGGAGCATCATAGACCCGGAGCATCAGAGATGGAAAGCATCATAGACCCGGAGCATCAGAGACCCAGAGCATCAGAGACCCAGAGCATCATAGACCTGGAGCATCATAGACCCGGAGCATCAGAGGTGGAAAGCATCATAGACCTGGAGCATCAGAGATGGAAAGCATCATAGACCTGGAGCATCAGAGACCCGGAGCATCATAGACCTGGAGCATCAGAGGTGGAAAGCATCATAGACCCGGAGCATCAGAGACCCAGAGCATCAGAGACCCAGAGCATCATAGACCTGGAGCATCATAGACCCGGAGCATCAGAGGTGGAAAGCATCATAGACCTGGAGCATCAGAGATGGAAAGCATCATAGACCTGGAGCATCAGAGACCCGGAGCATCATAGACCTGGAGCATCAGAGGTGGAAAGCATCATAGACCTGGAGCATGAGTGACCCGGAGCATCATAGACCCGGAGCATCATAGACCCGGAGCATCAGAGATGGAAAGCATCATAGACCTGGAGCATCAGAGATGGAAAGCATCATAGACCTGGAGCATCATAGACCCGGAGCATCATAGACCCGGAGCATCAGAGATGGAAAGCATCATAGACCCGGAGCATCAGAGATGGAAAGCATCAGAGACCCGGAGCATCAGAGATGGAAAGCATCATAGACCCGGAGCATCATAGACCCGGAGCATCAGAGACCCGGAGCATCAGAGACCCGGAGCATCAGAGATGGAAAGCATCATAGACCTGGAGCATCAGAGACCCGGAGCATCATAGACCCGGAGCATCAGAGATGGAAAGCATCATAGACCTGGAGCATCATAGACCTGGAGCATCAGAGATGGAAAGCATCATAGACCCGGAGCATCAGAGACCCGGAGCATCAGAGACCTGTGTTATCGGAGACGAAAAGCATAGGAGACCCAGGGCATTGAAGACAGAGAGCTTTGGAGACCTGGGTTATCAGAGCCGGGAAGCATTAAAAAACAGGAGCATCAGAGAAGGAAAGCATCATAGACCCGGAGCATCAGAGAAGGAAAGCATTGGAGACTCAGAGCATCGGAGACCCAGAATATCGGAGATGGAAAGCATTGGAGACCTTGGATATCAGGGATCTGGGGCATCAGAGATGGGAAGCATCTAAGACCTGGGGCATTGGAGATCTGGGGTATTAGAGATCTGGGGTATTGGGGCTGGGAAGCATTTTAGACCTGGGGCATCAGATTTTTTCCACTGTGTCCCGAGCAGACCTGACCTATATCATACCACTGCCGTCCAACAGTGTCCAGAAGGAGGAGCTTGTTGTCTACAAGCCCCTCCCCACTGACTGATTCCCATTGGTTCCTCCAGAGTAGTGCTGTCTGGGAGCCTCCAGCCTTTCTCTACCACAATTTGTAAGATCATAAAGCCAATCCTGTATATCACAATCAGCACAAGACACTGGAAACATCAACAAACCTAATCCGAGGGGAAGCAATAAGGAACCGTGACGGTGATTACAAAGACGTCAATAGAAGATTAATAAAATATAATAAAAAACAAGGATTATCTCGTAAAGGGACACGACGTGGCCTGGAGGAACAGTGCAGAATGTGGGTGACGCTGCGAGTCTAATACACCGATAAGTAGAAAGACACAGATTGCTCCAAGTCATAGGAAATGGTCCAGACTATGATATAAAAGCACAAGAAATCACCCAAACCTCCCAAAGCAGCAATCAGTGTATATAAATGATAGGAGTAATGTAGAGGGGTAAAGGTATTGTTACATAGGGGTCCCGGGCACAGTGTCCCTCCACCACTACTCGCACCCCAGAAGAAGTGAGGCGAAACGTGTGTTGGGTGCAGGGACCTGGGGTTGTGTTTGATGACAGAGTTCCTCTGATTATTGTTCAGGATTGTAAAACGTGAAGATTGTGAGATCTCGATCACAATGTAGGAGTGAAGGTCGGGGGTGATGGACGCAGAGGGCGCTTTACCTTCTCTGCTTCGTTTTCTTCCCTGTAGCTGCTGAGGATCCGGACTCCTGGGACACTGGAACACAGTACCTGCAGGGATAAAGTAACGCAGCTGAGGTGTTGTCACAGTGTGCCAGTACAGTTCAAGCACTGATACACTGTGACAAACACCCAGCTGTATGATTACAAGCAGAGACTCCAGATCATTGATGGAGCGGTGTCTTACCCCCTCCTGATAACAAATCTAAGACAATGAAGAGAAGAAGGTCAGACGTTGCGCTTCTGCTGCCGCTCATGAAAATTGATTTTTGTTTTTATTTCTATTTACTTTTTATTTTTTTTTTGGTCTAGTTATATTTTATTTTATTTTATCCACTGATTGACAAGCTGGAGCAATCGGGCGATTATTTCACTTTCACTACTTGATTTCACTTTCACTACTAGATTTCACTTTTACTACTTGATTTCACTTTCACTACTTGCTTTCACTTTCACTACTTGCTTCACTTTCACTACTTGACTACTATCACTGTAAATTAATAAACGCTGTAGGGCTCAGTTATGGGCCTAGGGGACAGATGCACCTCTGCCACCCGGCTCAGCCCGCCCCTGAGCGGACCCCACAGGACTGTGATGTCCCCGGCTGGACTTGCTCCTGCTCTTCTCCCCGCCCGGGCAGCAAATCCACTTACTTCAGGAACATGGTGATGTCATACTTTAGGAACCGTATCCAGGGGTCTCGCAGAGCAGCCAGGGCCAGGTGGTACGCAGACCCAAGGTCTGCCAGCTGTAGCCCACCAGATTGCTCAGAGCCTCCTGGCTCCCTGGGTCCTCGCTGCCGAAGTCGGTCACCTGAAGGATAAGATTCGCCCTCAGTGAGAGACGTAGACATATCTCCGCCATTGCTACCGTGTTGCAGAGTACCCACCGTAGCCTCCTGGGCTTGGCCCCCGTCCTGGGGTCTGGCCATCAGAGATTTCCTCCGTCCCCCGTTCTCCGCATTCATTAAGTTCTTGCCACAAAAGGAAAATCTGAATCATCTTTGGAGGCTCAAACCTGAGGGAGGATTCTGTGATAAGATCAAGCGGTCCCCCTTAAACTGAGCGGAGCCGCCCACAGACCCCGGCGGTATCGCTGGGCAGGTCGGGGGACTCACCTGTGCAGATAGTGCAGGAACGTCCCTCCGGCTGCAGCATCGTGCTTCAGAGCTGGAATCATTCTGTCCGGTATGGAGGAGTCGGATACCTAGAGGAGACAGACGTCAGCCATGAGTCCTGCACTCTCCACCGCCCTCCCTCAGATGTCAGTTCTGCAGTCTCCACCGTTATCCATCAGCTGTGAGTCCTGCACCAATCGCCCTCCCTCAGATGTGAGTCCTTCACTCTCCACCGTCATCCCTCAGACGTGAGTCCTGCACCCTCCATCATCCCTCAGACGTGAGTCCTGCGCCCTCCATCATTCCTCAGACGTGAGTCCTGTACCCACCATCATCCCTCAGACGTGAGTCCTGCACCCACCGTCATCCCTCAGACGTGAGTCCTGCACCCACCATCATCCCTCAGACGTGAGTCCTGCGCCCTCCACCATCCCTCAGATGTGAGTCCTGCACCCACCATCATCCCTCAGACGTGAGTCCTGCACCCACCATCATCCCTCAGACGTGAGTCCTGCGCCCTCCACCATCCCTCAGATGTGAGTCCTGCACCCACCATCATCCCTCAGAAGTGAGTCCTGCACCCACCGTCATCCCTCAGACGTGAGTCCTGCACCCACCATCATCCCTCAGAAGTGAGTCCTGCACCCACCATCATCCCTCAGATGTGAGTCCTGCACCCTCCATCATCCCTCAGAAGTGAGTCCTGCACCCACCATCATCCCTCAGACGTGAGTCCTGCACCCACCATCATCCCTCAGACGTGAGTCCTGCACCCTCCACCATCCCTCAGATGTGAGTCCTGCACCCACCATCATCCCTCAGAAGTGAGTCCTGCACCCTCCATCATCCCTCAGAAGTGAGTCCTGCACCCACCATCATCCCTCAGACGTGAGTCCTGCACCCTCCATCATCCCTCAGACGTGAGTCCTGCACCCTCCATCATCCCTCAGACGTGAGTCCTGCACCCACCATCATCCCTCAGACGTGAGTCCTGCACCCACCATCATCCCTCAGACGTGAGTCCTGCCCCTCCATCATCCCTCAGACGTGAGTCCTGCACCCACCATCATCCCTCAGACGTGAGTCCTGCACCCATCCATCATCCCTCAGACGTGAGTCCTGCACCTCCATCATCCCTCAGACGTGAGTCCTGCACCCCCATCATCCCTCAGACGTGAGTCCTGCACCCTCCATCATCCCTCAGACGTGAGTCCTGCACCCTCCATCATCCCTCAGACGTGAGTCCTGCACCCACCATCATCCCTCAGACGTGAGTCCTGCACCCTCCACCCCACGTATCTGATTCCCTCAGACGTGAGTCCTGCCCACCATCATCCTCAGACGGAGCTGCACCCCATATCCCTAGCTGATCTGCCACCATCATCCCTCAGACGTGAGTCCTGCACCTAAACACCATCATCCTCAGACGTGAGTCCTGCCCCATCATCCTCAGACGTGAGTCCTGCACCCACCATCATCCCTCAGACGTGAGTCCTGCGCCCCCATCATCCCTCAGACGTGAGTCCTGCATCTCCATCATCCCTCAGACGTGAGTCACTCGCGCCCATCATCCCTCAGACGTGAGTCCTGCACCTCCATCATCCCGTCACACGTGAGTCCTGCACCACCATCATCCCTCAGACGTGAGTCCTGCACCCACCATCATCCCTCAGACGTGAGTCCTGCACCCACCATCATCCCTCAGACGTGAGTCCTGCGCCTCCATCATCCCTCAGACGTGAGTCCTGCACCACCATCATCCTCAGACGTGAGTCCTGCACCCATCGTCATCCTCAGACGTGAGTCCTGCACCCACCGTCATCCCTCAGACGTGAGTCCTGCACCCCTCATCCCTCAGACGTGAGTCCTGCACCCACCGTCATCCCTCAGACGTGAGTCCTGCACCCACTCATCCCTCAGACGTGAGTCCTGCACCCATCATCCCTCAGACGTGAGTCCTGCCCCTCATCATCCCTCAGACGTGAGTCCTGCACCCACCGTCATCCCTCAGATGTAGTCCTGCACCCACCGTCATCCCTCAGACGTGAGTCCTGCACCCCCTCATCCCTCAGACGTGAGTCCTGCACCATCGTCATCCCTCAGACGTGAGTCCTGCACCCATCGTCATCCCTCAGACGTGAGTCCTGCACCCACCATCATCCCTCAGACGTGAGTCCTGCACCACGTCATCCCTCAGACGTGAGTCCTGCACCCACCATCATCCCTCAGACGTGAGTCCTGCACCCTCGTCATCCCTCAGACGTGAGTCCTGCACCCACGTCATCCCTCAGACGTGAGTCCTGCACCCATCGTCATCCCTCAGACGTGAGTCCTGCACCCATCATCATCCCTCAGACGTGAGTCCTGCACCCATCGTCATCCCTCAGACTGAGTCCTGCACCCACCATCATCCCTCAGACGTGAGTCCTGCACCCATCGTCATCCCTCAGACGTGAGTCCTGCACCCACCGTCATCCCTCAGACGTGAGTCCTGCACCCATCGTCATCCCTCAGACGTGAGTCCTGCACCCATCATCATCCCTCAGACGTAGTCCTGCCCCTCCACATCCCTCAGACGTGAGTCCTGCACCCACCATCATCCCTCAGACGTGAGTCCTGCACCCATCGTCATCCCTCAGACGTGAGTCCTGCACCCACCGTCATCCCTCAGACGTGAGTCCTGCACCCACCGTCATCCCTCAGACGTGAGTCCTGCACCCCCTCATCCCTCAGACGTGAGTCCTGCACCCCCATCATCCCTCAGACGTGAGTCCTGCACCACCATCATCCCTCAGACGTGAGTCCTGCACCCATCATCCCTCAGACGTGAGTCCTGCACCCACCGTCATCCTCAGACGTGAGTCCTGCACCCACGTCATCCCTCAGACGTGAGTCCTGCACCCTCATCATCCCTCAGACGTGAGTCCTGCCCCTCCATCATCCTCAGACGTGAGTCCTGCACCCCCATCATCCCTCAGACGTGAGTCCTGCACCCATCGTCATCCTCAGACGTGAGTCCTGCACCCACCGTCATCCCTCAGACGTGAGTCCTGCACCCACCGTCATCCCTCAGTACGTGAGTCCTGCACCCCCATCATCCCTCAGACGTGAGTCCTGCACCCATCGTCATCCCTCAGACGTGAGTCCTGCACCCACCATCATCCCTCAGACGTGAGTCCTGCACCCATCGTCATCCCTCAGACGTGAGTCCTGCACCCACTCATCCCTCAGACGTGAGTCCTGCACCCACCGTCATCCCTCAGACGTGAGTCCTGCACCCATCATCCCTCAGAACGTGAGTCCTGCGCCTCCATCATCCCTCAGACGTGAGTCCTGCACCCACCTCATCCTCAGACGTGAGTCCTGCACCCACCATCATCCCTCAGACGTGAGTCCTGCACCCCCATCATCCCTCAGACGTGAGTCCTGCACCTCCATCATCCCTCAGACGTGAGTCCTGCACCCACCATCATCCCTCAGACGTGAGTCCTGCACCCACCGTCATCCCTCAGACGTGAGTCCTGCCCCTCCATCATCCCTCAGACGTGAGTCCTGCGCCCACCATCATCCCTCAGACGTGAGTCCTGCACCCACCGTCATCCCTCAGACGTGAGTCCTGCGCCCCCATCATCCCTCAGACGTGAGTCCTGCCCCTCCATCATCCCTCAGACGTGAGTCCTGCCCCTCCATCATCCCTCAGACGTGAGTCCTGCCCCATCTCATCCCTCAGACGTGAGTCCTGCACCCACCTCATCCTCAGACGTGAGTCCTGCACCCCTCATCATCCCTCAGACGTGAGTCCTGCGCCCCCATCATCCCTCAGACGTGAGTCCTGCACCCTCCATCCCTCAGACGTGAGTCCTGCCCCCCATCATCCCTCAGACGTGAGTCCTGCCCTCCATCATCCTCAGACGTGAGTCCTGCCCTCCATCATCCCTCAGACGTGAGTCCTGCACCCATCTCATCCCTCAGACGTGAGTCCTGCACCCACCATCATCCTCAGACGTGAGTCCTGCACCCATCATCATCCCTCAGACGTGATCCTGCACCTCCATCATCCCTCAGACGTGAGTCCTGCACCCACCATCATCCCTCAGACGTGAGTCCTGCACCCACCATCATCCCTCAGACGTGAGTCCTGCACCCACCATCATCCCTCAGACGTGAGTCCTGCACCCTCCATCATCCCTCAGACGTGAGTCCTGCACCCACCATCATCCCTCAGACGTGAGTCCTGCACCCACCGTCATCCCTCAGACGTGAGTCCTGCGCCCTCCATCATCCCTCAGACGTGAGTCCTGCGCCCACCATCATCCCTCAGACGTGAGTCCTGCACCCACCGTCATCCCTCAGACGTGAGTCCTGCGCCCTCCATCATCCCTCAGACGTGAGTCCTGCGCCCTCCATCATCCCTCAGACGTGAGTCCTGCACCCTCCATCATCCCTCAGACGCGAGTCCTGCACCCTCCATCATCCCTCAGACGTGAGTCCTGTGCCCACCACTCTCCCTCAGACGTGAGACTTGCACCCTCCACCGTCCCACGTATCTGATATTGGAGGACTGTACCGTATCTCTGGAGACGTCACCCATGTCCGGTGACAGATGGACGGCGACCTGTGGACACGCTGAGGCCGACCTCACACCGTCATGTTCTCCGGGCCTGAAATCAATGCGTCAAAATCACAAGAATCAGCATAATTGTAATATCAGAAATATCATTGTAAGAATTTCACTGAATGGCGGAAAAACAGGAATATCGCGCAGACTAGAGCAATCAATCCCGGCACAGGATCCATTAATAAATCAGACTAGAGCAATCAATCCCGGCACAGGATCCATTAATAAATCAGACAGGAGAAATCAATCCCCACAAATGATCCAGTCACAGTTCAGACATGAGCAATCAATCCCAGCACATATCTTGGCCTTTGCACAGATAATTCCTGGGTTCCCTCTCCTCTTTATAATCTCTTATTGTTGCTGCCTGTGACTGCTCTCACTGTACAGAAGCCTTCCCTATACTGATGACAGCCATAATCATCAACATTAACATAAATAAACCCATGTCCATAAACCTGTCCAGCCGCTGTCTCTGCCGGTGAATGAGGAATCTGGGGATCCAGTAGGAGCGCAGGCGTCTCAGGGCGTCATACTGGGATCTCCGGAGGGTGTGATAGGAGGCGCCCTGGATCTGCTGACACTGCCGGATCTGCTCCTGTGTAAGGAGGACTGACAGTCAGAGGGATGGACAAGAGCTCCAGAGCAGAACTCCTAATGCAGCCGTCAGATGAAAAGTTCTGCAAATTCCTAATAGATTTTGTGTTCCAACTCAGCCCCGTGTTCTAAATCTCTGCTTGCTATCAGTGAGCTGGAAAATTCCGGTTCAAATTTAGGAAAGTTCCGGACACCTCTTTCAGCTGAGGGTTTGTTACAGTTGAATCCAGTGTGGATAATCCTAAATGTCTGGAACTTCAGACTGATACATTGTAGCAAGAAAAAAGCTGCAGCGCTCAGTCCTATAAAGTGCACAGGTGCAACACTGAACACAATACATTGTAACAAAAAAACAGCAGTGCTCGGCTAAGACGTATAACTGAATATAAAATGATATTATAGCTAAGGAGAAATGAAAAAATGAGGCACTTAGCTTATAAATATGGTCACATCCATAACTGCCCAGTAGCCAATATAAATATGGCCATTTCCGTAACGGCCCAGTAGCCAATATAGATATGGCCATATCCATAACTGCCCAGTAGCCAATATAAATATGGCCATATCCATAACTGCCCAGTAGCCAATATAAATATGGCCATATCCATAACTGCCCAGTAGCCAATATAAATATGGCCATATCCATAACTGCCCAGTAGCCAATATAGATATGGCCATATCGATAACTGCCCAGTAGCCAATATAAACATGGCCATATCCATAACTGCCCAGTAGCCAATATAAATATGGCCATATCCATAACCGCCCAGTAACCAATATAAATATGGCCATATCCATAACCGCCCAGTAGCCAATATAAATATGGCCATATCCATAACTGCCCAGTAGCCAATATAAATATGGCCATATCCATAACCGCCCAGTAGCCAATATAAATATGGCCATATCCATAACCGCCCAGTAGCCAATATAAATATGGCCATATCCATAACCGCCCAGTAGCCAATATAAATATGGCCATATCCATAACCGCCCAGTAACCAATATAAATATGTCCATATAGATAACTGCCCAGTAGCCAATATAAATCTGGCCATATCCATAACAGCCCAGTAGCCAATATAAACATGGCCATATCCATAACCGCCCAGTAGCCAACATAAATATGTCCATATAGATAACTGCCCAGTAGCCAATATAAATATGGCCATATCCATAACCGCCCAGTAGCCAATATAAACATGGCCATATCCATAACCGCCCAGTAGCCAACATAAATATGTCCATATAGATAACTGCCCAGTAGCCAATATAAATATGGCCATATCCATAACCGCCCAGTAGCCAACATAAATAACTGCCCAGTAGCCACATCCAGGCATTTCATTACTGAGTCCCTACACGTCTTACACCCCCATAAAATATGAGATATTTAATCCAGATAGAAGCTGTGGCTGAAGTGTAGGGCCCCAGTATAAGAGACGCCTCGACATGGCTACTGGGCGGTTATGGATATGGCCATATTTATAAGCTAAGTGTTTCATTTTGTCATTTCTCCTTAGCTATATTATAGGTCTATATTCAATCATACGTCTTAGCAGAGCGCCGCTGTTTTTTTGTTGCAATGATACATTGAAGCAAACCCTCAGCAGCGCCTCCACACTGGGTTATAGACGCTGGTGACATCAACCTTTCAGAACAGCAGTTAGTGCCCCGGACCGAACCCTCCAGGGCAGAAGATCGGGGGGTACCAAAATCTGCCGAAACGCAGGGACCCCCAAGTGCAGCCGTCCAGGGTGTATTGTTAGGCAATGTTCACATGGTTCTTTTTGTTGCAGCCAAAACCTGCTCTCTTGGCAGGTTTGAAAAAAAAGCATTTTCCAAAAAGCCGGTTTTGCTGCTTTTTTTCTGTGTTTTTGCAGCTTTTATTCTGCCTTTTTACTGCTTTTTTTCTGCATATTTTACTTTTTTTCTGCTTTTTTCTGTGTTTTTTGCAGTTTTTTTCTGCACTTTTTGCAACTTTTTTCTGCTTTTTTGCTGCTTTTATTTTGCGCTTTTTGCTGCTTTTATGGTGAATAAAACTAACTTTATTTAAACATTTATTGTAGACAAATTATACCAAAAACACAGCAATCCACAGAAATAAAGCAGCGTGTGATCAGAGCCTCGGAGCTCTTTGCTTTTTATATATTTTATTGTGTTGGACTCTCTGGATTTTTCCCTATTTTGGATGTTTCTTATATTTTCCTATTTAGTTGCTGTGGGGTTTTGTACATTACTTTGTATTATGTTCTATTTCTTTGTATATTGTGTATATCTTCGTCTTTCTCTTTCTCCCTGTGTCAGTCCTCGCTGCAGCGCTGACATTATACTCGTGAACCAGGAGGCTCAGGATGAACACTGCTATAGGATCCATTATACATGACGCAGCCGCTCACCTGACTCTCCGGACTCAGGCAGAACTGGTATTTATTCTGGATGCTCCTGCCAAGAAATGGCAAAACAATGGTTAATAATAGTTTAGTACGTCTTAGTGCCCCCCACAGGGGAAACTCACGGGTGGGGTGTCAGCAGGGGGCAGCGGCCATTGTCCTCTCTGCCCAGGATAAAGCACCTCACCCCAAGGGGCGGCTGGGCCGGGGGGCAGAGATGCATTTGCCGCCTGGGCTGGTCACTTAGGAACAATTCATGGGGTGTATTAGTAACGTGACTGCAGAGTTAATTCACCAGCGGCCTCGGCCATTCTTACTGCAGGAGGCGGCTGCAGGTGATTTAGGTATATGGACACTCTTTGCACCCTGCACAATGTACGGTGGACACAACATGGCGGAGGACGGATAGTGATGCATCGGCCCACAGTGCGGCTCGTAGCCGGATTGTACCTGAACAGGTGGACACACAGGTGCCGGGCGTCCTCAGGGCTGTGATTCACCTCCAGATCTAGTGACTTCTCCTTGAAGGCTTCACAGTCCATCCAGAAGTGAAGAATGTGAATCCCCTGCGTGTCCTGGAGGAAGTGGACGAAGCGGCTCAAGCCGTCCCTCTGCCAAGAGAAGGAGGAATCTGGATCACTGATGGATGACAGAAACTACAGGTGACACTGAGGAAGCAGCGAAACTACAGGCGACACTGAAGCAGCAGCGAAACTACAGGCGACACTGAGGCAGCAGCAAAACTACAGATGACACTGAGGCAGCAGCACAACTACAGGTGACACTGAGGCAGCAGCAAAACTACAGATGACACTGAGGCAGCAGCAAAACTACAGGTGACACTGAGGCAGCAGCAAAACTACAGGTGACACTGAGGCAGCAGCAAAACTACAGATGACACTGAGGCAGCAGCAAAACTACAGATGACACTGAGGCAGCAGGGAAACTACAGGCGACACTGAGGCAGCAGCGAAACTACAGGCGACACTGAGGCAGCAGCAAAACTACAGATGACACTGAGGCAGCAGCACAACTACAGGTGACACTGAGGCAGCAGCAAAACTACAGATGACACTGAGGCAGCAGCAAAACTACAGGTGACACTGAGGCAGCAGCAAAACTACAGATGACACTGAGGCAGCAGCAAAACTACAGGTGACACTGAGGCAGCAGCAAAACTACAGGCGACACTGAGGATGGTGAAACTACAGGCCACACTGAGGCAGCAGCAAAACTACAGATGACACTGAGGCAGCAGCGAAACTACAGGCGACACTGAGGCAGCAGGGAAACTACAGGCGACACTGAGGCAGCAGGGAAACTACAGGCGACACTGAGGCAGCAGGGAAACTACAGGCGACACTGAGGCAGCAGGGAAACTACAGGCGACACTGAGGCAGCAGAGAAACTACAGGCGACACTGAGGCAGCGGCAAAACTACAGGTGACACTGAGGCAGCAGGGAAACTACAGGCGACAATGAGGCAGCAGTGAAACTACAGGCGACACTGAGGCAGCAGCGAAACTACAGGCGACACTGAGGCAGCAGCAAAACTACAGGCGACACTGAGGATGGTGAAACTACAGGCCACACTGAGGCAGCAGCAAAACTACAGATGACACTGAGGCAGCAGCAAAACTACAGGCGACACTGAGGATGGTGAAACTACAGGCCACACTGAGGCAGCAGCAAAACTACAGATGACACTGAGGCAGCAGCGAAACTACAGGCGACACTGAGGCAGCAGGGAAACTACAGGCGACACTGAGGCAGCAGGGAAACTACAGGCGACACTGAGGCAGCAGGGAAACTACAGGCGACACTGAGGCAGCAGGGAAACTACAGGCGACACTGAGGCAGCAGAGAAACTACAGGCGACACTGAGGCAGCGGCAAAACTACAGGTGACACTGAGGCAGCAGGGAAACTACAGGCGACAATGAGGCAGCAGTGAAACTACAGGCGACACTGAGGCAGCAGCGAAACTACAGGCGACACTGAGGCAGCAGGGAAACTACAGGCGACACTGAGGCAGCAGCGAAACTACAGGTGACACTGAGGCAGCGGCAAAACTACAGGTGACACTGAAGCAGCAGGGAAACTACAGGCGACACTGAGGCAGCAGGGAAACTACAGGCGACACTGAGGCAGCAGCAAAACTACAGGCGACACTGAGGCAGCAGCGAAACTACAGGCGACACTGAGGCAGCGGCGAAACTACAGGTGACACTGAAGCAGCAGCGAAACTACAGGCGACACTGAGGCAGCAGCAAAACTACAGATGACACTGAGGCAGCAGACACAACTACAGGTGACACTGAGGCAGCAGCAAAACTACAGATGACACTGAGGCAGCAGCAAAACTACAGGTGACACTGAGGCAGCAGCAAAACTACAGGCGACACTGAGGATGGTGAAACTACAGGCGACACTGAGGCAGCAGGGAAACTACAGGCGACACTGAGGCAGCAGGGAAACTACAGGCGACACTGAGGCAGCAGCAAAACTACAGATGACACTGAGGCAGCAGAGAAACTACAGGCGACACTGAGGCAGCGGCAAAACTACAGGTGACACTGAGGCAGCAGGGAAACTACAGGCGACAATGAGGCAGCAGTGAAACTACAGGCGACACTGAGGCAGCAGCGAAACTACAGGCAACACTGAGGCAGCAGGGAAACTACAGGCGACACTGAGGCAGCAGCGAAACTACAGGTGACACTGAGGCAGCGGCAAAACTACAGGTGACACTGAGGCAGCAGCGAAACTACAGGCGACACTGAGGCAGCAGGGAAACTACAGGCGACACTGAGGCAGCAGGGAAACTACAGGCGACACTGAGGCAGCAGCAAAACTACAGGCGACACTGAGGCAGCAGCGAAACTACAGGCGACACTAAGGCAGCAGGGAAACTACAGGCGACACTGAGGCAGCAGGGAAACTACAGGTGACACTGAGGCAGCAGCGAAACTACAGTCACTGACAGAGGTTATGTCACTTATCCATGTTATGTAATAAAAGTTTATAACCTGACGTTACATTCATCCATTGGTTTTATAAATTTCTCTTTTGAAAGCTGAAACTCTCCAAAATGTGGTTTAGATTAAGAAAATAAATTGTCATCAATGCTGAAATATTGATCATTTAATGAACACAAAATGGTCAGATTTTGGCAAGACAAATGTTTTGTCGCCCATAGAAAGTCATGTGATTTTCAAACAAATAATTAACTTAAAATACAAATCTATGTTGCATAACATTGGTGAATGAAGTTGTGGTGCTATTAGAGTCATATTTAATAATTTGTGTGACTTCCATGAGCTTGAAGGACTGCATCCATGCGGTTCAACAATGATTCATACAATTTATTAATGAAGTCATCAGGAATAGCAAAGAATGCAGTCTTACATGCCTCCCAGAGTTCATCTAGATTCCTTGGTTTTGTCTCCCAAGCTTCCTCTTTCATCCTACCCCACACATGCTCAATGATGATCATGTCTAGTGACTGGGCGGCCAGTCCTTGATCTTTTTTATCTGGAGGAACTTGGTTGTAGAGATGGATGTATGAGATGGAGCACCGTCCTGCTGCAGAATGTGACCCCTTTTCTGATTTGGAATGTAAGAGGTGGCTAATGTCTTGACATTTTAGGCTATTGATATTGCCTTCCACCTTGCAAATGTTTCCACACCCCATACTGAATGTAACCCCAGACCATGATCTTTCCACCACCAAATGTAACTGTTTTCTGGGTGTATTTTGGATCCATACGGGCTCCAGTAGGTCTCCTGCAGTATTTGCGGTGGCTGTGGTCTAATTCTACTGAAAATGCATTGGAGAAATCCACCTTCTGCCACTTTTCCAGCGTCCATCTGTTTAGCAGGCTGTGGGACTTTGCAAATGCCACACTGTTTTTTATTCGCTTTTGTTTAGTGCTGGCTTCTGGGCACTGATTCCACCATGGAGGCCATTTCCAGACAGAATCCTACACACTGTTCAGGTGACACAGGGACTTGAGGTGACCAGGCCTGTTGGAGCTCTGCTGCAGTGGAAGAGGGGCTTGCTTTGGATTTTCTAACCAACAGTCGTTCCTCCTGAGCAGTTGTCTTGCGGGGTCTGCCGGACCTGGGCTTGTCACACACATCTCCAGTCTCTTCAAATCTTTTTTTTAATTCTTTGTACTTGACGTTGAGACACATTAAAGGTGCCAGCCACCACTGCAGTGGATCTGGTCTTCAGCCTCTTGATAATCAAGGCTTTGGTGGCAGGGTGGATTTTTGGCATGTTGTCAGAGCTCAAGTTGCAGTTCAAGTGAAGGTCTGGGGTGCTAGGTTTCTCTTTAGACACACGCACTAATTAACCGTTCATTTACTGAGCACAGGTGAGGAGGTAAACTAGGATTGGGGGCATTATATGACCAGGTGACAACACTTTTGTCTTACTAACATCTGACCATTCTGTGTTCATTAAATGATCAATATTTCAGCATTTAGGACAATTTATTCTCTTAACCTAAACCAAATTTCGGAGGGTTTCAGCTTTCAAAAGAGAAATTTATACAACCAATGGATGAATTTTACGTCAGGTTATAAGATTTTATTTACATAATATGGATAAGAGACAGAACTTCTGTCAGGGAGTGTACAAGCGACACCGAGGCACCACCAAACTACAGGTGACACTGCGGCAGCGACAAAACTACAAGTGACACAGAGGCAGTGGCGAAACTACAGGCGACACCAAGGAAGCAGCTAAACTACAAGCAACACAGAGGCAGTGGTGAAGCTACAGACAACACTGAGGGAATGGCGAAACTACAGGCGACACTGAGGAGGCAGCTAAACTACAAGCGACACCGAGGCAGTGGTGAAACTAAAGACAACACTGAGGGAATGGCAAAAGTTACAGGCAACACTGAGGAAGCCGCAAAATTACAAGCGACACCGAGGCAGTAGACAAAACTACAGGTGACACCAAAGCAGCAGCAAAACTACAGGTGACACAGAGGCAGCGGCGAAACCCGAGATCACAGGAAACCAGTGGCAGACAGAACAGTGCAAAAGTGTGAGGCAGATGTGATATGATGCACCCGAGTCAAGTGAGGTGATTGTAACTGCAATGGTGCAAATTCCTTTAGTGGACAAACACACACTATACACACATACAGACATATATACATACTGTGAGGCATGCCGACGCTATGGCAAATGGCCAGGATGACTCACATGGCTCTGTAGCAGCGCACACAGGGTTAATTGCTGCTTGGAGCTAAGGTCTGTGCATGAGTGTGTGCTGATTAAACACTGATGGTGGGTTTACACACACCAATCATTGTATCCAATCTCTGAACCAATCTCTGGTTGCAGTGAAATCATGGACATATAGTTCCATTTTGTGGCTGTGTACAACATGGAGCAATCTGTCCATGATTTCACTGCAACCAGAGATTGGTTCAGAGATTGGATACAATGATTGGTGTGTGTAAACCCACCATGTGTTGCAGGTGAATGTGGCAGCCAGGATAAGAAGCTGCCTAGTGCTGTGTGAAGAGAGACAGGAGATGGGAGTCAGCACAGACTGGACCTCTGAGATGTGAGGACAAGGGTCACAGGCGGTCCGTCCCTTTGGGATGTGAGGGGAGCCGGCCCTTCTCCATGCGGGAGGCACCGGTCCCTCTGATGTTTGTGTGCGAGCCGGTGGCCAGAGAACGGGTTGTGAAGGCTCCTGGAGTTGGGGAACTGTGGCTGAACCTGGAGGGTGCTCGACTCAGACGTGGGGTACAGGCGTGGCCTGGAGACCTGCCTATGTATATGTGGCGCCCCTGCGACCAGGGCGGCCACAGGGTGAACTGCAGCCAGACGAGGTAAGAAGGTTGACTCAAAACACACCGACGCACTCGGACCCTGAGCCACTGACTATGCAGGGCAAGGGGTGGTGGGAGTTTAGAGCAGTGTGGGTGGAGCGTAGAGAAGACAACACAGACAGGTGGGTGGAGAAGGACAGTTGGTCAGAAACAGTCAGAACAGTTGGTTGGAAGCAATTGGAGAGGAGAGTTGGAGAGAGAGGTAGTGACTAAGACAACTAGAGGATGGTTGAATTCCCAGGAGAGGTTCCCTGGAGGACGCAGAACCTTGGAGGCAGTTACCCAAGGGAGAAAGCTCTCTCTAGAGACCGAGGTGAGGGGAAAGCACCACAGCAGTAACAGACTGAAGGAGCCTGGTGAGCCCACATTATACCTGGGTCACTGGAGGGCTAGGCCAAGACAGCCAGAGAGCCGCCTCTGTAGAGGTGACCGGGGAGACTCTAAGACTCTAATCACAAGACACACCGGCGTGGTACGGGGGACTCTAAGACCCGTGACCTGCCTACCGCAGCGCAGTAGGACAAAGCCATCAGACTAGGGCTAGTGACCTGCAGAAAAGGGAGACATTCACTACAAAGCCCATGATGGCCGGACCGAACCCATGTGCGAGGATAGGACAGAGGAGAAAGGCCTGAAAGGTACTTTGAGGGGAGCGACGCAGAGGAACCGTCTGAGCTGCAGATAATCCCAGGTTCCCGGAAGGGTGTAAGAACCGAGACTGAGAACTGTGTTGTAACCTGCCTGCAAAGAACTTGACCAGTAAAGTACCGGGTAAGCTCACAAGTGCCTGAGACTGTTCCTTTACCGATCCGCCTGATGAGCCATCTCCTGGCTTCCCCCTGCGTGCTGGCTGGAGAGGCTGCAGAGAAGGAACCGGAGCAGCATCCAGAGTACGCAACCCCCTCACCACATCTGCCCCGGGGATTGGCTTTATCCATGGAGAGCCGTCCCATGTCAGCTGCTATCCATCATCCCCGGAGGTTCTGCAGCAGCGGTGGTCCCCCGCTGACCACATACCACGGGTGGCATCACGACAACCTCCCCTGTACATATTCCCCTTCTTTGTGGACTGAGCCCAGGCCACAGGACCGGGTCATGACTCCCGTAACTCCCCAGTGATCCGATGCCTGAGTACCCCACAGCCTGGAGTCTCCTCAGCTCTTTCTGGCGTCACGAACAGGATCCCGTTAAATGGGTACTATGTGCCTAAAAGACTATGTTCTGGACTGTGTTTACAATATTTCAATAATGGCGGCCTAAAGAGACTGATGCCATGTGCTGGCTATGGGGCGTGCCAGAGCCCCTCATCATAGGCCGAGCCAGTACAGAGCAGGAAAAGAGAACCCCGTCCCTGCCATCCTTTGCTCCGGGGGAGCGTGCTGCCATTCAGAGAGATGAGACTGAATGGCTCCATTACTTCTTAGTTCCCCTTTACTTCTTGGCCTCCTGACTTCTTGGCCCCCCTTACTTCTTAGCCCCCTGACTTCTTGGCGCCCTGACTTCTTGGCCTCCTGACTTCTTGGCCCCCTGACTTCTTGGCCCCCTGACTTCTTGGCCCCCTGACTTCTTGGCCCCCTGACTTCTTGGCGCTCTGATTTTTGGCCCTGATATTCTATGGCCCTTCTAACTTCTTGCCCCCTGATTTCTTGCCTACTGACTTCTTGCCCCTGACTTCTTGGCCCCTGACTTCTTGGCCTCCTGACTTCTTGGCCTCCTGACTTCTTGGCCTCCTGACTTCTTGGCGCCCTGACTTCTTGGCCCCTGACTTCTTGGCCCCTGACTTCTTGGTCCCCTGACTTCTTGGTCTACCTGACTTCTTGGCCTACCTTGCCCCTGACTTCTTGGTTCCCTGACTTCTTGGCCTCCTGACTTCTTGGCCCCCTGACTTCTTGGTCCCTGACTTCTTGGCCTCCTGACTTCTTGGCCCCCTGACTTCTTGGCCCCCTGACTTCTTGGCCCCCTGACTTCTTGGCCCCCTGACTTCTTGGTCCCCCTGACTTCTTGGCCCTGACTTCTTGGCCCCCTGACTTCTTGGCCTCCTGACTTCTTGGCCTCTGCTTCTGGCCCCTGACTTCTTGGCCTCCTGACTTCTTGGCCCCTGACTTCTTGGCCCCCTGACTTCTTGGTCCCCTGACTTCTTGGCCCCCTGACTTCTTGGTCCCTGACTTCTTGGTCCCTGACTTCTTGGCCTCCTGACTTCTTGGCCTCCTGACTTCTTGGCCCCCTGACTTCTTGGCCCCCTGACTTCTTGGCCCCTGACTTCTTGGCCCCCTGACTTCTTGGCCCCCTGATTTTGTCTGTGGCCTCCTGACTTCTTGGCCCTCCTGACTTCTTGGCCCCTGACTTCTTGGCCCCTGACTCTGTTCTTGGCCCCTGACTTCTTGGCGCCCTGACTTCTTGGCCTCCTGACTTCTTGGCCCCTGACTCTGCTACTTCTTGGCGCCCTGACTTCTTGGCCTCCTGACTTTTGGCCTCCTGACTTCTTGGCGCCCTGACTTCTTGGCGCCCTGACTTCTTGGCGCCCTGACTTCTTGGCCTCCTGACTTCTTGGCCTCCTTTGCCTTCTCTTGGCCCCCTGACTTCTTGGCGCCCTGACTTCTTGGCCTCCTGACTTCTTTGGCCTCCTGACTTTTTGGCCTCCTGACTTTTGGCCTCTTCGATTTGACCTTTTTGGCCTCCTGACTTTTTGGCCTCCTGACTTTTTGGCCTCCTGACTTTTGGCCTCCTGACTTCTTGGCCTCCTGACTTCTTGGCCTCCTGACTTCTTGGCCTCCTGACTTTGCATTCTTGGCCTCCTGACTTCTTGGCCTCCTGACTTCTTGGCCCCTGACTTCTTGGCCTCCTGACTTCTTGGCCCCTGACTTCTTGGCGCCCTGACTTCTTGGCGCCCTGACTTCTTGGCCCCTGACTTCTTGGCCCCCTGACTTCTTGGCCCCCTGACTTCTTGGCGCCCTACTGGCACTTCTTGGCCTCCTGACTTTTTGGCCTCCTGACTTTTTGGCCTCCTGACTTTTTGGCCTCCTGACTTTTTGGCCTCCTGACTTTTTGGCCTCCTGACTTTTTGGCCTCCTGACTTCTTGGCCTCCTGACTTCTTGGCCTCCTGACTTCTTGGCCTCCTGACTTCTTGGCCCCCTGACTTCTTGGCCCCCTGACTTCTTGGCCCCCTGACTTCTTGGCCCCCTGACTTCTTGGCCTCCTGACTTCTTGGCCTCCTGACTTCTTGGCCCCCTGACTTCTTGGCGCCCTGACTTCTCGGCACCCTGACTTCTCGGCGCCCTGACTTCTTGGCCTCCTGACTTCTTGGCCCCCTGACTTCTTGGCGCCCTGACTTCTTGGCCTCCTGACTTTTTGGCCTCTTGACTTTTTGGCCTCCTGACTTTTTGGCCTCCTGACTTTTTGGCCCCCTGACTTCTTGGCCCCCTGACTTCTTGGCCTCCTGACTTCTTGGACCCCTGACTCCTTGGCCTCCTGACTTCTTGGCCTCCTGACTTCTTGGTCCGCTGACTTCTTGGCCCCCTGACTTCTTGGTCCGCTGACTTCTTGGCCCCCTGACTTCTTGGCCCCCTTTACTTCTTGGCCCCCTGACTTCTTGGCCCCCTGACTTCTTGGCCCCCTGACTTCTTGGCCCCCTGACTTCTTGGCCCCCTGACTTCTTGGCCCCCTGACTTCTTGGCCCCCTGACTTCTTGGCCCCCTGACTTCTTGGTCCGCTGACTTCTTGGCCTCCTGACTTCTTGGTCCGCTGACATCTTGGCCCGCTGACTTCTTGGTCCGCTGACTTCTTGGCCTCCTGACTTCTTGGTCCGCTGACTTCTTGGCCCCCTGACTTTTCGCCGCCCTGACTGCCATGATCTCACCGAGCTCAGAGCCTCCTCCTTCAGCTGCTGCAGCGCAGACATGGTGAGATTGTGCTGCTTCACAAAGTTCTCCTCCTCTGCGGAGATGCTCAGATCCTCCAGGTCCGTCCAGCCCATCCCCCACTCGTCACTGTTCCCAGGATCTCTATATGGAGATTATAATTAGTGAGGATTATACAGTCGGGGAAGATAAATGAAGACCACAGTCATCATCACCTGGGGTCCGTCTGGTGTGCAGCGCAGTTGGAGGCCGCAGTGCGGAGCTGTGATCCTGCAGACCACGGACTATTGTGATCTATCAGTGAAAACACTAAATGTGAGAAATATCTAAATGTCTCATCTAATATGCAGAAGAGAGGGAGGAGGGGGATGCAGCTGCAGTGTTTGTATCTGTGCTGTGAGAGGGAGGAGGGGGATGCAGCTGCAGTGTTTGTATCTGTGCTGTGAGAGGGAGGAGCAGTATCAGGACCATTAGATTAAAAAAAACCTAAATCAGAGGGTCAGACACGATGTACGGTCCGTTCACCCCCCACTAGCTTCTTCTCACCGACAGGTTTGCTGTAGGGGAAAGTGGCATTGGGGGCCTCATCCATCTCCCGGGGGTCCGCGGGCAGGCACAGCTCATGATGGCGCCTCCATACTTCTCCAGGAGTGACAGCCCGTACGTGTCAGACTCGTACCCTGTGGGAGAAGGAAATGTGTGCAGTCATTGCGTCGGGGTGCGTGTGTGTCTTACAGCCTGTGCAGTCACTGTGTCGGGTGTGACGGTGTCTTACAGCCTGTGCAGTCACTGTGCGGGGTGCGGGGTGTCTTACAGCTGGCAGTCACTGTGTCGGGGTGTGCGGTGTCTTACAGCCTGTGCAGTCACTGTGTCGGGGTGTGACGGTGTCTTACAGCCTGTGCAGTCACTGTGTCGGAGTGTGTGACGGTGTCTTACAGCCTGTGCAGTCATTGCGTCGGGGTGTGACGGTGTCTTACAGCCTTGGCAGTCACTGTGTCGGGTGTGACGGTGTCTTACAGCCTGTGCAGTCACTGTGTCGGGTGGGCGGTGTCTTACAGCCTGTGCAGTCACTGTGTCGGGGTGTGACGGTGTCTTACAGCCTGTGCAGTCACTGTGTCGGGGTGTGACGGTGTCTTACAGCCTGTGCAGTCACTGTGTCGGGTGTGACGGTGTCTTACAGCCTGTGCAGTCATGGTCGGGGTGTGACGGTGTCTTACAGCCTATGCAGTCACTGTGTCGGGGTGTGACGGTGTCTTACAGCCTGTGCAGTCACTGTGTCGGGTGTGACGGTGTCTTACAGCCTGTGCAGTCACTGTGTCGGGTGTGCGGTGTCTTACAGCCTGTGCAGTCACTGTGTCGGGGTGCGCGGTGTCTTACAGCCTGTGCAGTCACTGGTGTCGGGGTGCGGCGGTGTCTTACAGCCTGTGCAGTCACTGTGTCGGGGTGCGCGGTGTTTACAGCCTGTGCAGCACTGTCGGGGTGTGACGGTGTCTTACAGCCTATGCAGTCACTGTGTCGGGTGTGTACGGTGTCTTACAGCCTGTGCAGTCACTGTGTCGGAGTGTGACGGTGTCTTACAGCCTGTGCAGTCATTGCGTCGGGGTGTGACGGTGTCTTACAGCCTATGCAGTCACTGTGTCGGGGTGTGACGGTGTCTTACAGCCTGTGCAGTCACTGTGTCGGGGTGCGGCGGTGTCTTACAGCCTGTGCAGTCACTGTGTCGGGGTGTGACGGTGTCTTACAGCCTATGCAGTCACTGTGTCGGGGTGTGACGGTGTCTTACAGCCTGTGCAGTCACTGTGTCGGAGTGTGACGGTGTCTTACAGCCTGTGCAGTCATTGCGTCGGGGTGTGACGGTGTCTTACAGCCTATGCAGTCACTGTGTCGGGGTGTGACGGTGTCTTACAGCCTGTGCAGTCACTGTGTCGGAGTGTGACGGTGTCTTACAGCCTATGCAGTCACTGTGTTGGGGTGCGGCGGTGTCTTACAGCCTGTGCAGTCATTGCGTCGGGGTGCGGCGGTGTCTTACAGCCTGTGCAGTCACTGTGTCGGAGTGTGACGGTGTCTTACAGCCTATGCAGTCACTGTGTCGGGGTGCGGCGGTGTCTTACAGCCTGTGCAGTCATTGCGTCGGGGTGCGGCGGTGTCTTACAGCCTGTGCAGTCATTGCGTCGGGGTGCGGCGGTGTCTTACAGCCTGTGCAGTCACTGTGTCGGAGTGTGACGGTGTCTTACAGCCTATGCAGTCACTGTGTCGGGGTGCGGCGGTGTCTTACAGCCTGTGCAGTCATTGCGTCGGGGTGCGGCGGTGTCTTACAGCCTGTGCAGTCACTGTGTCGGGGTGCGGCGGTGTCTCACAGCCTGTGCAGTCACTGTGTCGGGGTGTGACGGTGTCTTACAGCCTGTGCAGTCACTGTGTCGGGGTGCGGCGGTGTCTTACAGCCTGTGCAGTCACTGTGTCGGGGTGCGGCGGTGTCTTACAGCCTGTGCAGTCACTGTGTCGGGGTGTGACGGTGTCTTACAGCCTGTGCAGTCACTGTGTCGGGGTGTGACGGTGTCTTACAGCCTATGCAGTCACTGTGTTGGGGTGCGGCGGTGTCTTACAGCCTGTGCAGTCATTGCGTCGGGGTGCGGCGGTGTCTTACAGCCTGTGCAGTCACTGTGTCGGAGTGTGACGGTGTCTTACAGCCTATGCAGTCACTGTGTCGGGGTGCGGCGGTGTCTTACAGCCTGTGCAGTCATTGCGTCGGGGTGCGGCGGTGTCTTACAGCCTGTGCAGTCATTGCGTCGGGGTGCGGCGGTGTCTTACAGCCTGTGCAGTCACTGTGTCGGAGTGTGACGGTGTCTTACAGCCTATGCAGTCACTGTGTCGGGGTGCGGCGGTGTCTTACAGCCTGTGCAGTCATTGCGTCGGGGTGCGGCGGTGTCTTACAGCCTGTGCAGTCACTGTGTCGGGGTGCGGCGGTGTCTCACAGCCTGTGCAGTCACTGTGTCGGGGTGTGACGGTGTCTTACAGCCTGTGCAGTCACTGTGTCGGGGTGCGGCGGTGTCTTACAGCCTGTGCAGTCACTGTGTCGGGGTGCGGCGGTGTCTTACAGCCTGTGCAGTCACTGTGTCGGGGTGTGACGGTGTCTTACAGCCTGTGCAGTCACTGTGTCGGGGTGTGACGGTGTCTTACAGCCTGTGCAGTCACTGTGTCAGGGCACAGCGGTGTTGTTCAGCCTGTGCAGTCACTGTGTCGGGTGTGTGACGGTGTCTTACAGCCTGTGCAGTCAATGTGTCGGGGTGCGGTGGTGTCTTACAGCCTGTGCAGTCACTGTGTCGGAGTGTGACGGTGTCTTACAGCCTGTGCAGTCACTGTGTCGGGGTGCGGCGGTGTCTTACAGCCTGTGCAGTCACTGTGTCGGGGTTGTGACGGTGTCTTACAGCCTGTGCAGTCACTGTGTCGGGGTGTGACGGTGTCTTACAGCCTGTGCAGTCACTGTGTCGGGGTGTGGACGGTGTCTTACAGCCTATGCAGTCACTGTGTCGGGGTGTGACGGTGTCTTACAGCCTGTGCAGTCACTGTGTCGGGGTGCGGCGGTGTCTTACAGCCTATGCAGTCACTGTGTCGGGGTGTGACGGTGTCTTACAGCCTGTGCAGTCACTGTGTTGGGGTGCGGCGGTGTCTTACAGCCTATGCAGTCACTGTGTCGGGGTGTGACGGTGTCTTACAGCCTGTGCAGTCACTGTGTCGGGGTGCGGCGGTGTCTTACAGCCTATGCAGTCACTGTGTCGGGGTGTGACGGTGTCTTACAGCCTGTGCAGTCAATGTGTCGGGGTGCGGCGGTGTCTTACAGCCTATGCAGTCACTGTGTCGGGGTGCGGCGGTGTCTTACAGCCTGTGCAGTCACTGTGTCGGGGTGCGGCGGTGTCTCACAGCCTGTGCAGTCACTGTGTCAGGGCACAGCAGTGTTGTTCAGCCTGTGCAGTCACTGCATCGGGGTGCGGCGGTGTCTCACAGCCTGTGCAGTCACTGTGTCAGGGCACAGCAGTGTTGTTCAGCCTGTGCAGTCACTGCATCGGGGTGCGGCGGTGTCTCACAGCCTGTGCAGTCACTGTGTCAGGGCGCAGCGGTGTTGTGCAGACTGGGCAGTCACTCCTTTGGGGCGTGGCGGTGTCGTGCAGCTTTTTCAGTCACTCTATTGTGGTGTGGCGGTGTTGTGCAGCCTGTGCAGTCACTGCGTTGGGGCGCGGCGGTGTTGTGCAGCCGGTGCAGTCACTCCTTTGGGACGCGGCGGTGTTGTGCAGTCTGTGTAGTCTCTGTGTTGGGGCATGGTGGTGTTGTGCAGCTTTTTCAGTCACTCTGCTGTGTTGCAGCGGTGTTGTGCAGCTTTTTCAGTCACTGTGTCGGGGAGCGGCGGTGTTGTGCGACCTGTAAACGGAGATGCTAGCGATATTGTTAGCGATGTGTCACTTCCGATCGCCATCTTTATACTCACCCGGAGCGGCGGGGGCGCTGTGCACACGACTGGGGCATCTTCTTTCACATCCTGACGGCTCCTCAGGCCACATACTGGGGCCACAGAACTGCTGGGCGCCGGCGGAGCAGGGACCGGTGGACAGCGCAGCGCTGTCAGTCTGCCGGCTGTACCCACGGATGCCGTAGCGGCTGGATGGCACAGAATCCTCCAGGGGGCGCACTAATAATGTGGACAATTTGTATTCTAAATAGAAATGAGACCTGGAGAAAAGAAAAATATTTATCAGAAGAAAACGGACAAGAGGGCGGGGACTGGGGCCAGGGGGGAGGAGCCTTATCAATCCCATCATCCAGCATTGAGGTGGAGAGGAGGCGCGAGGCTCCCCCATAAGGGAAGTCACGTCCCCCGCAATAAAGCGCTGCTCACTGCCTGAACCGCGAGAGTCTCTCCTGCCGCAGCCAGAAGAGCGTCGTCTCCCTCTGCAGATCATCGGCCCCGTACTCCAGGGGCCCGTCCTGTAATGGTCCGTCCAGATCACGGGCGTTCCCAGTCAGCCGATCATAGAATATTCTTACTGGGAAAGCCTGAGAAGATAGAAGGGAAGAGCGGAGTGCGGTGTTAGGACCGGGTCACACAGACATCCTGAGAAACCCTCCGAACATGTGACACAGGAGCTCCCCCTAGTGGTGACTGCAGACAGGAGCTTATCATGTATCTCTGTGTACAGGGAGCTCCCCCTAGTGGTGACTGCAGACAGGATCTTATCATGTATCTATGTATACAGGGAGCTCCCCCTAGTGGTGACTGCAGACAGGATCTTATCATGTATCTCTGTATACAGGGATCACCCCCTAGTGGTGACTGCAGACAGGATCTTATCATGTATCTCTGTATACAGGGAGCTCCCCCTAGTGGTGACTGCAGACAGGATCTTATCATGTATCTCTGTATACAGGGAGCTCCCCCTAGTGGTGACTGTAGACAGGATCTTATCATGTATCTCTGTATACAGGGAGCTCCCCCTAGTGGTGACTGCAGACAGAATCTTATGTATCTGTATACAGGGAGCTCCCCCTAGTGGTGACTGCAGACAGGATCTTATCATGTATCTCTGCATACAGGGAGCTCCCCCTAGTGGTGACTGCAGACAGGATCTTATCATGTATCTCTGTATACAGAGAGCTCCCCCTAGTGGTGACTGCAGACAGGATCTTATCATGTATCTCTGTATACAGGGAGCTCCCCTAGTGGTGACTGTAGACAGGATCTTATCATGTATCTCTGTATACAGGGAGCTCCCCCTAGTGGTGACTGCAGACAGAATCTTATCATGTATCTGTATACAGGGAGCTCCCCCTAGTGGTGACTGCAGACAGGATCTTATCATGTATCTCTGCATACAGGGAGCTCCCCCTAGTGGTGACTGCAGACAGGATCTTATCATGTATCTCTGTATACAGGGAGCTCCCCCTAGTGGTGGCTGCAGACAGGATCTTATCATGTATCTCTGTATACAGGGAGCTCCCCCTAGTGGTGACTGTAGACAGGATCTTATCATGTATCTCTGTATACAGGGAGCTCCCCCTAGTGGTGACTGCAGACAGGATCTTATCATGTATCTCTGTATACAGTGAGCTCCCCCTAGTGGTGACAGCAGACAGGATCTTATCATGTATCTCTGTGTACAGGGAGCTCCCCCTAGTGGTGACTGCAGACAGGATCTTATCATGTATCTATGTATACAGGGAGCTCCCCCTAGTGGTGACTGCAGACAGGATCTTATCATGTATCTCTGTATACAGGGATCACCCCCTAGTGGTGACTGCAGACAGGATCTTATCATGTATCTCTGTATACAGGGAGCTCCCCCTAGTGGTGACTGCAGACAGGATCTTATCATGTATCTCTGTATACAGGGAGCTCCCCCTAGTGGTGACTGTAGACAGGATCTTATCATGTATCTCTGTATACAGGAGCTCCCCCTAGTGGTGACTGCAGACAGAATCTTATCATGTATCTGTATACAGGGAGCTCCCCCTAGTGGTGACTGCAGACAGGATCTTATCATGTATCTCTGCATACAGGGAGCTCCCCCTAGTGGTGACTGCAGACAGGATCTTATCATGTATCTCTGTATACAGAGAGCTCCCCCTAGTGGTGACTGCAGACAGGATCTTATCATGTATCTCTGTATACAGGGAGCTCCCCCTAGTGGTGACTGTAGACAGGATCTTATCATGTATCTCTGTATACAGGGAGCTCCCCCTAGTGGTGACTGCAGACAGAATCTTATCATGTATCTGTATACAGGGAGCTCCCCCTAGTGGTGACTGCAGACAGGATCTTATCATGTATCTCTGCATACAGGGAGCTCCCCCTAGTGGTGACTGCAGACAGGATCTTATCATGTATCTCTGTATACAGGGAGCTCCCCCTAGTGGTGGCTGCAGACAGGATCTTATCATGTATCTCTGTATACAGGGAGCTCCCCCTAGTGGTGACTGTAGACAGGATCTTATCATGTATCTCTGTATACAGGGAGCTCCCCCTAGTGGTGACTGCAGACAGGATCTTATCATGTATCTCTGTATACAGTGAGCTCCCCCTAGTGGTGACAGCAGACAGGATCTTATCATGTATCTCTGTATACAGGGAGCTCCCCCTAGTGGTGACTGCAGACAGGATCTTATCATGTATCTCTGTATACAGGGAGCTCCCCCTAGTGGTGACTGCAGACAGGATCCTATCATGTATCTCTGTATACAGGGAGCTCCCCCTAGTGGTGACTGCAGACAGGATCTTATCATGTATCTCTGTATACAGGGAGCTCCCCCTAGTGGTGACTGCAGACAGGATCTTATCATGTATCTGTATACAGGGAGCTCCCCCTAGTGGTGACTGCAGACAGGATGTTATCATATATCTCTGTATACAGGGAGCTCCTTCTAGTGGTGGCCCCAGACAAAATCATGTGTCTTCTCACCATCTCTGTGATGAAGCAGAGCTGGTTGTGTATGTCAGGAACATATAAGAAAAACATATCTTCCATTGTCTTGAAGCTGACACCAAAACCATGATACCTCTTGTGTTTTCAGTGTAAAGGTACTGTTACACACAGAGATATCTGTGCAGACATTGCTAGCAACTCACTGGTTGCAGTGAAATCATGGACACATTGTTACATTTGTACGCAGCAACAAAATGGAAGAATGTGTCCATGATTTCACTGCAGCCAGAGATTTGCAAGCCATGTCTGCACAGATATCTCTGTGTGTAGGGATACCTTAACAAGCCTCAGACACTGGCTTTTGTAAGTAATCACTGACCCAGGAGCTCACTCTCTCACTCCCCCCTCCCCTTGGCAAGTTTTATGACTTAAAAGATTACTCTACGGCAAGAAGCAAATATTCAAAGTTCTTTGTCTTCTCAGCTAAAACATTTTAAGGCAAATGTTATACTGCACATTAGTATTAGAATAATGAAAATTATATTCTCAGAATCCATATGACATGGCGAATGCAAAATACAGGTTTGCTTTGCTGAGAGATTACCAGAATCATTGGAGCTGGATTGCTGCCTGTTAGAAACTATGTCGTGTTTCCTATCCATCAAAAGGTAAATTTATGACGGGTAAAATGACCTTGATATCTTTTACCTGTGAGCTCCACGGCCAAATATATGTGAGAAATGTGAAATCTATAACTTTTACAGATATGGGCACCTCCCTGGGACAGCCCATATATATGAGGTCCTGAGGTAGGAGGGATATGAGGTAACTAGCTGTGAGCCCGATGCAAATGCATCGGGATTCTAGAACGTGCATTAATTTGATTATAGTAGATAGCTATTTTTTATTTTATTATTTATTTTGTTTTGTTTTTTTACTATTTTTATTATTATTAAATTTATTTATTATTTGTTATTTTAAGTGAATTTATTTGTATTAAAATTATTTTATTTTATTTAAAAACCGCATCTGCGGCGCGGTTGCGGTAATCCCCATAGAAAGTATAGGGGGACTTGCGGCACGTGCGGCAAAACCGCACTTGCCGCACCTGCCGCAAGTCCCCCTATACTTTCTATGGGGATTACCGCAACCGCGCCGCAAGTGCTCGCACTCAGCCAGCGACTCGCAATGGCCTGGCGGCCATTGCTCGCGCTACCTGAGCGGGAGATCGCTAGCTTTGTGGCCGAGCCTCTGGTTCTATTTTCGGACAGCGACTCGCAATGGCCGCTTCGCGGCCATTGCTCGTACTCAGCCTGCGTGAGCAATGGCCTCGCGGCCATTGCTCGCGCAGGGCAACGACTCGCATTGGCCGCTACGCGGCCAATGCTTCGCCGTGGTGACGTCACAGAGTGACATAGCCACGGTCTTTGCCGGGGTCCGACACGGAAGTGCCTACGGCAACTATATAATAGATACAACCTGAAAACTCCATTTTCAAAGTAATTGAGAGCCATGAAGAGACGGCTGACGCTGTGCTGTGGAACGGAATCACTTTAAGGAATCTCTTCCTCCGTGGACTTCCATTGGATAAGGTTTAGTCATTTCTTATTTTAATCCTTCCTATGTTCATGTACCTTTCTATATTGTATTGTAATTTGTCTCTTTATAGATATTGCATATTTTGTAAATACTGTGTATACTTTGTCTATACAATGTATCGGCTTCATTCCTCTTGCTCTATGATGACCCTGTGCAGGCTCACCTCACCAGAAGGTGCATACTCCCGATGAGTGAACGCAGCGTCTTGCTGCATTGTACACTACAGGCATAGTGGATGGTATTTGTAGAAGTCTTGTGCTCACTGTGCTTCTCCCCTCCGCAGAGTGTTTTACCCTGCAGTGCGGGTTGTGACGCTCCTGCATCTCCATAGCATGGTAATTTCATGGTGCGGAGTAGGAAGAGATGTCCTGTGGGTGAATGTGGGGAGAAGAAGCCTGCACCCACCACAGAGGGTGAGTACTGCTGCACAGGCGGCTTCCCTCATGTCTGGAGATACTGGGTCCACGTAGCGCCTCCGGATCATGAGCGCATACCCTAACGGGCGTCCAATCAGCCTGATGAGGCGGTTTCACACCATGACTTTTCCCTGTCCGGTTGTTTCCGGTGTTTTGCAGGATGCACGTGACACAACCTGACAGCCCCGGACGAGCAGAACAGGACGGCATTGCCCTCTGTTCCTGCTTTTTGCCAGCTTCGAAATTTCAGCACCGCCAGTGCAGGGAAACTGGCTGCGGTGCTGAAATTTCAGCCGTGCAGCTCTGTCCATGGTCCGATCTTCAGTTCCATGGATCCGGGAACTGGTCCGATTCTTTTTTTTTTTGTAGGATCCGGGCCGATCCGGCGCCCGTAGACTCCCACGCTTTGGGCGCCGGATACAGGAGGATCCGGGAGGATCTGATTTTGTCCGTTTTTTGCATCGGACACAAAAAATGCTGCAGACTCTGGTTTTGTGTCCAATGCAAATATCTTATACATAAAACCCGAAGGCCACTTCCGCCCAAAATCCGCTCAACTTCCGTGATGGCCTCCGTCCTGTGTCAAACACCGGAACCGGAAGCACCAGACCCACAGAGCCCCAGCCACCGGCCTTGCACAGAGCCCCGTCTGCGCCCACCCACATCCGGCCCACAGCCCTGCAGCTCACCGCCCACTCTCCATCAGGGACCGCCATGCCGCCACTGGGTCCGCACACAGCCTGGTGTGCGCCCATCAACATGAGGGAACCGGCCCGGACCGGCCCGGACCGGCCCACACTCCGGTGTGCGGCCTCCGCCGGCAACGCTCCCCCGCCACCTCGGGGGGCCACACAACCTCTGGGGGTACCCGCGCGCCTGGAGAGGAGGAGGGTTGGACTTTCTGTCCTGCAGCTCTGCCCGCCCCTCCTCTCCTCCTACACCCGACGTGCGGCGCGGTGAGTCTGCCCTCCAGCCTCCGCCTCAGCCTGTGCCCGCCGGCTCCGCTGCAGCCTCTGCTCCCTCCAGCCTGTGCCCCCTCCAGCCTGTTCCCCCTCCAGCCTATGCCCCTTCCAGCCTGTGCCCCCTCCAGCCTGTGCCCCCTCCAGCCTGTGCCTCCTCCAGCCTGTGCCTCCTCCAGCCTGTGCCCCCTCCAGCCTGTGCCCTGTGCCCCCTCCAGCCTGTGCCCCCTCCAGCCTGTGCCCCCTCCAGCCTGTGCCCTGTGCCCCCTCCAGCCTGTGCCCCCTCCAGCCTGTGCCCCCTCCAGCCTGTGCCTCCTCCAGCCTGTGCCCCCTCCAGCCTGTGCCCTGTGCCCCCTCCAGCCTGTGTCCTGTGCCCCCTCCAGCCTGTGCCCCCTCCAGCCTGTGTCCTGTGCCCCCTCCAGCCTGTGCCCCCTCTAGCCTCTGCCCCCTCCAGCCTCTGCCCTCTCCAGCCTGTGCCCTGTGCCCCCTCCAGCCTGTGCCCCCTCCAGCCTGTGCCCCCTCCAGCCTGTGCCCCCTCCAGCCTGTGCCCTGTGCCCCCTCCAGCCTGTGCCCCCTCCAGCCTGTGCCTCCTCCAGCCTGTGCCTCCTCCAGCCTGTGCCCCCTCCAGCCTGTGCCCTGTGCCCCCTCCAGCCTGTGTCCTGTGCCCCCTCCAGCCTGTGCCCCCTCCAGCCTGTGTCCTGTGCCCCCTCCAGCCTGTGCCCCCTCCAGCCTGTGCCCCCTCCAGCCTGTGCCCCCTCCAGCCTGTGCCCTGTGCCCCCTGGAGCCTGTGCCCCCTCCAGCCTGTGCCCCTTCCAGCCTGTGCCCCCTCCAGCCTGTGCCCCCTCCAGCCTGTGCCCCCTCCAGCCTGTGCCCCCTCCAGCCTGTGTCCTGTGCCCCCTCCAGCCTGTGCCCTGTGCCCCCTCCAGCCTGTGCCCCTTCCAGCCTGTGCCCCCTCCAGCCTGTGCCCCCTCCAGCCTGTGCCCCCTCCAGCCTGTGCCTCCTCCAGCCTGTGCCTCCTCCAGCCTGTGCCCCCTCCAGCCTGTGCCCTGTGCCCCCTCCAGCCTGTGTCCTGTGCCCCCTCCAGCCTGTGCCCCCTCCAGCCTGTGCCCCCTCCAGCCTGTGCCCTGTGCTCCCTCCAGCCTGTGCTCCCTCCAGCCTGTGCCCTCTGCCCCCTTCAGCCTGTGCCCCCTCCAGCCTGTGCCCCTTCCAGCCTGTGCCCCCTCCAGCCTGTGCCCCCTCCAGCCTGTGCCCCCTCCAGCCGTCCTCTGCCCCCTCCAGCCGTCCTCTGCCCCCTCCACCCTCCAGCCGTCCTCTGCCCCCTCCAGCCGTCCTCTGCCCCCTCCAGCCGTCCTCTGCCCCCTCCAGCCGTCCTCTGCCCCCTCCAGCCGTCCTCTGCCCCCTCCAGCCGTCCCCTGCCCCCTCCAGCCGTCCCCTGCCCCCTCCAGCCGTCCCCTGCCCTCTCCAGTCGTCCGGGGGTGGCCACATGTTGACTCTGGATCCAGGTGCCGGAGAAGACGCAGGGTCGGTGGTAAGTATAGCGGTATGTGTGTGTGTGTGTTGTGTGTGTGTGTTGTATGTATGTGCCACTCTGCCCACGCCGCTGCGCTGACCACTCTGCCCACGCCGCTGCGCTGACCACTCTGCCCACGCCGCTGCGCTGACCACTCTGCCCATGTCGCTGCGCTGACCAATCTCACCGCACTCACTGCTAACCACTGAGCCACCGCACTCACTGCTAACCACTGAGCCACCGCACTCACTGCTAACCACTGAGCCACCGCGCACAGTGCTAGCCATTGAGCCACCATATACTCTGCTACCCACAGAGCCGCCTGTATACACACAATTCATTTCACCGCACTCCCCTAACTATTCGTAAATAAACTATATCTGGATTCTAGACTACCCGATTCTTTAGAATCGGGCCGCCATCTAGTATATATATATACATTCCATCACACCGAGCTTCAATATTCAGCATAAATCAGAGCTTTCGCGCTCATTTCCTAATCCTCTGTCAATCCCCTGATTGTCCTGATGGTGAGGGGGCGCCAGAGGCAGCTCCTCCTGACACTGTATATAGGGGAGTCACACTTTCTTCATTTTGGAGTCTATTAGTGACGTCTTGGTGGATTCACATCAGAGATAACCTAGTTCGGAGCAGACGGGCGCGCCTCGTGCCTCCTGCCCCGGGGTTTCCATGGTTCATGGTCGCTGTGTAGTCGCTGCTTACATATCTGGGTGTATTGTGTCATTATAACCATATGTCTGAAGTGTTCAACAACAACCACGAGCCGCGATCACCGCACCTGACCCATCACCCAACCCCCGACCGCAGAGCTAACACTCATCCACCTCTGTGTACTGAGTGCACACCTGCAGGAGAGCTCCTACCTGTACATAGCTGTCTATTACTGCCTGTTATCAGCCATTACTGGAGGAGGAGACTGTAGGACAGGTGACTACAATCTATTACTCCCTGTTATCAGCCATTACTGGGGGAGGAGGAGACTGTAGGACAGGTGACTACAATCTATTACTCCCTGTTATCAGCCATTACTGGGGGAGGAGGAGACTGTAGGACAGGTGACTACAATCTATTACTCCCTGTTATCAGCCATTACTGGAGGAGGAGGAGGAGACTGTAGGACAGGAGACTACAATCTATTACTCCCTGTTATCAGCCATTACTGGAGGAGGAGACTGTACGACAGGTGACTACAATCTATTACTCCCTGTTATCAGCCATTACTGGAGGAGGAGACTGTAGGACAGGTGACTACAATCTATTACTCCCTGTTATCAGCCATTACTGGAGGAGGAGACTGTAGGACAGGTGACTACAATCTATTACTCCCTGTTATCAGCCATTACTGGAGGAGGAGACTGTAGGACAGGTGACTACAATCTATTACTCCCTGTTATCAGCCATTACTGGGGGAGGAGACTGTAGGACAGGTGACTACAATCTATCACTCCCTGTTATCAGCCATTACTGGGGGAGGAGACTGTAGGACAGGTGACTACAATCTATTACTCCCTGTTATCAGCCATTACTGGGGGAGGAGGAGACTGTAGGACAGGTGACTACAATCTATTACTCCCTGTTATCAGCCATTACTGGAGGAGGAGGAGACTGTAGGACAGGTGACTACAATCTATCACTCCCTGTTATCAGCCATTACTGGAGGAGGAGACTGTAGGACAGGTGTCTACAATCTATTACTCCCTGTTATCAGCCATTACTGGGGGAGGAGACTGTAGGACAGGTGACTACAATCTATTACTCCCTGTTATCAGCCATTACTGGGGAGGAGGAGACTGTAGGACAGGTGACTACAATCTATTACTCCCTGTTATCAGCCATTACTGGAGGAGGAGACTGTAGGACAGGTGACTACAATCTATTACTCCCTGTTATCAGCCATTACTGGGGAGGAGGAGACTGTAGGACAGGTGACTACAATCTATTACTCCCTGTTATCAGCCATTACTGGAGGAGGAGAGACTGTAGGACAGGTGACTACAATCTATTACTCCCTGTTATCAGCCATTACTAGGAGGAGGAGACTGTAGGACAGGTGACTACAATCTATTACTCCCTGTTATCAGCCATTACTGGAGGAGGAGACTGTAGGACAGGTGACTACAATCTATTACTCCCTGTTATCAGCCATTACTGGAGGAGGGAGACTGTAGGACAGGTGACTACAATCTATTACTCCCTGTTATCAGCCATTACTGGGAGGAGGAGACTGTAGGACAGGTGACTACAATCTATTACTCCCTGTTATCAGCCATTACTGGGGAGGAGAGACTGTAGGACAGGTGACTACAATCTATTACTCCCTGTTATCAGCCATTACTGGAGAGGAGGAGACTGTAGGACAGGTGACTACAATCTATTACTCCCTGTTATCAGCCATTACTGGAGGAGGAGACTGTAGGACAGGTGACTACAATCTATTACTCCCTGTTATCAGCCATTACTGGAGGAGGAGACTGTAGGACAGGTGACTACAATCTATTACTCCCTGTTATCAGCCATTACTGGGAGGAGGAGACTGTAGGACAGGTGACTACAATCTATTACTCCCTGTTATCAGCCATTACTGGGAGGAGGAGACTGTAGGACAGGTGACTACAATCTATTACTCCCTGTTATCAGCCATTACTGGAGGAGGAGACTGTAGGACAGGTGACTACAATCTATTACTCCCTGTTATCAGCCATTACTGGAGGAGGAGGAGACTGTAGGACAGGTGACTACAATCTATTACTCCCTGTTATCAGCCATTACTGGAGGAGGAGACTGTAGGACAGGTGACTACAATCTATTACTCCCTGTTATCAGCCATTACTGGGGAGGAGACTGTAGGACAGGTGACTACAATCTATTACTCCCTGTTATCAGCCATTACGGAGGAGGAGAGACTGTAGGACAGGTGACTACAATCTATTACTCCCTGTTATCAGCCATTACTGGAGGGAGGAGACTGTAGGACAGGTGACTACAATCTATTACTCCCTGTTATCAGCCATTACTGGGGAGGAGACTGTAGGACAGGTGACTACAATCTATTACTCCCTGTTATCAGCCATTACTGGGGAGGAGAGACTGTAGGACAGGTGACTACAATCTATTACTCCCTGTTATCAGCCATTACTGGAGGAGGAGACTGTAGGACAGGTGACTACAATCTATTACTCCCTGTTATCAGCCATTACTGGGAGGAGGAGACTGTAGGACAGGTGACTACAATCTATTACTCCCTGTTATCAGCCATTACTGGGAGGAGGAGACTGTAGGACAGGTGACTACAATCTATTACTCCCTGTTATCAGCCATTACTGGAGGAGGAGGACTGTAGGACAGGTGACTACAATCTATTACTCCCTGTTATCAGCCATTACTGGAGGAGGAGACTGTAGGACAGGTGACTACAATCTATTACTCCCTGTTATCAGCCATTACTGGAGGAGGGAGACTGTAGGACAGGTGACTACAATCTATTACTCCCTGTTATCAGCCATTACTGGAGGAGGAGACTGTAGGACAGGTGACTACAATCTATTACTCCCTGTTATCAGCCATTACTGGAGGAGGAGGAGACTGTAGGACAGGTGACTACAATCTATTACTCCCTGTTATCAGCCATTACTGGAGGAGGAGACTGTAGGACAGGTGACTACAATCTATTACTCCCTGTTATCAGCCATTACTGGAGGAGGAGACTGTAGGACAGGTGACTACAATCTATTACTCCCTGTTATCAGCCATTACTGGAGGAGGAGAGATGTAGGACAGGTGACTACAATCTATTACTCCCTGTTATCAGCCATTACTGGAGGAGGAGACTGTAGGACAGGTGACTACAATCTATTACTCCCTGTTATCAGCCATTACTGGAGGAGGAGACTGTAGGACAGGTGACTACAATCTATTACTCCCTGTTATCAGCCATTACTGGAGGAGGAGACTGTAGGACAGGTGACTACAATCTATTACTCCCTGTTATCAGCCATTACTGGAGGAGGAGACTGTAGGACAGGTGACTACAATCTATTACTCCCTGTTATCAGCCATTACTGGGAGGAGGAGACTGTAGGACAGGTGACTACAATCTATTACTCCCTGTTATCAGCCATTACTGGAGGAGGAGACTGTAGGACAGGTGACTACAATCTATTACTCCCTGTTATCAGCCATTACTGGAGGAGGAGGAGACTGTAGGACAGGTGACTACAATCTATTACTCCCTGTTATCAGCCATTTACTGGAGGAGGAGACTGTAGGACAGGTGACTACAATCTATTACTCCCTGTTATCAGCCATTACTGGAGGAGGAGACTGTAGGACAGGTGACTACAATCTATTACTCCCTGTTATCAGCCATTACTGGAGGAGGAGACTGTAGGACAGGTGACTACAATCTATTACTCCCTGTTATCAGCCATTACTGGAGGAGGAGACTGTAGGACAGGTGACTACAATCTATTACTCCCTGTTATCAGCCATTACTGGGGAGGAGAGACTGTAGGACAGGTGACTACAATCTATTACTCCCTGTTATCAGCCATTACTGGAGGAGGAGACTGTAGGACAGGTGACTACAATCTATTACTCCCTGTTATCAGCCATTACTGGAGGAGGAGACTGTAGGACAGGTGACTACAATCTATTACTCCCTGTTATCAGCCATTACTGGAGGAGGAACTGTAGACAGGTGACTACAATCTATTACTCCCTGTTATCAGCCATTACTGGAGGAGACTGTAGACAGGTGACTACAATCTATTACTCCCTGTTATCAGCCATTACTGGAGGAGGAGACTGTAGGACAGGTGACTACAATCTATTACTCCCTGTTATCAGCCATTACTGGAGGAGAGACTGTAGGACAGGTGACTACAATCTATTACTCCTGTTATCAGCCATTACTGGGGAGGAGAGACTGTAGGACAGGTGACTACAATATACTCCCTGTTATCAGCCATTACGGGAGGAGACTGTAGGACAGGTGACTACAATTATTACTCCCTGTTATCACCATTACTGGGGGAGAGACTGTAGGACAGGTGACTACAATCTATTACTCCCTGTTATCAGCCATTACTGGGGAGGAGACTGTAGGACAGGTGATACAATCTATTACTCCTGTTATCAGCCATTACGGAGGAGAGACTGTAGGACAGGTGACTACAATCTATTACTCCCTGTTATCAGCCATTACTGGAGGAGGAGACTGTAGGACAGGACTACATCTATTACTCCCTGTTATCAGCCATTACTGAGGAGGAGACTGTAGGACAGGTGACTACAATCTATTACTCCTGTACAGCATTACTGGGGGGAGACTGTAGGACAGGGACTACAATCTATTACTCCCTGTTATCAGCCATTACTGAGGAGGAGACTGTAGGACAGGTGACTACAATCTATTACTCCCGTTATCAGCCATTCTGGAGGAGGAGACTGTAGGACAGGTGACTACAATCTATTACTCCCGTTATCAGCCATTCTGAGGAGGAGACTGTAGGACAGGACTACAATCTATTACTCCCTGTTATCAGCCATTACTGGGGAGAGAGACTGTAGGACAGGTGACTACAATCTATTACTCCCTGTTATCAGCCATTACTGGGGGGGGAGACTGTAGGACAGGTGACTACAATCTATTACTCCCTGTTATCAGCCATTACTGGAGAGGAGACTGTAGGACAGGTGACTACAATCTATTACTCCTGTTATCAGCCATTACTGGGAGGAGGAGACTGTAGGACAGGTGACTACAATCTATTTACTCCCTGTTATCAGCCATTACTGGAGGAGGAGTAGACTGTAGGACAGGTGACTAAACTATTACTCCTGTTATCAGCCATTACTGGAGGAGGAGTAGACGTAGGACAGGTGACTACAATCTATTACTCCTGTTATCAGCCATTACTGAGGAGGAGAGACTGTAGGACTGGTGACTACAATCTATTACTCCCTGTTATCAGCCATTACTGGAGGAGGAGTAACTGTAGGACAGGTGACTACAATCTATACTCCCTGTTATCAGCCATTACTGGAGGAGAGGAGACTGAGGACAGGTGACTACAATCTATTACTCCCTGTTATCAGCCATTACTGGGGAGGAGTAGACTGTAGGACAGGTGACTACAATCTATACTCCCTGTTATCAGCCATTACTGGAGGAGAGGAGACTGTAGGACAGGAGACTACAATCTATTACTCCTGTTATCAGCCATTACTGGGGGAGGAGACTGTAGGACAGGTGACTACAATCTATTACTCCCTGTTATCAGCCATTACTGGAGGAGGAGGAGAACTGTAGGACAGGAGACTACAATCTATTACTCCCTGTTATCAGCATTACTGGGGAGGAGACTGTAGGCAGGTGACTACAATCTATACTACCCTGTTATCAGCCATTACTGGAGGAGGTAGACTGTAGGACAGGTGACTACAATCTATACTCCCTGTTATCAGCCATTACTGGAGGAGGAGACTGTAGGACAGGTGACTACAATCATTACTCCCTGTTATCAGCCATTACTGGATGAGACTGTTAAGACAGGTGACTACAATCTATTACTCCCTGTTATCAGCCATTACTGGAGGAGGAACTGTAGACAGGTGACTAAATCTATTACTCCCTGTTATCACCATTACTGAGAGACTGTAGGACAGGTGACTACAATCTATTATCTCTTTATCACCATTACTGGGAGGAGACTGTAGGCAGGTGACTACATCTATTACTCCCTGTTATCAGCCATTACGGGAGGAGACTGTAGGACAGGTGACTACAATATATTACTACCTGTATATCAGCCATTTACTGGGGGAGAGGAGACTGTAGGACAGTGATACAATCATACTCCCTGTTATCAGCCATTACTGGAGGAGGAGACTGTAGACAGGTGATTACAATCTATTACTCCCTGTTATCAGCCATTACTGGAGGAGGAGGAGACTGTAGGACAGGTGACTACAATCTATTACTCCCTGTTATCAGCCATTTCTGGAGGAGGAGACTGTAGGACAGGAGACTACAATCTATTACCCTGTTATCAGCCATTACTGGAGGAGGAGGAGACTGTAGGACAGGTGACTACAATCTATTACTCCCTGTTATCAGCCATTACTGGGGGGGGGGGGAGACTGTAGGACAGGTGACTACAATCTATTACTCCCTGTTATCAGCCATTACTGGAGGAGGAGACTGTAGGACAGGTGACTACAATCTATTTCTCACCTGTTATCAGCCATTACTGGAGGAGGAGGAGACTGTAGGACAGGTGACTACAATTCTATTACTCCCTGTTATCAGCCATTACTGGAGGAGAGAGACTGTAGGACAGGTGACTACAATCTATTACTCCCTGTTATCAGCCATTACTGGGGGAGGAGGAGACTGTAGGACAGGTGACTACAATCTATATACCCCCTGTTATCAGCCATTACTGGGGAGGAGGGGGACTGTAGGACAGGTGACTACAATCTATTACTCCCTGTTATCAGCCATTACTGGGGGAGGAGTAGACTGTAGGACAGGTGACTACAATCTATTACTCCCTGTTATCAGCCATTACTGGAGGAGGAGGAGACTGTAGGACAGGAGACTACAATCTATTACTCCCTGTTATCAGCCATTACTGGGGGAGGAGACTGTAGGACAGGTGACTACAATCTATTACTCCCTGTTATCAGCCATTACTGGAGGAGGAGGAGGAGACTGTAGGACAGGAGACTACAATCTATTACTCCCTGTTATCAGCCATTACTGGGGGAGGAGACTGTAGGACAGGTGACTACAATCTATTACTCCCTGTTATCAGCCATTACTGGAGGAGGAGTAGACTGTAGGACAGGTGACTACAATCTATTACTCCCTGTTATCAGCCATTACTGGGGGAGGGAGGAGACTGTAGGACAGGTGACTACAATCTATTACTCCCTGTTATCAGCCATTACTGGGGGAGGAGACTGTAGGACAGGTGACTACAATCTATTACTCCCTGTTATCAGCCATTACTGGAGGAGGAGGAGATTGTAGGACAGGAGACTACAATCTATTACTCCCTGTTATCAGCCATTACTGGGGGAGGAGACTGTAGGACAGGGGACTACAATCTATTACTCCCTGTTATCAGCCATTACTGGAGGAGGAGACTGTAGGACAGGTGACTACAATCTATTACTCCCTGTTATCAGCCATTACTGGGGGAGGAGACTGTAGGACAGGTGACTACAATCTATTACTCCCTGTTATCAGCCATTACTGGGGAGGAGAATGTAGGACAGGTGACTACAATCTATTACTCCCTGTTATCAGCCATTACTGGAGGAGGAGACTGTAGGACAGGTGACTACAATCTATTACTCCCTGTTATCAGCCATTACTGGGGGAGGAGACTGTAGGACAGGTGACTACAATCTATTACTCTCTGTTATCAGCCAAACACATCTTTTCAAGGCGGCCTATCATACTCCCTAATAGAAGTCCTCTGTACTGTATATAGCCTAGTCAGTATCTCTCTCCACATAACTCTTCTTCTTACTCCACCAAACCCAAAAGCCTCCACACAGATGTCTGGTGACCATTCATGTAACTTTATTTCTATCCCCCATTTTCTCCAGATTCCTGGACCATCAGTGTAATAAGCCCCTATACTGTGTATAACCCCTATCTCATAGTAGATTGTAAGCTCTTAAGCACGGTCACCTTTATTTTTGTTTTATTTATTGTATGTTTTACATTGATTCTCTGCTTATTGTATGTTTTACATTGATTCTCTGCTTATTGTATGTTTTACATTGATTCTCTGCTTATTGTATGTTTTACATTGATTCTCTGCTTATTGTATGGTTTACATTGATTCTCTGCATATTGTATGTTTTACATTGATTCTCTGCTTATTGTATGGTTTCCTATTATTGTACTGTCGTCTTTCTCTACTTGAATTACTGTATTGTATACTTTTCGTTACGAGCCTCTGTATTGTAAAGCGCTGCAGAATATGTTGGCGTTATATAAAGATTTATTATTATTATTATTATTATTATTATTATTATTATTATTATGGGCTTCCACCATTCTGGACTCACCGGAAGAGCAAGGAAAGTGTTGAAATAGTCCAAGAAGAGGTCGTCATATATGAGCAGCTCCTCCAGCTCTGCGTCGTGGACGTCCGGCGCTAAGAGAGGGGGAAACCTGGAGAGTTACTGTCAGACCATGTGACCACAGATTCTGGGGCCCATCCTACCCCCTGTCAGTCATAATATGGCTACACACAGTCCTGTCCTGATAAGGAAACCCCTACTGAGCAACAGGATAGTACTGAGCAACAGGATAGTACTGAGCAGCGGGATAATGCTGAGCAGCAGGATAATACTGAGGAGCGGGATAGTGCTGAGCAGCGGGATAGTGCTGAGCAGCGGGATCATACTGAGGAGCGGGATAGTGCTGAGCAGCGGGATAGTGCTGAGCAGCGGGATAGTGCTGAGCAGCGGGATAGTGCTGAGCAGCGGGATAGTGCTGAGCAGCGGGATAGTGCTGAGCAGCGGGATAGTGCTGAGCAGCAGGATAGTGCCGAGCAGCAGGATGGTGCCGAGCAGCAGGATAGTACTGAGGAGCGGGATGGTGCCGAGCAGCAGGATAATGCTGAATCTGCCAGTAACTGATCGCTATTTATCTTCCATTTGAAACTGATCCAGTAAGAAAAAACAGATTCTTTATGAATGACAGAAAAACAGACTGAATAGTGATCAGTTACCGGATCTGTTCTCCATAGGCTCCAATGTTAAAATTAATGGATCCTGCAAAAATCTAACTTTTTGAAAATGAGTAAAAGTTGTGTCTGCAGAACGGATCGTGCTGGATCCGATCTAAGGACGATCACCGGACGTGTGAATGAGGCCTTAGTACTTTTACAGTTCTACAAGCTCTTGGGGAACCTTTCCTCTAAGCCTGGATAGCTTCACTCCTTACTGATGATGGGGGATCCCACAGATCACCAGCCCAGATCACCAGCGTGATCCTCCAGGAAAACATAGTGCAGGTAATAAAACAATCATCTTCTTATTTCTGGGCTCAATAATTTCTTTTCTTGGAAGGATAAAAACTTTAGAAATTGATGAATCGTCGAGTGTGGAAGGAAACATCACAGAGAAAGAGAAGATACAGAGAGCAGAGATGAGGAGGAAGAGGAGGACAGAGACAGAGGATCTCAGGGGACCAGGAAAGCTGGGTGACTGCTAGGATTCATCTAGAAAAAGCCCAGAGTCTGTGGGGATCAGAGGTCTGTGGGGATCAGAGGTCTGTGGGGATCAGAGGTCTGTGGGGATCAGGTCTATGGGATCAGGTCTATGGGATCAGGTCTATGGGATCAGGGTCTATGGGAAGAGGTCTATGTAATCGGAGTCTATGGAATTAGGACTGGGGGGGATCACACACCTGTCATGTCCGTCGCTGCCTGTCAGATCCCAGAGGAGGATGTGAGCATCTCGCTGTTATCAGCTGCAGCTTTGGCTCAGTGTTTCTGTGTGCAGTATAAACACACTGCACTGGTTACTGACTGCACAGCAAGGTGCGGCTGAACAACACACCGACAACTGCCCTGCCCTGCAGATAAATCATCCCTACTGATACAGGATCCTGCACTGATACATTGTAACAAACAGGACAGGGGAGAGAATGGGGATGCACATCTGTGCTCATCAATGGGGAGAGAGTTAATTGACCACAAAATAGTAGATCATCTTGCAATAGATAATGCTGTATTTTTTATAATACAGTGGTTTAAGTCTTAAAGATTCTGTCTGTAGCCACCACTAGGGGGAGCTCCCTATATACAGAGATACATGATAAGATCCTGTCTACAGTCACCACTAGGGGGAGCTCCCTGTATACAGAGATACATAATAACATCCTGTCTGCAGTCACCACTAGGAGGAGCTCCCTGTATACAGAGATACATGATAAGATCCTGTCTGCAGTCACACTAGGGGGAGCTCCCTGTATACAGAGATACATGATAAGATCCTCTCTGCAGTCACCACTAGGGGGAGCTCCCTGTATACAGAGATACATGATAAGATTCTGTCTGCAGTCACCACTAGGGGGAGCTCCCTGTATACAGAGATACATGATAAGATCCTGTCTGCAGTCACCACTAGGAGGAGCTCCCTGTATACAGAGATACATGATAAGATCCTGTCTGCAGTCACCACTAGGGGGAGCTCCCTGTATACAGAGATACATGATAAGATCATGTCTGCAGTCACCACTAGGGGGAGCTCCCTGTATACAGAGATACATGATAAGATCCTGTCTGCAGTCACCACTAGGGGGAGCTCCCTGTATACAGAGATACATGATAAGATTCTGTCTGCAGCCACCACTAGGGGGAGCTCCCTGTATACAGAGATACATGATAAGATCCTGTCTGCAGTCACCACTAGGGGGAGCTCCCTGTATACAGAGATACATGATAAGATCCTGTCTGCAGTCACCACTAGGGGGAGCTCCCTGTATACAGAGATACATGATAAGATCCTGTCTGCAGTCACCACTAGGGGGAGCTCCCTGTATACAGAGATACATGATAAGATTCTGTCTGTAGCCTCCACTAGGGGAGCTCCCTGTATACAGAGATACATGATAAGATCTTGTCTGCAGTCACCACTAGGGAGAGCTCCCTGTATATAGAGATACATGATAAGATCCTGTCTGCAGTCACCAGTAGGGGGAGCTCCCTGTATACAGAGATACATGATAAGATCCTGTCTGCAGTCACCACTAGGGGGAGCTCCCTGTATATAGAGATACATGATAAGATCCTGTCTGCAGTCACCAGTAGGGGGAGCTCCCTGTATACAGAGATACATGATAAGATTATTATTATTGCAGTCACCACTAGGGGGAGCTCCCTGTATACAGAGATACATAATAAGCTCCTGTCTGCAGTCACCACTAGGGGGAGCTCCCTGTATACAGAGATACATGATAAGATCCTGTCTGCAGTCACCACTAGGGGAAGCTCCCTGTATACAGAGATACATGATAAGATTCTGTCTGTAGCCTCCACTAGGGGGAGCTCCCTGTATACAGAGATACATGATAAGATCCTGTCTGCAGTCACCACTAGGGGGAGCTCCCTGTATACAGAGATACATGATAAGATTCTGTCTGCAGCCACCACTAGGGGGAGCTCCCTGTATACAGAGATACATGATAAGATCCTGTCTGCAGCCACCACTAGGGGGAGCTCCCTGTATACAGAGATACATGATAAGATTCTATCTGCAGTCACCACTAGGGGGAGCTCCCTGTATACAGAGATACATGATAAGATTCTATCTGCAGTCACCACTAGGGGGAGCTCCCTGTATACAGAGATACATGATAAGATCCTGTCTGCAGTCACCACTAGGGGAAGCTCCCTGTATACAGAGATACATGATAAGATCCTGTCTGCAGTCACCACTAGGGGGAGCTCCCTGTATACAGAGATACATGATAAGATCCTGTCTGCAGTCACCACTAGGGGGAGCTCCCTATATACAGAGATACATGATAAGATCCTGTCTGCAGCCACCACTAGGGGGAGCTCCCTGTATACAGAGATACAGAGATACGTGATAAGATCCTGTCTGCAGCCACCACTAGGGGGAGCTCCCTGTATACAGAGATACATGATAAGATCCTGTCTGCAGCCACCACTAGGGGGAGCTCCCTGTATACAGAGATAGATGATAAGATCCTGTCTGCAGTCACCACTAGGGGGAGCTCATTGTATTCACTTGCTGTGGGAACCCACTGTGCAACCCTGTCACCCGTCGGTGCCCTGGATGTATCTACCTGACCAACATCAGTAAAAGAGACTGCTTCTGTGTGCATGCCTTCTTCCCTTCTACTCCTCTATAGACTATTCCAGCTCTCCCTGTACAATCTCAGCTCCACTACAATCTGTCACCCTTACTACACTGCCCTAGAGGTCCCAGTCCTGCCTGCAGAGGACTATACCATCATTGCCGCATTACCACCGACCCCTGGAGGACTGGAGCTGCGCTGGTGACATCTCATCAGGTACTGCAGGTGGCGTCACGACAAACTATAAACTTGTACATAATCCCTTGTAAATACCCCTTTTCAAGAGAATAGTCCCCAGGACACGGGTCAGGTGTGGCGCCCTGCCAACGCAGGTAACCCCATCACAGTAGGGGGAGCTCAACCTGCTGCCCTTAGGCAGGATCCCCTATATATACTGCTGCTGGGGGCGGAGTTAGTCAGAGTGTGGCAGACGCTAGGAGAGCTGCAGGAGAGTGCTGGTGTTGGTGCCACGAGAAGGCCCAGGCCAGAGACCGAGGAGAGCCCTTCAGAGTCCCACCAACCTAAGTGGGACTGAAGGCTGGGAGATCAGAGCAGGCACAGGCAGCTCCAGCTGGGAGTTCGCTCTAGAGAGGAAACAGAAGCCGGAAATTGGGGATCCGCACCGGTGGAGAACTACAAGTCCCACAGGAAACCCCTGGACACAGAGGAAGCTACAGCTACCCGATCTCCTGAGAGAGTCACAGAGAGGGAGCCAGGACTAGCAGGATGCTGCCGAGACCAAGAGAAGGTCGTCCTGGAGACCTCACAGGAGGAGAGGGAGCCAGGAACAGCAGGACACTGCAGTGCCCAGAGAAGGTCGTCCCGGAGACCTCACAGGAGGAGAGGGAGCCAGGAACAGCAGGACACTGCAGTGCCCAGAGAAGGTCATCCCGGAGACCGCACAAGAGGAGAGGGAGCCAGGAACAGCAGGACACTGCAGTGCCCAGAGAAGGTCGTCCCGGAGACCTCACAGGAGGAGAGGGAGCCAGGAACAGCAGGACACTGCCGAGCCTAGAGAAGGTCGTCCCGGAGACCTCACAGGAGGAGAGGGAGCCAGGAACAGCAGGCCACTGCCAAGCCTAGAGAAGGTCATCCCGGAGACCGCACAGGAGGAGAGGGAGCCAGGAACAGCAGGACACTGCCGAAACCAAGAGAAGGTCTTCCCGGAGACCTCACAGGAGGAGAGGGAGCCAGGAACAGCAGGCCACTGCTGAGCCTAGAGAAGGTCGTCCCGGAGACCGCACAGGAGGAGAGGGAGCCAGGAACAGCAGGACGCTGCCGAGCCTAGAGAAGGTCGTCCCGGAGACCTCACAGGAGGAGAGGGAGCCAGGAACAGCAGGACACTGCCGAGCCTAGAGAAGGTCGTCCCGGAGACCTCACAGGAGGAGAGGGAGCCAGGAACAGCAGGACGCTGCCGAGCCTAGAGAAGGTCGTCCCGGAGACCTCACAGGAGGAGAGGGAGCCAGGAACAGCAGGACACTGCCGAGCCTAGAGAAGGTCATCCCGGAGACCTCACAGGAGGAGAGGGAGCCAGGAACAGCAGGACGCTGCCGAGCCTAGAGAAGGTCGTCCCGGAGACCTCACAGGAGGAGAGGGAGCCAGGAACAGCAGTAAACTGCCGAAACCAAGAGAAGGTCATCCCGGAGACCTCACAGGAGGAGAGGGAGCCAGGAACAGCAGGCCACTGCCGAGCCTAGAGAAGGTCGTCCCGGAGACCTCACAGGAGGAGAGGGAGCCAGGAACAGCAGGACACTGCCGAGCCTAGAGAAGGTCGTCCCGGAGACCTCACAGGAGGAGAGGGAGCCAGGAACAGCAGGACACTGCAGAAACCAAGAGGAGGTCGTCCCGGAGACCTCACAGAGGAGAGGGAGCCAGGAACAGCAGGACGCTGCCGAGCCTAGAGAAGGTCGTCCCGGAGACCTCACAGGAGGAGAGGGAGCCAGGAACAGCAGGCCACTGCCGAGCCTAGAGAAGGTCGTCCCGGAGACCTCACAGGAGGAGAGGGAGCCAGGAACAGCAGGATGCTGCCGAGCCTAGAGAAGGTCGTCCCGGAGACCTCACAGGAGGAGAGGGAGCCAGGAACAGCAGGACGCTGCCGAGCCTAGAGAAGGTCATCCCGGAGACCGCACAGGAGGAGAGGGAGCCAGGAACAGCAGGCCACTGCCGAGCCTAGAGAAGGTCGTCCCGGAGACCTCACAGGAGGAGAGGGAGCCAGGAACAGCAGGATGCTGCCGAGCCTAGAGAAGGTCGTCCCGGAGACCTCACAGGAGGAGAGGGAGCCAGGAACAGCAGGACGCTGCCGAGCCTAGAGAAGGTCATCCCGGAGACCGCACAGGAGGAGAGGGAGCCAGGAACAGCAGGCCACTGCCGAGCCTAGAGAAGGTCGTCCCGGAGACCGCACAGGAGGAGAGGGAGCCAGGAACAGCAGGACGCTGCCGAGCCTAGAGAAGGTCGTCCCGGAGACCTCACAGGAGGAGAGGGAGCCAGGAACAGCAGGACACTGCCGAGCCTAGAGAAGGTCATCCCGGAGACCTCACAGGAGAGGGAGCCAGGAACAGCAGGACGCTGCCGAGCCTAGAGAAGGTCGTCCCAGAGACCTCACAGGAGGAGAGGGAGCCAGGAACAGCAGGACACTGCCGAGCCTAGAGAAGGTCGTCCCGGAGACCTCACAGGAGGAGAGGGAGCCAGGAACAGCAGGACGCTGCCGAGCCTAGAGAAGGTCATCCCGGAGACCTCACAGGAGGAGAGGGAGCCAGGAACAGCAGTAAACTGCCGAAACCAAGAGAAGGTCATCCCGGAGACCTCACAGGAGGAGAGGGAGCCAGGAACAGCAGGACACTGCCGAGCCTAGAGAAGGTCGTCCCGGAGACCTCACAGGAGGAGAGGGAGCCAGGAACAGCAGGACACTGCAGAAACCAAGAGAAGGTCGTCCCGGAGACCTCACAGGAGGAGAGGGAGCCAGGAACAGCAGGATGCTGCCGAGCCTAGAGAAGGTCGTCCCGGAGACCTCACAGGAGGAGAGGGAGCCAGGAACAGCAGGACACTGCAGAAACCAAGAGAAGGTCGTCCCGGAGACCTCACAGGAGGAGAGGGAGCCAGGAACAGCAGGATGCTGCCGAGCCTAGAGAAGGTCGTCCCGGAGACCTCACAGGAGGAGAGGGAGCCAGGAACAGCAGGACGCTGCAGAAACCAAGGGAAGGTCGTCCCGGAGACCTCACAGGAGGAGAGGGAGCCAGGAACAGCAGGCCACTGCCGAGCCTAGAGAAGGTCGTCCCGGAGACCTCACAGGAGGAGAGGGAGCCAGGAACAGCAGGCCACTGCCGAGCCTAGAGAAGGTCGTCCCGGAGACCTCACAGGAGGAGAGGGAGCCAGGAACAGCAGGACACTGCCGAGCCTAGAGAAGGTCGTCCCGGAGACCTCACAGGAGGAGAGGGAGCCAGGAACAGCAGGACACTGCCGAGCCTAGAGAAGGTCGTCCCGGAGACCGCACAGGAGGGGGAGCCAGGAACAGCAGGACGCTGCCGAGCCTAGAGAAGGTCGTCCCAGAGACCTCACAGGAGGAGAGGGAGCCAGGAACAGCAGGACACTGCCGAGCCTAGAGAAGGTCGTCCCAGAGACCTCACAGGAGGAGAGGGAGCCAGGAACAGCAGGACACTGCCGAGCCTAGAGAAGGTCGTCCCGGAGACCTCACAGGAGGAGAGGGAGCCAGGAACAGCAGGACGCTGCCGAGCCTAGAGAAGGTCGTCCCGGAGACCTCACAGGAGGAGAGGGAGCCAGGAACAGCAGGACACTGCAGTGCCCAGAGAAGGTCGTCCCGGAGACCTCACAGGAGGAGAGGGAGCCAGGAACAGCAGGCCACTGCTGAGCCTAGAGAAGGTCGTCCCGGAGACCGCACAGGAGGAGAGGGAGCCAGGAACAGCAGGACGCTGCCGAGCCTAGAGAAGGTCGTCCCGGAGACCTCACAGGAGGAGAGGGAGCCAGGAACAGCAGGCCACTGCCGAGCCTAGAGAAGGTCGTCCCGGAGACCGCACAGGAGGGAAGGAGAAACAGAGAAGGGAAAACAAGAGGGAAGGAGGCCTTACACCCACTGGCTGTGGGACCCCACTGTGCAGCCCGTCACCCGTCAGTGCTTGGGAACATTTGCCTGAAAACCGTCAGTAAAAGGTAAAGAGACTCTGCTGCGTGTTTGCCTTCGTTCTTCTCCCTCACCTCACCGTGTCCCTCCATAGACTCTTCCTTTCCTCCCAACCGACCCAACTCTGCTGCATCCTGCCCAACTTCACCCCTCTGCCCTGGAGGTCCCAGTCCTGCTGCGGGGACTATACCATCACAGCCGCAATCCCACCGACCTCCAGAGGACTGGCGGTGGCGCTGGTGACTATCAGGTGGCGTCACGACAACTTGTAAATACTCCCTGTAAATACCTCCCTTTTCACTGACCCCCAGGGCTACAGCCTCGGGCAGCCATCTGTGACATCCCAGACTGAAACCTGCTATAATAAGAATATGATGACATATCCGGTTACTGGCCCTTTACGAGATGGGCAGGTGGCGGCTGTTGACTATCGGTTGTTCTTTGGCAGGCGCTGTAGGTTCCCAGTGAGGAAATCGGAGGAGGAGACGCAGCCAAACTCAGCGAGCAAAGAGCGGCGAGAATAGAGGAGACGACATGTGGAGACAAGCGCTGGAGAACGGCAGGTAAGGGGCCCCGACGATCATCCCCGAACCCAACAGATTAGTAGGAGGACGAGCCACTACTGTAACTGAGGAAGACAGATGATCTGTGAGAGGCAGTGGTGTAATAATCTGTAGGATCTATCACTATGTATCTGTCAGGAGGTGGAGGAGCGATGCTCTGCAGATCTGTAGAGGTCAGTGGTGTAATAATCTGCAGGATCTATCACTATGTTCTGTCAGGAGGTGGAGGAGCGATGTTCTGCAGATCTGTAGAGGGCAGTGGTGTAATAATCTGCAGGATCTATCACTATGTATCTGTCAGGAGGTGGAGGGAGCGATGCTCTGCAGATCTGTAGAGGGCAGTGGTGTAATAATCTGCAGGATCTATCACTATGTATCTGTCAGGAGGTGGGGAGCGATGCTCTGCAGATCTGTAGAGGGCAGTGGTGTAATAATCTGCAGGATCTATCACTATGTATCTGTCAGGAGGTGGGGAGGATGTGAATGAAGCAGTGTGTTCTGAGCTACAGTATCTGTAGAGGGAGAGCGATGTTGAGATTAAGGTTATATCTGCAGGATCTATCACTATGTATCTGTCAGGAGGTGGAGGAGCGATGTTCTGCAGATCTGTAGAGGGTCAGTGGTGTAATAATCTGCAGGATCTATCACTATGTATCTGTCAGGAGGTGGAGGCGATGCTCTGCAGATCTGTAGAGGGCAGTGGTGTAATAATCTGCAGGATCTATCACTATGTATCTGTCAGGAGGTGGAGGAGCGATGCTCTGCAGACGTAGAGGTCAGTGGTGTAATAATCTGCAGGATCTATCACTATGTATCTGTCAGGAGGTGGAGGAGCGATGTCTGCTGCATCTGTAGAGGTCAGTGGTGTAATAATCTGCAGGATCTATCACTATGTTCTGTCAGGAGGTGGAGGGATGCGAGATTGAGATGTTTCTGCAGATCTCGTGTCGTAGGGCAGTGGTGTAATGTAATAATCTGCAGGATCTATTACTATGTATCTGTCAGGAGGTGGAGGAGCGATGTTCTGCAGATCTGTAGAGGTCAGTGGTGTAATACTCTGCAGGATCTATCACTATGTATCTGTCAGGAGGTGGAGGAGCGATGCTCTGCAGATCTGTAGAGGTCAGTGGTGTAATAATCTGCAGGATCTATCACTATGTATCTGTCAGGAGGTGGAGGAGCGATGCTCTGCAGATCTGTAGAGGGCAGTGGTGTAATAATCTGCAGGATCTATCACTATGTATCTGTCAGGAGGTGGAGGAGCGATGCTCTGCAGATCTGTAGAGGTCAGTGGTGTAATAATCTGCAGGATCTATCACTATGTATGTCAGGAGGTGGAGGAGCGATGCTCTGCAGATCTGTAGAGGTCAGCGGTGCAATAATCTGCAGGATCTATCACTATGTGTCAGGAGGTGGAGGAGCGATGTTCTGCAGATCTGTAGAGAGCAGTGGTGTAATAATCTGCAGGATCTATCACTATGTATCAGGAGGTGGAGGAGCGATGCTCTGCAGATCTGTAGAGGTCAGTGGTGTAATAATCTGCAGGATCTATCACTATGTATCTGTCAGGAGGTGGAGGAGCGATGCTCTGCAGATCTGTAGAGGTCAGTGGTGTAATAAGCTGCAGGATCTATCACTATGTATCTGTCAGGAGGTGGAGGAGTGATGCTCTGCAGATCTGTAGAGGGCAGTGGTGTAATAATCTGCAGGATCTATCACTATGTATCAGGAGGTGGAGGAGCGATGCTCTGCAGAGTATATATATATATGTGACTCTTGTGCTCCGCAGGGGGGTGTTCCAGGATCACTGGCCGCACAGTGCGCTGGTTCCGGTCGGGGTTGGCGGTGCTGCACTTTGCTGGATATTATGTCGGAGTAGAAGGAAAACCATAGAGCCGGGGGATGGATGGTGGGGAGCGGGGGAGAGACCCCAGAAGAACGAGGACACCAGTGTGAGACCCTTCCGCATCGAGGCGTCTGAAGAGGATATAAAGGTACAGGGAGACCTGCAGGCGCTCAGGTGTCAGACCGGCGTCCTCTGTATGTTCATCTCCCCTAATACTGTACACAGCTGGAGGTTTGTTACAATGGATCCAGTCTGATAATCCTCTGTGATAGAAATATCCCAAACTCCAGACACATTGTAACAAAATGTAAAGTCAAAGGAGCCTGATACATTGTAACATAACCTCAGCTGTGAGCAGGAGGAAGTGAGGGCAGGAGGCCAGAAGATGCCCCTGCTCCTTTTCCCCCGCCACCCCTGCTCCTTTTCCACCCTCCGCACCCCTGCTCCTTTTCCACCCTCCGCGCCCCTGCTCCTTTTCCACCCTCCGCGCCCCTGCTCCTTTTCCACCCCCGCGCCCCCTGCTCCTTTTCCACCCCCCCGCGCCCCTGCTCCTTTTCCACCCCCCGCGCCCCTGCTCCTTTTCCACCCCCCCGCGCCCCTGCTCCTTTTCCACCCCCCGCGCCCCTGCTCCTTTTCCCCCCCGCGCCCCTGCTCCTTTTCCACCCCCCGCGCCCCTGCTCCTTTCCCCCCCCGCGCCCCTGCTCCTTTCCCCCCCGCGCCCCTGCTTCCCTTTCCCCCCCCCCCGCGCGCCCTTGCTCCTTTCCCCCCCGCGCCCCTGCTCCTTTTCCCCCCCCGCGCGCCCTTGCTCCTTTCCCCCCCGCGCGCCCTTGCTCCTTTTCCACCCCCCGCGCCCCTGCTCCTTTTCCACCCCCCGCGCCCCTGCTCCTTTTCCACCCCCCGCGCCCCTGCTCCTTTTCCACCCCCCGCGCCCCTGCTCCTTTTCCACCCCCCGCGCCCCTGCTCCTTTTCCACCCCCCGCGCCCCCTGCTCCTTTTCCCCCCCCCCGCGCCCCTGCTCCTTTTCCACCCCCCGCGCCCCTGCTCCTTTCCCCCCCCGCGCCCCTGCTCCTTTCCCCCCCCGCGCCCCTGCTCCTTTCCCCCCCCGCGCGCCCTGCTCTTTCCCCCCCGCGCCCCTGCTCCTTTCCTCCCCCCCCCCCGCGCGCCCTTGCTCCTTTCCCCCCCGCGCCCCTGCTCCTTTCCCCCCCGCGCGCCCTTGCTCCTTTCCCCCCCGCGCGCCCTTGCTCCTTTTCCACCCCCCGCGCCCCTGCTCCTTTCCCCCCCGCGCCCCTGCTCCTTTTCCCCCCCGCGCCCCTGCTCCTTTTCCCCCCCGCGCCCCTGCTCCTTTTCCCCCCCGCGCCCCTGCTCCTTTTCCCACCCGCGCCCCTGCTCCTTTCCCCCCCCCCCCCGCGCGCCCTTGCACCTTTCCCCCCCGCGCCCCTGCTCCTTTTCCACCCCCCGCGCCCCTGCTCCTTTTCCCCCCCCGCGCCCTTGCTCCTTTCCCCCCCCCCGCGCGCCCCTGCTCCTTTCCCCCCCCCGCGCCGCCTCCCTGCTCCTTTTCCCCCCCCCGCGCGCCCCTGCTCCTTTCCCCCCCCCCGCGCGCCCCTGCTCCTTTCCCCCCCCCCGCGCGCCCCTGCTCCTTTCCCCCCCCCGCGCGCCCCTGCTCCTTTCCCCCCCCCGCGCGCCCCTGCTCCTTTCCCCCCCCCGCGCGCCCCTGCTCCTTTCCCCCCCCCCGCCGCGGCCCCTGCTCCTTTCCCCCCCCCCGCGCGCCCCTGCTCCTTTCCCCCCCCCGCCGCGCTCCCCTGCTCCTTTTTCCACCCCCCGCGCCCCTGCTCCTTTTCCACCCCCCGCGCCCCTGCTCCTTTCCCCCCCCGCGCCCCTGCTCCTTTCCCCCCCGCGCCCCTGCTCCTTTCCCCCCCCCCCGCGCGCCCTTGCTCCTTTCCCCCCCCGCGCCCCTGCTCCTTTTCCACCCCCGCGCGCCCTTGCTCCTTTCCCCCCCGCGCGCCCTTGCTCCTTTCCCCCCCCGCGCGCCCTTGCTCCTTTTCCACCCCCCGCGCCCCTGCTCCTTTTCCCCCCCGCGCCCCTGCTCCTTTTCCCCCCCGCGCCCCTGCTCCTTTTCCCCCCCGCGCCCCTGCTCCTTTTCCCCCCCGCCCCTGCTCCTTTCCCCCCCCCCCCCCCCGCGCGCCCTTGCACCTTTCCCCCCCGCCCCTGCTCCTTTTCCACCCCCCGCGCCCCTGCTCCTTTCCCCCCCGCGCCCTTGCTCCTTTCCCCCCCCCCGCGCCCCTGCTCCTTTCCCCCCCCGCGCCGCCCCTGCTCCTTTCCCCCCCCCGCGCGCCCCTGCTCCTTTCCCCCCCCCGCGCGCCCCTGCTCCTTTCCCCCCCCGCGCGCCCCCTGCTCCTTTCCCCCCCCCCGCGCGCCCCTGCTCCTTTCCCCCCCCCGCCGCCCCCTGCTCCTTTCCCCCCCGCGCGCCCTGCTCCTTTTCCACCCTCTGCGCCCTGCTCCTTTTCCACCCTCTGCGCCCCTGCTCCTTTTCCACCCTCTGCGCCCCTGCTCCTTTTCCACCCTCTGCGCCCCTGCTCCTTTTCCACCCTCTGCGCCCCTGCTCCTTTTCCACCCTCTGCGCCCCTGCTCCTTTTCCACCCTCTGCGCCCCTGCTCCTTTTCCACCCTCTGCGCCCCTGCTCCTTTTCCACCCTCTGCGCCCCTGCTCCTTTTCCACCCTCCGCGCCCCTGCTCTTTTTCAAACCCCCCCCGCGCCCCTGCTCTTTTTACCCCCCCCCACGCCCCTGCTCTTTTTACACCCCCCCCCCACGCCCCTGCTCCTTTTCCACCCCCCGCGCCCCTGCTCCTTTTCCCCGCCCGCCGTGGATAGCACACGGGACAGCCTGTCACCCGCATACTTACCTCCCTCCAGCGCCACTGCTCCACTCACTTCCGGGCCGCTCTTGGGCTCAGTGAGGTGAATATTCATGAGCCCTGATGAGCGGCACCGGAAGTGACAGGAGCAGACACCGCTGGAGGGAGGAGCAGACACCGCTGGAGGGAGGAGCAGACACCGCTGGAGGGAGGGGCTGACACCGCTGGAGGGAGGGGCTGACACCGCTGGAGGGAGGAGCAGACACCGCTGGAGGGAGGGGCTGACACTGCTGGAGGGAGGGGCTGACACCGCTGGAGGGAGGGGCTGACACCGCTGGAGGGAGGAGCAGACACCGCTGGAGGGAGGTGAGTATAAAATTGTTTATTTTAAAGCTTTTTGCTTTTGTCCGTGGTCCATGCACACGGATGTCACACTGTGAACATCCGTGTGCAGGACGTTTGGATGTAAATGCGGTCCGTGGGGAAACACGGACGTCTGCATGGGTCCATAGGGGATCGTGTGTCCCTTGTATGTCCGTGCCTCCGGCATGTGTCTGCACGGACCGCACACATGCCAGAGGCACGGATGTGTGAATGAGGCCTTAAACATGTCATTTTCCTGTGGCACTGGAGGAGTTAATGTGAGTCTCTGTTGCCAGCTGGCTAGCTGGGCCTTGTCCAGGTGTAGCCACTCTGTGATCACCTCTGCCTTTATAAGATCACAGGGTTCCAGCATGCTTTGCTGAAGATAGAACTTCATTCCTGGCCAAGCCTCTGAGGTGTAAGGAGCGCCGAGGAGAACCTTGTGCTGTCATGCCGTCTGCTGTCTGGTGAGGTGTCAGCAGAGGTGAAGTAGCTGCCCTGTTGTTCTTTGTCTATCTTCCCTTCCCTCATGTCTCTTTATTGTAGTAGATAGGACTAGTTCTCCTGCCGGCCCTCCCTAGTGAGGGTTAACATCAGGGCTAGTGAGGGACTAGGTATCCTGCTTGGCAACAAGGTAAAAGAGCTCCTATAAGGATGGTAGTGAGATCAGGGCTGCCGCAGGTGAGTGCAGGAGGTCACCTCTCCCCTGTTCCCTATGAGCAGGGCCCTCCACTGTATTTATTCCCTTTGGTATTTCCTGTCTGTTGTTTTTCATTGTTGCACACTGGACATCGTGACAGTGGTGCATGGACCAACGTACGGTTGCTGGATATCTCCTTAGTCCAAGCGTGACACCTGCACTCAAGCCACGCCGCCTTGCTCTCTGGCCCCGCCCCTGCTCTCTGGCCCCGCCCCTGCTCTCTGGCCCCACCCCTACTCTCTTGCCCCGCCCCTGCTCTCTTGCCCCGCCCCTGCTCTCTGGTGCTCTGTCCCTGCTCTCTGGCCCTGCCCCCTTTCTCTGGCCCCACCCCTGCTCTCTAGCCCCACCCCACTGTCCTCTCATATTGATCACTGATCTGACTCTCGTGTCCTCCAGGATCTCCATCACCGTCTGGATCAGACCCGGTACGTCTCACCACTGGAGGACTCCCAGTTCCATTATGGGTTTAGTGGGACGGAGCTCCAGGTTGTCATCTCCTACTGGAGGAACACATTCAACTGGAGCAAACAGGTGGAGATCATCAATAAATACCCGCACTACAAGACCAAGATCGAGGGTGAGTCTGAGGAGCACAAATGCTATTAATGCTATGGTTACATTACACTATATTATCCTGTATTACAGTATATTACACTGCAGCACAGTGCAGCACACTACATCATCATACATGTATACTCTCCTCAGTGCTGAGATCACCGCACCAAGAAGGAGACGATGGAGATCACAGGACGGAGACGTCACCCATCTGCAAATGAGCCTGAGATGGAAACTCATTATCACAACCTCTGGATGTCTCCAGTCTGGAGCCTCGGGCAGAAATCCCGGCACCTCCAGCCTAAACTGCCATCACTGAGGTTATTAATGTCTGTAGCTGCAGTGTCTCCAGACTTGTCTTCTGTGGCTGCAGCGTCTCCAGACTTGTCTTCTGTGGCTGCAGCGTCTCCAGACTTGTCTTCTGTGGCTGCAGCGTCTCCAGACTTGTCTTCTGTGGCTGCAGCGTCTCTAGACTTGTCTTCTGTGGCTGCAGCGTCTCTGGACTTGTCTTCTGTGGCTGCAGCGTCTCTAGACTTGTCTTCTGTGGCTGCAGTGTCTTCAGACTTGTCTTCTGTGGCTGCAGCGTCTCTAGACTTGTCTTCTGTGGCTGCAGCGTCTCTAGACTTGTCTTCTGTGGCTGCAGCGTCTCTAGACTTGTCTTCTGTGGCTGCAGCGTCTCTAGACTTGTCTTCTGTGGCTGCAGCGTCTCTAGACTTGTCTTCTGTGGCTGCAGCGTCTCTGGACTTGTCTTCTGTGGCTGCAGCGTCTCTGGACTTGTCTTCTGTGGCTGCAGCGTCTCTGGACTTGTCTTCTGTGGCTGCAGCATCTCTGGACTTGTCTCCTGTGGTTGCAGCATCTCCAGACTTGTCTTCTGTGGCTGGAAGTGCCAGGAATTCTGCAGATCAGTGATGTCTCCATCATTCCCCCCTTCTCCTTGTGGTGTTTCGGTTACAGTGATGAGGATGGTTATACCCCACTGTACATTATACCCCACTGTCCATTATACCCCACCGACTCTTTACATCATACACGATATTAAGTTTGCAGATGATTATAGGGGATCTATCGGGTTTTCCTGACCTCCCTCCTCTTGGCAGTGCGGCCTCCAGATATGAGGATACGTTGTTAACCCTTCGTCCTCTCTCGTTCGGCTCCTGTAGGTCTGGACGTCCATTTTATCCATGTGAAGCCCCCGAACCTTAAACCGGGTCAGAAGGCCGTGCCCCTGCTCATGGTCCATGGCTGGCCGGGCTCCTTCTATGAATTCTACCGGATCATCCCTCTGCTGACCGACCCCGGGAGGCACGGACTGGACCCCAATGTCACATTCGAGGTCATCTGTCCCTCCATCCCGGGATATGGCTTCTCCGAAGCTCCACACAAGAAAGGTAAGCGGGGGAGGGGAAAGGGGCGGAGTTACACCAGTGACCACACCCTCCCAAAGTCCATACAAGAAAGGTAAGCGGGGGAGGGGAAAGAGGTGGAGTTACACCAGAGACCACACCCTCACCTGCCAGTTTACATATGTGGTGGCAGCACAAGACGCCCCTCCAGTTATAATATGACACCCTATAGATTATATTACACTCCTCCAGATCTGACTCTCTGCTCGGGTCATGTGGGCGGTGCTTGTGATGCTCATGTGACCTCTGTAAACTACATTTCCCACAGCCCCCTGCTTCTTCTCCGGCTCCCTACACTATAACATGAGCTGAGGCCTGAGGCTCGGCAGACTACCTCCGCCATGTCGTCTCTCTTGTCTGCAGTGTGCGGAGGCTCCTCGTCCTCCCATTCTGAGTCTTTTATAACATTTATCCCCCGTGTCCTCTACAGTCTTTATTGTCTTTAGTAACCAATCACAGCGCAGCTTTCATGTTACCAGAGCTGTTTTAGAAATGAAAGCTGTGCTGTGATTGGTTGCTATGGGAGACGGGCCTCACTGTATAGTGACAGGAGGCGGCCATTGTGGTAACTAAGGCCAGACACATTCATACTTTTAATAAAGGAGGTCAGTGATTAGTGTGAGGTCGTTCTGCCTCCATCACATAGATCTGTGCTGTTCCTCCTGTGATTGGTGCCCGTGTTCACCCGCTGCCATCAGGACAGCCAATCAGATGTGTGCGGTGCAGGATAACCGGTATCTACTGAGCATGTGCGACCACTGGAGGCTCCCAGGACAACCAGGAGGGTGAAGGCCTCCAACATGGCGGCTCTCAGGGGTGATGTGTGCCCATTGCTGTGTCCATCAACTACATTTATTTTAAGATTGTTGTGTTTTGTTTTTGTTGTTTTTTTTTTTTTTTTTTGCTACCAAACCCTGATTAATATTGAAGAAATGCCCTATAAAGGTGGACATGTCCGTCTATCACCCCCCTGTAGCTTCAGCTTTGTGGGAACAGTTTGGGGAAGACCCTTCTCTGTTCCTCATGACTGAGACCAGAGCAAGATGTCCATATAGACCTGGAGGGGAGAACATGACGGCTGCAGAGAGCCCGGGCCCCGGCCCCCTCCGACATCACTGAGCCCGGGCCCCCGGCCCCCTCCGACATCACTGAGCCCGGGTCCCCGGCCCCCTCCGACATCACTGAGCCCGGGCCCCCGGCCCCCTCCGACATCACTGAGCCCGGGCCCCGGCCCCCTCCGACATCACTGAGCCCGGGCCCCCGGCCCCCTCCGACATCACTGAGCCCGGGCCCCCGGCCCCCTCCGACATCACTGAGCCCGGGCCCCCGGCCCCCTCCGACATCACTGAGCCCGGGCCCCCGGCCCCCTCCGACACCACAGAGCCCGGACCCCAGATGTAGATGGTGGTCAGAGGAGCCCCTGGAGATGGATGTGGAGCGGAGAGGCACCTACGTTTCTCCATGTAGTGTGTTTTATGGTGTCATACGGTTGTATTACACAGTATATGATTTCTTTCCATTGTGCCGTTTTCTGCAGGTTTCAGCTTTCTCGCGGCCGCCCGCGTCTTCTATACGTTGATGCTCAGACTGGGGTTCAGTGAGTTTTACCTGCAAGGAGGAGACTGGGGCAGCGATATCACCACCGCGCTGGCACAGATGAAGCCCGAGTAAGTCACCAGCAGAAGCGTCCACTGCGCCATTTATCTACTGTATGATGTCCTCGGTTGGGTCAGTCCCTGGGAGTTGTCGTTCCTCACATTCCATGAAGGCTTCTCTTCTAGTCTCTGTACACTATGGCAGTAGTGCGCGGGGTTCAGGGGTATTGCGCGGTGTTCAGGGGTATTGCGCGGTGTTCAGGGGTATTGCGCGGTGTTCAGGGGTATTGCGCGGTGTTCAGGGTATTGCGCGGTGTTCAGGGGTATTGCGCGGTGTTCAGGGGTAGTGCGCGGTGTTCAGGGTAGTGCGCGGTGTTCAGGGGTAGTGCGCGGTGTTCAGGGGTAGTGCGCGGTGTTTAGGGGTAGTGCGCGGTGTTTAGGGGTAGTGCGCGGTGTTTAGGGGTAGTGCGCGGTGTTTAGGGGTAGTGCGCGGTGTTTAGGGGTAGTGCGCGGTGTTTAGGGGTAGTGCGCGGTGTTTAGGGGTAGTGCGCGGTGTTTAGGGGTAGTGCGCGGTGTTTAGGGGTAGTGCGCGGTGTTTAGGGGTAGTGCGCGGTGTTTAGGGGTAGTGCGCGGTGTTTAGGGGTAGTGCGCGGTGTTTAGGGGTAGTGCGCGGTGTTTAGGGGTAGTGCGCGGTGTTTAGGGGTAGTGCGCGGTGTTCAGGGGTAGTGCGCGGTGTTCAGGGGTATTGCGCGGTGTTCAGGGGTATTGCGCGGTGTTCAGGGATCTCCTGTTGCTCAGGCCCCTCGGTTCTCAGCCCTGAGGGTCTTACTCCATCTCTCGGTTCCTCAGGTCAGTGAAGGGTCTCCATTTGAACATGTATTTTATAACGAATGGAGGACTGAAGATGCTTCTGTGCCTGCTGCTCGGCCGCTATCTGCCCTGGCTGGTCGGCTTCACAAGGGAGGATGTCAGGCGCATGTACCCCTACATGGAGAAGTCGGTGTACGATCTCATGCGGGAGTCAGGATACCTCCATATTCAATCCACAAAACCGGATACAGTGGGTAAGTGTTAAACCTTATACAGCTGAGGGTTTGTTACAGTGGAGACAATCCCCTGTGAGCTAAATGCACAAGCTACATATCTGATCTGCAGGTAGTAGATCTCCTGACCACCATGTATGAGCGGCTGACGTTCTCCTCCGTCCCTCCAGGCTCCGCTCTGAATGACTCCCCGGCGGGGCTGGCCGCCTACATTCTAGAGAAGTTCTCTACATGGACCAATCCGGAGTTCAGAAAACTAGAGGACGGAGGCCTGCAGAGGTCAGTGATAACAGGGTTCACATCCAACATGTCCGGGCTCCTCCACTATATAGAGAGGGGCGGACGAACCATTGTGCGGCCACCTGGGGGACGAGAGGTCAGGTGACCACATCCAATGCGGGTGGAATTGTGCATTATGAGAAACTATTGACTGCAGGAGCGGCTCAAGCACAAGGTCCTCATCTGTGTCCATATAGATGTGCTTTATGACAAACTATTGGCTGCAGGGGCGGCACAGGCACAGGTCTGTGCCAATATAGATGTGCATTAAAAGAAACTATTGGCTACAGGAGAGGCTCATGGTCCATATTGGGCCTCACAGGAACATGGCTGACCCCCTCCGACACGGCCTCCCCTGCTGCACTTTGTTATGGTGGACTTCATTTCTCCCACACACCTTGCTCTGGCAACAAACACGGCGGAGGAGCGCGTCTTCTCTGTAGCAACTGCATCTTCAACCCAATTCCTCCTCCTCCTCCCTCGTCCTCTCCTCTTTTGGAGCGCACTCTGTCCGTATCTATTCTCCTTCCAACCTACAAGTGGCCGTCATTTTATCGACCCCCAGGTCTGACCACGGCCTTCTTTGACCAATTCTCCATCTGGCTCCTATACTTTCTCTCTGCTGACATCCCCACCATCATAATGGGTGACTTCAACATCCCCATTGACACCCAACAGTCAACAGCCTCCAAACTCCTGTCACTTGCCTCATCCTTTGGCCTCTCTCAATGGTCCTCCACAGCCTCCCACACAGACAGACACACACTAGACCTCATCTTCACCCGCCTCTGCTCCCTAACTAACCCCACAACCCCCCTCCTCCTCTCTGACCACCATCTACTTACTTTCTCATCCTTGTCCTCCTCATCTGCCCCCCATGTCCACCATCTCTCACACCCTCGCAGAAACCTCACACACGTTGACACTCACATACTCTGTGACTCTATTCTACCGCTATCCTCCATGTCCTCACTCCACGACACAGATAACGCCACAGCTTTCTACAGCTCTACACACATCAGCTATTGAGGCAGCTGCCTCTCATTCATGGCAGAACACGACAAACCAACAGACAACCCTGACACACAGACACCACTAACAATCTGCGGAGAGCGGCTAGGGTTATAGAGCGGCGCTGGAAGAAAACACTCACAAGAAGATACACAGCATTCACACCAGCAATTATTACATTCAAGTCAGCACTCACCACCACTAATCAGAATTACTTCATTACCCTGATTATCCTCTTTACTCTTTATCCCATAACTCCAGGCAGTTATTCAACACATTTAACTCCCTCCTACTTCTCCTATCTCTGCAGAAGACTCAACACACTTCACCAACAAGATCCACCAGATTAGACAAGTCTTTGCTACCCAACCACTACAACCCCCATGTATACCGGATCACTCCCCTCCCCACTAACCCTCCTCCCCTCCGTCACTGAAGGAGAATTCGCACACCTCCTCTCCAGATCGCACCTCACCACTTGTGCACTGGACCCCATCCCATCCTACCTCCTTCCCAACCTCACCACAACACTTATCCCAGCCCTAACCCACCTCTTCAACCTATCACTGACTTCTGGTACTTTTCCTTCTGCTTTCAAACATGCAACCATTACACCTGTCTTAACCCCTTCACCCCCGGGGCCTATTTTGACCTTCATGACCAGGCCATTTTTGTCAATTCTGACCAGTGTCCCTTTATGAGGTAATATCTCGGGAACGCTTCAACGGATCCTAGCGATTCTCAGATTGTTTTTTCGTGACATATTGGGCTTAATGTTAGTATTAAATTTAGGTTGATAATTTTTGCGATTATTGGTGAAAAAATTAAAAATTTGGCAAAATGTTTGAAAATGTAGCAATTTTCAAATTATGAATTTTTATTCTGCTAAACCAGAGAGTTATGTGACACAAAATAGTTAATAAATCACATTTCCCACATGTCTACTTTACATCAGCACAATTTTGTGAAAAAAAAAATTTTTGTTCGGACGTTATAAGGGTTCAAAGTTCATCAGCAATTTTTCATTTTTCCAGCAAAATTTACAAAACCATTTTTTTTTGTGACCACATCACATGTGAAGTCCCTGTGAGGGGTTTACATGACAGAAAACACCCAAAAGTGACACCATTCCAAAAACTGCACCCCTCAAGCTACTCAAAACTACATTCAAGAAGATTATTAACCCTTCAGGTGCTTCACAGGAACTAAAGCAAAGTGGAAGGAAAAAATGGCCATTTTAATTTTTCCAACAAAAATGTTCTTTTAGCCTCAATTCTTTCATTTTTACATGAGCAACAGGACAAAATGGATCCTAAAAATTGTTGGGCAATTTCTCCTGAGTACACCGATACCTCATATGTGGTCATAAACCACTGTTTGGGCACACAGCAGAGCTCAGAAGGGAAGGAGCGCAATTTGACTTTTGGAGCTAATTTTCCGTTCAAAAAGTCAAATGTCGCTCCTTCCCTTCTGAGCCCTGCCGTGTGCCCAAACAGTGGTTTATGACCACATATGAGGCATCTGTGTACTCAGGAGAAATTGCCCAACAATTTTTAGCATCCATTTTATCCTGTTCCCCATGTGAAAATGAAAAAATTGAGGCTAAAAGAACATTTTTGTAGAAAAAAAAGTACTTTTTCATTTTTACGGATGAATTTGTGAAGCACCTGGGGGTTCAAAATGCTCACCACCCATCTAGATAAATTCCCTGGGGGGTCTAGTTTCCAAAATGGGGTCTCTTGTGGGGGAGCTCCAATGTTCAGACACACAGGGAGGGGGCTCTCCAAAAGCGACATGGTGTCCGCTAAAAATTGGAGCTAATTTTTCAGTCAAATTGTTAGCGGACACCATGTTGCATTTGGAGAGCCCATGTGTGCCTAAACATTGGAGCTCCCCCACAAGTGACCCCATTTTGGAAACTAGACCCCCCAAGGAATGCATCTAGATGCATAGTGAGCACTTTGATCCCCAGGTGCTTCACAAATTGATCCGTAAGAAGGAAAAAGTACATTTGTTTTCACACAAATTTTCTTTTTTCATTTTTACGGATCAATTTGTGAAGCACCTGGGGGTTCAAAGTGCTCACTATGCATCTAAATACAGCGAAGCCCATTTTTTTTTTTTTTTTCTAGGACTAAATTTTTTAAAAAAAATGGCGTAGGGCTCCGCCATATTTTTGGTCCAGCTAGGTACAACTTGGCAGCTACGGACTGCCAGCAACCCCCAGCTGCCTCATTGTACCTGGCTGGCAACCAAAAATACAGCAAAGCCCATTTTTATTTTTTTTCTAGGACTAATTCTAGAAAAAAAATGGCGTGGGGCTCCGCCATATTTTTGGTCCAGCCAGGTACAACTTGGCAGCTACGGATTGCCACCAACCCCCAGCTGCCTTGTTGTACCTGGCTGGCCACCAAAAATACAGCAAAGCCTTTTTTTTTTCTTCTAGAACTAATTTTAGAAAAAAAATGACATGGGGCTCCGCCATATTTTTGGTCCAGCCAGGTACAACTAGGCAGCTGGGGGCTGGAATCCGCAGCATGGAGAGGCCCAAGCGTTCTGGGCCCCCCATGCTGCGAATTGCAGCCCGCAGCCGCCCCAGAAAATGGCGCATTCATTGAAGCGCCATTTTCTGGCGCTGTACCCAGACTCTTCCAGTTGCCCTGGTGCCGGTGGCAAACTGGGTAATAAAGGGCTTAATGCCAGCTTTTTATTGGCAGCTGGCACTAAGCCCGAGATTCATAATATAGGGCCAATGTTAGACCCGCCATTAGGAATCTCTGGTAAATAGTCAGAAAATACACACAGAGAAAAATCTTTTTATTTGAAAAAAAAAACACAAACAAAATTCGGACTCCATCTTTATTATAAAGATCCGACGTAGTCCACAACGAAGGTCCCACGACGCTCGATCGCCTATGACGTAGTCCACAACGAAGGTCCCACGACGCTCGATCGCCTATGACGTAGTCCACAACGAAGGTCCCACGACGCACGATCGCCTCCGACGTAGTCCACAACGAAGGTCCCACGACGCTCGATCGCCTCTGGTCAATCCAGAGACTGCAGCAAGGGATGAAGTGTCCTCTTCTTACAGTCTCTGGGGTCAGAGTTATGGTGCACTGTATGACAATGGCCTGTCATACAGTGCACCATGACTATGATCCCAGAGACTACAACAAGAAGACACTTGATCCCTTGTTGCACCCATCCATCCACCTATGCACCCATCATCCACGCACGCACACGTCTATGCACACACACATCTATGCACGCACACGTCCACACACGCACACGTCCACGCACGCACACGTCTACGCACGCACACGTCTACGCACACATCCATCTATGCACACATCCACTCACGCACACGTCTATGCACACACATCTATGCACGCACACGTCCACACACGCACACGTCCACACACGCACACGTCTACGCACGCACACGTCTACGCACACTCACGTCCACGCACGCTCATGTACGCTCACGTCCACGCATGCACCCCCTATCCATTCACCCACCATCAATTCATTCATTCATTCATACATACATAGATACATACACATACATAGATACATACATACATACACATACATACATACAAACATACACATACATACATAGATACATAGATACATAGATACATAGATACATACACATACATACATAGATACATACACACATACATACATAGATACATACATACATACATACATACATACATACATACTTACCTCCCTCGTTCCACTGATGAGCAGGAGGAGGCCGGGAGAGGAGGCGGGGCCACAGACCGGCGGGCCGGGCAGAGAAGGAGGAGCTGCAGCAGCGGCGCGGCGGCAGCAGCGGCGGGTGCACCGAAGTGTGCAGCCCGCCGCAGGAGGTGAGGGGGGGGGCCAGGCACAGGGCCCGGAGGTGGGGGCAGCCTGGGGGGGAGCACCAGCGCAGGGGAGCAGGCAGTGTTGCCGGCGGGCGCACGCGGGTGCAGCCCGCCGGCAGATACATTATAATAGAGGGGGGCGGCGGTTGGGGGGGACGGCGGGGGGGCCCTGGACAGTCCTGGAGCTGGAGGGGGGTGAGGAGGGGTGGGCACTTGCCGATCCGCCCCTCCAGATCTGATTGGAGAGCTCCAATCAGATCTGGAGGGGTGAATCCCTATGATTCCCTCCGATCGGCAGTTTCACTTTTAAACTGCCGATCGGAGGGGTCCTGGGCATGGGGGGGTTAAACCACCCCCTGTGGGGTCATCTACAGGTTGTCACAGAGCAGCAGCATCTGTGACACCTGAGTGACCCGGCTTACAGGGGGTGCAGCAGCTCAAATCTGCCAGGACGTTGTGCAACGTCCTGTGTCGGGAAGGGGTTAAAGAAGCCATCCCTCGACCCGACCTCTACATCCAGCTACCGGCCCATATCCGCTTTCAAACTTCTTGAATAGCCACACTGTCCTCTCATCCCATCTCTCATCTAACTCTCTTTGACAACCTTGAATCAGGCTTCTGCCCCCACCGCTCCACCGACCCTGCTCAGACCAAAATAACTAATGACTTACAGCCAAAGCTACAGACAGATCTCCGTCCTCCTCCTTCTAGACCTGTCCTTTGTGTGGCGCCCCTGCGACCAGGTGGCCACAGAAGGGAACTGCAGCCAGGCAGTTAAGACATAGTAAACACTACACCCTCACAGCCCACATCCCCACGCATAGAGAGGGTTCACATCCAGCTCTGAGGTCGGAGACTATATGAGACCAGAGGAGTGGTGGATGAGGAGTGGGTTGGGCACACCAGAAGGTCAGGTGACTGACAGTATATAGAGAGGGGGAGGAGTGAAGGAAGTGAGTAGGCTGAAGTAGCTGAGATGCAAAGACAGAAAGAGATTGCAGGTCCTGGAAGAGCCTAAGCTGAGGAGCGCAGACCCGTACTGAGCCAATGCGAGCCAGATGGGGGGGAAAGCCCATCCAAGATGCTGAAACCACCAGGAGTGTGATAGACAGAGAAGGGACGGTGCAACCCGTGCCCTGGACAGCAGCCGAAGCTACTAACAGCAGGTGGAGAAGCCCTCCTAGATACCGAAGGAAACAGAGGAAGGAGCCTGGCAGAGCCTCATGCTGGAGGACTGTTGCAGGCTGGGCTGGAGCAGAGTGTCAGCTCTGAAGGGGACCGACGATCCACCCGGTATCCCCAGATTCACTGACGGGGAGCTTTAGTTTCAAGCTGGAGTTCCTAACCCAAAGAACAGGCAGCTCAGTGACACACTAGGACTCACAGAAGCCCGAGTCACCGCCATACTGTTCAGTGTCCGCATACACCCGTGTAAGACGGAGAGAGAGAGTAATAGCCCGGAAAGGCACACTTAAAGACTGTGTGAGGGGTCACAAGGAGAGAGGAGCCTGGCTGCAGGAGAGAAGGGAACCCGGAAAGGGAGAATGCAACTGAATGTTAAGAACTGTGTAAAGAACTGCAGATGACCTGTAGACTGCTTGAAAGACCTTAAGTAAAGCTTTGGAAACCCTGCATTGTCTCCTGCCTGCTTCCATCTGCAGACCATTCCTCCCATACAGGCTTGCACTGGAAAGATCTCAACCTGCAGAGCCACAGCCTGTCGGCACCAACGCTGAGGAGAGATCCCTGCAGCTGCAAAGTAAGTGTGCTCCACTACACCAAATAGACTTTAACTCCTTACTGCCCCGGGGAATACAGTTCTCCCCACTGGAACTATACCATCCCCGCTGCCATTCCATCACCCCCGGAGGTTCTGCAGCAGCGGCGGCCCCTATTACCGGCCGCACCAAGTGGGTGGCGTCACCCGTGACATATCCCTTGTAAATAATTCCCCTTTTATTGTGCTGAGCCAGGGACACGGTCCGGACCAGGCCACCAGTGACATCCCCAGCAGCAGATCGGTCCGGTACCGAGTACCCCACGTCCCTTGGGGCTCCACAACCTGGCGTCACGAACAGGATCTACCCGGTCCAAAAGAATTGGACCTTGGGCGCCAAAAGAACTGTTTCTAGACTTTTCCCGCCAAAATCTGACCCTAATGGCGGCCATAAGGGACTAGCGCCATGTGCAGAGGGGGCGTTCCTAAGCCTCCCATCGTGGGCGGTCCGGTCCAAGGCGCGAAAAGAAGGTCCCGCCCTGGCTCTCCTTAACTCCGGGAGAGCCAGCTGTCACTCTCAAGGAAGAACCGCCGCCCCTAGACCCTCCTACCAAAAAGCTGGCGCGAAATGAGAAGGAAATCGTCACCAGGAGGGGGCGGAGCAGGCAACCGGAAGAGAAGCAGTCGCCATTCAGAGACACGAGGACGGAAGCGGAGGACGCACTGAAGAGCGCTCTGTGCGAGAGACCACGAGTGATCCCGGAGGGCCCACAGATTGAACCAGTGGAGGAACCCGGTCGAGGAGAGACCCCGTGTGATCGCGTAGAGATGGCGGAAGGTGGAGAAGAGCGTCCCCGCATCCTAGACACCCGGAGGGGTGTATTGCGGCTGCTGCCCCCGAGGATGACACGGGTTCAGGAAGCTAATAGAACCCGGATCCAGATAGACATCGACCGCAGCCCGAACTATGAAGTCCGGCTACAGCGACCCGGCCGGGTCGAAGAGCACGGACATGCCGCGAGCGACGCCGAAGGCCATACTGCTGTACTTGTGGATGTGAGTACCCCGCCAGCTATCGTGAACCAGGCATGGAGAGATGTCGACCCGCTCGGAGCTCTACCGGAAGGGTTCCTGAAGCTGCCGGAGCCCCTGATCCCTGCGCCAAAGACACTTGAGGTGAGAGGGGAGCAGCTGCGTTGCTGGTGGGAGCGGAGTAAAGACTGTCAAGATCTGATGGGCTTTCTAGGCGAGTCGGAAGGTGAAGTAGGCCCCGCGGAAATCATAACCCGAGAAGAATACATCCGGAGATGTGTGCGGAGGTGGGAGAAAGAGGAGGTCGAGAGGCTGGCACAGAAGCAGGAGCTGGTAGCCCGCGCCAAAGAGGCCAAGAACGTAGCCCGCCGCGACCGTGAGATTCAGGACTCCCCAAGACACGAGGGCCAGATTGTAAAGATCATCCGAGAGAGAGGTTACGCCTTCGCCCGCGAACCCGGAGGGCGGTATGACATATTTATCAATAAAAGAGAGGTGGAAGAGGAGCTCCCGCCAGACCATCCAGATCTCCAGGTCGAGATCGGCGAGTGGGTATCTTACCACATTGCACAAGGCGAGCGCGGCCCGTACGGCCTCCAAGTAAAAAGACTCTGTTTGCAACCTGACAAAGATGAAGCCTCGACTGCAGAATATTGCGAAGTGCGAGATGACTTCAATGAGCCCAGCTACACTGATGTGGCGACCAACACGGATCCTGTGATCATCTTTGAAACTCCAACCCTAACAAGAGACGCTGTTACTCAGACTCCGGAGAGTTATTTGCTGATCGACGCCCTGCAAGGACTTGAGATGTTCCCCAGAAAGAGAGGACCGCCAACACTTCCGTGGAAGGTCAAGCTGGAAGGAAAGAAGGAGTGAACACGGGTCCTTAAAGTACAGATGAAGCAAGAAGACTTGTAAGTGTGAATGTACATTGTTCCTTATTGCTCCCCCAACCTTACCTGAGTGAATGCTAGCATTCCCCTGTCTGTCTTATGTGTCTCAAACTGAACATTTGCATCATGAACAATGACGTGATACTAACTTTCTTGTAAATAGTTGAGCACACTTGTGTGCTCCCCTTTGGTTTTAAGACCAGATGCAAATGCGAAGTAATGCACGAACTCTGCATTTTGAACTTTGAAGCTGCTTTTTGAGACTTTTGCACTTTTTGAAAAGGAGAAGAGATTTTATACTTTTATACGAAGCAATGTCTTATAATGTCTTTTATGGAGAAAAGAGGGTAATGACGAGTATAAATACCCCTGCACTTATGTTTATAGTTAATGTAACGTTCCAAGAATCGTGCCTCCCGGATGGGAAGAAACCAAGAATCCATAATGTTTATTGTTGTATAATATAAAAATGTTTTCAGGGTAACCAATGTCTAGTCGCGCGCGGACGCGCTGTTTAACTCCGGGAGAATGTGGCGCCCCTGCGACCAGGTGGCCACAGAAGGGAACTGCAGCCAGGCAGTTAAGACATAGTAAACACTACACCCTCACAGCCCACATCCCCACGCATAGAGAGGGTTCACATCCAGCTCTGAGGTCGGAGACTATATGAGACCAGAGGAGTGGTGGATGAGGAGTGGGTTGGGCACACCAGAAGGTCAGGTGACTGACAGTATATAGAGAGGGGGAGGAGTGAAGGAAGTTAGTAGGCTGAAGTAGCTGAGATGCAAAGACAGAAAGAGATTGCACGTCCTGGAAGAGCCTAAGCTGAGGAGCGCAGACCCGTACTGAGCCAATGCGAGCCAGATGGGGGGGAAAGCCCATCCAAGATGCTGAAACCACCAGGAGTGTGATAGACAGAGAAGGGACGGTGTAACCCGTGCCCTGGACAGCAGCAGAAGCTACTAACAGCAGGTGGAGAAGCCCTCCTAGATATCTGAAGGAAACAGAGGAAGGAGCCTGGCAGAGCCTCATGCTGGAGGACTGTTGCAGGCTGGGCTGGAGCAGAGTGTCAGCTCTGAAGGGGACCGACGATCCACCCGGTATCCCCAGATTCACTGACGGGGAGCTTTAGTTTCAAGCTGGAGTTCCTAACCCAAAGAACAGGCAGCTCAGTGACACACTAGGACTCACAGAAGCCCGAGTCACCGCCATACTGTTCAGTGTCCGCATACACCCGTGTAAGACGGAGAGAGAGAGTAATAGCCCGGAAAGGCACACTTAAAGACTGTGTGAGGGGTCACAAGGAGAGAGGAGCCTGGCTGCAGGAGAGAAGGGAACCCGGAAAGGGAGAATGCAACTGAATGTTAAGAGCTGTGTAAAGAATTGCAGATGACCTGTAGACTGCTTGAAAGAACTTAAGTAAAGCTTTGGAAACCCTGCATTGCCTCCTGCCTGCTTCCATCTGCAGACCATTCCTCCCATACAGGCTTGCACTGGAAAGATCTCAACCTGCAGAGCTACAGCCTGTCAGCACCAACGCCGAGGAGAGATCCCTGCAGCTGCAAAGTAAGTGTGCTCCACTACACCAAATAGACTTTAACTCCTTACTGCCCCGGGGAATACAGTTCTCCCCACTGGAACTATACCATCCCCGCTGCCATTCCATCACCTCCGGAGGTTCTGCAGCAGCGGCGGCCCCTATTACCGGCCGCACCAAGTGGGTGGCGTCACCCGTGACATATCCCTTGTAAATAATTCCCCTTTTATTGTGCTGAGCCAGGGACACGGTCCGGACCAGGCCACCAGTGACATCCCCAGCAGCAGATCGGTCCGGTACCGAGTACCCCACGTCCCTTGGGGCTCCACATTTGCATTCGACACAGTCGAACACTGTCTCATATTAGATCCTCTCTTCCATTGGTATCACTGACCTTGTCCTCTCCTCGATCTCCTCCTACCTTTCCAACCGCACATTCAGCTTTTCTCACTCCCACACGACCTCCTCGCCCCATCCCCTCTCTGTTGGGGTCCCTCAAGGCTCTGTCCTGGGGCCCCTCCTTTTCTCTATCTATACCCTAGGCCACGGACAACTCATACAGCCCCATGGCTTCCAGTATCACCTGTACGCTGATGACACTCAGGTGACATCTGAGCCAGAGAGGTAGACCTATCAGCCATATCCTCCTTCTTCTCCTGTCGCTTCCTAAAACTAAATGTAGACAAAACCGACCTCATCCTCTTTCCTCCATCTCGCGCACCTTCCTTACCAGACTTATCTATCACAATAAATGACATCACACTTTGCCCTGTACCTGAAGTCCGCTGCCTCAGAGTAACCATTGACTCTGCCCTGTCCTTCAGACCACACATTTAAGCTCTCGCCACCTCCTGCCGCCTCCAACTCAAGTATATTTCCAGAATCCGTCCCTTCCTCAACCCCCACTCTGCTAAATTACTAGTGCATGCCCTCATCATCTCCCATCTTGACTACTGCAACCTCCTCCTCTGTGGCCTCCCTGCTAACACTCCTGCACCTCTTCAATCTGTCCTTAACTCTGCTGCCCGACTAATCCACCTCTCTCCTCGCTGCTCCTCCACTTCTTCCCTCTGCAAATCCCTCCACCGGCTCCCAATTCACCAGTGTATCCAATTCAAACTCCTAACATTGACTTACAAAGCCGTCCACAATCTGTCCCCCCATATATCTCTGAACTAATCTCCTGATATCATCCAACTCGTAATCTCTGATCCTCCCCAGCCCTCCTCCTTCTTTCCTCCACACTTGTACGTTCCTCATCTAACCGCCTGCAAGACTTCGCCTGAGCATCCCCCATCCTCTGGAATTCTGCACCCCAAAACGTCCACCTGTGCCCCACACTCGGAACCTTCAAGTGGAACCTGAAAACCCATCTCTTCATAACAGCCTACAACCTGCAATGATCACAGTGCCGCCTCACCACCACTGGACCCTGCGCTCCGCCGCCACTGGATCCGGCGCTCCGCCGCCACTGGACCCGCGCTCCACCGCCACCCGAGCAGACCCAACCTACTGTCTCCCTCCCCATTGCCCTGCAGAATGTAAGCCCACAAGGGCAGGGTCCTCTCTCCCCTCGGTATCGCTCTGTCATTGTTAGTTTGTTCATAGTATTTATAACTTGTTTTTGTGTGTAAACCTTTCTCATTTACAGACCATGGAATCAATGCTGCTCTAGAAGTAATGCACATCAATATTATTATTTATGAGAAACTATAAGCTGCAGGGGCAGCCCGGGCACAAGGTCCTCAACTGTCTGTAGCCACTTAGATATGCATTATGAGATACTGACTGCAGGAGCGACTCAGGAACAAGGTCCTCATCTGTCTGTGTCCATAAAGTGTGGATTATGAGAAACTATTGGCTGCAGGGGCGGCTCTGGCACAGGTCTGTGTCCATATAGACCTGTATTAAGAGAAACTCTAAGCTGCAGGAACGGCTCATGCATAAGGTCCATATTAATGTGCATCATGAGAAGCACTAAGCTGCGGCTCAGGCACTGTCACTGGGAGTACTATCTAGTCAGTGGTGGAGGAGAGGTCCAGGCTCCCTATATCCACCTGAGCCAGCACCAGTATATATAAAAACAGAAATCTCACTTTATCCCTCTTGTATCACAGGAAATACTCCCTGGACGATCTTCTCACCAATGTGATGATCTATTGGGTGACGGGATCCATTACATCCTCCATGAGGTTCTACAAGGAGTATTTCACTCGAGACGTCCAAACTTCTCCCGCAGCGAGGTAAAGAAACATCGAAAACTAGATCAGAAATTACCCAGGTTATATCGGCTGTACATATATAATTATATGCTGTACTTCGAGGAAAAAGGGATATACAGTATATCTTAACTATCAAGCAATATTCCTATAGCAGCCATTTTGTCCAGGTGTCACCATAGTCCCCTAACTCCAAGGAAAAAACCCACTCCTTTTGCCCCAAGGGTTAATTCGTCTCCTGGATCTGGTAATAAACTTGAGGATATTACCTTCCTGGCCAACTGCTGCCACACAAAGAAAGCTCCATAACAAATGGAGCCTGGTGGTAAATAAGAACCAAAGGCAATTACACAAAAGGTAGACCCCAGGACCCTGCAGAGGGGTGAGAAGTCATGTCCTTCTGCCAGGAGATTTCATAGAAGTGTCAGATGCACAGAGCCATGGAAAGAAGTATAAATATATCCCTACATGTCACTTACCTAAATATGACAATAATAAATATGACACCGAGGGTTATAGGATCATAACACACATCTGCATAACTGTATGACCTTCCTAACTATTACAAAATTAATATTGGCCAGTGGGACAACCACAGACATGTCGTGTGTTATACCATTGTAAAGCTGAAATCATAACCAAAAATATCAGAGCATTATCTTACACCTACGACGCTCCCAGGCAGAGTTATGGGAAAGACCTGCAGTCTCATAGCCATTTTTTACATATGGAAAAGCCAGACCATATGAGGTCAACAGGGGGAGGTTGTCGGTCGGGAGGAGGTTCTCATAAGGCCTCGGCCATATCTCATCAGTGTATAATTTCTTTTTTTTTTTTTTTGGAGGACCCCATTACACCTCATGGCAGAGTATACACAAGGGAACCCGGTGCCCCTACACTGTCTGAGTGGCCACCGCCAACATCAAGGAACCGGTAACTGATCACATTTGTCTGTATATCTGTGTGTATTTCCATCTATCTTTTATTTGCATATCTGACTGTAACATCTGTAATATCTTTAATACTTGTACATAAATATTATCTAGTGTGCCCATACAGTGATTAAATATATATTTTTAATCTTGAGTTGCTCTCTTATCTCGATCACAACACTACCATGTTGTTGTGCTCATTTAACATTATACGCTCCCTGGGTTAGTTTCTGACCCGCTGATTCAAGATTAAAATGATATATTTAATTGCTGTATAGGAACAGTAGAATTAATATTTTTGTGCAAATATTCTAAAGATATTACAGATGTTAGTCAGTTATGCAAATAAAAGATAAATGGAAATACACACAGCTTTACAGGCAAATGTGATCAGTTACTGGTTACTTGATACTGGTGGCCACATAGAGGCAATGTCAGACCACCTGGGACCCTTGGGTATTCTCTGCCATGTGGTGTAATGGGGGTTCTCTTCAAAATACACTGGGTTCACAACATGGTAGTGTTGTGATCGAGATAAGAGAGCAACTCAAGATTAAAAATATATATTTTTGAAGAGAACCCACACTGAGAGATATGGCAAGGGCCTTATCAAAAGGTTGTACAGTTATGAAGAATATGTGTTATGATCCTATAACTCTCTAGGTGTCATATTTATTGTCATATTTAGGTGAGTGACATGTAGTGAAATATTAATGCTTCTTTCCATGGCTTCTGTGCATCTCACACTTCTATGAAGTCTCCTGACAGAAGGACATGGCTTCTCACCTCTCTGCAGGTGTGTGGGGGTCTTCCTTTTGTGTAATTGTCTTTGGTTCTTATTTACCACCTACCTCCATTTGTTATGGAGCTTTCTTTGTGTGGCAGCAGTTGACAAGGAAGGTAATGTTGTCAGGGTAATTACCAGATCCAGGAGATGAATTAACCCTTGGGGCAAAAGGCGGGGGCTTTTTCCTTGGAGTTGGGACTATGGTGTCACCTGGACAAAATGGCTGCTGTAGGAATATTGCTTTAGAAGTCAGAATATATCCCTTTTTCCTCACACAGAGATGGCCAGGTTATCCTGGCTGTAGATATTACATGTACAGCGGTATATGATTATATATCTGTCTGTATTTCAGGACCCCCGTGTACGTTCCCACTGGTTTTGCAGCGTTCCCCTGTGAGATGGTGCACACTCCCAGGGTGTTGGCTAAAGACAAGTTCCGGAACCTTGTGACTTATACTTTTATGCCTCGTGGAGGACACTTTGCTGCTTTTGAGGAACCTGAACTTCTCGCCCGGGACATCCAGAAATTTGTATCCACAGTGGAGAAGAAGTGACCCCCCCCCCCCCCATCCTGGATTCAGGGCTTCTCCTAATAAAGTTTCCAGTTTATTACTGGTGATTGGTTGGAAGCTCCGCGGCCCTGAGCAAAACTTGTACTAAGGCCCCACATGCTATGCGGCATTTATCCTGGGGTCGGCTTAACCTCTGCAGCCCCTCACATTTTCTAACCTCTGCATTAAAAGCACCAAATAACTGAGCACTTTATTGAGAATTTACACATTTTTAATAAAAAAATAAAATGGTTATACAGTGTCCAAATAATATTTCACATATAGGAAACAAAATAATGGCATGATGTGTATCTCTGTATACAGGGAGCTCCCCCTAGTGGTGACTGCAGACAGAATCTTATCATGTATCTCTGTATACAGGGAGCTCCCCTAGTGGTGACTGCAGACAGAATTATCATGTATCTCTGATCGGTCCCTAGTGGTGACAGCAGAAGATCTATCATGTTTTCTGTATACAGGGAGCTCCCCCTAGTGGTGACTGCAGACAGAATCTTATCATGTATCTCTGTATACAGGGAGCTCCCCCTAGTGGTGACTGCAGACAGGATCTTATCATGTATCTCGTATACAGGGAGCTCCCCCTAGTGGTGGCTGCAGACAGGATCTTATCATGTGTCTCTGTATACAGGGAGCTCCCCCTAGTGGTGGCTGCAGACAGGATCTTATCATGTATCTCTGTATACAGGGAGCTCCCCCTAGTGGTGGACAGCAGACAGATCTTATCATTGTTTCTGTATACAGGGAGCTCCCCTAGTGGTGGCTGCAGACAGGATCTTATCATGTATCTCTGTATACAGGAGCTCTCCAAGCTTAGTGGTGACTGCAGACAGGGAAACTTATCATGTATCTCTGTATACAGGGAGCTCCCCCTAGTGGTGACTGCGACAATATCTTATTCAGTCTTTCCTAGTGATTAATTGGAAATGTTTGTTGATACCTGATTCATGAATATAATTCCACAATCACAGTGAGGACTGACATTGCACAATCTGGGGGAGAGGATTTTGCTTGTATAAATCCAGATCTTGGCACCATTTCTAGTCTGTGGACATTGCATCATTGCTGTCAATGAAACTCCCCGTGTGACCGGACTTTTCCTGTTCCTGTTGCACTTGGATGACTCCTGACAGTTGCAGGCGGGTGGATAACTTTTACCTTACGTTTGACAGGACAAAGGGCATCAACAGGGTAAGACGGCATGGCAGAGTGCACCATGTGGCGGCAGCTCCTGGAGAATGGCAGGTGGGAGTGGGGAGGGGGGGGCAGGTGCGCTCACATGTCCTTTTCGCTGTCGGACCCCAGTGTGTTTAGATATGCAATGATTTCCTTCTGGGATCCCAGTGGAGGGATGAAGGTGGCGATTCTCTCTCCCACAAGACAAACCTACAAGCGTCCACCTGGTGCCAGTCCCAGCAAATAAGTAACAGAGGACTTGGTAAATGCTAAAAGCGTAAAGTCATCCAACCGCGACAAAGTGCCCCCATATCTGGACAGAACCAAAAGGTGAATCACCCGCCGGGTTCATCATCAATGCTGTCACCTGTCTGTACATCCAGCCGCAGGAGGGTTCACTTACCTGATAATAATGCATCCGTCAGCAATAAAATGTACATAAGTCACCAGCCCGGGGGGCAAATGCATCCCTGCCCCCCGGCCCAGCCTGCTAACAGTCCGTAATATACAGACCTCACCCTGTGTCAGTGACTCGGGCTCCGGCTCGTTTTTGGGTTTTCTTTAGTCCCTTGTATGTTATACACTGATCTGGGTATTCCGTATATAACCCGTCCCATGGCTGGCGCTCCAGAGGGGCACGGTCTCTCCTCACCCGTATTCATACTGAGGTCTGTCCTGATACATAGTAATATTAGTGAAAGGTTCTGTACCGGGACGGAGGCTCCGCACAGCACCCCAGACAGCAAGCATCACTCCCTATGTATGTACAGTACAGATAACATTACAGTGAGGTGTGTACTGTACACCAATATATCCACTCCTCCACGGCTCACTGAGATCCACACACCACGGCGGCCATCATTATTCATACACTTCTGCTCTCCCACGTCTATGATAAATTCCCTTTTCCAACTGAGAGACGTACTCGGTCTGTGTCACACATTCCTGCCTGGATGGCGGATCTTCATCAATGTTTAGCAATCAGCTTTCTTGCTATATGTAGCAGCCTAGCAATGACCACTTTACTTCTACTGTCCACCAAGAGTTTATCCACGTACCCCAGCAGACAGACCACCGCATCCCGTGGTACACTACATTCATATGCCCCCCCCACTCTGGTAATTACCAGGAGCCGTGGACACAGCCACATCATGTGGAATAGACCTGCCGCCTGATACCCGAGTACCCCACACCCTGGGGCGACACGCCAGCTGTGGTCACAGCCACATCATGTGGAATAGACCTGCCGCCTGATACCCGAGTACCCCACACCCTGGGGCGACACGCCAGCCGTGGACACAGCCACATCATGTGGAATAGACCTGCCGCCTGATACCTGAGTACCCCACACCCTGGGGTGATACACCAGCCGTGGACACAGCCACAACATGTGGAATAGACCTGCCGCCTGATACCCGAGTACCCCACACCCTGGGGCGACACGCCAGCCGTGGACACAGCCACATCATGTGGAATAGACCTGCCGCCTGATACCTGAGTACCCCACACCCTGGGGCGACACGCCAGCCGTGGACACAGCCACATCATGTGGAATAGACCTGCCGCCTGATACCTGAGTACCCCACACCCTGGGGTGACACACCAGCCGTGGTCACAGCCACATCATGTGGAATAGACCTGCCGCCTCCAGCTTACATCTAGGGCATTCAGAATTGGGTCTCACATTGGCCGTGAACAATAGATCAGGTGATCTGTAGACTCTATATATGATATATAGCTGTGAGAGCCTCCTGGCTCACTAAGCGATAGCCTTGGCCCCATTCCGGAATGGAGTACCACGTCTCATCCTCTATGACCCTCTACCTCAGACTCCCATCTACTCTCAGCCCTGGAGGGGTGGAGGGGTACTGAAGCAGAAGAGTGTGCAATAAATCCCTATACGTCATAGCAATCCCTCCCCTCGTAGGTCTCCCTTCACACACGTATTCCAGGACCGGATCATGCTGCACTCACATCTCTGTCTAGTTTGTGTCATTTGTGAGTATTGATAGATCCCGCCATCGTACAGCCCAAATTCTAAGGATTTCCATCCTCGCCATCCAGAGTTTGGTGGACCATGTCGATTCCCTTCTCACCGCTCCACCAAACAGCCCATTTCTGTAATTTCAGCCAGATTCTCATTGTTCCACCAGGGGGGGTATCGTGTCTGGGGCGTCACCCCTCTAAGTGATTTTAGTGTCCCCCAGATTCGTTGGAGTAAGACCATAGTAGGGCATTACCTCCCAATCGCCCCCATGGATCCATCCTCCATACTCCATATTAACGGGCTTCTACCTGTTCAATTTGCCAGAATTGTTTGGACCGACGGGTGCGTTGCCTTCTGTGCCTCCTCTAACATGTTGACCCTGCGCTGCAATGTAATAGATATACAGACTCAGCAAAGCGACCCCCGTCATCCTTACTCTAACCGTAATCGAGCCTGCTTCATTCCCCGTATCAGGCCAAATCTGTTCAAACCGCCCCTGAGGAACAGACACTGGAGCATTGTGCAGAACGGAGAGCGGTGTGGGCATTAGATCATCTTTATCATGTTAATGTGACTGATACCGATAGGTGTAGTTTATTCCACACACCCGTTTTTCTTTAATAATTCCAAAAACTGGATCCAAATTCGGGTCTGAATAGGTCGTGATGGAGTCGATATCCATATACCCAGGTGTAAACCCATCTACCAGGGTGAGGCCCCCGGAGTCCACAACAGACGACATCCCAGAATCAGCGAGAACAGCGCAGATTGACACCAATGATTCTCAATCCAGATAAAAGCCCGTATTGGTCAATCAGCCTCAGCCTCATCAGCCTCACAGCCTCAATCAGCCTCATAGCCTCAATCAGCCTCACAGCCTCAATCAGCCTCACAGCCTCAATCAGCCTCAGCCTCATCAGCCTCATAGCCTCAATAGCCTCAAGCCTCAATCAGCCTCATAGCCTCAATCAGCCTCATAGCCTCAATCAGCCTCACAGCCTCAATCAGCCTCACAGCCTCAATCAGCCTCACAGCCTCAATCAGCCTCACAGCCTCAATCAGCCTCATAGCCTCAATCAGCCTCATAGCCTCAATCAGCCTCATAGCCTCAATCAGCCTCAACAGCCTCACAGCTCAATAGCCTCACAGCCTCATCACCTCACAGCCTCAATCAGCCTCATAGCCTCAATCAGCCTCACAGCCTCAATCAGCCTCATACTATGCCTCAAGCCTCAAAGCTCATAGCCTCAATCAGCCTCATAGCCTCACACTACAGCCTCAATCAGCTCATAGCCTCAATCAGCCTCACAGCCTCATAGCTCACAGCCTCACAGCCTCAATCAGCCTCATAGCCTCAATCAGCCTCATAGCCTCAATCAGCCTCATAGCCTCAATCAGCCTCACAGCCTCACAGCCTCATAGCCTCACAGCCTCACAGCCTCAATCAGCCTCATAGCCTCAATCAGCCTCACAGCCTCAATCAGCCTCATAGCCTCAATCAGCCTCACAGCCTCAATCAGCCTCATAGCCTCAATCAGCCTCATAGCCTCAATCAGCCTCACAGCCTCAATCAGCCTCATAGCCTCAATCAGCCTCACAGCCTCATAGCCTCACAGCCTCACAGCCTCAATCAGCCTCATAGCCTCAATCAGCCTCATAGCCTCAATCAGCCTCATAGCCTCAATCAGCCTCACAGCCTCACAGCCTCATAGCCTCACAGCCTCACAGCCTCAATCAGCCTCATAGGCTCAATCAGCCTCACAGCCTCAATCAGCCTCACAGCCTCAATCAGCCTCAAAGCCTCAATCAGCCTCACAGCCTCAATCAGCCTCACAGCCTCAATCAGCCTCAAAGCCTCAATCGGCCTCACAGCCTCAATCAGCCTCACAGCCTCAATCAGCCTCATAGGCTCAATCAGCCTCACAGCCTCAATCAGCCTCACAGCCTCAATCAGCCTCACAGCCTCAATCAGCCTCAAAGCCTCAATCAGCCTCACAGCCTCAATCAGCCTCAATCAGCCTCAAAGCCTCAATCAGCCTCAGCCTCAGTCAGCCTCACAGCCTCACAGCCTTAATAAGCCTCACAGCCTCAATCAGCCTCACAGCCTCAATCAGCCTCAGCCTCAGTCAGCCTCACAGCCTCAATCAGCCTCATAGCCTCAATCAGCCTCACAGCCTCAATCAGCCTCACAGCCTCAATCAGCCTCACAGCCTCAATCAGCCTCAATCAGCCTCACAGCCTCAATCAGCCTCATAGGCTCAATCAGCCTCACAGCCTCAATCAGCCTCACAGCCTCAATCAGCCTCAAAGCCTCAATCAGCCTCACAGCCTCAATCAGCCTCAATCAGCCTCAAAGCCTCAATCAGCCTCAGCCTCAGTCAGCCTCACAGCCTCACAGCCTTAATAAGCCTCACAGCCTCAATCAGCCTCACAGCCTCAATCAGCCTCAGCCTCAGTCAGCCTCACAGCCTCAATCAGCCTCATAGCCTCAATCAGCCTCACAGCCTCAATCAGCCTCACAGCCTCAATCAGCCTCAAAGCCTCAATCAGCCTCACAGCCTCAATCAGCCTCAATCAGCCTCACAGCCTCAATCAGCCTCATAGGCTCAATCAGCCTCACAGCCTCAATCAGCCTCACAGCCTCAATCAGCCTCAAAGCCTCAATCAGCCTCACAGCCTCAATCAGCCTCAATCAGCCTCACAGCCTTAATCAGCCTCAGCCTCAGTCAGCCTCACAGCCTCACAGCCTTAATCAGCCTCACAGCCTCAATCAGCCTCACAGCCTCAATCAGCCTCAGCCTCAGTCAGCCTCACAGCCTCAATCAGCCTCACAGCCTCAATCAGCCTCACAGCCTCAATCAGCCTCATAGCCTCAATTAGCCTCAGCCTCAGTCAGCCTCATAGCCTCAATCAGCCTCATAGCCTCAATCAGCCTCAATCAGCCTCACAGCCTCAATCAGCCTCATAGCCTCAATCAGCCTCATAGCCTCAATCAGCCTCATAGGCTCAATCAGCCTCAGCCTCAATCAGCCTCATAGCCTCAATCAGCCTCATAGCCTCAATCAGCCTCATAGCCTCAATCAGCCTCACAGCCTCAATCAGCCTCATAGCCTCAATCAGCCTCAATCAGCCTCACAGCCTCAATCAGCCTCATAGCCTCAATCAGCCTCATAGCCTCAATCAGCCTCACAGCCTCAATCAGCCTCAGCCTCAATCAGCCTCATAGCCTCAATCAGCCTCATAGCCTCAATCAGCCTCATAGCCTCAATCAGCCTCACAGCCTCAATCAGCCTCACAGCCTCAATCAGCCTCATAGCCTCAATCAGCCTCACAGCCTCAATCAGCCTCACAGCCTCAATCAGCCTCACAGCCTCAATCAGCCTCACAGCCTCAATCAGCCTCATAGCCTCAATCAGCCTCAATCAGCCTCATAGCCTCAATCAGCCTCAATCAGCCTCATAGCCTCAATCAGCCTCAGCCTCAGTCAGCCTCAATCAGCCTCATAGCCTCATAGCCTCAATCAGCCTCAATCAGCCTCAATCAGCCTCAGCCTCATAGCCTCAATCAGCCTCATAGCCTCAATCAGCCTCATAGCCTCACAGCCTCAATCAGCCTCATAGCCTCACAGCCTCAATCAGCCTCATAGCCTCAATCAGCCTCACAGCCTCAATCAGCCTCATAGCCTCAATCAGCCTCACAGCCTCAATCAGCCTCACAGCCTCAATCAGCCTCACAGCCTCAATCAGCCTCATAGCCTCAATCAGCCTCACAGCCTCAATCAGCCTCAGCCTCACACAGTGAAGCATCCGAGTCCTCCAAGAATAACAGGATGTCATCCGCATAGAGCGCCACCTTTTCTTCAGTCTCGCCGTACTTGAAGCCCACCAGACCCCACTCACCCCTTATTTTAGCCGCCATTGGCTCCATCACCAAAGCAAATAACAGTGAGGACAACGGGCGCCCCTGTCTAGCACCCGGGTGAAGAGCTATTGGACCAAACACAGCACCATTACCCTGATCTTAGCCATCGGCTGGGTGTACAGCAAACATAGCCACGAGGAAACTGCGGACCAAACCCCAGATGTTCCATAACCTTCCATAGAGATTCCCATCACACACAATCAAACACCTTATGGGCGTCCAACAAAGCTATGACCCTCTGCCCGCATTGTCAGCTGGTAGCTGCATATTAAAATATAATCTCCGCAGGTTCACAGCCGTGGAGCTGTCAGCCATAAAGCCCCATTGATCTGGGTGTATTAAGTTTGTCACATCTCCAGTCCACCGGTCACCAGAACCTTCACTAAAATGTCAATAGACAACAGTGAGAGGCCGGTACGACTCCGGAAGCCTCGGGGCCTTCCCCTCCTTGGGCAATCACTTCACTTTTATTTACTTACTAGATTGGGCCTGATTCTATCGCATCGAGCGATTCTATAACATGTGCGATTCTATATTACTCTAACTACTCATCACAGCACTCTCTCTCCCCTTGTGCTCTCTCCCCCCTTCTGCTGTTTCTCCCCCTGTCTGCTCTCTTTTCCACCTGTGTGCTTTCTCTCCCCCTGTGTTCTCACTCCCCATGTTTCTCCCCCTGTGTTTCTTTCCCCTTGTGCTCTCCCATCCCCCTAAGTACTCTCTCTTACCCCTTTACGCCATGTCTTCCCCCTTCCCCCTCTTGCGCCGTGTCTTCCCCCCCTTCCCTTGCACCATGTCTTCCCCCCCTTCCCCCTCTTGCGCCGTGTCTTCCCCCTTTGCTCTCTTAGGCCGTGTCTTCCCCCTTTGCTCTCTTAGGCCGTGTCTTCCCCCTTGGCTCTCTTAGGCCGTGTCTTCCCCCTTTGCTCTCTTAGGCCGTGTCTTCCCCCTTGGCTCTCTTAGGCCGTGTCTTCCCCCTTTCCCCTCTTGCACCATGTCTTCCCCCCCTTCCCCCTCTTGCGCCGTGTCTTCCCCCATCTGCGCCGTGTCTTCACCCCCCTTCCCTTGCACCGTGTCTTCCCCCTCTTGCGCCGTGTCTTCCCCCTTCTGCGCCGTGTCTTCCCCCCCCTTCCCTTGCACCATGTCTTCCCCCCTTTCCCTTGCGCCGTGTCTTCCCCCCTTTCCCTTGCGCCGTGTCTTCCCCCCTTTCCCTTGCACCATGTCTTCCCCCCCTTCCCCCTCTTGCGCCGTGTCTTCCCCCTCTTGCGTCGTGTCTTCCCCCTCTTGCGCCGTGTCTTCCCCCTCTTGCGCCGTGTCTTCCCCCTCTTGCGCCGTGTCTTCCCCCTCTTGCGCCGTGTCTTCCCCCTTCTGCGCCGTGTCTTCCCCCCCCTTCCCTTGCACCGTGTCTTCCCCCCTTTCCCTTGCACCTTGTCTTCCCCCCTTTCCCTTGCACCTTGTCTTCCCCCCTTTCCCTTGCGCCGTGTCTTACCCCCCCTCCCCCTCTTGCGCCGTGTCTTCCCCCTTCTGCGCCGTGTCTTCACCCCCCCCTTCCCTTGCACCTTGTCTTCCCCCCTTTCCCTTGCGCCGTGTCTTACCCCCCCCCCTCCCCTTCTTGCGCCATGTCTTTCTCCCCTCCCTCAAACTTACAGACAGACTGGATAGGGCTTTTACATAGTGGATTTACTGCTGGGGATTATTTAATAGCGAAATACAACAGAGCAAAATTAATCACAAATGTCAGGAGCGATTCATGATGACAAGGAAAGAGATAGAAATTACAGTAAATGGCAACAACAAAAGATACAATGACATAATGAATCAGGTAAATAGAACGTTCCGAACCAAACACTGATCCCCTGCCGCACGGTGTCGCACGGTGTCGCACGGTGTCGCACGGTGTCGCTTCTTGTCCTGGACGAGGTCGCAGCTTGTTCTGGTTTTATATATTATTTTTAATTCTTTATTTGGTTTTGTGTTTTATATGTATCTATTTTAATAATAATATTATCTTATTATCATATCCATTTTATTACTATTTTGCCACCTGCTGGTCACATCTATGTGTTACACTTTAGTCTTTTCATCCCTCTTTGGTTTCAGTCCAGGGCGTCAGACAGTTTATTAATTCTTTGTACAATATTTGATTATTTGGATAAATACCTGAGATCTGAATCCTGATCTTCTATCATCTTTCTTTTTCCTCCAGTCACCTCCAGAGTAGCAGTCAATATTCTGCTGTTACATTGTGTCTTATCCTCCAGTCACCTCCAGAGCTGCACTCACTATTCTGCTGTTACATCATGTCTTATCCTCCAGTCACCTCCAGAGCTGCAGTCAATATTCTGCTGTTACATTGTGTCTTATCCTCCAGTCACCTCCAGAGCTGCACTCACTATTCTGCTGTTACATTGTGTCTTATCCTCCAGTCACCTCCAGAGCTGCAGTCAATATTCTGCTGTTACATTGTGTCTTATCCTCCAGTCACCTCCAGAGCTGCACTCACTATTCTGCTGTTACATCGTGTCTTATCCTCCAGTCACCTCCAGAGCTGCACTCACTACTCTGCTGTTACATTATGTATTATCCTCCAGTCACCTCCAGAGCTGCACTCACTATTCTGCTGTTACATCGTGTCTTATCCTCCAGTCACCTCCAGAGCTGCAGTCACTATTCTGCTGTTACATCATGTCTTATCCTCCAGTCACCTCCAGAGCTGCAGTCACTATTCTGCTGTTACATCATGTCTTATCCTCCAGTCACCTCCAGAGCTGCAGTCACTATTCTGCTGTTACATCATGTCTTATCCTCCAGTCACCTCCAGAGTAGCAGTCAATATTCTGCTGTTACATTGTGTCTTATCCTCCAGTCACCTCCAGAGCTGCACTCACTATTCTGCTGTTACATCGTGTCTTATCCTCCAGTCACCTCCAGAGCTGCAGTCACTATTCTGCTGTTACATCATGTCTTATCCTCCAGTCACCTCCAGAGCTGCAGTCACTATTCTGCTGTTACATCATGTCTTATCCTCCAGTCACCTCCAGAGCTGCACTTACTATTCTGCTGTTACATCATGTCTTATCCTCCAGTCACCTCCAGAGCTGCAGTCACTATTCTGCTGTTACATCATGTCTTATCCTCCAGTCACCTCCAGAGCTGCACTCACTATTCTGCTGTTACATCATGTCTTATCCTCCAGTCACCTCCAGAGCTGCACTCACTATTCTGCTGTTACATCATGTCTTATCCTCCAGTCACCTCCAGAGCTGCACTTACTATTCTGCTGTTACATCATGTCTTATCCTCCAGTCACCTCCAGAGCTGCAGTCACTATTCTGCTGTTACATCATGTCTTATCCTCCAGTCCCCTCCAGAGCTGCACTCACTATTCTGCTGTTACATCGTGTCTTATCCTCCAGTCACCTCCAGAGCAGCAGTCACTATTCTGCTGTTACATTGTGTCTTATCCTCCAGTCACCTCCAGAGCTGCACTCACTATTCTGCTGTTACATCATGTCTTATCCTCCAGTCACCTCCAGAGCTGCACTCACTATTCTGCTGTTACATCATGTCTTATCTTCCAGTCACCTCCAGAGCTGCAGTCACTATTCTGCTGTTACATTATGTCTTATCCTCCAGTCACCTCCAGAGCTGCACCAACTATTCTGCTGTTACATCACGTCTTATCCTCCAGTCACCTCCAGAGCTGCACTCACTATTCTGCTGTTACATCATGTCTTATCCTCCAGTCACCTCCACAGCTGCACAAACTATTCTGCTGTTACATCATGTCTTATCCTCCAGTCACCTCCAGAGCTGCACTCACTATTCTGCTGTTACATCATGTCTTATCCTCCAGTCACCTCCAGAGCTGCACTCAGTATGCTGCTGTTACATTATGTATTATCCTCCAGTCACCTCCAGAGCTGCACTCACTATTCTGCTGTTACATCATGTCTTATCCTCCAGTCACCTCCAGAGCTGCAGTCATCATTCTGCTGTTACATCATGTCTTATCCTCCAGTCACCTCCAGAGCTGCACTCACTATTCTGCTGTTACATCATGTCTTATCTTCCAGTCACCTCTAGAGCTGCACTCAGTATGCTGCTGTTACATTATGTATTATCCTCCAGTCACCTCCAGAGCTGCAGTCACTATTCTGCTGTTACATTGTGTCTTATCCTCCAGTCACCTCCAGAGCTGCACTCAGTATTCTGCTGTTACATCATGTCTTATCCTCCAGTCCCCTCCAGAGCTGCACTCACTATTCTGCTGTTACATCATGTCTTATCCTCCAGTCACCTCCAGAGCTGCACTCACTATTCTGCTGTTACATCATGTCTTATTCTCCAGTCACCTCCAGAGCTGCACTCACTATTCTGCTGTTACATCATGTCTTATCCTCCAGTCACCTCAATAGCTGCACTCACTGTTCTGCGGTAACATCATGTCTTATCCTCCAGTCACCTCCAGAGCTGCACTCACTATTCTGCTGTTACATCATGTCTTATCCTCCAGTCACCTCCAGAGCTGCACTCACTATTCTGCTGTTACATCATGTCTTATCCTCCAGTCACCTCTAGAGCTGCACTCAGTATGCTGCTGTTACATTATGTATTATCCTCCAGTCACCTCCAGAGCTGCACTCACTATTCTGCTGTTACATCATGTCTTATCCTCCAGTCACCTCCAGAGCTGCACTCACTATTCTGCTGTTACATCATGTCTTATCTTCCAGTCACCTCTAGAGCTGCACTCAGTATGCTGCTGTTACATTATGTATTATCCTCCAGTCACCTCCAGAGCTGCAGTCACTATTCTGCTGTTACATTGTGTCTTATCCTCCAGTCACCTCCAGAGCTGCACTCAGTATTCTGCTGTTACATCATGTCTTATCCTCCAGTCCCCTCCAGAGCTGCACTCACTATTCTGCTGTTACATCATGTCTTATCCTCCAGTCACCTCCAGAGCTGCACTCACTATTCTGCTGTTACATCATGTCTTATTCTCCAGTCACCTCCAGAGCTGCACTCACTATTCTGCTGTTACATCATGTCTTATCCTCCAGTCACCTCCAGAGCTGCACTCACTATTCTGCTGTTACATCATGTCTTATTCTCCAGTCACCTCCAGAGCTGCACTCACTATTCTGCTGTTACATCATGTCTTATCCTCCAGTCACTCTCCATAGCTGCACTCACTGTTCTGCGGTAACATCATGTCTTATCCTCCAGTCACCTTCACAGTGGAGGCACGGTACTGATTAAGGTGCAAATACAGAGGAGTCAGACCACAAGTGCAATACAGAGGAGTCACCACAAGGAGCAAATACAGAGGAGTCACCGCAAGGTGCAAATACAGAGGAGTCACCACAAGGTGCAAATACAGAGGAGTCACCATATGGTGCAAATACAGAGGAGTCACGACAAGGTGCAAATACAGAGGAGTCACCACAAGGAGCAAATACAGAGGACTCACCACAAGGTGCAAATACAGAGGAGTCACGACAAGGGGCAAATACAGAGGAGTCACCACAAGGAGCAAATACAGAGGAGTCACCACAAGGTGCAAATACAGAGGAGTCACCACAAGGAGCAAATACAGAGGAGTCTCCACAAGGTGCAAATACAGAGGAGTCACCACAAGGAGCAAATACACAGGGGTCACAAAGGTGCAAATACAGAGGAGTCACCACAAGGAGCAAATACAGAGGAGTCACCACAAGGTGCAAATACAGAGGAGTCACCGCAAGGTGCAAATACAGAGGAGTCACCGCAAGGTGCAAATACAGAGGAGACACCACAAGGAGCAAATACAGAGGAGACACCACAAGGAGCAAATACAGAGGAGTCACCGCAAGGTGCAAATACAGAGGAGTCACCGCAAGGTGCAATTACAGAGGAGTTACCGCAAGGTGCAAATACAGAGAGAGTCACCACAAGGTGCAAATACAGAGGAGTCACCACAAGGTGCAAATACAGAGGAGTCACCACAAGGTGCAAATACAGAGGAGTCACCACAAGGTGCAAATACAGAGGAGTCACCACAAGGGGCAAATACAGAGGGGCCACCACAAGGAGCAAATACAGAGGTGTCACCACAAGGAGCAAATACAGAGGAGTCACCACAAGGTGCAATTACAGAGGAGTCACCACAAGGGGCAAATACAGAGGAGTCACCACTAAGGGGCAAATACAGAGGAGTCACCACAAGGTGCAAATACAGAGGAGTCACCACAAGGTGCAAATACAGAGGAGTCACCACAAGGAGCAAATACAGAGGAGTCACCACACAAGGTGCAAATACAGAGGAGTCACCACAAGGAGCAAATACAGAGGAGGTCACCACAAGGTGCAATTACAGGGAGTCACCACAAGGGGCAAATACAGAGGAGTCACCACAAGGGGCAAATACAGAGGGCCACCACAAGGAGCAAATACAGAGGGGTCACCACAAGGAGCAAATACAGAGGAGTCACCACAAGGTGCAAATACAGAGGAGTCACCACAAGGTGCAAATACAGAGGAGTCACCACAAGGAGCAAATACAGAGGAGTCACCACAAGGGGCAAATACAGAGGAGTCACCACAAGGTGCAAATACAGAGGAGTCACCACAAGAGCAAATACAGAGGAGTCACCACAAGATACAAATACAGAGGAGTCACCACAAGGAGCAAATACAGAGGAGTCACCACAAGGAGCAAATACAGAGGAGTCACCACAAGGTGCAATTACAGGAGTCACCACAAGGGGCAAATACAGAGGAGTCACCACAAGGGGCAAATACAGAGGGGCCACCACAAGGAGCAAATAGAGGAGTCACCACAAGGTGCAAATACAGAGGAGTCACCACAAGGTGCAAATACAGAGGAGTCACCACAAGGTGCAAATACAGAGGGGTCATCACAAGGAGCAAATACAGAGGAGTCACCACAAGGAGCAAATACAGAGGAGTCACCACAAGGGCAAATACAGAGGAGTCACCACAAGGAGCAAATACAGAGGAGTCACCACAAGGTGCAAATACAGAGGAGTCACCACAAGGAGAAAATACAGAGGAGTCACCACAAGGTGCAATTACAGGAGTCACCACAAGGGGCAAATACAGAGGAGTCACCACAAGGGGCAAATACAGAGGGGCACCACAAGGAGCAAATACAGAGGGGTCACCACAAGGAGCAAATACAGAGGAGTCACCACAAGGTGCAAATACAGAGGAGTCACCACAAGGTGCAAATACAGAGGAGTCACCACAAGGTGCAAATACAGAGGAGTCACCACAAGGAGCAAATACAGAGGAGTCACCACAAGGTGCAATTACAGGAGTCACCACAAGGGCAAATACAGAGGAGTCACCACAAGGGCAAATACAGAGGAGCTCACACAAGGTGCAAATACAGAGGAGTCACCACAAGAGCAAATACAAGGGTCACCACAAGGAGCAAATACAGAGGAGTCACCACAAGGAGCAAATACAGAGGAGTCACCACAAGGTGCAAATACAGAGGAGTCACCACAAGGAGCAAATACAGAGGAGTCACCACAAGGTGCAATACAGAGGAGTCACCGCAAGGTGCAAATACAGAGGAGTCACCGCAAGGTGCAAATACAGAGGAGACACCACAAGGAGCAAATACAGAGGAGACACCACAAGGAGCAAATACAGAGGAGTCACCGCAAGGTGCAAATACAGAGGAGTCACGCAAGGTGCAATTACAGAGGAGTTACCGCAAGGTGCAAATACAGAGAGTCACCACAAGGTGCAAATACAGAGGAGTCACCACAAGGTGCAAATACAGAGGAGTCACCACAAGGTGCAAATACAGAGGAGTCACCACAAGGTGCAAATACAGAGGAGTCACCACAAGGGGCAAATACAGAGGGGCCACCACAAGGAGCAAATACAGAGGTGTCACCACAAGGAGCAAATACAGAGGAGTCACCACAAGGTGCAATTACAGAGGAGTCACCACAAGGGGCAAAACAGAGGAGTCACCACTAGGGGCAAATACAGAGGAGTCACCACAAAGGTGCAAATACAGAGGAGTCACCACAAGGTGCAAATACAGAGGAGTCACACAAGGAGCAAATACAGAGGAGTCACCACAAGGTGCAAATACAGAGGAGTCACCACAAGGAGCAAATACAGAGGAGTCACCCAAGGTGCAATTACAAGAGTCACCACAAGGGGCAAATACAGAGGAGTCACCACAAGGGGCAAATACAGAGGGGCCACCACAAGGAGCAAATACAGAGGGGTCACCACAAGGAGCAAATACAGAGGAGTCACCACAAGGTGCAAATACAGAGGAGTCACCACAAGGTGCAAATCAGAGGAGTCACCACAAGGAGCAAATACAGAGGAGTCACCACAAGGGGCAAATACAGAGGAGTCACCACAAGGTGCAAATACAGAGGAGTCACCACAAGGAGCAAATACAGAGGAGTCACCACAAGATACAAATACAGAGGAGTCACCACAAGGAGCAAATACAGAGGAGTCACCACAAGGAGCAAATACAGAGGAGTCACCACAAGGTGCAATTACAGGAGTCACCACAAGGGGCAAATACAGAGGAGTCACCACAAGGGGCAAATACAGAGGGCCACCACAAGGAGCAAATAGAGGAGTCACCACAAGGTCCAAATACAGAGGAGTCACCACAAGGTGCAAATACAGAGGAAGTCACCACAAGGTGCAAATACAGAGGGGTCATCACAAGGAGCAAATACAGAGGAGTCACACACAAGGAGCAAATACAGAGGAGTCACCACAAGGGCAAATACAGAGGAGTCACACACAAGGAGCAAATACAGAGGAGTCACCACAAGGTGCAAATACAGAGGAGTCACCACAAGGAAAAATACAGAGGAGTCACCACAAGGTGCAATTACAGGGGTCACCACAAGGTGCAAATAGAGAGGAGTCACCACAAGGAGCAAATACAGAGGAGTCACCGCAAGGTGCAAATACAGAGGAGTCACCGCAAGGTGCAAATACAGAGGAGTCACCGCAAGGTGCAAATACAGAGGAGTCATCACAAGGTGCAAATACAGAGGAGTCACCACAAGGAGCAAATACAGAGGAGTCACCACAAGGTGCAAATACAGAGGAGTCACCACAAGGAGCAAATAGAGAGGAGTCACCACAAGGAGCAAATACAGAGGAGTCACCACAAGGTGCAAATACAGAGGGGTCACCACAAGGTGCAAATAGAGAGGAGTCACCACAAGGAGCAAATACAGAGGAGTCACCACAAGGAGCAAATACAGAGGAGTCACCACAAGGAGCAAATACAGAGGAGTCACCACAAGGTGCAAATACAGAGGAGTCACCACAAGGAGCGAATACAGAGGAGTCACCACAAGGTGCGAATACAGAGGAGTCACCGCAAGGAGCGAATACAGAGGAGTCACCGCAAGGTGCAAATACAGAGGAGTCACCGCAAGGTGCAAATACAGAGGAGTCACCGCAAGGTGCAAATACAGAGGAACCACCGCAAGGTGCAAATACAGAGGAGTCACCGCAAGGTGCAAATACAGAGGAGTCACCGCAAGGTGCAAATAGAGAGGAGTCACCACAAGGAGCAAATACAGAGGAGTCACCACAAGGTGCAAATACAGAGGAGTCACCACAAGGTGCAAATACAGAGGAGTCACCACAAGGAGCAAATACAGAGGAGTCACCACAAGGTGCAAATACAGAGGAGTCACCACAAGGTGCAAATACAGAGGAGTCATCACAAGGTGCAAATACAGAGGAGTCACCACAAGGTGCAAATACAGAGGAACCACCACAAGGTGCAATCTCTTTATGGAGGTCCTGAAGCTCCGTCTTCCAGGAGATTGTTCTTCACTTGGGGGATGTTGTGGTTCCCCTCCGGGGTCCTCCGGGCCTTTTCCAGCTCTTTCTTCTCTTCTGACACAATGAATCACTCTGGGGATTTGGCGTCTTCTCACATTTCTGCTCTGAAGGATTTTTTTCTCCTCCTGTGACTGAATGTTGTGGGTTCACGGCCACAGCTCCAAATGCAAATGCCGCACCTGGAATCAGCTCCAGACCTTTCATCTGTCTAACTGATGATGGATTAATGACGGAATCACCCATTAAACAGCTTCTGAGATAAATGTCCAATTACTTCTGGTCACTTGATAAAGAGCCGAAATTCCTAAACCTTCCTCCAATTAGGATGGGAATCCCCCAAATTACAGGGTCGACACTTTAAGCCCCGATTGTTACAGAACTGGATCTAGAAGATGTTTTGGGTAAATGTCCTTATATTTCTGGAGCTGAGTCCACCACCCTGCTCCTCCTCCGCAGAGACGTGACGGTGATATGCTGGCGGTGACCGGGGGACTACAACACTCAGCTACATAATGGCGGATGAGGATTATATTTCCCGCTCTGGAGCATAAACTGCTGCTCTGACAAGTGAAATAATGGAATTCATGACACTGCTGCAATGTCCAGAATGTCCACTGGGTGTCACTGTTGCCCCATGAAAGTCACCAAGTGGGCTCAGTTGCTCCCTTGTCAATTGTTCTATATTCTAGTATTGTATCATATACAGGAGCATCTCAATGTATTAGAAGATCATCAAAAAGGGACTTCATTTCAGTAATTCAATATATAAAGTGACCACATCTATTATATAGAGTCATTACACACTGAGGGAGGATGAAGGGTTAAACACCGCGCTGCTGTATTCCACCAGATCTCAAAGGGTGCATATATTGATTTATTAGTCATTGTGTTTCGGGGCTCCCTGGCCCCTTCTTCAGGACAAATTAATATCATATCGCCATGTTTCTGGGACTAATAAATCAATATTATATTCACCCTTTGATGTCTGGTGGAATACGGCAGCACAGTGTTTAATCTTTCATCGTCCCTACTTAAATTTTCTGAGATAATGACCTTTGGGTTTTCATTAATCATCAACATTAACACAAATAAACACATGAAATAGATCCCTCTGTGTGTAATGACTATATAATAGATGTGTCACTTTATGTATTGTGTGTAATGACTCTGTATATACAGACAGCAGCGAGGACGACGACTCGTGAAGACTTTGCCGCTCTCTGACGTCCTTTGTGTTTGTGGTCAGTGAATGGAAACATCCATAGTAATGTGCAGACGATGATTCCTGTCTGGACCTCGCACTTCTCATACGTTGTTACAGTTGTATCCAGTCTGCACAATCCTCTCCTGACATATATACACATGACATGTAATCCTCAGCTCCTCTGTGGAGCACTCGCCATTCCCGACGTCCTCCGCCGTCTCTGTGTCACCAGCAGCGTGATGACCTCACACCGCTGTATGTCCGGCCAGCGGGAAGGTGCGCTTTGTAATACAATCACTGCCCATTCTCCGCCGGCCCTGAGCACCGGCCCGGGGGGTAAATGCACTCTTGCCCACCAGCCCAGCCCGCCCCTGCTCCTGAGGTTATGCTCCCACCTGGCTGTTTATTTCTGCAGCAAAAAATGCATCTCCTGGCTGGAAACAAGGTGCATTTTTGAATGTGTTTTTTCTCATATGTTTCTACCATATACACACAGAGGATGAGTGAGCAGCTGCAGCTTCCTCTATCTGCACCAAAATCAGCAGGTGAAAATCCTGAAGGTGTGCACAGCGCTGCAGAAAACCCATAGACTTTGCTGCGTTTTCACTTTAATAACTGATTAAAAATGCATAAAAAACGCACCAAAATCGCTCAGTGTGCACAAAGCCCAACGGGTCTCCCCTTCACTGATACCTTGTAACACAAGAGCTCAATGCGTCAGGTCTGTACAGGTTTTCGGCCTCTGGAGATGATCATGTGGCCTCTATTCACTTACAGCAAATAAACGTCCTGAACATGGGACTGTGAGAAAGCTGCAAAACGTCTTCAGATTGTGATGATTGGTGCAGATACATAAATAAGTCCTCTATCCCCAGTACTGGGCAGATTTCAGGGTCCTGATGTCCAGCTGTCATACAACCTGAGGTCTGGCTCTTGTAGGTCAGGAGTTCTGTGTCTTGTAGGTCAGGAGTTCTGCGTCTTGTAGGTCAGGAGTTCTGGCTCTTGTAGGTCAGGAGTTCTGGCTCTTGTAGGTCAGGAGTTCTGCGTCTTGTAGGTCAGGAGTTCTGTGTCTTGTATGTCGGGAGTTCTGCGTCTGGTAGGTCGGGAGTTCTGCGTCTTGTAGGTCAGGAGTTCTGCGTCTTGTAGGTCAGGAGTTCTGCGTCTTGTAGGTCAGGAGTTCTGCATCTTGTAGGTCAGGAGTTCTGCGTCTTGTAGGTCAGGAGTTCTGCGTCTTGTAGGTCAGGAGTTCTGCGTCTTGTAGGTCAGGAGTTCTGCGTCTTGTAGGTCAGGAGTTCTGCGTCTTGTAGGTCGGGAGTTCTGCGTCTTGTAGGTCAGGAGTTCTGCGTCTTGTAGGTCACGAGTTCTGCATGTTGTAGGTCAGGAGTTCTGCGTCTTGTAGGTCAGGAATTCTGCGTCTTGTAGGTCAAGAGTTCTGCGTCTTGTAGGTCAGGAGTTCTGCATGTTGTAGGTCAGGAGTTCTGCGTCTTGTAGGTCAGGAGTTCTGGCTCTTGTAGGTCAGGAATTCTGCGTCTTGTAGGTCAGGAGTTCTGCGTCTTGTAGGTCAGGAATTCTGCGTCTTGTAGGTCAAGAGTTCTGCGTCTTGTAGGTCAGGAGTTCTGCGTCTTGTAGGTCAGGAATTCTGCGTCTTGTAGGTCAGGAGTTATGCGTCTTGTAGGTCAGGAATTCTGCGTCTTGTAGGTCAGGAATTCTGCGTCTTGTAGGTCAGGAGTTCTGCGTCTTGTAGGTCAGGAATTCTGCGTCTTGTAGGTCAAGAGTTCTGCGTCTTGTAGGTCAGGAGTTCTGCGTCTTGTAGGTCAGGAGTTCTGCGTCTTGTAGGTCAGGAGTTCTGCGTCTTGTAGGTCGGGAGTTCTGTGTCTTGTAGGTCGGGAGTTCTGCGTCTTGTAGGTCGGGAGTTCTGCGTCTTGTAGGTCAGGAGTTCTGCGTCTTGTAGGTCAGGAGTTCTGGCTCTTGTAGGTCAGGAGTTCTGCGTCTTGTAGGTCAGGAGTTCTGCGTCTTGTAGGTCAGGAGTTCTGCGTCTTGTAGGTCAGGAGTTCTGCGTCTTGTAGGTCAGGAGTTCTGCGTCTTGTAGGTCAGGAGTTCTGCGTCTTGTAGGTCAGGAGTTCTGCGACTTGTAGGTCAGGAGTTCTGCGTCTTGTAGGTCAGGAGTTCTGCGTCTTGTAGGTCAGGAGTTCTGCGTCTTGTAGGTCAGGAGTTCTGCGTCTTGTAGGTCAGGAGTTCTGTGTCTTGTAGGTCAGGAGTTCTGCGTCTTGTAGGTCAGGAGTTCTGCGTCTTGTAGGTCAGGAGTTCTGCGTCTTGTAGGTCAGGAGTTCTGCGTGTTGTAGGTCAGGAGTTCTGTGTCTTGTAGGTCGGGAGTTCTGCGTCTTGTAGGTCAGGAGTTCTGCGTCTTGTAGGTCAGGAGTTCTGCGTCTTGTAGGTCAGGAGTTCTGCGTCTTGTAGGTCAGGAGTTCTGCGTCTTGTATGTCGGGAGTTCTGTGTCTTGTATGTCGGGAGTTCTGCGTCTTGTAGGTCAGGAGTTCTGCGTCTTGTAGGTCAGGAGTTCTGCGTCTTGTAGGTCAGGAGTTCTGTGTCTTGTAGGTCGGGAGTTCTGTGTCTTGTAGGTCAGGAGTTCTGCGTCTTGTAGGTCAGGAGTTCTGCGTCTTGTAGGTCAGGAGTTCTGCGTCTTGTAGGTCAGGAGTTCTGCGTCTTGTATGTCGGGAGTTCTGTGTCTTGTATGTCGGGAGTTCTGTGTCTTGTAGGTCAGGAGTTCTGCGTCTTGTAGGTCAGGAGTTCTGCGTCTTGTAGGTCAGGAGTTCTGCGTCTTGTAGGTCAGGAGTTCTGCGTCTTGTAGGTCGGGAGTTCTGCGTCTTGTAGGTCGGGAGTTCTGCGTCTTGTAGGTCGGGAGTTCTGCGTCTTGTAGGTCGGGAGTTCTGCGTCTTGTAGGTCGGGAGTTCTGCGTCTTGTAGGTCAGGAGTTCTGCGTCTTGTAGGTCAGGAGTTCTGCGTCTTGTAGGTCAGGAGTTCTGCGTCTTGTAGGTCGGGAGTTCTGCGTCTTGTAGGTCGGGAGTTCTGCGTCTTGTAGGTCGGGAGTTCTGCGTCTTGTAGGTCGGGAGTTCTGCGTCTTGTAGGTCGGGAGTTCTGCGTCTTGTAGGTCGGGAGTTCTGCGTCTTGTAGGTCAGGAGTTCTGCGTCTTGTAGGTCAGGAGTTCTGCGTCTTGTAGGTCAGGAGTTCTGCGTCTTGTAGGTCAGGAGTTCTGCGTCTTGTAGGTCAGGAGTTCTGCGTCTTGTAGGTCAGGAGTTCTGTGTCTTGTAGGTCAGGAGTTCTGCGTCTTGTAGGTCAGGAGTTCTGTGTCTTGTAGGTCAGGAGTTCTGGCTCTTGTAGGTCAGGAGTTCTGCGTCTTGTAGGTCAGGAGTTCTGCGTCTTGTAGGTCAGGAGTTCTGCGTCTTGTAGGTCAGGAGTTCTGCGTCTTGTAGGTCGGGAGTTCTGTGTCTGGTAGGTCAGGAGTTCTGCGTCTTGTAGAACGGTACCAAAACTTTCATGGGTCTTGAGGTCCAGTTCTCATAGGTCCTGAGGTCTAAAGGCCACGTCACACACAGATATCTGTGCAGAGATTGTTTGCAGATCTCTGGTTGCAGTGAAATCATGGACACATTGCTCCATTGTACACAGCCACAAAATGTAACAATGTGTCCGTGATTTCACTGCAACCAGAGATCTGAGCACTATATCTGCACAATTATCTGTGTGTAACTCGGCTTTTACTCTGATCCTGAGGTCCAGCTGTCCTCGGTCCTGAGGTCCAGCTCTCGTAGGTCCTAAGGTCTAGCTGTCATAGATCCTGAGGTCCAGCTCTCGTAGGTCCTGAGGTCTAGCTCTCGTAGGTCCTAAGGTCCAGCTGTCATAGATCCTGAGGTCCAGCTGTCCTCGGTCCTGAGGTCCAGCTCTCGTAGGTCCTAAGGTCCAGCTGTCATAGATCCTGAGGTCCAGCTGTCCTCGGTCCTGAGGTCCAGCTCTCGTAGGTCCTAAGGTCCAGCTGTCATAGATCCTGAGGTCCAGCTGTCCTCGGTCCTGAGGTCCAGCTCTCGTAGGTCCTAAGGTCCAGCTGTCATAGATCCTGAGGTCCAGCTGTCCTCGGTCCTGAGGTCCAGCTCTCGTAGGTCCTGAGGTCCAGCTGTCCTCGGTCCTGAGGTCCAGCTCTCGTAGGTCCTGAAGTCCAGCTGTCCTCGGTCCTGCGTTCTGGCTCTCATAGGTCCTGAGTTCTGGCTCTTGTAGATCCTGAGGTCCAGCTCTCGTAGGTCCTGAGGTCTAGCTCTCGTAGGTCCTGAGGTCTAGCTCTCGTAGGTCCTGAGGTCCAGCTGTCATAGATCCTGAGGTCCAGCTGTCCTCGGTCCTGCGTTCTGGCTCTCATAGGTCCTGAGTTCTGGCTCTTGTAGGTCCTGAGGTCCAGCTCTCGTAGGTCCTGAGGCCCAGCTGTCATAGATCCTGAGGTCCAGCTGTCATAGATCCTGAGGTCCAGCTGTCATAGATCCTGAGGTCCAGCTGTCCTCGGTCCTGCGTTCTGGCTCTCATAGGTGCTGAGTTCTGGCTCTCATAGGTCCTGAGGTCCAGCTCTCGTAGGTCCTGAGGTCCAGCTGTCATAGATCCTGAGGTCCAGCTGTCATAGATCCTGAGGTCCAGCTGTCATAGATCCTGAGGTCCAGCTGTCATAGATCCTGAGGTCCAGCTGTCCTCGTTCCTGAGTTCTGGCTCTCGTAGGTCCTGAGTTCTGGCTCTCGTAGGTCCTGAGTTCTGGCTCTCGTAGGTCCTGAGTTCTGGCTCTCGTAGGTCCTGAGTTCTGGCTCTCGTAGGTCCTGAGTTCTGGCTCTCGTAGGTCCTGAGTTCTGGCTCTCGTAGGTCCTGAGGCCCAGCTTTCGCCGGTCCTGAGGTCCAGCTCTCGTAAGGTCCAGAGGTCCGGCTCTTGTAGGTCCTGAGGTCCAGCTTTCATAGATCCTAAGGTCCAGCTGTCCTCGGTCCTGAGTTCTGGCTCTCATAGGTCCTGAGGTCCAGTTCTTGTAGGTCCTGAGTTCTGGCTCTCATAGGTCCTGAGTTCTGGCTCTCGTAGGTACCGATGCCCAGCTCTTGTCGGTCTTGAGGTCCAGCTCTCGTTAGGTTCAGAGGTCTGGCTCTCATAGGTCCTGAGGTCCAGCTGTCGTAGGTCCTGAGGTTTTAGCTTTCGCTGGTCCTGAGGTCCAGCTCTCGTAGGTACCGTGGTCTAGCTCTCATAGGTCCTGAGGTCCGGCTCTGATAGGTACCAAGGTCTAGATCTCATAGGTCCTGAGGTCCGACTCTCGTAGGTACCGAGGTCTAGCTGTCATAGGCCCTGAGGTCCGGCTCTAATAGGTACCGAGGTCTAGATCTCATAGGTCCTGAGGTCCGGCTCTAATAGGTACCGAGGTCTAGATCTCATAGGTCCTGAGGTCCGGCTCTAATAGGTACCGAGGTCTAGCTGTCATAGGTCCTGAGGTCCGGCTCTAATAGGTACCGAGGTCTAGCTCTCATAGGTCCTGAGGTCCGGCTCTAATAGGTACCGAGGTCTAGCTCTCATAGGTCCTGAGGTCCGGCTCTGATAGGTACCAAGGTCTAGATCTCATAGGCCCTGAGGTCCGGCTCTCGTAGGTCCTGAGGTCTAGCTGTCATACATTCTGATGTCCAGCTCTCGTAGGCCCTGAGCTCCGGCTCTCGTGGGTTCTGAGGTTCAAAGCTACTAGGTCCTGAGGTCCAGCTCTTATAGGTCCTGAGGTACAGCTCTTATAGGTCCTGAGGTACAGCTCTTATAGGTCCTGAGGTACAGCTCTTATAGGTCCTGAGGTCCAGCTCTTATAGGTCCTGAGGTACAGCTCTTATAGGTCCTGAGGTACAGCTCTTATAGGTCCTGAGGTCCAGCTCTTATAGGTCCTGAGGTACAGCTCTTATAGGTCCTGAGGTACAGCTCTTATAGGTCCTGAGGTACAGCTCTTATAGGTCCTGAGGTACAGCTCTTATAGGTCCTGAGGTACAGCTCTTATAGGTCCTGAGGTACAGCTCTTATAGGTCCTGAGGTACAGCTCTTATAGGTCCTGAGGTACAGCTCTTATAGGTCCTGAGGTACAGCTCTTATAGGTCCTGAGGTCTGGCTCTCATGATTCTGAGACATATCTCTAGTAAGTTCTTAGGTCCAGCTCTCATAGGTCCTGAGATCCGGCTCTCGTAAGTCCTGAATTCCAGCTCTTATAGCTCCCGACGTCGTGCTCTTGTAGGTATTGAGGTCCAGTTTTCGTAGTGCTGATGTACAGTTCTCGAAGGTTCATCTCTCATAGGTCCTGAGGTCTGGCTCTTGTAGGTCCTGAGGTCTGGCTCTTGTAGGTCCTGAGGTCTGGCTCTTGTAGGTCCTGAGGTCTGGCTCTTGTAGGTCCTGAGGTCTGGCTCTTGTAGGTCCTGAGGTCTGGCTCTTGTAGGTCCTGAGGTCTGGCTCTTGTAGGTCCTGAGGTCTGGCTCTTGTAGGTCCTGAGGTCTGGCTCTTGTAGGTCCTGAGGTCTGGCTCTTGTAGGTCCTGAGGTCTGGCTCTTGTAGGTCCTGAGGTCTGGCTCTTGTAGGTCCTGAGGTCTTGCTCTTGTAGGTCCTGAGGTCTGGCTCTTGTAGTTCCTGACGTCTTACTCTTGTAGGTCCTGAGGTCCAGTTTTCATAGGTCCTGAGGTCCAGTTCTCGAAGGGTCATCTGGTCTCTCATAGGTCCTGAGGTCTGGCACTTGTGGTTCCTGAGGTCAGCACCTGTGGGTCCTGAGATCCAGTTCCTGGCAGTCCTGAGGGTCAGCTGTTACAAGTCTTGAGGTCCGGCTCTCATGGGTCCCAGGGTCCAGTGCTCGTAGGTCCTGAGCTCATGGGTCCCAGGATCCAGTGCTCGTAGGTCCTGAGGTCCGGCCCTCATGGGTCCCAGGGTCCAGTGCTCGTAGGTCCTGAGGTCCGGCCCTCATGGGTCCCAGGGTCCAGTGCTCGTAGGTCCCAGGGTCCAGTGCTCGTAGTACCTGAGGTCCGGCTCTCATGGGTCCCAGGGTCCAGTGCTCGTAGTTCCTGAGGTCCGGCCCTCATGGGTCCCAGGGTCCAGTGCTCGTAGGTCCTGAGGTCCGGCCCTCATGGGTCCCAGGGTCCAGTGCTCGTAGGTCCCAGGGTCAAGTGCTCGTAGTACCTGAGGTCCGGCTCTCATGGGTCCCAGGGTCCAGTGCTCGTAGGTCCTGAGGTCCGGCTCTCATGGGTCCCAGGGTCCAGTGCTCGTAGGTCCTGAGCTCATGGGTCCCAGGGTCCAGTGCTCGTAGTACCTGAGGTCCGGCTCTCATGGGTCCCAGGGTCCAGTGCTCGTAGGTCCTGAGGTCCGGCTCTCATGGGTCCCAGGGTCCAGTGCTCGTAGGTCCTGAGGTCCGGCTCTCATGGGTCCCAGGGTCCAGTGCTCGTAGGTCCTGAGCTCATGGGTCCCAGGGTCCAGTGCTCGTAGGTCCTGAGGTCCGGCCCTCATGGGTCCCAGGGTCCAGTGCTCGTAGGTCCCAGGGTCCAGTGCTCGTAGTACCTGAGGTCTGGCTCTCATGGGTCCCAGGGTCCAGTGCTCGTAGGTCCCAGGGTCCAGTGCTCGTAGTACCTGAGGTCCGGCTCTCATGGGTCCCAGGGTCCAGTGCTCGTAGGTCCTGAGGTCCGGCTCTCATGGGTCCCAGGGTCCAGTGCTCGTAGGTCCTGAGGTTCAGCTCTCGTGTACCCTGAGGGCCAGTTATCGGGGCTTGTGAGGTCCAGTTCTCATAATACATAATGTATATAACTAGAGAAAACAGTATGTAACATCTGGGGGTGAATACGTTTACATGGGACTGCCTGTCCTGGACGCTGCAGGGAACCGCGCTGAGTTTCCGCTGCTTGTTTTGCTCGGTGGTTGATGAAGGAGCAGATATCGCTTTTGGCTAATAAGAGAGTGAGAAACGCAGCGAGATCCGAACACGTTATTATTACAGGACGCTGCGACGTTCCCGGGCGTCTGATCACAGTCAGAATAAAGTGTCTGCACTGTTTATCATTAATGTTCCTGGCGAAGAGACCGGATAAACAGAACATCTGCCCGCAGCACATTCTGCTACTCCAGTCACCTCCAGAGCTGCACTCACTATTCTGCTGTTACATTGTGTCTTACCCTCCAGTCACCTCCAGAGCTGCACTCACTATTCTGTTGTTACATCGTGTCTTATCCTCCAGTCACCTCCAGAGCTGCAGTCACTATTCTGCAGTTACATCGTGTCTTATCCTCCAGTCACCTCCAGAGCTGCACTCACTATTCTGCTGTTACATCATGTCTTATCCTCCAGTCACCTCCAGAGCTGCACTCACTATTCTGCTGTTACATCATGTCTTATCCTCCAGTCACCTCCAGAGCTGCTGTCACTATTCTGCTGTTACATCATGTCTTATCCTCCAGTCACCTCCAGATCTGCAGTGACTATTCTGCTGTTACATCATGTCTTATCCTCCAGTCACCTCCAGAGCTGCAGTCACTATTCTGCTGTTACATCATGTCTTATCCTCCAGTCACCTCCAGACCTGCACTCACTATTCTGCTGTTACATCATGTCTTATCCTCCAGTCACCTCCAGAGCTGCAGTCACTATTCTGCTGTTACATCATGTCTTATCCTCCAGAGCTGCAGTCACTATTCTGCTGTTACATCATGTCTTATCCTCCAGTCACCTCCAGAGCTGCACTCACTATTCTGCTGTTACATCATGTCTTATCCTCCAGTCACCTCCAGATCTGCACTCACTATTCTGCTGTTACATCATGTCTTATCCTCCAGTCACCTCCAGAGCTGCACTCACTATTCTTCTGTTACATCATGTCTTATCCTCCAGTCCCCTCCAGAGCTGCACTCACTATTCTGCTGTTACATCATGTCTTATCCTCCAGTCACCTCCAGATCTGCACTCACTATTCTGCTGTTACATCATGTCTTATCCTCCAGTCACCTCCAGAGCTGCACTCACTATTTTGCTGTTAAATCATGTCTTATCCTCCAGTCACCTCCAGAGCTGCACTCACTATTCTGCTGTTACATCATGTCTTATCTTCCAGTCACCTCCAGAGCTGCAGTCACTATTCTGCTGTTATATCATGTCTTATCCTCCAGTCACCTACAGAGCTGCACTCACTATTCTGCTATGACATCATGTCTTTTCCTCCAGTCATCTCCAGAGCTGCACTCACTATTCTGCTGTTACATCGTGTCTTATCCTCCAGTCACCTCCAGAGCTGCACTCACTATTCTGCTGTTACATCATGTCTTATCCTCCAGGTACCTCCAGAGCTGCACTCACTATTCTGCTGTTACATCATGTTTATCCTCCAGTCACTCCAGAGCTGCACTTACTATTCTGCGTACATCATGTCCTTTCCTCAGTCATTCAGACTGCACTCTATTCTGCCATTACATCTGTTATCCTCCAGTCACTCCAGAGCTGCACTGTCACTATTTGCTGTTACATCATGTCTTATCCTCCAGTCACCTCCAGAGTGCACTCACTATTCTGCTGTTCATTGTGTCTTATCCTCTAGTCACCTGGGTGCATCATACTGGTTGTGGTGACTGGTTGTCGGTGACGGTGACGGTCTGACTGGTGTGGTGACTGGTTGTGACTGGCTGTCGTGGGGCGGTGACTGGTTGTCGTGGGGTCCGGTGACTGGTTGTCGGGGGTGTACTGGTTGTTGCGGCTGGTGTGTTGTGCGTGGTTGGTGATGGTTGTCGGGGCGGTGACTGGTTGTGGGGTGACTGGTTGTCGGGGTCAGTGATGGTTGTTGGTGACTGGTTGTCGGTGACTGTTTGTCGGGGTCAGTGATGGTTGTTGGTGACTGGTTGTCGGGACTGGTTTCGGGTCAGTGATGGTTGTTGGTGACTGGTTGTGCGGTGACTGGTTGTCGGGGGTCGGTGACTGTGGTTGTCGGTGACGTGATGGTTGTCGGGGGTCACGGTGACTGGTTGTTGGGACTGGTTGTCGTGACTGGTTGTCGGGGGTCAGTGAGTGGTTGTTGGTGACTGGTTGTTGGTGACTGGTTGTCGGGGGTAGTGAGTGGTTGTCGGTGACTGGTTGTCGGGAACGGTGACTGGTTGTCGGGGGACGGTGACTGGTTGTCGGTGACTGGTTGTGGGACGGTGACTGGTTGTCGGGGTCAGTGACTGGTTGTTGGTGACTGGTTGTCGGTGACTGGTTGTCGGGGGACGGTGACTGGTTGTCGGGGACGGTTGTCGGTTGACGTGTGTTGTCGGGGGACGTGATGGTTGTCGGGGGACGGTGACTGGTTGTCGGGGGACGGTGACTGGTTGTCGAGGGTCAGTGACTCGTTGTTGGTGACTGGTTGTCGGTGACTGGTTGTCGGGGGACGGTGACTGGTTGTCGGGGGTCGGTGACTGTTGTTGATGACTGGTTGTCGGTGAGCTGTTGTCGGGGTACCGGTGACTGTTTTGCGGGGACGTGACTGTTGTTGGTGACTGTGTTGTCTGGTGTACTGTTGTCGGGGACTGGTGACTGACTGTTGTTGGTGACTGTTGTCGGTGATGTTTCGGGGGACGTGACTGGTTTCGTGCGTCATGACTGTTGTTGGTGATGGTTGTCGGTGACTGGTTGTCGGGACGGTTGACTGTTGTTGGTGACTGGTTGTCGGTGACTGTTGTCGGGGGTCAGTGACTGTTGTTGGTGACTGGTTGTCGGGGTCAGTGACTGGTTGTTGGTGATGTTGTTGGTGACTGGTTGTCGGGGACGTGACTGTTTTTGGTGACTGTTGTCGTGACTGGTTGTCGGGGTCAGTGACTGGTTGTTGGTGACTGGTTGTTGTGACTGGTTGTCGGGGGACGTGACTGTTGTTGGTGACTGTTGTCGGTGACTGGTTGTCGGGTCAGTGACTGGTTGTTGGTGACTGGTGTTGGTGACTGGTTGTCGGGGACGGTGACTGGTTGTTAGTGACTGTTGTCGGTGACTGGTTGTCGGGGGTCAGTGACTGGTTGTTGGTGACTGTTGTCGGTGACTGGTTGTCGGGGGTCGTGACTGGTTGTTGGTGACGGTTTCGGTGACTGGTTGTCGGGGGCGGTGACTGGTTGTCGGGGGTCAGTGACTGGTTGTTGGTGACTGGTGTCGGTGACTGGTTGTCGGGGGACGGTGACTGGTTGTGGTGACTGGTTGTCGTGACTGGTTGTCGGGGGTCAGTGACTGGTTGTTGGTGACTGGTTGTCGGGGGTCAGTGACTGGTTGTTGGTGACGTGGTTGTTGGTGACTGGTTGTCGGGGGACGTGACTGGTTGTTGGTGACTGGTTGTCGGTGACTGGTTGTCGGGGGTCAGTGACTGGTTGTTGGTGCTGGTTGTTGGTGACTGGTTGTCGGGGACGGTGACTGGTTGTTGGTGACTGGTTGTCGGTGACTGGTTGTCGGGGGTCAGTGATGGTTGTGACTGGTTGTTGGTGACTGGTTGTGGTGACTGGTTGTCGGGGTCGGTGACTGGTTGTTGGTGACTGGTTGTCGGGGGTCAGTGACTGGTTGTTGGTGACTGGTTGTCGGGTATGACTGGTTGTTGGTGACTGGTTGTCGGGGGACGGTGACTGGTTGTCGGGGGTCAGTGACTGGTTGTTGGTGACTGGTTGTCGGGGGACGGTGACTGGTTGTCGGGGGTCAGTGACTGGTTGTTGGTGACTGGTTGTCGGTGACTGGTTGTGTCGGGGGACGGTGACTGGTTGTTGGTGACTGGTTGTCGGTGACTGGTTGTCGGGGTCAGTGACTGGTTGTTGGTGACTGGTTGTCGGGGTCAGTGACTGGTTGTTGGTGACTGGTTGTTGGTGACTGGTTGTCGGGGGACGGTGACTGGTTGTTGGTGACTGGTTGTCGGTGACTGGTTGTCGGGGGTCAGTGACTGGTTGTTGGTGACTGGTTGTTGGTGACTGGTTGTCGGGGGACGGTGACTGGTTGTTGGTGACTGGTTGTCGGTGACTGGTTGTCGGGGGTCAGTGACTGGTTGTTGGTGACTGGTTGTTGGTGACTGGTTGTCGGGGGACGGTGACTGGTTGTTGGTGACTGGTTGTCGGTGACTGGTTGTCGGGGGTCAGTGACTGGTTGTTGGTGACTGGTTGTTGGTGACTGGTTGTCGGGGGTCAGTGACTGGTTGTTGGTGACTGGTTGTCGGTGACTGGTTGTCGGGGGTCAGTGACTGGTTGTTGGTGACTGGTTGTTGGTGACTGGTTGTTGGTGACTGGTTGTTGGTGACTGGTTGTCGGGGGTCGGTGACTGGTTGTTGGTGACTGGTTGTTGGTGACTGGTTGTCGGGGGTCGGTGACTGGTTGTTGGTGACTGGTTGTCGGGGGTCGGTGACTGGTTGTTGGTGACTGGTTGTTGGTGACTGGTTGTCGGGGGTCGGTGACTGGTTGTTGGTGACTGGTTGTCGGGGGTCAGTGACTGGTTGTTGGTGACTGGTTGTCGGGGGTTGGTGACTGGTTGTTGGGGGTAGGTCTGGTTGTCGGTATCCAGTGACTGGTTGTCGGTGACTGGTTGTTGGGGGTCGGTGACTGGTTGTTGGGGGTAGGTCTGGTTGTCGGTATCCAGTGACTGGTTGTCGGTGACTGGTTGTTGGGGGTCGGTGACTGGTTGTTGGGGGTAGGTCTGGTTGTCGGTATCCAGTGACTGGTTGTCGGGTGACGTCATACCTTCGCTTTGTAGCTTTACACATTTGGGGGCGGGACCGTCCATTCAGAGATAAAAGGAAGTGACGTCAGGTGTGGGCGGTCCGCTCTATGTGCTGTGAGGTCACTTCCTGGTTACAGGACGCGTTGCTGTGGAGACCGGTCGCTTTCTGGTTACTGTCTCCAGGGTGACGGCAGAGTGGAGATGGACGCGGAGCAGCTGCAGGCCTGTGTGGAGCTGGTGAGCGGCTGCGGCCTGAGCCCGGAGCACAGTGCGGCCCTTACCGCCTCCCTGCGGCTGCTGCGGAGAGACCTGAGGCTGAGCCGGGCCGAGCTGTGGGGGAAGATCCTGGGGGTCCGCGGGGACTATTACATCGCACAAGGGACCGAGGGCGGAGAACAGCTGACAGGCCGGAGGACCTTCTACAGGTGAGAGGGGCCCTAACACTGGGGGCCCCAATACACACAGGCCGGAGGACCTTCTACAGGTGAGAGGGGCCCTAACACTGGGGGGCCCAATACAGACAGGCCGGAGGACCTTCTACAGGTGAGAGGGGCCCAATACACACAGGCCGGAGGACCTTCTACAGGTGAGAGGGGCCCTAACACTGGGGGCCCAATACAGACAGGCCGGAGGACCTTCTACAGGTGAGAGGGGCCCAATACACACAGGCCGGAGGACCTTCTACAGGTGAGAGGGGCCCTAACACTGAGGGCCCAATACAGACAGGCCAGAGGACCTTCTACAGGTGAGAGGGGCCCTAACACTGGGGGCCCAATACAGACTGGCCGGAGGACTTTCTACAGGTGAGAGGGGCCCTAACACTGAGGGCCCAATACAGACAGGCCAGAGGACCTTCTACAGGTGAGAGGGGCCCAATACACACAGGCCGGAGGACCTTCTACAGGTGAGGGGCCCTAACACTGAGGGCCCAATACAGACAGGCCAGAGGACCTTCTACAGGTGAGAGGGGCCCAATACACACAGGCCGGAGGACCTTCTACAGGTGAGAGGGGCCCTAACACTGAGGGCCCAATACAGACAGGCCAGAGGACCTTCTACAGGTGAGAGGGGCCCAATACAGACTGGCTGGTGACCTTCTACAGGTGAGAGGGGCCCTAACACTGAGGGCCCAATACAGACTGGCCGGAGGACTTTCTACAGGTGAGAGGGGCCCTAACACTGGGGGCCCAATACAGACAGGCCGGAGGACCTTCTACAGGTGAGAGGGGCCCTAACACTGAGGGCCCAATACAGACAGGCCAGAGGACCTTCTACAGGTGAGAGGGGCCCAATACAGACTGGCTGGTGACCTTCTACAGGTGAGGGGCCCTAACACTGAGGGCCCAATACAGACAGGCCGGAGGACCTTCTACAGGTGAGAGGGGCCCAATACACACAGGCCGGAGGACCTTCTACAGGTGAGAGGGGCCCTAACACTGGGGGCCCAATACAGACTGGCCGGAGGACTTTCTACAGGTGAGAGGGGCCCTAACACTGAGGGCCCAATACAGACAGGCCAGAGGACCTTCTACAGGTGAGAGGGGCCCAATACAGACTGGCTGGTGACCTTCTACAGGTGAGAGGGGCCCTAACACTGGGGGCCCAATACAGACTGGCCGGAGGACTTTCTACAGGTGAGAGGGGCCCTAACACTGGGGGCCCAATACAGACAGGCCGGAGGACCTTCTACAGGTGAGAGGGGCCCTAACACTGGGGGCCCAATACAGACAGGCCGGAGGACCTTCTACAGGTGAGAGGGGCCCTAGAACCAAGGAGACTGGGGGGCCCCAATACCGAGAGGCCGGAGGACCTTCTACTGGTGAGAGGGGCCCCAGAACTAAGGAGACTGGGGGGCCCCAATACAGACAGGCCGGAGGACCTTCTACAGATGAGAGGGGCCCTAACACTGGGGGCCCCAATACAGACAGGCCGGAGGACCTTCTACAGGTGAGAGGGGCCCTAACACTGGGGGCCCCAATACAGACAGGCCGGAGGACCTTCTACAGGTGAGAGGGGCCCTAACACTGGGGGCCCCAATACAGACAGGCCGGAGGACCTTCTACAGGTGAGAGGGGCCCTAACACTGGGGGGCCCAATACAGACAGGCCGGAGGACCTTCTACAGGTGAGAGGGGCCCAATACAGACTGGCCGGTGACCTTCTACAGGTGAGAGGGGCCCTAACACTGGGGGCCCAATACAGACAGGCCGGAGGACCTTCTACAGGTGAGAGGGGCCCTAACACTGAGGGCCCAATACAGACAGGCCAGAGGACCTTCTACAGGTGAGAGGGGCCCTAACACTGGGGGCCCAATACAGACTGGCCGGAGGACTTTCTACAGGTGAGAGGGGCCCTAACACTGAGGGCCCAATACAGACAGGCCAGAGGACCTTCTACAGGTGAGAGGGGCCCAATACACACAGGCCGGAGGACCTTCTACAGGTGAGAGGGGCCCTAACACTGGGGGCCCAATACAGACAGGCCGGAGGACCTTCTACAGGTGAGAGGGGCCCTAACACTGAGGGCCCAATACAGACAGGCCAGAGGACCTTCTACAGGTGAGAGGGGCCCAATACAGACTGGCTGGTGACCTTCTACAGGTGAGAGGGGCCCTAACACTGAGGGCCCAATACAGACTGGCCGGAGGACTTTCTACAGGTGAGAGGGGCCCTAACACTGGGGCCCAATACAGACCGGCCGGAGGACCTTCTACAGGTGAGAGGGGCCCTAACACTGAGGGCCCAATACAGACAGGCCAGAGGACCTTCTACAGGTGAGAGAGGCCCAATACAGACTGGCTGGTGACCTTCTACAGGTGAGAGGGGCCCTAACACTGGGGCCCAATACAGACTGGCCGGAGGACTTTCTACAGGTGAGAGGGGCCCTAACACTGGGGGCCCAATACAGACAGGCCGGAGGACCTTCTACAGGTGAGAGGGGCCCTAACACTGGGGGCCCAATACAGACAGGCCGGAGGACCTTCTACAGGTGAGAGGGGCCCTAACACTGGGGGCCCAATACAGACAGGCCGGAGGACCTTCTACAGGTGAGAGGGGCCCTAACACTGGGAGAATGGAGGACATTTTACAGGTGAGAGGGGGCCCTGGAACCGAGTAGACTGGGGCCCAATACAGACAGGCCGGAGGACCCGAGACTAGGGGGCCCCAAGACTGGGAGGCCGGAGGTCCTTCTACAGGTGAGAGGGGTCCCAACACAGAGGTGATGAGGCGCTGACCTGTCTCCCCCTTTTTTGCAGCTTGAATTGTCTGGATTGGTGCCTCCTTACTCCGCCCACCGATGACATCATCAGAGAGGCGCAGAGCATTACGGGGCGTTTCATCGGAGACCCCGCCCATGAATACGAGCTGACAGTCCGCAGGAAGGCGGGGAGGGGAGAGAGTCGTCCGAGGAGGAGGTGACGGTAAGCCGACATTTGCAGGGTGTTCACTATGGGAGGCGTCTGTATGTAGGGGCGTCTGGTGGAGGAGACGTCTGTATATAGGCGCGTCTGGTGGAGACGTCTGTATGTAGGGGTGTCTGGTGGAGACGTCTGTATGTAGGGGCGTCTGTATATAGGGACGTCTGTATGTAGGGGCGTCTGTATATAGGGGCGTATGTAGGAGACGTCTGTATGTAGGGGCGTCTGTATATAGGGACGTCTGGTGGAGACGTCTGTATGTAGGGGCGTCTGGTGGAGACGTCTGTATGTAGGGGCGTCTGTATATAGGGGCGTCTGGTGGAGACGTCTGTATGTAGGGGCGTCTGTATATAGGGACGTCTGGTGGAGACGTCTGTATGTAGGGGCGTCTGGTGGAGACGTCTGTATATAGGGACGTCTGGTGGAAACGTCTGTATGTAGGGGCGTCTGTATATAGGGACGTCTGTATGTAGGGGCATCTGTATATAGGGGCGTCTGGTGGAGACGTCTGTATCTAGGGGCGTCTGGTGGAGACGTCTGTATGTAGGGGCATCTGTATATAGGGACGTCTGGTGGAGACGTCTGTATGTAGGGGCGTCTGGTGGAGACGTCTGTATGTAGGGGCGTCTGTATATAGGGGCGTCTGGTGGAGACGTCTGTATGTAGGGGCGTCTGTATATAGGGGCGTCTGGTGGAGACGTCTGTATGTAGGGGCGTCTGGTGGAGACGTCTGTATGTAGGGGTGTCTGTATATAGGGGCGTCTGGTGGAGACGTCTGTATGTAGGGGCGTCTGTATATAGGGCGTCTGGTGGAGACATCTGTATGTAGGGGCGTCTGTATGTAGGGGCGTCTGGTGGAAACGTCTGTATGTAGGGGCATCTGTATGTAGGGGCGTCTGTATATAGGGGCGTCTGGTGGAGACGTCTGTATGTAGGGGCGTCTGTATATAGGGCGTCTGGTGGAGACGTCTGTATGTAGGGGCGTCTGTATATAGGGGCGTCTGGTGGAGACGTCTGTATGTAGGGGCGTCTGGTGGAGACGTCTGTATATAGGGGCGTCTGGTGGAGACGTCTGTATGTAGGGGCGTCTGTATATAGGGGCATCTGGTGGAAACGTCTGTATGTAGGGGCGTCTGTATATAGGGCGTCTGGTGGAGACATCTGTATGTAGGGGCGTCTGTATGTAGGGGCATCTGGTGGAAACGTCTGTATGCTGTATGTAGGGGCGTCTGTATGTAGGGGCGTCTGGTGGAGACGTCTGTATGTAGGGGCATCTGTATGTAGGGGCGTCTGGTGGAAACGTCTGTATGTAGGGGCGTCTGTATGTAGGGGCGTCTGGTGGAAACGTCTGTATGTAGGGGCGTCTGTATGTAGGGGCGTCTGTATGTAGGGGCGTCTGGTGGAGACGTCTGTATGTAGGGGCGTCTGTATGTAGGGGCGTCTGTATGTAGGGGCGTCTGTATGTAGGGGCGTCTGGTGGAGACGTCTGTATGTAGGGGCGTCTGTATGTAGGGGCGTCTGGTGGAGGCGTCTGTATGTAGGGGCGTCTGGTGGAGGTGTCTGTATGTAGGGGCGTCTGGTGGAGACGTCTGTATGTAGGGGCGTCTGTATGTAGGGGCGTCTGGTGGAGGCGTCTGTATGTAGGGGCGTCTGGTGGAGACGTCTGTATGGGGGGAGACGTCTGCTGGAGACTTTGTCATTTGTTCCCCATGTTCTTCCTCAGAATCACATTAAGGAGGAGACTCGTCTGATCGGCACAATCGCCCTGATTGATCGAGAGGCCGTGGTCGTCCCCCGAGGAGCCTTCACCAAGAACCCCCTGGGACGGGTCACCGTGAACCACAGCTTCCGCGGTAAGCAGAGCCGGGCGGGCGGAGGCCGTGGTCCTCGGGACCTTCGGGTTCATGACCTCTGACCCTATGGTCCCACCCCTCCAGGTCTCACAGTCAGCGAGGCCAAGAAGCTGAGCTCCTTCTTCCACTTCACCCCAACACTGATCCCTAAGAAGAAGTCTCTGCTGGAGAAAGCTGACCAGGACCCCGCCATTGACTTCCTGGACTCCTTAGAACATGATGTTCCCAAAGGTGAGTAATGGGGGTCTGGGCCAAGTGAGGATAGAACAGACCCCCTAATGTCCCCAGAGGTGAGAGATGGGGGGGTCAGGGCCCAGTGATGATAGAACAGACCCCCTAATGTCCCCAGAGGTGAGAGATGGGGGGGGGGTCAGGGCCCAGTGAGGCTAGAACAGACCCCCTAATGTCCCCAGAGGTGAGAGATGGGGGTCCAGGCCCAGTGAGGCTAGAACAGACCCCCTAATGTCCTCAGAGGTGAGAGATGGAGGTTCAGGCCCAGTGAGGATAGGACAGACCCCCTAATGTCCACAGAGGTGAGAGATGGGGGTCCGGGCCCAGTGAGGATAGAACAGACCCCCTAATGTCCCCAGAGGTGAGAGATGGGGGTCCGGGCCCAGTGAGGATAGAACAGACCCCCTAATGTCCCCAGAGGTGAGAGATGGGGGTCCGGGCCCAGTGAGGATAGAACAGACCCCCTAATGTCCCCAGAGGTGAGAGATGGGGGTCCGGGCCCAGTGAGGATAGAACAGACCCCCTAATGTCCCCAGAGGTGAGAGATGGGGGTCCGGGCCCAGTGAGGATAGAACAGACCCCCTAATGTCCCCAGAGGTGAGTGATAAGGTACGGGACCCCTATAGGCCTGGAGCCCGGAGCATCAGGTGTATGAACTGCGGTCATAGGCCAACAAAGACGCTAAAGCAGCACAGAGTGTTTTAGGAGAGTGAAATACTGGTCATGTGAGAGGTCACAAATTGAGAGTTACATAACGAAAGGTGCAGTGTCTTCAGCAGCACAGAGTGTTTCAGGAGATGGCTGTAGTTAATCTAATAAAGGACATATGCTGGGAAACAGAGGTTTCTGTATCAAGAGACCGAGGCTGTAGACTACACCGTGTTCCAATTATGCAAATGTTCTTTTCTCTGATTTTCCTAAATGGTCGGTGCAGATGACAGTCAGTGTAATAAGTCATCACCCGTTAGAGGATACATCAAATGTTAGTGAAGAGACCTCCCAATGATAACAGTATAATCTTCTCTAAATTCCCTGTTCCACATTATTCGGCACAGGAGAGTTTCTAAATATTTGATGTTTGAAAGAAGTGAAAATGGTGATTTGTTGAATTTGCAGCATTAGGAGGTCACATTCACTGAAATAAAAAGCTATTTACCTCCAAAACCTCCTAACAGGCCAAGTTACATGGTAACACAGGAACCCTTCTCTGATCTCACCTTCACAATTCTTGCATCCATTGATACTGTGAGTTTCTGGAGAGTTTCTGCTTGTATTTCTTTGCATGATGTCAGAATCGCCTCCCAGAGCTGCTGTTTTGATGTGAATTGCCTTCCACCCTCATAGATCTTTTGCTTGATTATATTCCTAAGGTTTATACTCCTACCGGATGTTTCCCAATGATTCCAGCCCAAAACATGACTCCTCCACCTCCTTGCTGACGTCGCAGCCTTGTTGGGACATGGTGGCATCCACCAACCATCCACTGCTCCATCCATCTGGACCATCCAGGGTTGCTCCGCACTCATCAGTAAACAAGACTGTGTGACAATTAGTCTTCATGTATATCTGGACTCACTGCAACTGTTTCTGCTTATGAGCCCTGTTTAGGGGTGGCCGAATAGTAGGTTTATGCCCCACAGCAGCCTTTAAAGGATCCTACACCTTGAGGTTGGAGGGACTCCAGAGGCTCCAGCAGCTTCACATATCTGTGCTGGTTTGTAAGGCCTTTTTAGCAGCTGCTCTCTTAATATGATGAACTTGCCTGGAGAAACCTTCCTCATTCTGCCTTTATCTGCACGAACACATCTGTGCTCAGAATCAGCCACAAATCTCTTCACAGTACGATGATCACGCTTAAGGCCCCGTTACACATAACGATGTCCCACCGACCTGACCAACAATCGGTTCGCTGGGACATTGTGAGCTGTCACACTGGCAGACTCATCAGCGACCAGCGAGAACGCTGGTAACCAGGGTAAACATCGGGTAACTAAGTGCAGTGCTGCACTTAGTTGCCTGCTGTTTACCCTGGATACCAGCCTCCCAATGTGTACTGTGCGGTGCTGCGAGCTCGTTGATCGTTGGTCTCCCGCTGTCACACACGCTGATGCTGGCCGCCCAGCGGGAAACCAACGATCAAAAAATGGTCCTGGTCATTTACCAACAATCAGCGAGCTTTTTTGTTGTGGAACACCCAGGTTTCCTTTTATTGACCTCACCTGCCAAACTAATTATCACAGGGATCTGAGATTGATTTCAGTGATACAAAGACCCTGAGACACAAGACCAGCAATGGGGTTCATTGGAAAAAAAACAAAAAACTCTGACACTTAAAACCAATTTGCATAATAATTTGGAACACAGTGTACTGGCTGCTCTGGACAGTGGCTGCAGACTATGGGACCCCGGGACCCTCTGTGGACTGTGGCTGCAGATTACAGGATCCGGGGCCCTTCTGTGGACTGTGGCTGCAGACTATGGGACCCCGGGACCCTCTGTGGACTGTGGCTGCAGACTATGGGATCCCGGGCCCCTCTTCTGTGGACTTGACGGCCTGCGAGACTATGGGACCCCGGGCCCCTCTGTGGACTGTGGCTGCAGACTATGGGACCCCGGGCCCCTCTGTGGACTGCGGCTGCAGACTATGGACCCGGCCCCTCTGTGGACTGTGGCTGCAGACTATGGGATCCCGGGCCCCTCTGTGGACTGTGGCTGCAGACTACGGATCCGGGCCCCTCTGTGGACATGGGCTGCAGACTATGGGACCCCGGCCCCTCTGTGGATGGCAGCTGCAGACTAAGGACCCTCTTGTGGACAGTGGCTGCAGACTATGGGACCCCGGGCCCCTCTGTGGACAGTGGCTGCAGACTATGGGACCCCGGGTTCCTCTGTGGACAGGGCTGCAGACTATGGGACCCCGGGCCCCTCTGTGGACAGTGGCTGCAGACTATGGGACCCCGGGTTCCTCTGTGGACAGTGGCTGCAGACTACAGGATCCGGGGCTCCTCTGTGGACAGTGGCTGCAGACTATGGGACCCCGGACCCCTCTGTGGACAGTGGCTGCAGACTATGGGACCCCGGGCCCCTCTGTGACTGACTACACAAGCTGCCGTCCTCTGTTGTGACTCCACTCTCGGCTCTGGACTCGGTCTCAGATGTAATGACGCAGCCGCCCCCGGAGTCCGGTGTGGGATCGGTCACATATAGGAGTCAGGAAGGGGTTAGCGGCAGCTGCTCCTCGGCCGGCGGTGGTGCATCCTCTGCTCCTCATTACAGGGGCAGCTCAGCCCCTCAGACAGCCGCGCCCGTCTACCAGGACTCTAAGCGATACCATGTGTGGTCTGCCGCACCCTGTGCCCGGGGCCGGTATGTGGAGACCGGCCAGAGACGGCGCAAAACACCAAACAACCGAAATATGGAGAAAAGCGACTAAGCACATTTCCATGTTTCTGCCGAGACCTGGCTGCAGCCCCTGAGAGTCCATCTCCGGCCCCCTCCTCACCCACCCCTCACTGAATTTGTCAGGAAAGTCTGATGAGGTGCAATAGGCGATCACCGGACAGAGGACGAGGTGTTATTCACAGTGCCAGTACAGAGAGCGACCCAACAGGGGAGGGGACACCCCATCACTGTCTAGAGTCTACACCATGCCCAAAAGAAGGGCTGTCCAGCACAGAAATGGTTAAAGAGGTCTTCCATTACTAATGTGATCCCCTTTCTTTGGTCCTAACTATCATTTTCCCAATAAACCTCTGCTCCTGTAAACTAATCTCTAAGACGCTCATAAAGACCTTTATTGTGGTTGTAGCTTTGATCCTCTGGTCTGGAGACTGGAATCAGACCAACTGAGCGGGGTACATCACTGGTGGGGGCTGAGAAGAGAGAGATCTGGGCATGTGGGTATTTACAAGCCGCAGAGAGATAAGCTCACAGGAGCAGACGTTTATTAGGAATGTGATAGTTAGGAAATGTTAGGACAAAAGAAAGGGGATCACGGTAGCAGAAAACCTCTGTACGGTCACAGTCCCACTCTCCGCGTCTCATCAGCAGCACTCGGCCGCCTGGTCTCCGGACAGGAGCTCTGTAGAAACGTGCAGCCACACACTCTGTCCAGGCGGCCGGGCGATGCCCACGAGACTTGGTGAGTTGGACTGCGGCCTGTCGCTATCAGACCAGTGACCGCCAGCTTGGAGGGACTATGACATCACGGAGTCCTCGCTGCAGCTAATCACTGCCCATAGCGGTCATGTGTGTGTATACAGCATGGTCAGCACAGGGGGAGAGCGGCGGGGAGCACCTCTAGCAGGGTGACTGGCTCCAGCCCGGACCCAGTCCTAGGTCAGAAATTTGTAGGTTGGATATTAAGGTTAATAAGTGACGTCAAAAGTTAGATTGGGCAGCCATATTGGTGTAGATCATGTGATGTGAGGGTCTTCTCTCCCCTGCAGGTTGCTGGAGTCTGCAGTGGGAGCAGGGGGGCAGCGTGGTGGTCCTGCGCAGTCTGCTGTGGCTGGGAATGACCTTCTACCACGTCCCTCTCACCCCGCAACACGGATACATCTACATCGGGAACGGAGAGCGGAACATCGACCTGCCCTTCATGATCTAAGACAACGACCACCATCATCATCATCATCATCATGGCAGCCGCAGAGGAACATCAACATGCCCTTCATGATCTAAGACCGACCACCATCATCATCATCACCCCGACCTGGCAGGCGCAAGAGGAACATCGACCTGCCCTTCATGATCTAAGACAGCGACCACCATCATCATCATCATGGCAGCCGCAGGAGGAACATCGACATGCCCTTCATGATCTAAGACCGACCACCATCATCATCATCACCCCAACCAACTCCAACCTGGCAGGCGGAACATTGACCTGCCCTTCATGATCTAAGATGACCATCATCATCATCCTCACTCCAACCTGGCAGCCGCAAGAGGAACATCAACCTGCCCTTCATGATCTAAGACCACGACCACCACCATCATCATCACCCCAACAAACTCCAACCTGGCAGGCTGAACACTGACCTGCCCTTCATGATCTAAGGAGATGACCACCCTCATCATCATCACCACCCCTCCAGCCTCGCCCTGCCCTTCATGATCATCACCATCATGGTGGCCCTCCGTCCTGGCGGCCGCAGACCTTCTCTCGGGGTCATTGCGATGATTTCTCTCTACAAGTGTATTAGAAAACGAACCACAAACAACATTTGGCTTCTGCTCCAGTAAAGGACAGTCTTCCCACGTGTCGTGCTGGTGATATTCCAGCAGCTGCTTTTATCTGCAGAATTGTAATGTTCTGTGTTTTTTTCATTGGTTTTATGTAATCCGTGATAATAAAAATCTGCTTTACCCGAGCAGCAGAGGCTCCGAGATTGCAGCGAGCTCCGGCTCCGTCTGACTGGTAACAGCTGGGGTTTTGCTGCTGTCACTTCTTCACCACTGAACAATGATAGGACATAGTTGCATTTTTTCTTGAGACACGAGAAAAAAGTTTTTTTTTCCTGCAGCATGATGTACAATGTGCGTCAATCAGTGCCAGATCCATTTTACCCGATCATTCCTGACAGTAAAACTGGATCCGGCGTGCCTACTGAGCGTGTGCGGCAACGTCACACACATAAAGTTCTGTACCAAACATCTGACCCCGAACAGGGATTTCACTGAGAAGTCTGTGATTAAAGCTGTATACTCACCTGCCTCCCCGCTGAGGACACTGCAAGGTCCCGCTCATTAACCTCATGTAATATTCACTGCTGATAGGCATCAGACACAAAACGTGAAGGCCCCTCCGGAGGTCACAAACCCCGTACGTGAAGGCCCCTCCGGAGGTCACAAACCCCATATGTGAAGGCCCCTCCGGAGGTCACAAACCCCATATGTGAAGGCCTCTCTGGAGGTCATAAACCCCACATGTGAAGGCCTCTCCGGAGGTCACAAACCCCATATGTGAAGGCCCCTCCGGAGGTCACAAACCCCATATGTGAAGGCCCCTCCGGAGGTCACAAACCCCATATGTGAAGGCCCCTCCGGAGGTCACAAACCCCATATGTGAAGGCCCCTCCGGAGGTCACAAACCCCATATGTGAAGGCCCCTCCGGAGGTCACAAACCCCATATGTGAAGGCCCCTCCGGAGGTCACAAACCCCATATGTGAAGGCCCCTCCGGAGGTCACAAACCCCATATGTGAAGGCCCCTCCGGAGGTCACAAACCCCATATGTGAAGGCCCCTCCGGAGGTCACAAACCCCATATGTGAAGGCCCCTCCGGAGGTCACAAACCCCATATGTGAAGGCCCCTCCGGAGGTCACAAACCCCATATGTGAAGGCCCCTCCGGAGGTCACAAACCCCATATGTGAAGGCCCCTCCGGAGGTCACAAACCCCATATGTGAAGGCCTCTCTGGAGGTCACAAACCCCATATGTGAAGGCCTCTCCGGAGGTCACAAACCCCATATGTGAAGGCCTCTCCGGAGGTCACAAACCCCATATGTGAAGGCCTCTCCGGAGGTCACAAACCCCATATGTGAAGGCCCCTCCGGAGGTCACAAACCCCATATGTGAAGGCCCCTCCGGAGGTCACAAACCCCATATGTGAAGGCCTCTCCGGAGGTCACAAACCCCATATGTGAAGGCCTCTCCGGAGGTCATAAACCCCATATGTGAAGGCCTCTCCGGAGGTCATAAACCCCATATGTGAAGGCCCCTCCGGAGGTCATAAACCCCATATGTGAAGGCCTCTCCGGAGGTAAGCTCTGCACGCTGTGATTTTATTTTCCCCTCAGATCACTCGGCCCAAGAAAAAATGTGAGCACGGCCTCAAAGATTAACATTGAGGAAAAAAAACACTTTTTTTTTTTCCAGCTTACCCTGATGCAGGTCCTCCTGCACTGATGGATCCTGTTCCTGGTGCACACTTGGCCTTAGGTGACAATGCTGGTAGAAATAGTTGCAGTCCAGCGACAGCAGGAAACAGTCATGGAAATGCGTAGAACAGGGTCCGGTGTTCTGCTTTGGGGTCACTAATGCTGCACTGGACTTTTAACCAAGAATAAATCTGCTTTAAACAATTCCTGTCTCCTGCTGGCGATGGACCGGAAATGTTTCTAATAGAATAATATTGACCCACGTGTGAGCCGATGTTTTATACACAGTGTATATACAGCACAAGCCCACCCTCTGCTGTACACACCGACACGACACATACAAATACACATTTATTGATCAGTTACACATTCACAAGCCAGGCGGCAGCGTTCACTGTCTGCAGAACAGCGGGCAGCGCTCACTGTCTGCAGAACAGCGGTCGGTGCTCACTGTCTGCAGGGCAGCGGTGCTCACTGTAAAGCAGCGGGCAGCGCTCACTGTCTGTAGACCAGCGGTCGGCGGCTGTAGCGCACGTTGTCCTTCATGATGGGGTCTCCCACCGGCATCTTCACCTTACACCACTTCAGGCCTCTCTTCAGGATGGGTTTAGCAGTGGAGATAGAGTAATATGTGAGATACCTGAGGGGGAGATAAAGAGCAAAATCACAGGGAGGAAATAATGATGGAAACACATTTTATGCATTCTTCGACTATTATTACACTAGATGGAGGGCGGTGACATCACAATGGGGGTGGGTTCTCTGGCGCTGGCTGTCCCCCTATGCACTCTTTCTGCCCCACCTGTGCAGAGATCCACACTGTTTGAGGGGGCCGAGGGGCGCGCAGAGACCGGGGAAAGGGAGCTCCTATAAGACAGGAGTTGAATCCACAATAATCTCCCTGTCTGACTCTGCACTTTACATATTCTTGCAGCAAACTAAAGACCTTAATGACATCACAGGTCATGTGCAGTAAGGAGCCAATGACTGAGTGTAAGCTTTCATGTGGGAGAGCCCCACAGGTCCATTGTAATCCCTGCTCTCCTCCCAGACCATCACCAGCAGTCGGGGGGGGCTCCCGTCAGCCCCAGCAGTCGGGGGGGGGGGCTCCCGTCAGCCCCAGCAGTCGGGGGGGGGCTCCCGTCACCCCCAGCAGTCGGGGGGGGGCTCCCGTCACCCCCAGCAGTCGGGGGGGGGCTCCCGTCAGCCCCCAGCAGTCGGGGGGGCCTCCCGTCAGCCCCCAGCAGTCGGGGGGGGGCTCCCGTCAGCCCCCAGCAGTCGGGGGGGGCTCCCGTCAGCCCCCAGCAGTCGGGGGGGGGCTCCCGTCAGCCCCCAGCAGTCGGGGGGGGGCTCCCGTCAGCCCCCAGCAGTCGGGGGGGGCTCCCGTCAGCCCCCAGCAGTCGGGGGGGGGCTCCCGTCAGCCCCCAGCAGTCGGGGGGGGGCTCCCGTCAGCCCCCAGCAGTCGGGGGGGGGCTCCCGTCAGCCCCCAGCAGTCGGGGGGGGGCTCCCGTCAGCCCCCAGCAGTCGGGGGGGGGCTCCCGTCAGCCCCCAGCAGTCGGGGGGGGGCTCCCGTCAGCCCCCAGCAGTCGGGGGGGGCTCCCGTCAGCCCCCAGCAGTCGGGGGGGGGCTCCCGTCAGCCCCCAGCAGTCGGGGGGGGGCTCCCGTCAGCCCCCAGCAGTCGGGGGGGGCTCCCGTCAGCCCCCAGCAGTCGGGGGGGGCTCCCGTCAGCCCCCAGCAGTCGGGGGGGGCTCCCGTCAGCCCCCAGCAGTCGGGGGGGCTCCCGTCAGCCCCCAGCAGTCGGGGGGGCTCCCGTCAGCCCCCAGCAGTCGGGGGGCTCCCGTCAGCCCCCAGCAGTCGGGGGGGGCTCCCGTCAGCCCCCAGCAGTCGGGGGGGGCTCCCGTCAGCCCCCAGCAGTCGGGGGGGGGCTCCCGTCAGCCCCCAGCAGTCGGGGGGGGGCTCCCGTCAGCCCCCAGCAGTCGGGGGGGGGCTCCCGTCAGCCCCCAGCAGTCGGGGGGGGGCTCCCGTCAGCCCCCAGCAGTCGGGGGGGGCTCCCGTCAGCCCCCAGCAGTCGGGGGGGCTCCCGTCAGCCCCCAGCAGTCGGGGGGCTCCCGTCAGCCCCCAGCAGTCGGGGGGGGCTCCCGTCACCCCCAGCAGTCGGGGGGGGCTCCCGTCAGCCCCCAGCAGTCGGGGGGCTCCTGTCAGCCCCAGCAGTCGGGGGGGGCTCCCGTCAGCCCCCAGCAGGGAGCGGGCTCTGTGTCAGCTTGTTCGCGGAGATGGGGGAGGGCCGGTGGTGACGTCAGTAGGGGGTGACGTCATGTGCGCTGGGGGCGGACACCATGAGCCAATCAAAGTAAGAAAGGCTGACATCTGGACTTCAGGTCCCAAGACAATTATGTAAGTAGATGTGAAAACGCTACAAATCTTCAAGAAAGTATAAGTAATGCGAGACGTCAGTGAATCAATCACTGCGCAGGGGAAGATGCGCAAACAATATGTGCACGTCCCCTGATAGGAGAGAGGCAGGAGGTGGACGCCGGGCCCTTAGGGCGCCCGATACACATAGCGACGCACCAGCGATTCCCGACAACGATCCGACCTGGTAGAGATCGCTGGAGCGTCACTACATGATCGCTGGTGAGATGTCAGTCAGATCTCACCAGCGACGCAGCAATGATACGAAACGATACAGCGGTCATTGGGACCCTGTCACTCAGACCTGTAGTATTGAGATCCTTGGTCGTTGTCCCTATCACACACAGCGATGCAGCTGCCCAGCGGGAGACCGACGACCTAAAAATGGTCCAGAACAGTTTGTAATGATCAGCGATCTCACAGCGGGGCCTGATCACTGCTACGTGTCACATATAGCGAGGTCGCTGTTACAACCACAAAACCTGTGATGTTGCAGCGATATCGTGTGTGAACTACCCCATAGGAGAGAAATCCCAAAACGGCCACTGATCTGTGAACAATAGGACCAGCCCCCGGGGTGAGACCACCGCCGCACACCCAGCCCCCGGGGTGAGACCACCGCCGCACACAGCCCCCGGGATGAGACCACCGCTGCACACAGCCCCCGGGGAGAGACCACCGCCGCACACAGCCCCCGGGATGAGACCACCGCTGCACACAGCCCCCGGGGAGAGACCACCGCCGCACCCAGCCCCCAGGGTGAGACCACCGCCGCACACAGCCCCCGGGGAGAGACCACCGCCGCACCTTCCTCACCTGTTCAGCTGGAACTTGGCTCTGGGCGTCTTCCCCTCGGGCAGTTTGGGTCGGTGGTTTGGGAGAAGTCCTGCAGGAAAAGGAGGAAGAGAACTTATAGGGGTGGTGTAATCAATACATTTCCTTCCATGGTGGTGCTGCTCCAGAGAAGAGCCGTCCGGCCTCAGAGACCCCAGAATGACTGGTGGGACCCTGTATATAACAGCAAAGAAGGGGGTGTCCGCTCCAGAGAAGAGCCGTCCAGCCTCAGAGACCCCAGAATGACTGGTGGGACCCTGTATATAACAGCGGGGTGTCTGCTCCAGAGAAGAGACGTCCGGCCTCTGTGACCCCAGACAGACTGGTGGGACCCTGTATATAAACAGCGGGGGGTCTGCTCCAGAGAAGAGCCGTCCGGCCTCAGAGACCCCAGAATGACTGGTGGGACCCTGTATATAAACAGGGGGGGTCTGCTCCAGAGAAGAGCAGTCCGGCCTCAGAGACCCCAGAATGACTGGTGGGACCCTGTATATAAACAGCGGGGGTCTGCTCCAGAGAAGAGCAGTCTGGCCTCAGAGACCCCAGAATGACTGGTGGGACCCTCTATATAACAGCTGGGGTGGGGATCTGCTCCAGAGAAGAGCCGTCCGCCTCAGTAGACCCCCAGACAGACTGGTGGGACCCTGTATATAACAGCGAGGGGGTGGTCTGCTCCAGAGAAGAGCCTCCGGCCTCGGACCCGAGAATGACTGGTAGGACCCTCTATATAAACAGCGGGGGCTCTGCTCCAGAGAAGAGCCATCCGGCCTCAGTGACCCCCAGACAGACTGGTGGGACCCTGTATATAAACAGCGAGGGCTCTGCTCCAGAGAAGAGCCGTCCGGCCTCAGAGACCCCAGAATGACTGGTGGGACCCTGTATATAAACAGGGGGGGGTCTGCTCCAGAGAAGAGCCGTCCGGCCTCAGAGACCCCAGAATGACTGGTGGGACCCTGTATATAAACAGCGGGGGGTCTGCTCCAGAGAAGAGCCGTCCGGCCTCAGAGACCCCAGAATGACTGGTGGGACCCTTATATAAACAGCGGGGGGTCTGCTCCAGAGAAGAGCAGTCCGGCCTCAGAGACCCCAGAATGACTGGTGGGACCCTCTATATAACAGCTGGGGTGGGGATCTGCTCCAGAGAAGAGCCGTCCGCCTCAGTGACCCCCAGACAGACTGGTGGGACCCTGTATATAACAGCGAGGGGGGGGGAATCTGCTCCAGAGAAGAGCCGTCCAGCCTCAGAGACCCCAGACAGACTGGTGGGACCCTGTATATATCAAGCGGGGGATCTGCTCCAGAGAAGAGCCGTCCGGCCTCAGTGACCCCCAGACAGACTGGTGGGACCCTGTATAAACAGCGAGGGGGGGATCTGCTCCAGAGAAGAGCCATCCGGCCTCAGTAGACCCCCAGAAGACTGGTGGGACCCTGTATATACAGCGGGGGATCTGCTCCAGAGAAGAGCCGTCCGGCCTCAGAGACCCCAATGACTGGTGGGACCCTGTATATAACAGCGGGGGATCTGCTCCAGAGAAGAGCCGTCCGGCCTCAGAGACCCCAGAGTGACTGGTGGGACCCTGTATATAACAGCAGGGACTGTGGAGAGGTTGTGATCACTGGACTCCTCTGAACTCCACACCTTCAGGTCTCTGTAACATCACTGCTTGCTGTGAATGGAAACATGACTTAGGATAACCGTGCTCACACAGCGGAGGGCTCGTTACAGTGTATCAGGTGGGCACACATTGGAACAGGCCCATCAGTGAGTGAGCAGGAGTCCAACTGTAAGTGACGACGTTCTCATTCACTGACAGCAAGCAGCAATCATGGAGTCACCGAGCGACAGTCCTACATAATAATACAGAGCCACGTGCTAGAGGGGTCCGGGACTGACGAGCGGCGGACCCCACCCCGGCCCATGTCAGAGATCAGTGAGAATGGTGCAACGTTAAATGCCAAAAGTGGCAGAAAGTTAGTGCACCCCGAGCTGCACCAGAATGAGGCATCTATTCACAGCTTTACACAACAGATTCCAGAGTCATGATCACATCAGCTGTGATGAATCCGCCCAAAGTCATAGGAACTTCAGCGACGGATCCAAAGACAATCGTGACCGGATCCCCAGAACGAGCGGCCCGCCGCCTCACCTGAGCGGTGCGCCATCTTCACGACAGGCCACCACCTTCTTGTGCTCCTCATTACACAGTCCGGTCACCTTACGAGACAACATCCCCCCGTCTGAGCGAATGAACTGACTGAGGACAAGGACGTCCTGAGGACAGAAAGAAGAGCAACCCTTCACCGTATATACAAAGAGCAAGACGTCACTTATTAACCTCCAGAGCTGCACTCACTATTCTGCTGGTGCAGTCACTGTGTACATACATTACATTACTGATCCTGAGTTACCTCCTGTATTATACTCCAGAGCTGCACTCACTATTCTGCTGGTGCAGTCACTGTGTACATACATTACATTACTGATCCTGAGTTACCTCCTGTATTATACTCCAGAGCTGCACTCACTATTCTGCTGGTGCAGTCACTGTGTACATACATTACATTACTGATCCTGAGTTACCTCCTGCATTATACTCCAGAGCTGCACTCACTATTCTCCTGGTGCAGTCACTGTGTACATACATTACATTACTGATCCTGAGTTACCTCCTGTATTATACTCCAGAGCTGCACTCACTATTCTGCTGGTGCAGTCACTGTGTACATACATTACATTACTGATCCTGAGTTACCCCTGTATTATACTCCAGAGCTGCACTCACTATTCTGCTGGTGCAGTCACTGTGTACATACATTACATTACTGATCCTGAGTTACCTCCTGTATTATACTCCAGAGCTGCACTCACTATTCTGCTGGTGCAGTCACTGTGTACATACATTACATATCCTGAGTTACCTCCTGTATTATACTCCAGAGCTGCACTCACTATTCTGCTGGTGCAGTCACTGTGTACATACATTACATTACTGATCCTGAGTTACCTCCTGTATTATACTCCAGAGCTGCACTCACTATTCTGCAGGTGCAGTCACTGTGTACATACATTACTGATCCTGAGTTACCTCCTGTATTATACTCCAGAGCCGCACTCACTATTCTGCTGGTGCAGTCACTGTGTACATACATTACATTACTGATCCTGAGTTACCTCCTGTATTATACTCCAGAGCTGCACTCACTATTCTGCTGGTGCAGTCACTGTGTACATACATTACATTACTGATCCTGAGTTCACCTCCTGTATTATACTCCAGAGCTGCACTCACTATTCTGCTGGTGCAGTCACTGTGTACATACATTACATTACTGATCCTGAGTTACCTCCTGTATTATACTCCAGAGCTGCACTCACTATTCTGCTGGTGCAGTCACTGTGTACATACATTACATTACTGATCCTGAGTTACCTCCTGTATTATACTCCAGAGCTGCACTCACTATTCTGCTGGTGCAGTCACTGTGTACATACATTACATTACTGATCCTGAGTTACCTCCTGTATTATACTCCAGAGCTGCACTCACTATTCTGCTGTGCAGTCACTGTGTACATACATTACATTACTGATCCTGAGTTACCTCCTGTATTATACTCCAGAGCTGCACTCACTATTCTGCTGGTGCAGTCACTGTGTACATACATTACTTACTGATCCTGAGTTACCTCCTGTATTATACTCCAGAGCTGCACTCACTATTCTGCTGGTGCAGTCACTGTGTACATACATTACATACTGATCCTGAGTTACCTCCTGTATTATACTCCAGAGCTGCACTCACTATTCTGCTGGTGCAGTCACTGTGTACATACATTACATACTGATCCTGAGTTACCCTCCTGTATTATACTCCAGAGCTGCACTCACTATTCTGCTGGTGCAGTCACTGTGTACATACATTACATTACTATCTATTATCTGAATTATCCAGAGCTGCACTCACATTCTGCTGTCAGTCATGTGACATACACACTGATCGAGTTACCTCCTGTTACTCAGAGCTGCACTCACTATTCTGCTGGTGCAGTCACTGTGTACATACATTACATTACTGATCCTGAGTTACCTCCTGTATTATACTCCAGAGCTGCACTCACTATTCTGCTGGTGCAGTCACTGTGTACATACATTACATTACTGATCCTGAGTTACCTCCTGTATTATACTCCAGAGCTGCACTCACTATTCTGCTTGTGCAGTCACTGTGTACATACACTACTGATCCTGAGTTCCCTCCTGTATTATACTCCAGAGCTGCACTCACTATTCTGCTGGTGCAGTCACTGTGTACATACATTACATTACTGATCCTGAGTTACCTCCTGCATTATACTCCAGGTCTGCACTCACTATTCTGCTGGTGCAGTCACTGTGTACATACATTACATTACTGATCCTGAGTTACCTCCTGTATTATACCCCAGAGCTGCACTCACTATTCTGCTGGTGCAGTCACTGTGTACATACATTACATTACTGATCCTGAGTTACCTCCTGTATTATCCTCCAGAGCTGCACTCACTATTCTGCTGGTGCAGTCACTGTGTACATACATTACATTACTGATCCTGAGTTACCTCCTGTATTATACTCCAGAGCTGCACTCACTATTCTGCAGGTGCAGTCACTGTGTACATACATTACATTACTGATCCTGAGTTACCTCCTGATATTATACTGTAGAGCTGCACTCACTATTCTGCTGGTGGAGTCACTGTGTACATACATTACATTACTGATCCTGAGTTACCTCCTGTATTATACTCCAGAGCTGCACTCACTATTCTGCTGGTGCAGTCACTGTATACATACATTACATTACTGATCCTGAGTTACCTCCTGTATTATACTCCAGAGCTGCACTCACTATTCTGCTGGTGCAGTCACTGTGTACATACATTACTGATCCTGAGTTACCTCCTGTATTATACTCCAGAGCTGCACTCACTATTCTGCTGGTGCAGTCACTGTGTACATACATTACATTACTGATCCTGAGTTACCTCCTGTATTATACTCCAGAGCTGCACTCACTATTCTGCTGGTGCAGTCACTGTGTACATACATTACATTACTGATCCTGAGTTACCTCCTGTATTATACTCCAGAGCTGCACTCACTATTCTGCTGGTGCAGTCACTGTGTCCATACATTACATTACTGATCCTGAGTTACCTCCTGTATTATACTCCAGAGCTGCACTCACTATTCTGCTGGTGCAGTCACTGTGTACATACATTACATTACTGATCCTGAGTTACCTCCTGTATTATACTCCAGAGCTGCACTCACTATTCTGCTGGTGCAGTCACTGTGTACAGTATTCTCCTCCGGAGCTGCGCTCATTCTTCTTACCGTGTAGTCGTACTTGTGTTTCAGGTTCCACCTGCAGATTGGACACCTCCCTTCAGGGTTCGGGGGCTCAGGTGCGGCTTCTCCCCCAGGACTCGTCCCTCCATCTGCAGGAACAGTGTCAGGATCTCAGTGTTTATCGCTCTTTATACATTATACAGGGGGAAGATTCAAAGTGACTGATTGGCAGCTCTGTATAATCCCTCCCACATCACTGATTGTCAGCTCTGTATAACACCGCCCACACCACTGATTGGCAGCTTCTTCTAAATATCCCTGCCCACACCCCATTTTCTGTTTACATAGGCAAAAAGCTGCCAATCAGTGGTGTGGGCGGGTTATACAGAGCTGCCAATCAGTGGGTGTGGGCGGGGTTATGCAGAGCTGCCAATCAGGGGTGTGGGCGGGGTTATGCAGAGCTGCCAATCAGGGGTGTTTTTAAGAGTTCTGGGATCAAAAGTGTGTTGCAGTCCGCGCTGCCCGATCGTCCAAAGGATCACAAGGGAAACAATGTTCCAAACGAAATTCTCTTTATTCTTATAAACCGACGCGTTTCGGCGCCCAATCCTGGCACCGTCCTCAGGGTATTCCTGGTGGTGTGGGCAGGGTTATACAGAGCTGCCAATCAGTGGTGTGGGCAGGGTTATACAGAGCTGCCAATCAGTGGTGTGGGCGGGTTATACAGAGCTGCCAGTGGTGTGGGCAGGGTTATACAGAGCAGCCAATCAGTGGTGTGGGCGGGGTTATACAGAGCTGCCAGCCAGTGGTGTGGGCGGGGTTATACAGAGCTGCCAATCAGTGGTGTGGGCGGGGTTATACAGAGCTGCCAATCAGTGGTGTGGGCGGGGTTATACAGAGCTGCCAATCAGTGGTGTGGGCGGGGTTATACAGAGCTGCCAGTGGTGTGGGCGGGGTTATACAGAGCTGCCAATCAGGGTGTGGGCGGGGTTATACAGAGCTGCCAATCAGGGGTGTGGGCGGGGTTATACAGAGCTGCCAATCAGTGGTGTGGGCGGGGTTATAGATCAGCCTGCACTTGACGCCAAGTCCTGTAGTGATAATCTCGTGCTGTTAAAACACTGATTGTATTGACACTGCAGCACACAATCAGGCTCTCAGCCTCTACATCACGGTGCACTCAGATTACATGACAAAATCCTGACGGAGTTGGGATGACAGAGCTGAGGTTTTGCTACAGTGCAGCAGACGATGCTGTGAGCTGCTGACTGGTACAATGTATCAGTGCGTCTGTGGAGAAACATTGTAACAAACCCCCAGTCATCAGCTGTGCGGAATAATGACAGCCCTCCCAGAGCAGACCCTCAGTGTTCCTCCTCCTGCCCTCCACTACTCCCCCTGTTCCTCAGTGCTCCGCCCCCTGCGCTCCTCCGCCTGCCCTCCACCCTCTGCTCCTCGGCGCTCCGCCCCTGCCCCTTCTGCTGCTCCTCCCTCTACCCTCCACTCCTCCTCAGTGCTTTGCCCCCTGCACTCCACTCCTCTCCCTGCTCCTTGGCGCTCTGCCCCCTGCTCCTCCACCTGCCCCCCCATCCCTTGGCGCTCCGCCCCCTGCTCCTCCTCCCTCTGCTCCTCCCCTGCTGATCAACACTCCCCAAACCCCCCCGCCCTCTGGTCTTTGGCGCTCCTCGATGCTCCACCCCTTGTCCCGGTCACGTGATCAGCACTCACCGTCGTCACCTTCCCGACCTTCACTTCAGTCACTGGAAAGAGAAGAAAGAGCCGTCACGGAACTGCACCCCCGCGCTCACACTCCCTGACACCGCTCCCCTTCCACCGTACTCACACTCCCTAACACCGCTCCCCTTCCACCGTACTCACACTCCCTAACACCGCTCCCCTTCCACCGTACTCACACTCCCTGACACCGCTCCCCTTCCACCGTACTCACACTCCCTGAACACCGCTCCCCTTCCACCGTACTCACACTCCCTAACACCGCTCCCCTTCCACCGTACTCACACTCCCTGACACCGCTCCCCTTCCACCGTACTCACACTCCCTAACACCGCTCCCCTTCCACCGTACTCACACTCCCTGACACCGCTCCCCTTCCACCGTACTCACACTCCCTGACACCGCTCCCCTTCCACCGTACTCACACTCCCTAACACCGCTCCCCTTCCACCGTACTCACACTCCCTGACACCGCTCCCCTTCCACCGTACTCACACTCCCTGACACCGCTCCCCTTCCACCTACTCACACTCCCTAACACCGCTCCCCTTCCCACCGTACTCACACTCCCTGACACCGCTCCCCTTCCACCGTACTCACACTCCCTAACACCGCTCCCCTCCACCGTACTCACACTCCCTCACACCGCTCCCCTCCCCCCCTGCACTCCCTCACACCGCTCCCCTCCCCCCCTGCACTCCCTCACACCGCTCCCCTTCCACCGTACTCACACTCCCTGACACCGCTCCCCTTCCACCGTACTCACACTCCCTGCACACCGCTCCCCTTCCACCGTACTCACACTCCCTGACACCGCTCCCCTTCCACCCGTACTCACACTCCCTAACACCGCTCCCCTTCCACCGTACCACACTCCCTGACACGACCCTCCCCTCCCCCCCCCGCACTCCCTCGCACCGCTCCCCCTCCCCCCCCCCGCACTCCCTCGCACCGCTCCCCCTCCCCCCCCCCGCACTCCCTCACAACCGCTCCCCCTCCCCCCCCCGCACTCCCTCACACACGCTCCCCCTCCCCCCCCCCGCACTCCCTCACACCGCTCCCCCTCCCCCCCCCCGCACTCCCTCACACCGCTCCCCCTCCCCCCCCCCCGCACTCCCTCGCACTCCCGCTCCCCCCCCCCCCCCGCACTCCCCTCACACCGCTCCCCTCCCCCCCCCCCACGCACTCCCTCGCACCGCTCCCCCTCCCCCCCCCCCCGCACTCCCCTCGCACCGCTCCCCCTCCCCCCCCCCCGCACTCTCCTCACCGCTCCCCCTCCCCCCCCCGCACCTCCCTCGCACCGCTCCCCCTCCCCCCCCCGCACTCCCTCACACCGCTCCCCCCCCCCCCCCCGCACTCCCTCACACCGCTCCCCCCTCCCCCCCCCCCGCACTCCCTCACACCGCTCCCCCTCCCCCCCCCCCGCACTCCCTCCACCGCTCCCCCCCTCCGCCCCTCCCTCATACCCTCCCCCACTCACACTCCCGCAGTCCTCGGCTCGGAGCCCCCGGGCCCCTGCTCTCCATTGGGGCCCTCCTCTCAGTATCCCCGAGCTCGCAGCAGCCCCCGGGTGATGGAGGACAGCAGAGCGCACGGAGCCGCCATCTTTCTCCCGCAGTCACTTCCGCTTCCGGGCTCCTTGTAAGAAGAGCGGCGCCATCTTGGTTGAGGAGAAAGAAAAGGGCAAAATCCGGGATTATAGAGAGAAACACCGAGTACACTACTGGAGAGAGGTGCTGCAGAGAGAGAGAGGTGCTGCAGAGAGGGAGAGAGATGTGCTGCAGAGAGGAGAGATATGCAGCAGAGGAGAGATGTGCTGCAGAAAGAGATGTGCTGCAGAGAGAGATGTGCTGCAGAGAGAGAGAGATGTGCTGCAGAGGAGAAAGATATGCTGCAGAAAGAGATGTGCTGTAGAGAGAGAGAGATGTGCTGCAGAGAGGAGAGAGATGTGCTGCAGAGGAGAAAGATATGCTGCAGAAAGAGATGTGCTGCAGAGAGGAGAGAGATGTGCTGCAGAGAGGAGAGAGATGTGCTGCAGAGAGAGAGAGAGATGTGCTGCAGAGGAGAAAGATATGCTGCAGAAAGAGATGTGCTGCAGAGAGGAGAGAGATGTGCTGCAGAGAGGAGAGAGATGTGCTGCAGAGAGAGAGAGAGATGTGCTGCAGAGAGGAGAGAGATATGCAGCAGAGGAGAGATGTGCTGCAGAGAGGGAGAGATGTGCTGCAGAAGAGAAAGATGTGCTGCAGAAAGAAATGTGCTGCAGAGAAGAGATGTGCTGCAGAGAGGGAGAGATGTGCTGCAGAGAGGAGAGATATGCCGCAGAGGAGAGATGTGCTGCAGAGAGAGAGAGAGGTGCTGCAGAGAGAAGAGATGTGCTGCAGAGAGGGAGAGATGTGCTGCAGAAGAGAGAGATATGCAGCAGAGGAGAGATGTGCTGCAGAGAGGGAGAGATGTGCTGCAGAGAGGAGAGATATGCAGCAGAGGAGAGATGTGCTGCAGAGAGGAGAGATGTGCTGCAGAGAGGAGAGATATGCAGCAGAGGAGAGATGTGCTGCAGAGAGGGAGAGATGTGCTGCAGAAGAGAAAGATGTGCTGCAGAAAGAAATGTGCTGCAGAGAAGAGATGTGCTGCAGAGAGGAGAGATGTGCTGCAGAGAGGAGAGATATGCAGCAGAGGAGAGATGTCTGCAGAGGAAAAGATGTGCTACAGAAAGAGATGTGTTGCAGAGGAGATGTGTTGCAGAGAGGGAGAGATGTGCTGCAAGAGGAGAGATATGCAGCAGAGAGAGATGTGCTGCAGAGAGGGAGAGATGTGCTGCAGAAGAGAAAGATGTGCTGCAGAAAGAAATGTGCTGCAGAGAAGAGATGTGCTGCAGAGAGGAGAGAGTGCTGCAGAGAGGAGAGATATGCCGCAGAGAGAGATGTGCTGCAGAGAGAGAGAGAGGTGCTGCAAGCAGAAGAGATGTGCTGCAGAGAGGATGAGATGTGCTGCAGAGAGGAGAGATATGCAGCAGAGGAGAGATGTGCTGCAGAGAGAAAGATGTGCTACAGAAAGAGATGTGTTGCAGAGAGAGATGTGCCGCAGAGAGGAGAGAGGTGCTGCAGAGAAGAGATGTGCTGCAGAGAGGAGATGTGCTGCAGAGAGGAGAGATATGCCGCAGAGGAGAATGTGCTGCAGAGAGGAAGATTGCTGCAGAGAGGAGAGATGTGCTGCAGAGGAGAAAGATGTGCTGCAGAAAGAGATGTGCTGCAGAGAGAGATGTGCTGCAGAGAAGAGGTGCTGCAGAGAAGAGATGTGCTGCAGAGAGGGAGAGAGTGCTGCAGAGAGGAGAGATATGCAGCAGGGAAGATGTGCTGCAGAGAGGAGAGATGTGCTGCAGAAGAGAAAGATGTGCGCAGAAGAATGTGCTGCAGAGAAGAGATGTGCTGCAGAGAGGAGAGATGTGCTGCAGAGAGAGAGATATGCCGCAAGGAAGATGTGCTGCAGAGAGAGAGAGAGGTGCTGCAGAGAGAAGAGATGTGCTGCAGAGAGGATGAGATGTGCTGCAGAGAGGAGAGATATGCAGCAGAGAGAGATGTGCTGCAGAGAGAAAGATGTGCTACAGAAAGAGATGTGTTGCAGAGGAGAGATGTGCCGCAGAGAGAGAGAGAGTGCTGCAGAGAAGAGATGTGCTGCAGAGAGGGAGAGATGTGCTGCAGAGAGGAGAGAAGGGCCGCAGAGGAGAGATGTGCTGCAGAGAGGAGAGATGTGCTGCAGAGAGGGAGAGATGTGCTGCAGAGGAGAAAGATGTGCTGCAGAAAGAGATGTGCTGCAGAGGAGAGATGTGCTGCAGAGAGAGAGGTGCAATGCTGAGAAGAGATGTGCTGCAGAGAGGAGAGATGTGCTGCAGAGAGGAGAGATATGCAGCAGAGGAGAGATGTGCTGCAGAGAGGAGAGATGTGCTGCAGAAGAGAAAGATGTGCTGCAGAAAGAAATGTGCTGCAGAGAAGAGATGTGCTGCAGAGAGGGAGAGATGTGCTGCAGAGAGGAGAGATATGCCGCAGAGGAGAGATGTGCTGCAGAGAGAGAGAGAGTGCTGCAGAGAGAAGAGATGTGCTGCAGAGAGGAGGAGATGTGCTGCAGAGAGGAGAGATATGCGCAGAGGAGAGATGTGCTGCAGAGGAGAAAGATGTGCTAGCAGAAGAGAGATGTGTTGCAGAGGAGAGAGATGTGCCGCAGAGAGAGAGAGAGGTGCTGCAGAGAAGAGATGTGCTGCAGAGAGGAGAGATGTGCTGCAGAGAGGAGAGATATGCGCAGAGGAGAGATGTGCTGCAGAGAGGAGAGATGTGCTGCAGAGAGGAGAGATGTGCTGCAGAGGAGAAAGATGTGCTGCAGAAAGAGATGTGCTGCAGAGGGAGAGATGTGCTGCAGAGAGAGAGAGTGCTGCAGAGAAGAGATGTGCTGCAGAGAGGGAGAGATGTGCTGCAGAGAGGAGAGATATGCAGCAGAGGAGAGATGTGCTGCAGAGAGGGAGAGATGTGCTGCAGAAGAGAAAGATGTGCTGCAGAAAGAGAATGTGCTGCAGAGAAGAGATGTGCTGCAGAGAGGGAGAGATGTGCTGCAGAGAGGAGAGATATGCGCAGAGGAGAGATGTGCTGCAGAGAGAGAGAGATGTGCTGCAGAGAGAGAGATGTGCTGCAGAGAGGAGAGATGTGCTGCAGAGAGGAGAGATATGCAGCAGAGGAGAGATGTGCTGCAGAGGAGAAAGATGTGCTACAGAAAGAGATGTGCTTGCAGAGGAGAGATGTGCCGCAGAGAGAGAGAGAGTGTGCTGCAGAGAAGAGATGTGCTGCAGAGAGGAGAGATGTGCTGCAGAGAGGAGAGATATGCCGCAGAGGAGAGATGTGCTGCAGAGAGGAGAGATGTGCTGCAGAGAGGGAGAGATGTGCTGCAGAGGAGAAAGATGTGCTGCAGAAAGAGATGTGCTGCAGAGGAGAGATGTGCTGCAGAGAGAGAGGTGCTGCAGAGAAGAGATGTGCTGCAGAGAGGAGAGATGTGCTGCAGAGAGGGAGAGATGTGCTGCAGAGAGGAGAGATATGTCGCAGAGGAGAGATGTGCTGCAGAGAGGAGAGATGTGCTGCAGAGAGGGAGAGATGTGCTGCAGAGGAGAAAGATGTGCTGCAGAAAGAGATGTGCTGCAGAGGAGAGATGTGCTGCAGAGAGAGAGAGGTGCTGCAGAGAAGAGATGTGCTGCAGAGAGGAGAGATGTGCTGCAGAGAGGAGAGATGTGCTGTAGAAAGAGATGTGCTGCAGAGGAAGAGATGTGCTGCAGAGAGAAGATGTGCTGCAGAGACAGATATGATACAGACAGAAGATATGTGCTGCAGAGAGAGAGAGATGTGCTGCAGATAAAGATGTTCTGCAAAGAGAGATGTGCTGCAGAGACAGATGTGCATTGCTGTAGCTGCTATTTTGTTTATGCCAACCTGAATGTTTTGCACTGTCTCTTGTATAGTGTATTCAGATGTAACTTTACCCTCATACTTACCTTTGACACATGATAAAATGACATGTAATGTTCTATGTAACTTGTATGGCAGGATGTTACATCTATATCATCTATACTATGATGGACTGATGCGGCTCTTATTCTGTGACATATATGGGTATATAATATTTTCTATCTAACAACCCTATTGCTCATTTGCTATTAATATTGTGTACACATTGCATTGCCCCTGAGCTTCCTCTACTTTTAATGCCTGATTATAATATTTGTGGTTGATTATTTTTGTACTATATTTTTTCTTAATAAATGTATTATTTTTGCAATATTCCCCTGTTTCCTCCGGTTATATGATGTCATCTTGGAGTTCTTTTGCTTTGTTCCCTGAGTGGTGACATTTTTCACCAGGGGTTATATATATGCGCTGCAGGGAGAGAATGACAAAGCCAGACACATAGGGCGGCCATGTGTTAGGTCGAGGTGACATGCTCGCTGCACGGAAAGCGTCCTTCATCTCATTGTGCTCAGAAGGCAAAAGTTTTTCCAAAACAAAAATTAATGGTTTCCATCACTATAGTTTTCTTTTCCATCATCTCTGTTTTTCTTCAAAAACAATGACTTTGTGTGAAGGATCGTCACTACTTCATGTCATCAGTGACCCTGACGTAGCACATCATACGGTATTAGTGACTACACAGGTCCAGCACTTCTCTATATATGACACTGAGTGACTGCACAGGTCCAGCACTTCCCTATATATCACACTGAGTGACTGCACAGGTCCAGCACTTCTCTATATATCACACTGAGTGACTACACAGGTCCAGCACTTCCCTATATATCACACTGAATGACTGCACAGGTCCAGCACTTCTCTATATATCACACTGAGTGTACTACACAGGTCCAGCACTTCTCTATATATCACACTGAGTGACTACACAGGTCCAGCACTCCTCTATATATCACACTAAGTGACTACACAGGTCCAGCATTTCTCTATATATCACACTGAGTAACACAAGGTCCAGCACTTCTCTATATATCACACTGAGTGACTACACAGGCCCAGCTCCTGCATATTCACACTAGTCTACTCCAATTCTCTATAATCACACTGAGTAACACACAGGTCCAGCACTTCTCTATATATCACACTGAGTGATTACACAGCTCCAGCACTCCTCTATATATCACACTAAGTGACTGCACAGGTCCAGCACTTCTCTATATATCACACTGAGTGACTACACAGTCCATCACTTCCCTATACATCACACTGAGTGACTACACAGGTCCAGCACTTCTCTATATATCACATTGAGTGATACACAGTCCAGCACTTCTCTATATATCACACTGACTATACACTCCAACACTTCTCTATATATCACACTGAGTGACTACACAGGTCCAGCACTTCTCTATATATCACACTGAGTGACTATACAGCTCCAGCACTTCTCTATATATCACACTGAGTGACTACACAGGTCCAGCGCTTCTCTATATATCACACTGAGTGACTACACAGGTCCAGCACTTCCCTATATATCACACTGAGTGACTACACAGCTCCAGCACCTCCCTATATATCACACTGAGTGACTACACAGCTCCAGCCCCTTCTCTATATATCACACTGAGTGACTACACAGGTCCAGCACTTCTCTATATATCACACTGAGTGACTACACAGGTCCAGCACTTCTCTATATATCACACTGAGTGACTACACAGCTCCAGCACCTCCTATATATCACACTGATGACTACACAGCTCCAGCACTTCTCTATATATCACACTGAGTGACTACACAGGTCCAGCACTTCTCTATATATCACACTGAGTGACTACACAGGTCCAGCACTTCTCTATATATCACACTGAGTGACTACACAGCTCCAGCACCTCCCTATATATCACACTGAGTGACTACACAGCTCCAGCACTTCTCTATATATCACACTGAGTGACTGCACATGTCCAGCACTTCCCTATATATCACACTGAGTGACTATAGAGCTCCAGCACTTCTCTATATATCACACTGAGTGACTACACAGGTCCAGCACTTCTCTATATATCACACTGAGTGACTGCACAGGTCCAGCACTTCCCTATATATCACACTGAGTGACTACACAGGTCCAGCACCTCCCTATATATCACACTAATTACTATACAGGTCCAGCACTTCTCTATATATCACACTGAGTGACTATACAGCTCCAGCACATCTCTACCTCTCTTCTCTCTACCTCTCTCTCTCTCTATGTATATATTCCGGTTTCTGGCCATTTATATGTTGTGGTCCATTGGACACCACTATGGCTACATATCTGGATTAAGCAGATTTTAGCACAGTCCTGGAGACCTCGGATGTTACACAAGTGTCTTCAGAGTGTCCTGAGGACTCGGATGTTGCACAAGTGTCTTCAGAGCGTCCTGAGGACTCGGATGTTACACAAGTGTCTTCAGAGTGTCCTGAGGACTCGGATGTTACACAAGTGTCTTCAGAGCGTCCTGAGGACTCGGATGTTGCACAAGTGTCTTCAGAGCGTCCTGAGGACTCGGATGTTGCACAAGTGTCTTCAGAGCGTCCTGAGGACTCGGATGTTGCACAAGTGTCTTCAGAGCGTCCTGAGGACTCGGATGTTGCACAAGTGTCTTCAGAGCGTCCTGAGGACTCGGATGTTGCACAAGTGTCTTCAGAGCGTCCTGAGGACTCGGATGTTACACAAGTGTCTTCAGAGCGTCCTGAGGACTCGGATGTTACACAAGTGTCTTCAGAGCGTCCTGAGGACTCGGATGTTACACAAGTGTCTTCAGAGCGTCCTGAGGACTCGGATGTTACACAAGTGTCTTCAGAGCGTCCTGAGGACTCGGATGTTACACAAGTGTCTTCAGAGCGTCCTGAGGATTCGTATGTTACACAAATGTCTTCAGAGCGTCCTGAGGATTCGTATGTTACACAAGTGTCTTCAGAGCGTCCTGAGGACTCGGATGTTACACAAGTGTCTTCAGAGCGTCCTGAGGACTCGGATGTTACACAAGTGTCTTCAGAGCGTCCTGAGGACTCGGATGTTACACAAGTGTCTTCAGAGCGTCCTGAGGACTCGGATGTTACACAAGTGTCTTCAGAGCGTCCTGAGGACTCGGATGTTACACAAGTGTCTTCAGAGCGTCCTGAGGACTCGGATGTTACACAAGTGTCTTCAGAGCGTCCTGAGGACTCGGATGTTGCACAAGTGTCTTCAGAGCGTCCTGAGGACTCGGATGTTGCACAAGTGTCTTCAGAGCGTCCTGAGGACTCGGATGTTACACAAGTGTCTTCAGAGCGTCCTGAGGACTCGGATGTTACACAAGTGTCTTCAGAGCGTCCTGAGGACTCGGATGTTACACAAGTGTCTTCAGAGCGTCCTGAGGACTCGGATGTTGCACAAGTGTCTTCAGAGCGTCCTGAGGACTCGGATGTTGCACAAGTGTCTTCAGAGCGTCCTGAGGACTCGGATGTTACACGTGTCTTCAGAGCGTCCTGAGGACTCGGATGTTACACAAGTGTCTTCAGAGCGTCCTGAGGACTCGGATGTTGCACAAGTGTCTTCAGAGCGTCCTGAGGACTCGGATGTTGCACAAGTGTCTTCAGAGCGTCCTGAGGACTCGGATGTTACACGTGTCTTCAGAGCGTCCTGAGGACTCGGATGTTGCACAAGTGTCTTCAGAGCGTCCTGAGGACTCGGATGTTGCACAAGTGTCTTCAGAGCGTCCTGAGGACTCGGATGTTACACAAGTGTCTTCAGAGCGTCCTGAGGACTCGGATGTTACACAAGTGTCTTCAGAGCGTCCTGAGGATTCGTATGTTACACAAGTGTCTTCAGAGCGTCCTAAGGATTCGGATTTACACAAGTGTCTTCAGAGCGTCCTGAGGACTCGGATGTTGCACAAGTGTCTTCAGAGCGTCCTGAGGACTCGGATGTTGCACAAGTGTCTTCAAGCTTATGGTATGATATATTACTCTCTCCCAATTGCGTCCTGTGACTCGTTAATATGTGACAATGTCTTCGAGCTTCCTCTACTTTAAGCCTGGATTACACATATTTGTGTTCAGATATTTTGTACTGATGTTTACAAAATGTATTATTTGCAAGTTCCCTGTTCCTCGGTTTAACACTTGGTTCTTATGCTGTCCTGAGGTGAATTTTCACCAGTGTATTCATATGCGCTGCAGGAGGAATGTTAACAACAATAGGCTCGAGCGTCATGAGGATCGGATGTTGCACAATGTCCTGCAGAAGCGTCCTAGTCATCGGCATAGAGCAAAGTTTTTCCAAAATCAAATTAGACTGGATTTCCACAATGTGTTTCAGAGCTTTCCATCACTCTGTTTTTTAAAAACAATGACTTCAGTGTTGAGGACTCGTCTACACATGTCTTCAGAGGTACCCTGACGGCACATCGATGTTACACGGTTTAGTGACTACACAGGTCCTGAGACTCTCGATTATGCACAGAGTGACTCAAGGTCCGGATTTCTCTATGTTACACGAGTGACTCAAGGTCCTGACTTCTGATTTCACACGGTACTACACAGGTCCAGATTACTCGATATATCACACTGGTACTTCAGAGGTCCAGATTGCTCGTATATGCACAATGAGTCAACAAGGCAGTCACTAATCTCTATGTTCACAAGTGTACTACACAGGTCCAGCATTTCTGTATTTTACACTGAGTCTACAGAGCGTCCAGACTCGATGTATGCACAGATGCTTACAACACAGGTCCGCACTTCCTATTTTCACAACAGTGTCTTACAAGCTCCAGCCCCTCGCGTATTATACACAAGTGCTTCACAGCGTCCTGAGGCCCTCCATATTACACATAGTCTTCAAGGTCCAGATTCTTATATATCACACTAGTGACTACAAGGTCCTAGCATTCTTATTGTTTACACCAAGTGTTCTTCACAGGTACCTGGCGCATGGAATCATGCAACATGATTCCATTGACGCAACAAGTGAGGACCGATTCTGTTTGCAGCCAGTGTTTCTGTGAAAGCTTTCCTGAGACTCGGAAAGGCCTTTATATCACACGATGACTGCAAGGTCCTAGCACTCGCTATTTCACACTGATTTGATGCAGTCCGAGGACTCTGATATATCACAAGTGTCTAACGTCCAGCACTCTGTATGTTACACAATGACTGCAAGCGTCCAGCATTCTTATGATTCACAAGTGATCTATCAGGCGACTCCTTAGGATATTCACAATGTCTCGACTACCGAGGACCGGATGTTACTATATTATCACATGCGTACAACTCATGTTCCACACTTTCTTTCAGACACTGAGGACTCAGGTAGATTACACAAGTTCTTCAAGCCCGAGATGATGTTCACAGTGTCCACTTTCATATTACCTGAGTGACTGACAAAAGGTCATCACGTCCTATGAGACATCACATGGTTGACTACAAGTGTCTCAGAGCGTTCTCTAGGATCATTCACATAAGTGTCTTCACGGTCCAGAGACTCGTAGTTACACAATGTCTTACAAGCTCCAACGACTCTATTTACACATGAGTGTCTTCAAGGTCCTGAGGCACTTCATTACATAGTGTCATCAGAGTCGACCTACACGCCCAGACTGTTCTACAATTTCTCACTGAGTGCTCCAGGGTACTCATTCTACACAAGTGTCTTCAAGCGTCCAGCACTCATGTTAAAATCACATCGACATAGCAGCTCAAACTTCTATGTTACACAAGTGTCTGCAGCAGGTCCTGAGCACTCTGATATATCACATGAGTGACTACACAGCTCCAGCACCTCCATTTACACATAGTGTCTTCACAGCTCCTGAGCATCTCGGATATTACACAACGTGAGTGACCTGAGGTTCTCAGTACACAGTTCTTAACCCCTAGGACTGGATGTACACAGCAGCTGTCTCTAATATCCACTGATGGATAATCACCCAGCACTCTCACCTCTCTAGACTTCGATTTCCCTAGTGATATTTCGGATGCTTCTGGCCATTATGTTGTAAGTGTTTCAGACTCCTATGGACATGATCTGATTAACGATTTTCAACAGTCCTGGAGGACTCGGATGTTCACAAGTGTCTTCAGAGTGTCCTGAGGACTCGGATGTTGCACAAGTGTCTTCAGAGCGTCCTGAGGACTCGGATGTTACACAAGTGTCTTCAGAGTGTCCTGAGGACTCGGATGTTACACAAGTGTCTTCAGAGCGTCCTGAGGATCGATGTTACACAAGTGTCTTCAGAGCGTCCTAAAGGATCGGATGTTACACAAGTGTCTTCAGAGCGTCCTGAGGACTCTGGATGTTACACAGTGTCTTCAGAGCGTCCTGAGGACTCGGATGTTGCACAAGTGTCTTCAGAGCGTCCTGAGGACTCGGATGTTACAAGTGTCTTCAGAGCGTCCTGAGGACTCGGATGTTACACAAGTGTCTTCAGAGCGTCCTGAGGACTCGGATGTTACACAAGTGTCTTCAGAGCGTCCCTGAGGACTCGGATGTTACACAAGTGTCTTCAGAGCGTCCTGAGGATTCGGTATGTTACACAAGTGTCTTCAGAGCGTCCTGAGGATCGGATGTTACACAAGTGTCTTCAGAGCGTCCTGAGGACTCGGATGTTACACAAGTGTCTTCAGAGCGTCCTGAGGACTCGGATGTTACACAAGTGTCTTCAGAGCATCCTGAGGACTCGGATGTTACACAAGTGTCTTCAGAGCGTCCCGAGGACTCGGATGTTACACAAGTGTCTTCAGAGCGTCCTGAGGACTCGGATGTTACACAAGTGTCTTCAGAGCGTCCTGAGGACTCGGATGTTACACAAGTGTCTTCAGAGCGTCCTGAGGACTCGGATGTTACACAAGTGTCTTCAGAGCGTCCTGAGGACTCGGATGTTACACAAGTGTCTTCAGAGCGTCCTGAGGACTCGGATGTTACACAAGTGTCTTCAGAGCGTCCTGAGGACTCGGATGTTACACAAGTGTCTTCAGAGCGTCCTGAGGACTCGGATGTTACACAAGTGTCTTCAGAGCGTCCTGAGGACTCGGATGTTACACAAGTGTCTTCAGAGCGTCCTGAGGACTCGGATGTTACACAAGTGTCTTCAGAGCGTCCTGAGGACTCGGATGTTACACAAGTGTCTTCAGAGCATCCTGAGGACGTGCGATAATTCTGATTCGTGGTGAATCACATCTATTTTACAGATCCAGTGACTCTGCCGTTCTCCATCTCCAGATTTGATCTTCTCTTTGTATCTTTGTGTCGTTTTTGTCTGATTCTTGTGTTTTTTGTCTGTGACGTCTTATGTTCAGAGAATATAATAAATGCTTCTCTGTTTTGGCCGTCGATCAGAACGATGAGCTGCAGACAGACAATCAATCATTGTGTTCTTCATCCTTAGGCAGCGGCGGCTCTGCGGGGTCCTGCGCTCCCGGGTGGTCCCGGCTCGTCCTATTTATGAAAAATATCTTCACATCACTTCAAAATAAACCAAGAAAAAGCCGCGCCGCCGCCAGGAAGAGGAGAACAGAGGCGCCAAAGCCAACCGTCCGCTGCCATCAATGACATCTGGTGAAAGCTAGCATGGCTTATAGAAATACAGAGGCCGCTAAAGTAATACCACCTCATAACAAGGATTGTCAAGCCGCTTAATAGTGCCCGCCACCATAGTGCCCGCCACCATAATGCCCACCGCCATAATGCCCACCGCCATAATGCCCACCACCATAATGCCCACCGCCGTGGTGCCCACCACCATAGTGCCCACCACCATAGTGCCCACCACCATAATGCCCACCACCATAGTGCACACCGCCATAGTGCCCACCACCATAGTGCCCACCGCCATAGTGCCCACCGCCATAATGGGCACCGCCATAGTGTTCACCACCATTATGCCCACCACCATAATGTCCATGGCCATAGTGCCCACTGCCATAATGGGCACCGCCATAGTGTTCACCACCATTATGCCCACCACCATAATGTCCATGGCCATAGTGCCCACTGCCATTATGGGCAACGCCATAATGTCCAGTGCTAGAATGCCCACCGCCATAATGTCCACCACTATAGTGGCCATCGCCATAATGTCCATCGCCATAATGTTCACCACTATAGTGCCCATGCCATAATGTCCATCGCCATAATGTCCACCACTATAGTGCCCATCGCCATAATGTCCATCGCCACAATGTTCACTGCCATAATGTCCACCACCATAATGCACTCCACCATAATGTTCACTGCAATAGTGCCCACCACCATAATGCACTCCACCATAATGTTCACTGCAATAGTGCCCACCACCATAGTGCCCACCGCCATCATGTCCACCGCCATAGTCCCCACCACTGTAATGTCCATCGCCATAGTGCCCACCGCCATAATACCCACAGCCATAATGCTCACCGCCATAATGCCAACCGCTACAATGCCCACCTCCATATTGCCCACCGCCATAGTCCCCACCGCCATATTATCCATCACCATAGTGCCCACTGCCACTCAGTGTGATATATAGAGAAGTGCTGGACCTGTATAGTCACCCAGTGTGATATATAGGGAGGTGCTGGACCTGTATAGTCACTCAGTATGATATATAGTGTAGTGCTGGACCTGTGTAGTCACTCAGTGTGATATATAGAGAAGTGCTGGACCTGTGCAGTCACTCAGTGTGATATATAGGGAGGTGCTGGACCTGTATAGTCACTCAGTGTGATATATAGTGTAGTGCTGGACCTGTGTAGTCACTCAGTGTGATATATAGAGAGGTGCTGGAGCTGTATAGTCCCTCAGGCTGGGGTCACACATAAGCCCTTAGTCCGTGTTTGGCAACATTTTTGTCATTTTTTTTTTAAGTCCAAAAACTGACAGAAAAACGGATTGGATGTAATAAACACCCTGTCCGTTTTTTTCTGGACCTCAAAACATTGCTCTGTCCGTTTTTGAGGCAAAAACGTTGCTAGCAATGTTTTTGGCATCAGTTAAAAAACGCATGCGTTTTTTTAACATGGGGCCCTTCTGGGAAACGCATGCGTTAACGCATATGCGTTTTAATGAAAAAATGACTAAGGCCCCTTTCACATCAGCGTTTTTTTCAAATCGCGGCAGATGCGGTGAAAAAACCACATCTGCCGCGATTACCGCATACCGGCTGTACTTGCGGCATGGTTGCGGCGCGGTTGCGGTAAACGTCATACAAGGTATAGGAGGACTTGCGGCAGGTGCGGCAAGTGCGGTTTTGGCACTTGCGGCAGGTGCGGCCGCGAAAAAAATCGCGGCTGACAGCATTTAAAAAAAAACGCTGATGTGAAAGGGCCCTAAGTCCAAAAACGTTCAGGGGTGCAGGAGGCTCAAAAAGCACCCTATAAAAAACGGTTTGGTGATGAAAATCACTTCCAAAAACGGACATCTATGTGTGACCCCAGCCTCAGTGTGATATATAGAGAAGTGCTGGAGCTGTATAGTCACTCAGGGTGATATATAGAGAAGTGATGGAGCTGTGTAGTCACTCAGTGTGATATATAGAGGAGTGCTGGACCTGTGTAGTCACTCAGTGTGATATATAGAGAAGTGCTGGACCTATATAGTCACTCAGTGTGATATATAGAGAAGTGCTGGAGCTGTATAGTCACTCAGTGTGATATATAGAGAAGTGCTGGAGCTGTATAGTCACCCAGTGTGGTATATAGAGAAGTGCTGGAGCTGTGTAGTCACTCAGTGTGATATATAGTGTAGTGCTGGAGCTGTGTAGTCACTCAGTGTGATATATAGGGAGGTGCTGGACATGTGTAGTCACTCAGTGTGATATATAGAGAAGTGCTGGACCTGTGTAGTCACCCAGTGTGATATATAGAGAAGTGCTGGAGCTATATAGTCACTCAGTGTGATATATAGAAAAGTGCTGGACCTGTGTAGTCACTCAGTGTGATATATAGAGAAGTGCTGGAGCTGTATAGTCACTCAGTGTGATATATAGAGAAGTGCTGGACCTGTGTAGTCACTCAGTGTGATATACAGTGTAGTGCTGGACCTGTGTAGTCACTCAGTGTGATATATAGAGAAGTGCTGGAGCTGTATAGTCACTCAGTGTGATATATAGGGAAGTGCTGGACCTGTGTAGTCACTCAGTGTGATATATAGAGAAGTGCTGGACCTGTGCAGTCACTCAGTGTGATATATAGGGAGGTGCTGGACCTGTGTAGTCACTCAGTGTGATTTAGGCTAGGGTCACATTTACGTTTTGACCCTAGTTTACCGGATTGAGCTTTTATCATAGTACTTTTCCCAGCACCGCATAGCGTTACCGTTTATGCGGTGCTGGATAATGCTGCCCCTAGTTACCCTATATTTATCTTCCCAACCAGTTACACAGGCAGCTGCTGGGAGTCCGCTTTACAGCGCCGCACAGTAAACGCTGTAGACAGCGCAAGGCTCAAGTTGTCCTCTTCTCACCATGCTCGTCTTTCTGTCAGCATGACCATCATCATCATCATCATCCACCAAAACTACTACCACAAATATCCATTGTTGGTTCAGTGTCAAGGAAAGAACAATCCATCCACTTCTTTGCCAACTAAACTCGGGGTCTTCTGTGTGCCTTACAATTGGGCAAAGTAACTCATGCTCCATACACGGCCTCGTCCTGAAAGTAATAGTGAAAAATGTCTTTTGAAAATATATGAAGTGGAGAAAAGTGGAGGATAGGTGCAGAAAAGTGTCAGCCCGTTTCCCTATATCCTATGCGGCAAGGCACGCCTGTCAGAATAAGCATCTCTCTGGCGCCCGCTATCTATCAGGCCAATCAGAGAATTGACAGAGGATAAGGAAATGAGTGCGGCTGCTCTGATTTATGCAGAATATTGAGGCGCTTGTCATGATGGAATGTATATATCACCGGTTCCAGCTAGGAATATGTATATACCTTGGTCCAGTCACCAACAAACCCTCAATAACACAAATACAAAAATCCGCTGCCACACCACAATCGTTTATCAGGCTGATATTCAGCTGCTCAGCTAAGTCCTGAGTCTTCTGGGAACCTCAATGTCAATGTTACATGCTGCAGGAGCAGAAGGTGGATGTGAAGGGGGCATAGACCTGGAGCAGGCAGTGGATGAAGACAATGGCTAGGGTCACATTTGCGTTATGACCCTAGCCTGCCGGATTCCGGTTTCAACTTAGATATTTTTCCAGCACCGCATAGCGTTTCCGCTATGCGGTGCTGGAAACCGCAGTCCCTAGTTACCCGCTGTTTACCTGCACGACGTGTCACACAGGCAGCGGCTCGGAGGGCGTTTTACAGCGCCGCACAGGAAACCGTTGCAGACACGATTTCCTGTGCGGCGCTGTAAAACGCCCTCCGAGCCGCTGCCTGTGTGACAGGTCGTGCAGGTAAACACCGGGTAACTAGGGACTGCGGTTTCCAGCACCGCATAGCGGAAACGCTATGCGGTGCTGGAAAAATATCTAAGTTGAAACCGGAATCCGGCAGGCCAGGGTCCAACCGCAAATGTGACCCTAGCCAATGATGATACTGGCACTACAGTGGGGTGATGAAATGAACCAACAGGGATCTTGGCAGGTGAATTGTTGACATCAACTAAAGTGATGAGTATTGGATAGTCATGCTTTTAGATCCTTGTGTCTTAATTAGTGAATTATGGTTTCTCATCTGGTGCCATTGCCCCCAGTGTATAACCTTTGGTCCCTTAACCATACTGTCACATTTACAACCATGTGACAGATCTGCGGATGGTGCAGAGCTCACCGATACCAGCGCATCCCATAAGAGGAGCCATGTGGGTAACAAGTGTGTCCAAGACATTTCTTCCTTCTGGATCTTCCCTCATCACCTGTGAGTGATATTATTGAGAAGTGGAAAGTATGGGGGTGCTCTGACTCTGGTATGGGGGTGCTCTGAATCTGGTATGGGGGTGCTCTGAATCTGGTATGGGGGTGCTCTGGATCTGGTATGGAGGGTGCTTTGGATCTGGTATGGGGGTGCTCTGGATCTGGTATGGGGGTGCTCTGGATCTGGTATGGAGGGTGCTGTGAACCTGGTATAGGGGTGCCCTGGATCTGGTATGGAGGGTGCTTTGGATCTGGTATGGGGGTGCTCTGGATCTGGTATAGGGGTGCCCTGGATCTGGTATGGAGGGTGCTGTGAACCTGGTATAGGGGTGCCCTGGATCTGGTATGGGGGTGCTGTGGATCTGGTATGGAGGGTGCTGTGGATCTGGTATAGGGGTGCTCTACACCTGGTATGGGGGTGCTCTGGACTTGGTATGAGGGTGCTCTGGACTTGGTATGGGGGTGCTCTGGATCTGGTATGGAGGGTGCTGTGGATCTGGTATGGAGGGTGCTGTGGATCTGGTATGGGGGTGCTGTGGATCTGGTATGGGGGTTCTGTGGATCTGGTATGGGGGTGCTCTGGATCTGGTATGGGGGTGCTGTGGATCTGGTATGGGGGTGCTCTGGATCTGGTATAGGGGTGCTCTGGATCTGGTATGTCATTTGCTCTAGATCTAGCACACGGCCTTATATTTAATCTGAGGGATCCAGGCTGTGATCTTCAGGGGGCTGGAGAGATGTCTGGAGGAGGGATGGATTTGGATCTGGCATCATCCTCAGCCTCCAGACTGTCACAAAACTCTGCGGTCATTAATCATGAAGAAAACATCATAATAATGTTACATGATATCACACCAATGTCAGGAGGGAGCAAGAAAGCCGCTCAGATTATACACATCACTGACAGGCGCGGCTGCTCTGGATCCAAAACCAAATTCATTATCTAAAAAGAACAGGAAAATACCCCAAATTCCCCAAACCCCGACCCTGTGCCCCCACGTGGATGTCACCAATGACACGGGGGTGCACATAATTATTTAGACCGGAGCCCAGTATGAGAATCCTGGTGTAACGTAGTCCAGCTGTTTCCCTGTGATGGCGGCGCAGGAATCGTTGTTACAAGGGAATGGATTAGTGCAGCGTCCAAAACCAACGACCCGGTGCCAGAACTGGAAGATTCAGAGCGGAGAGGACGCGCCAAAGACTGCAGATCCTGAATGGAGGCCCTCACTCTGCGCTCCAGAGGAACAAACCTCCATTAATCATCCGCGTCCAATATGGCCCCCGAGGACCCGGGGTCAGCAGAGTGTCAAATGTGGCCCCCGAGGATGCGATGTTGGCCGAGTGTTCAATGAGGCCCCGAGGATGCAGTGTTGGCCAAGTGTCCAATGTGGCCCCTGAGGACCCAATGTTAGCCGAGTGTCAAATGTGGCCCCCGAGGACGCGATGTTGGCAGAGTGTTCAATGGGGCCCCCGAGGATGCAGTGTTGGCCAAGTGTCCAATGTGGCCCCTGAGGACCCAGTGTTGGCCGAGTGTCCAATGTTGAGGACCCGGTGTTGGCCGAGTGTCCAATGTGGCCCCCAAGGACGCGATGTTGTCCAAGTGTCCAATGTGGCCCCTGAGGACCCGGTGTTGGCCAAGTGTCCAATGTGGCCCCTGAGGACCCGGTGTTGGCCGAGTGTCCAATGTGGCCCCTGAGGACCCGGTGTTGGCCAAGTGTCCAATGTGGCCCCTGAGGACCCGGTGTTGGCCAAGTGTCCAATGTGGCCCCTGAGGACCCGGTGTTGGCCTAGTGACTACAGAGCAGTCGATGCCATCAGGCTTCATGCACCCAGCACAGAGGACGCACAGGGGCAGACGGGTCCTGGACACCGACCATTTGTTAAAGATCTTTATGCACGATGATATTTTGGATACAACTGAAGTGGAGACTTTCAGGAATAATTAAAGGGGTGAACACAAATCTCCTATCAAACATTCAGGAATTGCGGCCATTTTTCCTTCCTCATTTCAGGGCTTAGAAGTAATTGGACAAAGTAACTTTATTAAAATGTTGATCTTTAAACCTTTCTGGAGAATCCTCTACAGCAATGACGGAAGTCACCAACACCGATCTCCTCCGGTGTGAGGTCGTCACCATCCCTGGTGTCCTCCGGTGTGAGGTCATCACCATCCCTGGTCTCCTGCAGTGTGAGGTCGTCACCATCCCTGGTCTCCTCCAGTGTGAGGTCGTCACCATCCCTGGTCTCCTCCAGTGTGAGGTCGTCACCATCCCTGGTCTCCTCCAGTGTGAGGTCGTCACCATCCCTGGTCTCCTGCAGTGTGAGGTCATCACCATCCCTGGTGTCCTCCGGTGTGAGGTCATCACCATCCCTGGTCTCCTCCAGTGTGAGGTCATCACCATCCCTGGTCTCCTCCGGTGTGAGGTCATCACCATCCCTGGTCTCCTCCGGTGTGAGGTCGTCACCATCCCTGGTCTCCTCCAGTGTGAGGTCATCACCATCCCTGGTCTCCTCCGGTGTGAGGTCATCACCATCCCTGGTCTCCCTCCGGTGTGAGGTCATCACCATCCCTGGTCTCCTCCAGTGTGAGGTCTCACCATCCTGGTCTCCTCTGGTGTGAGGTCATCACCATCCCTGGTCTCCTCCGGTGTGAGGTCGTCACCATCCCTGGTCTCCTCCAGTGTGAGGTCTCACCATCCCTGGTCTCCTCCGGTGTGAGGTCATCACCATCCCTGGTCTCCTCCGGTGTGAGGTCATCACCATCGCTGGTCTCCTCCAGTGTGAGGTCTCACCATCCCTGGTCTCCTCCGGTGTGAGGTCATCACCATCCCTGGTCTCCTCCAGTGTGAGGTCATCACCATCCCTGGTTCCTCCGGTGTGAGGTCGTCACCATCCCTGGTCTCCTCCGGTGTGAGGTCATCACCATCCTGGTCTCCTCCGGTGTGAGGTCATCACCATCCCTGGTCTCCTCCGTGTGTGAGGTCGTCACCATCCCTGGTCTCCTCCGTGTGAGGTCGTCACCATCCCTGGTCTCCTCCGTGTGAGGTCATCACCATCCTGGTCCCCTCCTGTGTGAGGTCGTCACCATCCCTGGTCTCCTCCGGTGTGAGGTCATCACCATCCCTGGTCTCCTCCGGTGTGAGGTCGTCACCATCCCTGGTCTCCTCCGTGTGAGGTCATCACCATCCCTGGTCTCCTCCGGTGTGAGGTCTCACCATCCCTGGTCTCCTCCAGTGTGAGGTCATCACCATCCCTGGTCTCCTCCAGTGTGAGGTCATCACCATCCTGGTCTCCTCGTGTGAGGTCATCACCATCCCTGGTCTCCTCCGGTGTGAGGTCATCACCATCCCTGGTCTCCTCCGGTGTGAGGTCATCACCATCCCTGGTCTCCTCCGGTGTGAGGTCATCACCATCCCTGGTCTCCTCCAGTGTGAGGTCGTCACCATCCCTGGTCTCCTCCAGTGTGAGGTCATCACCATCCCTGGTCTCCTCCAGTGTGAGGTCATCACCATCCTGGTCTCCTCCAGTGTGAGGTCATCACCATCCCTGGTCTCCTCCAGTGTGAGGTCATCACCATCCCTGGTCTCCTCCAGTGTGAGGTCATCACCATCCCTGGTCTCCTCCAGTGTGAGGTCATCACCATCCCTGGTCTCCTCCAGTGTGAGGTCGTCACCATCCCTGGTCTCCTCCGGTGTGAGGTCATCACCATCCCTGGTCTCCTCCAGTGTGAGGTCATCACCATCCTGGTCTCCTCCGTGTGAGGTCGTCACCATCCCTGGTCTCCTCCGTGTGAGGTCATCACCATCGCCTGGTCTCCTCCGGTGTGAGGTCATCACCATCCCTGGTCTCCTCCGTGTGGAGGTCATCATCACCATCCCTGGTCTCCTCCGTGTGAGGTCATCACCATCCTGGTCTCCTCCAGTGTGAGGTCAGTCACCATCGCTGGTCTCCTCCAGTGTGAGGTCGTCACCATCCCTGGTCTCCTCCAGTGTGAGGTCATCACCATCCCTGGTCTCCTCCAGTGTGAGGTCATCACCATCCCTGGTCTCCTCCATGTGTGAGGTCATCACCATCCCTGGTCTCCTCCAGTGTGAGGTCATCACTATCCCTGGTCTCCTCCAGTGTGAGGTCATCACCATCCCTGGTCTCCTCCAGTGTGAAGTGTCGTCGATCCACCATCGCTGGTCTCCTCCAGTGTGAGGTCGTCACCATCCCTGGTCTCCTCCAGTGTGAGGTCGTCACCATCGCTGGTCTCCTCCGGTGTGAGGTCATCACCATCCCTGGTCTCCTCCAGTGTGAGGTCATCACCATCCCTGGTCTCCTCCAGTGTGAGGTCATCACCATCCCTGGTCTCCTCCGGTGTGAGGTCATCACCATCGCTGGTCTCCTCCAGTGTGAGGTCATCACCATCCCTGGTCTCCTCCAGTGTGAGGTCATCACCATCCCTGGTCTCCTCTAGTGTGAGGTCGTCACCATCCCTGGTCTCCTCCAGTGTGAGGTCATCACCATCCCTGGTCTCCTCCAGTGTGAGGTCATCACCATCCCTGGTCTCCTCCGGTGTGAGGTCATCACCATCCCTGGTCTCCTCCAGTGTGAGGTCATCACCATCCCTGGTCTCCTCCAGTGTGAGGTCATCACCATCCCTGGTCTCCTCTGGTGTGAAGTCGTCACCATTCCTGGTCTCCTCCGGTGTGAGGTCGTCACCATTCCTGGTCTCCTCCGGTGTGAGGTCATCACCATCCCTGGTCTCCTCCAGTGTGAGGTCGTCACCATCCTGGTCTCCTCCAGTGTGAAGTCGTCACCATCGCTGGTCTCCTCCAGTGTGAGGTCGTCACCATCCCTGGTCTCCTCCAGTGTGAGGTCATCACCATCCCTGGTCTCCTCCAGTGTGAGGTCATCACCATCCCTGGTCTCCTCCAGTGTGAGGTCATCACCATCCCTGGTCTCCTCCAGTGTGAGGTCATCACCATCCCTGGTCTCCTCCAGTGTGAGGTCATCACCATCCCTGGTCTCCTCCAGTGTGAGGTCATCACCATCGCTGGTCTCCTCCAGTGTGAGGTCATCACTATCCCTGGTCCCCTCCAGTGTGAGGTCATCACCATCGCTGGTCTCCTCCGGTGTGAGGTCATCACCATCCCTGGTCTCCTCCAGTGTGAGGTCATCACCATCGCTGGTCTCCTCCAGTGTGAGGTCATCACCATCCCTGGTCTCCTCCAGTGTGAGGTCGTCACCATCGCTGGTCTCCTCCAGTGTGAGGTCATCACCATCCCTGGTCTCCTCCAGTGTGAGGTCATCACCATCCCTGGTCTCCTCCAGTGTGAGGTCATCACCATCGCTGGTCTCCTCCAGTGTGAGGTCATCACCATCCCTGGTCTCCTCCAGTGTGAGGTCATCACCATCGCTGGTCTCCTCCAGTGTGAGGTCGTCACCATCCCTGGTCTCCTCCAGTGTGAGGTCATCACCATCCCTGGTCTCCTCCAGTGTGAGGTCATCACCATCGCTGGTCTCCTCCAGTGTGAGGTCATCACCATCCCTGGTCTCCTCCAGTGTGAGGTCATCACCATCCCTGGTCTCCTCTGGTGTGAGGTCATCACCATCGCTGGTCTCCTCCGGTGTGAGGTCGTCACCATCCCTGGTCTCCTCCAGTGTGAGGTCATCACCATCGCTGGTCTCCTCCGGTGTGAGGTCGTCACCATCCCTGGTCTCCTCCAGTGTGAGGTCATCACCATCGCTGGTCTCCTCCGGTGTGAGGTCGTCACCATCCCTGGTCTCCTCCGGTGTGAGGTCATCACCATCGCTGGTCTCCTCCGGTGTGAGGTCATCACTATCCCTGGTCTCCTCCGGTGTGAGGTCATCACCATCCTAACTAGGATTCTGTGTGATTTTAAATGTGTTTAATTTCTTATGTACCAGAAAGGGGTTAATGTTAGTTTTCCTTGCTGGCAGTTTCTGGTCAGTTCTATCTCAGGTGCTGCCGGATTGTGACCACTCCCTTTGCCTTTATATAGTGACATGTTCTATCACATGATAACAGTTACAGCATTGAGAAGTCATTGTGAACTGACCACCATTGGAGGAGGACATGTGTTGGCTGCAGCAAGTAGCCATATTGTATCCTTATTGTCTTGTCCCTGGGTCCGTCTACCTCCCTTTTATGTTATTACATCAGAGGTGACGTCTACTGCACTGACCGGCCTTGGCACTAGACAGGGTGAGCTCAGGTGACAGCCAGGGGGTAGGCACATGACAGCTGCGGGAGGAAGGACCCACATAAGGAGGTAGGGCGGCTGAGGGACAGACACAGGTTAGGGTCAGAAGGTGGTACATCTCCCGCTCCCTACCTTTAGGGCGTTCCTTTTCCAATACCATCTTGCTGCCCCCTTGGTGTTGTGAATCCCGAGTTATAGAGGCTGTGCCGCCTTTTATTGCGGTGACTTCATTTGTTTCTCCTTAAAATTTGTCTTAATCCAGTGAAATGTGGCTCGATGGGGTGAGATCTGGTGAGGATCTCCTCTGTATTTGCTCCTTGTGGTGACTCCTCTGTATTTGCTCCTTGTGGTGACTCCTCTGTATTTGCTCCTTGGGGTGACCCCTCTGTATTTGCTCCTTGTGGTGACTCCTCTGTATTTGCACCTTGTGGTGACTCCTCTGTATTTGTACCTTGCGGTGACTCCTCTGTATTTGCTCCTTGTGGTGACTCCTCTGTATTTGCACCTTGTGGTGACTCCTCTGTATTTGCACCTTGTGGTGACTCCTCTGTATTTGCACCTTCTGGTGACTCCTCTGTATTTGCACCTTGTGGTGACTCCTCTGTATTTGCTCCTTGTGGTGACTCCTCTGTATTTGCACCTTGTGGTGACTCCTCTGTATTTGCACCTTGTGGTGACTCCTCTGTATTTGCACCTTGTGGTGACCCTCTGTATTTGCACCTTGTGGTGACCTCTCTGTATTTGCACCTTGCGGTGACTCCTCTGTATTTGCACCTTGTGGTGACTCCTCTGTATTTGCATCTTGTGGTGACTCCTCTGTATTTGCACCTTGTGGTGACTCCTCTGTATTTGCACCTTGCGGTGACTCCTCTGTATTTGCACCTTGCGGTGACTCCTATGTATTTGCTCCTTGTGGTGACTCCTCTGTATTTGCACCTTGTGGTGACTCCTCTGTATTTGCACCTTGCGGTGACTCCTCTGTATTTGCACCTTGTGGTGACTCCTCTGTATTTGCACCTTGTGGTGACTTCTCTGTATTTGCTCCTTGCGGTGACTCCTCTGTATTTGTATCTTGTGGTGACTCCTCTGTATTTGCACCTTGTGGTGACTTCTCTGTATTTGCACCTTGCGGTGACTCCTCTGTATTTGCACCTTGCGGTGACTCCTCTGTATTTGCACCTTGTGGTGACTCCTCTGTATTTGCACCTTGTGGTGACTTCTCTGTATTTGCTCCTTGCGGTGACTCCTCTGTATTTGTATCTTGTGGTGACTCCTCTGTATTTGCACCTTGTGGTGACTTCTCTGTATTTGCACCTTGCGGTGACTCCTCTGTATTTGCACCTTGCGGTGACGCCTCTGTATTTGCACCTTGCGGTGACTCCTCTGTATTTGCACCTTGCGGTGACTCCTCTGTATTTGCACCTTGCGGTGACTCCTCTGTATTTGCATCTTGTGGTGACTCCTCTGTATTTGCACCTTGCGGTGACTCCTCTGTATTTGCACCTTGCGGTGACTCCTCTGCATTTGCACCTTGCGGTGACTCCTCTGTATTTGCACCTTGCGGTGACTCCTCTGTATTTGCACCTTGTGGTGACTCCTCTGTATTTGCACCTTGCGGTGACTCCTATGTATTTGCTCCTTGCGGTGACTCCTCTGTATTTGCACCTTGCGGTGACTCCTCTGTATTTGCACCTTGTGGTGACTCCTCTGTATTTGCACCTTGTGGTGACTCCTCTGTATTTGCTCCTTGTGGTGACTCCTCTGTATTTGCACCTTGTGGTGACTCCTCTGTATTTGCTCCTTGTGTTCATTCCTCTGTATTTGCACCTTGTGGTGACCCCTCTGTATTTGCACCTTGTGGTGACTCCTCTGTATTTGCACCTTGTGGTGACTCCTCTGTATTTGCACCTTGTGGTGACTCCTCTGTATTTGCTCCTTGTGGTGACTCCTCTGTATTTGCATCTTGTGGTGACTCCTCTGTATTTGCCCCTTGTGGTGATTCCTCTGTATTTGCCCCTTGTGGTGACTCCTATGTATTTGCTCCTTGCGGTGACTCCTCTGTATTTGCATCTTGTGGTGACTCCTCTGTATTTGCACCTTGTGGTGACTCCTCTGTATTTGCACCTTGCGGTGACTCCTCTGTATTTGCACCTTGCGGTGACTCATCTGTATTTGCTCTTTGTGGTGACTCCTCTGTATTTGCACCTTGTGGTGACTCCTCTGTATTTGCACCTTGTGGTGACTCCTCTGTATCTGCACCTTGTGGTGACTCCTCTGTATTTGCACCTTGTGGTGACTCCTCTGTATTTGCACCTTGTGGTGACTCCTCTGTATTTGCACCTTGTGGTGACTCCTCTGTATTTGCTCCTTGTGGTGACTCCTCTGTATTTGCTCCTTGTGGTGACTCCTCTGTATTTGCTCCTTGTGGTGACTCCTCTGTATTTGCTCCTTGAGGTGGCCCCTCTGTATTTGCACCTTGTGGTGACTCCTCTGTATTTGCACCTTGTGGTGACCCCTCTGTATTTGCACCTTGTGGTGACTCCTCTGTATTTGCTCCTTGTGGTGACTCCTCTGTATTTGCACCTTGTGGTGACTCCTCTGTATTTGCTCCTTGTGGTGACTCCTCTGTATTTGCTCCTTGAGTGGCCCCTCTGTATTTGCACCTTGTGGTGACTCCTCTGTATTTGCACCTTGTGGTGACCCCTCTGTATTTGCACCTTGTGGTGACTCCTCTGTATTTGCACCTTGTGGTGACTCCTCTGTATTTGCACCTTCTGGCGACTCCTCTGTATTTGCCCCTTGTGGTTGTCAAACACTAAGGGCAGGGGTACTCACCCACTGGGCCAGTGGTCAGCGTTCACCATGGCTGTACCCAGTGCTGTAGCCCTGGCTAACATTGAAAAAAGGGGAAAGTAAAAATGGGGAAATTAAACGTAGTTTGTGACACCAACTGAGGTTTCCAGCCACTAAGTGGCCCTCAGTGCATGTGTATCCTCAAGGTTTAAGTGTTGTAGCAGTGAGGTGGAATACACTCCTCCAGCCTGGACAGGCCCTTTAGGTTTAGAGGGTGGATGATGGTGGTTGTAGTGGAGGAGCAGTGTGAAAGTGCAGGAGGAAGGAAGCACAAAAGATTCTTGCAGTTCTTTACCTTTACTGAGATGTTCTAGAAGACAAGTCCAGGGTAAATGCAGAACCAGGCACGCAGTTCAGCCAGTCTGGAAAGAACTGGAGTCCGCTCTGCTGGATTGAATTATTATGGCCGTCCTGATGACTTTTTGTCCTAAAATTGCTAGTTCCTTAGTGGTTCTCTCAGCTCCTCTAAGTTAGTGGATATCCTCCAGACAGGCATAGATATCCTCCAGCCAGGCAGGTGATGCGGGCTCTGTGAGCAAGTGCTTCTTCACTCCTCTGGTCCTCCGTGACACAGTGCCCGGTGGGCTCACCAAGTGTAGATACTGGGCATAAGGTTCTGCAGCCTCCAGGTTCTGTGGTCAGGTCATGGAAACCTGACCACGTAGGGCCTGGTACCGTTCCTGCAGCTCGGCCCTGTGCATGTCCCAAAGGCCTGCAGCAGGCACGTCATCTCAGCCACTTGGCCCGACACTGAACTTCTGAGACACTCCTGTTGCCTACCTCTCCCTCCCTATCTTAATTCCTCCCTTCAACCAGAAGTAGGGGTCTGCTTGGGGTGAGTCTTCTGTCCTCAACTCCCTGGTTGGAGTTTTGAAAGTGTTGGATGCGTTGGGTTTCAAGCAGAGGCTCCCAATTCTCTCCAGACTTGGTATTACATTGATGTGGGTGCAATATCATCTCTGACAGCCAAACCACATTGTTGCCACATGGTGACCCCCCCCCCCCCCCCGCTGTGCTCCACTGTAGACATCATTAAACCCCTGTCGTGCTCCACTGTAGACATCACCGAGCCCCCGCTGTGCTCCACTGTAGACATCACTGAGCCCCCGCCGTGCTCCACTGTAGACATCACTGAGCCCCCGCCGTGCTCCACTGTAGACATCACTGAGCTCCCGCCGTGCTCCACTGTAGACATCACTGAGCCCCCGCCGTGCTCCACTGTAGACATCACTGAGCTCCCGCCGTGCTCCACTGTAGACATCACTGAGCCCCCGCCATGCTCCACTGTAGACATCACTGAGCCTCCGCCGTGCTCCACTGTAGACATCACTGAGCCTCCGCCGTGCTCCACTGTAGACATCACTGAGCCTCCGCCGTGCTCCACTGTAGACATCACTGAGCCCCCGCCGTGCTCCACTGTAGACATCACTGAGCCCCCGCTGTGCTCCACTGTAGACATCACCGAGCCCCCGCCGTGCTCCACTGTAGACATCACTGAGCCTCCGCCGTGCTCCACTGTAGACATCACTGAGCCCCCGCCGTGCTCCACTGTAGACATCACTGAGCCCCCGCCGTGCTCCACTGTAGACATCACTGAGCCCCCGCCGTGCTTCACTGTAGACATCACTGAGCCCCCGCCATGCTCCACTGTAGACATCACTGAGCCTCCGCCGTGCTTCACTGTAGACATCACTGACCCTCCGCCGTGCTCCACTGTAGACATCACTGAGCCCCCGCCGTGCTCCACTGTAGACATCACTGAACCCCCGCCGTGCTCCACTGTAGACATCACTGAGCCCCCGCCATGCTCCACTGTAGACATCACTGAGCCCCCGCCATGCTTCACTGTAGACATCACTGAGCCCCCGCCATGCTCCACTGTAGACATCACTGAGCCTCCGCCGTGCTCCACTGTAGACATCACTGAGCCCCCGCCATGCTCCACTGTAGACATCACTGAGCCCCCGCCATGCTTCACTGTAGACATCACTGAGCCCCCGCCGTGCTCCACTGTAGACATCACTGAGCCCCCGCCGTGCTTCACTGTAGACATCACTGAGCCTCCGCCGTGCTCCACTGTAGACATCACTGAGCCCCCGCCGTGCTCCACTGTAGACATCACTGAGCCCCCGCCCTGCTCCACTGTAGACATCACTGAGCCTCCGCCGTGCTCCACTGTAGACATCACTGAGCCCCCGTCGTGCTCCACTGTAGACATCACCGAGCCCCCGCTGTGCTCCACTGTAGACATCACTGAGAGCCCCCGCCGTGCTCCACTGTAACATCACTGAGCCCCCGCCGTGCTTCACTGTAGACATCACTGACCCTCCGTCCTGCTCCACTGTAGACATCACTGAGCCCCCGTCGTGCTCCACTGTAGACATCACCGAGCCCCTGCTGTGCTCCACTGTAGACATCACTGAGCCCCGCCGTGCTTCACTGTAGACATCACTGAGCTTCCGCCGTGCTTCACTGTAGACATCACTGACCCTCCGCCGTGCTCCACTGTAGACATCACTGAGCCCCGCCGTGCTCCACTGTAGACATCACTGAGCCCCCGCCATGCTCCACTGTAGACATCACTGAGCCTTCCGCCGTGCTCCACTGTAGACATCACCGAGCCCCCCGCCGTGCTTCACTGTAGACATCACCGATGCCCCCGCCGTGCTCCATGTAGACATCACTGAGCCCCCCGTGCTTCACTGTAGACATCACTGACCCTCCGCCATGCTCCACTTTTAGACATCACTGAGCCCCCGTCGTGCTCCACTGTAGACATCACCGAGCACCCCGCTGCTCCACTGTAGACATCACTGAGCCCCCGCCGTGCTCCACTGTAGACATCACTGAGCCCCCGCGTGCTTCACTGTAGACATCACTGAGCCTCCGCCGTGCTTCACTGTAGACATCACTGAGCCCCGCCATGCTCCACTGTAGACATCACTGAGCCCCCGCCGTGCTTCACTGTAGACATCACTGAGCCCCCGCCGTGCTCCACTGTAGACATCACTGAGCCCCCGCCGTGCTTCACTGTAGACATCACTGAGCCTCCGCCATGCTCCACTGTAGACATCACTCAGCCCCCGCCGTGCTTCACTGTAGACATCACTGAGCCCCGCCATGCTTCACTGTAGACATCACTGAGCCTCCGCCGTGCTCACTGTAGACATCACTGAGCTCCCGCCATGCTCCACTGTAGACATCACGAGCCTCCCGCCGTGCTTCACTGTAGACATCACTGAGCCCCCGCCGTGCTTCCACTGTAGACATCACTGAGCCTCCGCCGTGTTTCACTGTAGACATCACTGAGCCCCCGCCGTGCTTCACTGTAGACATCACTGAGCCCTCGCCTGCTCTCACTGTAGACATCACTGAGCCTCCGCCATGCTTCACTGTAGACATCACTGAGCCTCCGCCATGCTCCACTGTAGACATCACGAGCTCCCGCGTGCTTCACTGTAGACCTCACTGAGCTCCCGCCGTGCTCCACTGTAGACATCACTGAGCCTCCGCCGTGCTCCACTGTAGACATCACTGAGCTCCCGCCGTGCTTCACTGTAGACCTCACTGAGCCCCCGCCGTGCTCCACTGTAGACATCACTGAGCCTCCGCCGTGCTTCACTGTAGACATCACTGAGCCCCCGCCGTGCTCCACTGTAGACATCACTGAGCCTCCGCCGTGCTCCACTGTAGACATCACTGAGCCCCGCCGTGCTCCACTGTAGACATCACGAGCCCCCGCGTGCTCACTGTAGACATCACTGAGCCTCCGCCGTGCTTCACTGTAGACATCACTGAGCCCCGCCGTGCTCCACTGTAGACATCACTGAGCCTCCGCCGTGCTCCACTGTAGACATCACTGAGCCCCCGCCGTGCTCCACTGTAGACATCACTGAGCCTCCGCCGTGCTCCACTGTAGACATCACTGAGCCCCGCGTGCTCCACTGTAGACATCACCGAGCCCCCGCTGTGCTTCACTGTAGACATCACGAGCCTCCCGCCATCCCTCACTGTAGACATCACTGAGCCCTCGCCATGCTCCACTGTAGACATCACGAGCCCCCGCCGTGCTTCACTGCAGACATCACTGAGCCCCCGCCGTGCTTCACTGTAGACATCACTGAGCCCCGCCGTGCTCCACTGTAGACATCACTGAGCCCCGCGTGCTTCACTGTAGACATCACTGAGCCTCCGCCGTGCTTCCACTGTAGACATCACTGAGCCCCCGCCGTACTCCACTGTAGACATCACTGAGCCCCCGCCGTGCTTCACTGTAGACATCACCGAGCCCCCGCCATGCTCCACTGTAGACATCACCGAGCCTCCGCCGTGCTCCACTGTAGACATCACCGAGCCTCCCGCCGTGCTCCACTGTAGACATCACCGAGCCCCCACCATGCTCCACTGTAGACATCACTGAGCCCCCACCATGCTCCACTGTAGACATCACCGAGCCCCCACCTGCTCCACTGTAGACATCACTGAGCCCCCGCCGTGCTTCACTGTAGACATCACTGAGCCCCCGCCGTGCTCCACTGTTGATAGTTCCTTCATCTATATCTATCGCTTCTAGCTCTCCATGTAATTTAATACTACCCTCTACCTTCATGTCTATCTCTTACTCATCTATTTCTCTCTCCCCTCTTCCACTTCTTAGACTCATCACCGCTGTCTCTCTCTCCCATCCGTTCCATCTTTCGACTCCTCTTATTCTCCCCCTCTTTCCTCTCTCATTACTCCTACTCCCCCCTCTTCACTCGTCTTATCACTCCCTCTTCTTTCTTTTCCTCTTGTTCTATCTGCTGTCTCTCTCTTTCATTCCTCTTCTCTCTTGTTCTCTCTCCTCTGTTTTCTCTCTCTCCCCCTCTTTCCCTCTCTTTCTCTCATTTCACTCCCTCTTTCTCTCCCTCTCTCCCTCTCTCTGTCTCTCTCTCTCTCCCCCTCTTTTACTCTTGTTCCTCTCTCTTCTCTCTCTCTCTCACTCCCTCTTTCCCTCTCCCCTCTGTCTTTCACTCTCTCTTTCTCCTCTCTCTCCTCTGTCTTTCTTTTCTCTCACTCCCTCTTTCTCCTCTCTTTCCTCTTGTTCTCTCTCCCTCTTCTTTCTCTCTCTCTCCCCTCTTTCCTTCTCTCTCTTCACTCCTCTCCCCCTCCTTGTCTTTCTCCCATCTTTCTTCTCTCCTCCTCCCTCTTTTCCTTCTCTCTCCCCTCTTGTTCTCTCTTCCCCTCTTCTTTCTCTCTCTCTCCCCTCTTTCCTTCTCTCTCTCCCCTCTTTCCTCTCTCCCTCTTCTCTCTCTTTCTTTCTCTCTCTCCCTCTTTCCTTCTCTCTCCCCCTCTTGTTCTCTCTCCCTTTCTTTCTCTCTCTCTCCCTCTTTCCTTCTCTCTCCCCCTCTTGTTCTCTCTCCCTCTTTCTTCTCTCTCTCTCCCTCTTTCCTTCTCTCTCCCCCTCTTGTTCTCTCTCCCTCTTTCTTTCTCTCTCTTCCTTTTCCCCCTCTTTTCTCTCTCTCTTCTCTCCCCTCCCTCTTTCTTCTCTCCCCTCTTCCTCTCCCTCTTCTTTCTCTCTCTCTCCCCCTCTTGTTCTCTCTCCCTCTTTCTTTCTCTCTCTCTCCCTCTTTCTTCTCTCTCTCTCCCTCTTGTTCTCTCTCCCTCTTTCTTTCTCTCTCTCTCCCCTCTTTTCTTCTCTCTCCCCCTCTTGTTCTCTCTCCCTCTTTCTTTATTTTCTCTCTCTCCCTCTTTCCTTCTCTCTCCCCCTCTTGTTCTCTCTCCCTCTTTCTCTCTTTCTTTCTCTCTCTCTCCCTCTTTCCTTCTCTCCCTCTTTCCTTCTCTCTCCCCCTCTTGTTCTCTCTCCCTCTTTCTCTTTCTTTCTCTCTCTCTCCCTCTTTTCTTCTCTCTCCCCCTCTTGTTCTCTCTCCCTCTTTCTCTCTTTCTTTTTCTCTCTCTCCCTCTTTCCTTCTCTCCCTCTTTCCTTCTCTCTCCCCCTCTTGTTCTCTCTCCCTCTTTCTCTTTCTTTCTCTCTCTCTCCCTCTTTCCTTCTCTCTCCCCCTCTTGTTCTCTCTCCCTCTTTCTCTCTTTCTTTCTCTCTCTCCCCCTCTTTCCTTCTCTCCCTCTTTCCTTCTCTCTTCCCCTCTTGTTCTCTCTCCCTCTTTCTCTCTTTCTTTCTCCCTCTCTCTCTTTCTCTCACTCCCTCTTTCCCTCTCTCTCACTCCCACTTTCTCCTCTCTTTTCCTCTTGTTCTCTCTCTTTCTCTCTTTCTCCTCTCTCCCCGCCGTCTCCTGTAGGGGGCAGTGTGACCCCGCAGTGCTGGCAGCTGTGACAGATGTGGAGGTAACTGGCGGTCACTCCTCGCACATCTGCAGTTACAGGGGGGCGCTGTCTGGCTGATGTCCTGGCGGTCAGTTGTGACACGTCCCCAATATCGTCCCCTCTGGACGCCGTCATCTCTGATCATCACTGCAGGAATGGAGAAGTCAGAAAGTAAAAAATCCCAGAACCAAGAAAAGTAAACCGGTGATATTAACCCCTCACTGCCCCACATTAACCAATCAGCCGCCCTAGACCACCAGGGAGGTGACTGTGAATCCCTACAAATCTCCTCTATTATGCGGCAGAAATGGCAAAATATGGATCCATGCTTCAACCTCCACATCCACCACAATCCCAACTATCACCACCATCATCATCATCACTGCCACCATTAACATCATCATCATTATCACTGCCACCATCATCACCACCACCATCATCATCATCACTGCCGCCATCATCATCACCACCATCATCATCATCACTGCCGCCATCATCATCACCACCATCATCAGCATCACTGCCGCCATCATCATCACCACCATCATCACCGCCAGCATTAACATCATCATCACCACCACCATCATCATCATCACTGCCACCATCATCATCATCATCATCACCGCCAGCATTAACATCATCATCACCCCCACCATCATTATCATCATCATCATCACTGCCACTATCATCATCATCATCACTGCCACCATTAACATCATCATCACCACCACCATCATTATCATCATCATCATCACCGCCACCATTAACATCATCATCACCGCCACCATCATCATCATCATCATCATCATCATCACTGCCACCATCATCATCACCATCATCATCACTGCCACCATCATCATCATCATCACTGCCACTATCATCATCATCATCACTGCCACCATTAACATCATCATCACCACCACCATCATTATCATCATCATCATCACCGCCACCATTAACATCATCATCACTGCCACCATCATTATCATCATCATCATCACCGCCACCATCATCATCATCATCATCACTGCCACCATCATCATCATCATCATCATCACTGCCACCATCATCATCACCATCATCATCACTGCCGCCATCATCATCACTGCCACCATCATCATCACCATCATCATCACCGCCACCATCATTATCATCATCATCATCACTGCCACCATCATTATCATCATCACTGCCACCATCATCATCACCATCATCATCACCGCCACCATCATTATCATCATCATCATCACTGCCACCATCATTATCATCATCATTGCCACCATCATCATCACTGCCACCATCATCATCATCATCACTGCCACCATCATCACTGCCACCATCATCATCATCACTGCCATCATCATCATCACTGCCATCATCATCATCACTGCCACCATCATCATCATCATCACTGCCACCATCATCATCATCACTGCCACCATCATCATCATCACTGCCACCATCATCATCATCACTGCTACCACAATCATCATCACTGCTACCACCATCATCATCACTGCCACCATCATCATCACCGACATCATCATCATCACTGCCACCATCATCATCATCACTGCCACCATCATCATCATCACTGCCACCATCATCATCACCGCCACCATCATTGCCACCATCATCATCATTGCCACCATCATCATCACTGCCACCATCATCATCATCACTGCCACCATCATCATCATCACTGCCACCATCATCATCATCACTGCTACCACCATCATCATCATCATTGCCACCATCATCATCATCACTGCCACCATCATCATCATCACTGCCACCATCATCATCACTGCTACCACCATCATCATCACTGCCACCATCATCATCACCGCCATCATCATCATCACTGCCACCATCATCATCACTGCCACCATCATCATCATCACTGCCACCATCATCATCATCACTGCCACCATCATCACCGCCACCATCATCATCATCATCATGATCACTGCCACCATCATCATCATCACTGCCACCATCATCATCACCGCCACCATCATCATCATCATTGCCACCATCATCATCATCACTGCCACCATCATCATCATCACTGCCACCATCATCATCATCACTGCTACCACCATCATCATCATCATTGCCACCATCATCATCATCACTGCCACCATCATCATCATCACTGCCACCATCATCATCATCACTGCCACCATCATCATCATCACTGCCACCATCATCATCATCACTGCTACCACCATCATCATCACTGCCACCATCATCATCACCGCCATCATCATCATCACTGCCACCATCATCAACATCACTGCCACCATCATCACCGCCACCATCATCATCATCATCATGATCACTGCCACCATCATCATCATCATCACTGCCGCCATCATTACCACAATCATCACCCTCATCACTGTTATCATCATCACCGCCACCATCATCATCACTGCCACCATCATCATCACTGCCACCATCATCATCACCGCCACCACCATCATCATCACTGCCACCACCACCATCATCACTGCCACCATCATCATCATCACTGCCACCATCATCATCACCGCCACCATCATCATCACTGCCACCATCATCATCACTGCCACCATCATCATCACTGCCACCATCATCATCACCGCCACCACCATCATCATCACTGCCACCACCACCATCATCACTGCCACCATCATCATCATCACTGCCACCATCATCATCACCGCCACCATCATCATCACTGCCACCATCATCATCACTGCCACCATCATCATCACCGCCATCATCATCATCACTGCCACCATCATCATCACTGCCACCACCACCATCATCACTGCCACCATCATCATCATCATTGCCACCATCATCATCACCGCCACCATCATCATCACCGCCACCACCATCATCATCACCGCCACCACCATCATCACTGCCACCATCATCATCACTGCCACCACCATCATCATCACTGCCACCATCATCATCATCACTGCCACCATCATCATCATCACTGCCACCATCATCATCATCACTGCCACCACCATCATCATCACTGCCACCATCATCATCACTGCCACCACCATCATCACTGTCACCATCATCATCATCACTGCCACCATCATCATTGCCACCATCATCATCATCACTGCGACCATCATCACTGCTACCACCATCATCATCACTGCTACCACCATCATCACCGCCACCATCATCATCATCATTGCCACCATCATCATTGCCACCATCATCATCATCACTGCCACCATCATCACCGCCACCATCATCATCATCATTGCCACCATCATCATTGCCACCATCATCATCATCACTGCCACCATCATCATCATCATCATCATCATCATCATCACTGCCATCATTATCATCAATCATCACCATCATCATCATCCCCGCCATCACTCCTGTCAGCAGACGTGCAGGGTCGCCGGTCTTCTTGTCCTCGGGGGGCTCCAGCTATGATTTGGGGGGACGTCCTCTTTGCTTCTTGTGTACGAGACTCCTGGGATTTGGGAAGGTCCTGAAATCCCTGATCTTCGGCCGGCGCGGTGCGGGGGGTCCCAGGAAGTGCGGATTATAGGATTATTAATATTATTTAATTTATGGGGGAGACGTGACAGAGGGCAGAGACCACCCTCATCTGCCCTCAGCGTCATCCCAGACATTATACTGCTGAGGAGTGATCCCAGCAGCACAGAGGATGTCAGGAGAGGAGACACAGAGATACATAGAGGAAGGAGCAGGTCCCAGCAGCACAGAGGATGTCAGGAGAGGAGTCACAGAGATACATAGAGAAGGAGCAGGTCCCAGCAGCACAGAGGATTCAGGAGAGGAGTCTCAGAGATACATAGAGGAAGGAGAAGGTCCCAGCAGCACAGAGGATGTCAGGAGAGGAGTCACAGAGATACATAGAGGAAGGAGAAGGTCCCAGCAGCACAGAGGATGTCAGGAGAGGAGTCACAGAGATACATAGAGGAAGGAGCAGGTCCCAGCAGCACAGAGGATGTCAGGAGAGGAGTCACAGAGATACATAGAGGAAGGAGCAGGTCCCAGCAGCACAGAGGATGTCAGGAGAGGAGTCACAGAGATACATAGAGGAAGGAGCAGGTCCCAGCAGCACAGAGGATGTCAGGAGAGGAGTCACAGACATACATAGAGGAAGGAGCAGGTCCCAGCAGCACAGAGGATGTTAGGAGAGGAGTCACAGAGATACATAGAGGAAGAAGCAGGTCCCAGCAGCACAGAGGATGTCAGGAGAGGAGTCACAGAGATACATAGAGGAAGGAGCAGGTCCCAGCAGCACAGAGGATGTCAGGAGAGGAGTCACAGAGAAACATAGAGGAAGGAGCAGGTCCCAGCAGCACAGAGGATGTCAGGAGAGGAGTCACAGAGATACATAGAGGAAGGAGCAGGTCCCAGCAGCACAGAGGGTGTCAGGAGAGGAGTCACAGAGATACATAGAGGAAGGAGCAGGCCCCAGCAGCACAGAGGATGTCAGGGGAGGAGTCACAGAGATACATAGAGGAAGGAGCAGGTCCCAGCAGCACAGAGGATGTCAGGAGAGGAGTCACAGAGATACATAGAGGAAGGAGCAGGTCCCAGCAGCACAGAGGATGTCAGGAGAGGAGTCACAGAGATACATAGAGGAAGGAGCAGGTCCCAGCAGCACAGAGTATGTCAGGAGAGGAGTCACAGAGATACACAGAGGAAGGAGCAGGTCCCAGCAGCCAGGGATGTCAGGAGAGGAGTCACAGAGATACATAGAGGAAGGAGCAGGTCCCAGCGCACAGAGGATGTCAGGAGAGGAGTCACAGACATACATAGAGGAAGGAGCAGGTCCCAGCAGCACAGAGGATGTCAGGAGAGGAGTCACAGAGATACATAGAGGAAGGAGCAGGTCCCAGCAGCACAGAGGATGTCAGGAGAGGAGTCACAGAGATAAATAGAGGAAGGAGCAGGTCCCAGCAGCACAGAGGATGTCAGGAGAGGATCACAAGATACTAGAGGAAGGAGCAGATACCAGCAGCACAGAGGATGTCAAAACAGAGTCACAGAGATACATAGAGAAGGAGCAGATCCCAGCAGCACAGAGGATGTCAGGAGAGGAGTCACAGAGATACATAGAGGAATGAGCAGATCCCAGCAGCACAGAGGATTCAGAGAAGGAGTCACAGAGATACATAGAGGAAGGAGCAGGTCCCTACAGCACAGAGGATGTCAGGAGAGGAGTCACAGAGATACATAGAGGAAGAGCAGGTCCCAGCAGCACAGAGGATGTCAGGAGAGGAGTCACAGAGATACATAGAGGAAGGAGCAGGTCCCACAGCACAGAGGATGTCAGGAGAGGAGTCACAGAGATACATAGAGGAAGGAGCAGGTCCCAGCAGCACAGAGGATGTCAGGAGAGGAGTCACAGAGATACATAGAGGAAGGAGCAGGTCCCAGCAGCACAGAGGATGTCAGGAGAGGAGTCACAGACATACATAGAGGAAGGAGCAGGTCCCAGCAGCACAGAGGATGTTAGGAGAGGAGTCACAGAGATACATAGAGGAAGGAGCAGGTCCCAGCAGCACAGAGGGTATCAGGAGAGGAGTCACAGAGATACATAGAGGAAGGAGCAGGTCCCAGCAGCACAGAGGATGTCAGGAGAGGAGTCACAGAGATACATAGAGAAGGAGCAGGCCCAGCAGCACAGAGGATTCAGGGAGGAGTCACAGAGATACATAGAGGAAGGAGCAGGTCCCAGCAGCACAGAGGATGTCAGGAGAGGAGTCACAGAGATACATAGAGGAAGGAGCAGGTCCCAGCAGCACAGAGGATGTCAGGAGAGGAGTCACAGAGATACATAGAGGAAGGAGCAGGTCCCAGCAGCACAGAGTATGTCAGGAGAGGAGTCACAGAGATACACAGAGGAAGGAGCAGGTCCAGCAGCACAGAGGATGTCAGGAGAGGAGTCACAGATACATAGAGGAAGGAGCAGGTCCCAGCAGCACAGAGGATTCAGGAGAGGAGTCACAGAATACATAGAGGAAGGAGCAGGTCCCAGCAGCACAGAGGATGTCAGGAGAGGAGTCACAGAGATACATAGAGAAGGAGCAGGTCCCAGCAGCACAGAGGATGTCAGGAGAGGAGTCACAGAGATACATAGAGGAAGGAGCAGGTCCCAGCAGCACAGAGGATGTCAGGAGAGGAGTCACAGAGATACATAGAGAAGGAGCAGGTCCAGCAGCACAGAGGATGTCAAAGAGTCACAGAGATACATAGAGGAAGGAGCAGTCCCAGCAGCACAGAGGATGTCAGAGAGGAGTCACAGAGATACATAGAGGAAGAGCAGGTCCCAGCAGCACAGAGGATTCAGAGAGGAGTCACAGAGATACAAGAGGAAGGAGCAGGTCCCACAGCACAGAGGATGTCAGGAGAGGAGTCACAGAGATACATAGAGGAAGGAGCAGTCCCAGCAGCACAGAGGATGTCAGGAGAGAGTCACAGAGATACATAGAGGAAGGAGCAGGTCCCAGCAGCACAGAGGATGTCAGGAGAGGAGTCACAGAGATACATAGGAAGGAGCAGGTCCCAGCAGCACAGAGGATGTCAGAGAGGAGTCACAGAGATACATAGGAAGGAGCAGGTCCCAGCAGCACAGAGGAGTCAAAGAGGAGTCACAGAGATACATAGAGGAAGGAGCAGATCCCAGCAGCACAGAGGATGTCAGGAGAGGAGTCACAGAGATACATAGGGGAAGAGAAGGCCCAGCAGCACAGAGGATTTCAGGCAGGAGTCACAGAATACATAGAGGAAGGAGCAGTCCCGCAGCACAGAGGATGTCAGGAGAGGAGTCACAGAGATACATAGAGGAAGGAGCAGGTCCCAGCAGCACAGAGGATTCAGGAGAGGAGTCACAGAGATACATAGAGGAAGGAGCAGGTCCCAGCAGCACAGAGGATTCAGGGAGGGTCACAGAGATACATAGAGGAAGGAGCAGGTCCCACAGCACAGAGGATTCAGGAGAGGATCACAGAGATACATAGAGGAAGGAGCAGGTCCCAGCAGCACAGAGGATGTCAGAGAGGAGTCACAGACATACATAGAGGAAGGAGCAGGTCCCAGCAGCACAGAGGATGTCAGGAGAGGAGTCACAGAATACATAGAGGAAGGAGCAGGTCCCAGCAGCACAGAGGATGTCAGGAGAGGAGTCACAGAGATACATAGAGGAAGGAGCAGGTCCCAGCAGCACAGAGGATGTCAGGAGAGGATCCAGAGATACATAGAGGAAGGAGCAGGTCCCAGCAGCACAGAGGATGTCAGGAGAGGAGTCACAGAGATACATAGAGGAAGGAGCAGGTCCCAGCAGCACAGAGGATGTCAGGAGAGGAGTCACAGAGATACATAGAGGAAGGGCAGGTCCCAGCAGCACAGAGGAAATCAGGAGAGGAGTCACAGAGATACATAGAGGAAGGAGCAGGTCCCACAGCACAGAGGATGTCAGGAAGGAGTCACAGAGATACATAGAGGAAGGAGCAGGTCCCAGCAGCACAGAGGATGTCAGGAGAGGAGTCACAGAGATACATAGAGGAAGGAGCAGGTCCCAGCAGCACAGAGGATGTCAGGAGAGAGTCACAGAGATACATAGAGGAAGGAGCAGGTCCCAGCAGCACAGAGGGTATCAGGAGAGGAGTCACAGAGATACATAGAGGAAGGAGCAGGTCCCAGCAGCACAGAGGATGTCAGGGAGGAGTCACAGAGATACATAGAGGAAGGAGCAGGTCCCAGCAGCACAGAGGATGTCAGGAGAGGAGTCACAGAGATACATAGAGGAAGGAGCAAGGTCCCCAGCAGCACAGAGGATGTCAGGAGAGGAGTCACAGAGATACATAGAGGAAGGAGCAGGTCCCAGCAGCACAGAGGATGTCAGGAGAGGAGTCACAGAGATACATAGAGGAAGGAGCAGGTCCCAGCAGCACAGAGGATGTCAGGAGAGGAGTCACAGAGATACATAGAGGAAGGAGCAGGTCCCAGCAGCACAGAGGATGTCAGGGAGGAGTCACACAGATACATAGAGGAAGGAGCAGGTCCCAGCAGCACAGAGGAGTTCAGGACAGGAGTCACAGAGATACATAGAGGAAGGAGCAGATCCCAGCAGCACAGAGGATGTCAGGAGAGGAGTCACAGAGATACATAGAGGAAGGAGCAGGTCCCAGCAGCACAGAGGATGTCAGGAGAGGAGTCACAGAGATACATAGAGGAAGGAGCAGGTCCCAGCAGCACAGAGGATGTCAGGAGAGGAGTCACAGAGATACATAGAGGAAGGAGCAGGTCCCAGCAGCACAGAGGATGTCAGGAGAGGAGTCCCAGAGATACATAGAGGAAGGAGCAGATCCCAGCAGCACAGAGGATATCAGGAAAGGAGTCGCAGAGATACATAGAGGAAGGAGCAGGTCCCAGCAGCACAGAGGATATCAGGGGAGGTGTCCCAGAGATACATAGAGGAAGGAGCAGGTCCCAGCAGCACAGAGGATATCTAGAGAGGAGTCACAGAGATACATAGAGAAAGGAGCAGGTCCCAGCAGCACAGAGGATATAGGAAAGGAGTCACAGACATACATAGAGGAAGGAGCAGGTCCCAGCAGCACAGAGGATGTCAGGAGAGGAGTCACAGAGATACATAGAGGAAGGAGCAGGTCCCAGCAGCACAGAGGATTTCAGGAGAGGAGTCCCAGAGATACATAGAGGAAGGAGCAGGTCCCAGCAGCACAGAGGATGTCAGGAGAGGAGTCCCAGAGATACATAGAGGAAGGAGCAGGTCCCAGCAGCACAGAGGATGTCAGGAGAGGAGTCACAGAGATACATAGAGGAAGGGGCAGGTCCCAGCAGCACAGAGGATATCAGGAGAGGAGTCACAGAGATACATAGAGGAAGGAGCAGGTCCCAGCAGCACAGAGGATGTCAGGAGAGGAGTCACAGAGATACATAGAGGAAGGAGCAGGTCCCAGCAGCACAGAGGATGTCAGGAGAGGAGTCACAGAGATACATGGAGGAAGAGCAGGTCCCAGCAGCACAGAGGATGTCAGGAGAGGAGTCACAGAGATACATAGAGGAAGGAGCAGTCCCAGCAGCACAGAGGATATCAGGAGAGGAGTCACAGAGATACATAGAGGAAGGAGCAGGTCCCAGCAGCACAGAGAATGTCAGGAGAGGAGTCACAGACATACAGTACATAGAGGAAGGAGCAGGTCCCAGCAGCACAGAGATGTCAGGAGAGAGTCACAGAGATACATAGAGAAGAGCAGATCCCAGCAGTACAGAGGATTCAGGAGAGGAGTCACAGAGATACATACAGAAGGAGCAGGTCCAGCAGCACAGAGGATGTCAGGAAAAGGAGTCACAGAGATACATAGAGGAAGGAGCAGATCCCAGCAGCACAGAGGATGTCAGGAGAGGAGTCACAGAGATACATAGAGGAAGGAGCAGATCCCAGCAGCACAGAGGATGTCAGGAGAGGAGTCACAGAGATACATAGAGGAAGGAGCAGGTCCCAGCAGCACAAGGATGTCAGAGAGGAGTCACAGAGATACATAGAGGAAGGAGCAGATCCCAGCAGTACAGAGGATGTCAGGAGAGGAGTCCCAGAGATACATAGAGGAAGGAGCAGGTCCCAGCAGACAGAGGATGTCAGGAGAGGAGTCACAGAGATACATAGAGGAAGGGGCAGGTCCCAGCAGCACAGAGGAAATCAGGAGAGGAGTCACAGAGATACATAGAGGAAGGAGCAGGTCCCAGCAGCAGAGGATGTAAGGAGGGATCACAGAGATACATAGAGGAAGGAGCAGGTCCCAGCAGCACAGAGGATGTCAAGAGAGGAGTCACAGAGATACATAGAGGAAGGAGCAGGTCCCAAGCACAGAGGATGTCAGGAGAGGAGTCACAGAGATACATAGAGGAAGGAGCAGGTCCCAGCAGCACAGAGGGTATCAGGAGAGGAGTCACAGAGATACATAGAGGAAGGAGCAGATCCCAGCAGCACAGAGGATGTCAGGGGAGGAGTCCACAGAGATACATAAGGAAGGAGCAGGTCCCAGCAGCACAGAGGATGTCAGGAGAGGAGTCACAGAGATACATAGAGAAGGACAGATCCCAGCAGTACAGAGGATGTCAGGAGAGGAGTCACAGAGATACATAGAGAAGGAGCAGGTCCCAGCAGCACAGAGGATGTCAGGAGAGGAGTCACAGAGATACATAGAGGAAGGAGCAGGTCCCTACAGCACAGAGGATGTCAGGAGAGGAGTCACACAGATACATAGAGGAAGGAGCAGGTCCCAGCAGCACAGAGGATGTCAGGACAGGAGTCACAGAGATACATAGAGGAAGGAGCAGATCCCAGCAGCACAGAGGATGTCAGGAGAGGAGTCACAGAGATACATAGAGGAAGGAGCAGGTCCCAGCAGCACAGAGGATGTCAGGAGAGGAGTCACAGAGATACATAGAGGAAGGAGCAGGTCCCAGCAGCACAGAGGATGTCAGGAGAGGAGTCACAGAGATACATAGAGGAAGGAGCAGGTCCCAGCAGCACAGAGGATGTCAGGAGAGGAGTCCCAGAGATACATAGAGGAAGGAGCAGATCCCAGCAGCACAGAGGATATCAGGAAAGGAGTCGCAGAGATACATAGAGGAAGGAGCAGGTCCCAGCAGCACAGAGGATATCAGGGGAGGTGTCCCAGAGATACATAGAGGAAGGAGCAGGTCCCAGCAGCACAGAGGATATCTAGAGAGGAGTCACAGAGATACATAGAGAAAGGAGCAGGTCCCAGCAGCACAGAGGATATCAGGAAAGGAGTCACAGACATACATAGAGGAAGGAGCAGGTCCCAGCAGCACAGAGGATGTCAGGAGAGGAGTCACAGAGATACATAGAGGAAGGAGCAGGTCCCAGCAGCACAGAGGATTTCAGGAGAGGAGTCCCAGAGATACATAGAGGAGGAGCAGGTCCCAGCAGCACAGAGGATATCAGGAGAGGAGTCACAGACAAAACATAGAGGAAGGAGCAGGTCCCAGCAGCACAGAGATGTCAGGAGAGGAAAGTCACAGAGATACATAGAGGAAGGAGCAGGTCCAGCAGCACAGAGGATTTCAGGAGAGGAGCCCCCAGAGATACATAGAGGAAGGAGCAGGTCCCAGCAGCACAGAGGATGTCAGGAGAGGAGTCCCCCAGAGATACATAGAGGAAGGGCAGGTCCCAGCAGCACAGAGGGTATCAGGAGAGGAGTCACAGAGATACATAGAGGAAGGAGCAGGTCCCAGCAGCACAGAGGATGTCAGGAGAGGAGTCACAGAGATACATAGAGGAAGGGGCAGGTCCCAGCAGCACAGAGGATATCAGGAGAGGGTCACAGAGAATACTAGAGGAAGGAGCAGGTCCCAGCAGCACAGAGGATGTCAGAAGAGGAGTCACAGAGATACATAGAGGAAGGAGCAGGTCCCAGCAGCACAGAGGATGTCAGGAGAGGAGTCACAGAGATACATAGAGGAAGGAGCAGGTTCCCAGCAGCACAGAGGATATCAGGAAAGGAGTCACAGAGAACATAGAGGAAGGAGCAGGTCCCAGCAGCACAGAGGATGTCAGGAGAGGAGTCACCACAGACATACAGTACATAGAGGGAAGGAGCAGGTCCCAGCAGCACAGAGGATGTCAGGAGAGGAGTCACAGAGATACTAGAGGAAGGAGCAGATCCCAGCAGTACAGAGGATGCCGGAGAGGAGTCACAGAGATACATAGAGAAGGAGCAGGGTCCCAGCAGCACAGAGGATGTCAGGAGAGGAGTCACAGGGGATACATAGAGGAAGGAGCAGATCCCAGGAGCACAGAGGATGTCAGGAGAGGAGTCACAGAGATACATAGAGGAAGGAGCAGATCCCAGCAGTACAGAGGATGTCAGGAGTGGAGTCACAGAGATACATAGAGGAAGAAGGAGCAGGTCCCAGCAGCACAGAGGATGGCAAGAGAGGAGTCACAGAGATACATAGAGGAAGGAGCAGGTCCCAGCAGCACAGAGGATGTCAGGAGAGGAGTCACAGAGATACATAGAGGAAGGAGCAGGTCCCAGCAGCACAGAGGATGTCAGGATAGGAGTCACAGAGATACATAGAGGAAGGAGCAGGTCCCAGCAGCACAGAGGATGTCAGGATAGGGGTCACAGAGATACATAGAGGAAGGAGCAGGTCCCAGCAGCACAGAGGATGTCAGGAAGGAGTCACAGGATACATAGAGGAAGGAGCAGGTCCCAGCAGCACAGAGGATGTCAGGAGAGGAGTCACAGAGATACATAGAGGAAGGAGCAGGTTCCCAGCAGCACAGAGGATGTCAGGAGAGGAGTCACAGAGATACATAGAGGAAGGAGCAGTCCCAGCAGCACAGAGGATGTCAGGAGAGGAGTCACAGAGATACATAGAGGAAGGAGCAGGTCCCAGCAGCACAGAGGATGTCAGGAGAGGAGTCACAGAGATACATAGAGGAAGGAGCAGGTCCCAGCAGCACAAGAGGATATCAGGAGAGGAGTCACAGAGATACATAGAGGAAGGAGCAGGTCCCAGCAGCACAGAGGATTTCAGGATAGGAGTCACAGAGATACATAGAGAAGGAGCAGGTCCCAGCAGCACAGAGGATTTCAGGAGAGGGTCACAAGAGATACATAGAGGAAGGAGCAGGTCCCAGCAGCACAGAGGATGTCAGGAAGGGAGTCACAGAGATACATAGAGGAAGGAGCAGGTCCCAGCAGCACAGAGGATGTCAGGAGAGGAGTCACAGAATACATAGAGGAAGGAGCAGGTCCCAGCAGCACAGAGGATATCAGGAGAGGAGTCACAGAGATACATAGAGGAAGGAGCAGGTCCCAGCAGCACAGAGGATGTCAGGAAGAGGGAGTCACAGAGAACATAGAGGAAGGAGCAGGTCCCAGCAGCACAGAGGATTCAGGAGAGGAGTCACAGGAGTACATAGAGAAGGAGCAGGTCCCAGCAGCACAGAGGATGTCAGGAGAGGAGTCACAGAGATACATAGAGGAAGGAGCAGTCCCAGCAGCAAGAGGATATTCAGGGAGGATGTCACAGAGATACATAGAGGAAGGAGCGGTCCCAGCAGCACAGAGGATTCAGAGAGAGTCTACAGAGATACAAAGAGAAGGAGCAGGTCCCGCAGCACAGAGGATTCAGGAGAGGAGTCACAAATACATAGAGGAAGGGGCGGGGCCCGCAGCCCAGAGGATTTCAGGTAGGAGTCACAGAGATACATAGAGGGGGACCCGGGTTTTCCCCGAAAACACAGAGGATTTCAGGGGGAGGGTCCAAAAAAGATACATAGAGGAAGGAGAAAAACCAAAACGAAAAAGGAAAGGGGGGGGGGGGGTCCAAAAGAACAAAGGGAGGAGGGGGGAAAGGTTTTTCCCCGCAGCACCGAGGGCGGGGGAAAAAAGGGGGGCCCCCGGGGGAAAAAAAGGGGGGAAGGGGGCCCCGGCACCAAAAACAGGAAATATGGGAAAAAGGGGGGGGAAGAGAACAAAGAGGGGACCCCCCCCCGCAGCAAAAAGGGGGGTCAAAAGGGGCGTAAGGAAATCGGGGAAAGGGGGAAAAAGGGCCCCCCGCGGGGGGGGCGGGGGGGGGAGCCCCAGAAAAACAAAGGGGGAAAAGGGGGGGGCCCGGGGGCAGGGGGTTCCCCGGAAAGGTGCCCCAGGGGGGTACAAAAAGGGGGGGGAAGGGGGGGCCCGGCCCCCCGAAAACCCCCAAGGGGGAAACCCCCGGAAAAAGGAGTAAAACCCCAAAAAACAATAAAAAAAAGGGGGAAAAAAGGGGGGCCCCCCCCCCACCCCGAAAAAGGGGGTGCAGGAAAAAGGAAAAACCCCCAGGGGTAAAGGGGGGGGAGCGACCCGCAGTACAGGGGGGGCCCCCCGGGCAGGGGGGCAAAAACATAGGAAGGGGGGGGGGTTTCCCCCACCGGGGGACAGGGGAGGGGGGGGGGGGGTTAACCCCGGGGTAACTTTAAAAAAGGAAGGAGGACCCCCGGGGGGAAAAAAAAGGGTAGGGGGGGGGGGCCCAAGATATTTTGGGGGAAGGGGAACCCCGGGGTTTCCCAAAGAAAACGGGAAAAGATTTCAGGGGGGGAGGGGGGCCCAAAAAAAGGGATAAAAAAGGGGAAAAGGGGGGTCCCCCCCCCCCAGAAAAGGCCCAAAAAGGAGTAAACAGGAAACAAGGGGAAAAAGGGGGGCCCAGAAAACCCAAAAAGGGGAAAAGGGGGAAAAAGGAAAACCCCCGAGTAATGGGGGGAAGGGGGGGGGCCCGGGGGGACGGGGGGGAATGAAAAAAGAGGTTTTACGGGGGAAAAATTAGGGGAAAAAGGACAGAAACGTACAGGGGGTGTAAAGGGGTTTTGGAAAACCCCCAAAAGTTTAAAAATAGGGGAAAAGGAAGCGGGGGGCCCCGGGCCCCCCCAAAAAAGGAACCCCCGGAAAAAGGGTCCCAGAGACAAAAAAAGGGAAGGAGGGGGGGGCCAAAGGGGGGAGGCACGGGGAGGCCGGGGGAAAAAGGGTCAAAAGGGGGGGCCCTTTTTTTTTTTGGGGAAAGGGGGGCCCGGGCCCCGCGAAAAGGCCCCCAAAAAGGGGGCAAAAAGGGGGGATGAGCCCCGGGGGAAAACCCCTAGAGGGGGGAGCAGGCCCAAAACCCGCCCCCGGGGGATGTAGGAGAGGAAAACGTTTAAAAGGGGAAAGGGAAAACAGGCCCAAAAAAACAAAAGGGGGTAAAGGAGGGGACAGGTTTAAATAGAGGAAGGAGGGGGCCCCAAAACAAAAAAAAGGGGGGATTTTCGGGGGAAGGGGTACGGATAATAGGGGAAAAAGGGGGGCCCCCAGCACAGAGGGGGGGGGTTGGGGCCCAAAACCCCCAAAAGGGGGAAGGGGCGGCCCCCCCCCAAAACAGGGAGGACCCCGGGGGCGGGGCCCCCCAGGGGGTTCATAAAAAAGGGGGGGAAAAGGCCCAGCGAAACCCCGAGGATTCAGGAGGGGGGGCACAAAAAACCTGGGGAAAAGGAGCGGGTTTTCCCCCAAACAGAAAGGAGTAAAAGGGGAGGGGGCCCCCAAAAGGGGAACAAGGGGAAAAGGAAAGGCCCCAAGGGGGCCCGGGGCCCAAGCACAGAGGACCCCAAAGGAAAAAAGGAAAATACAGAGATATTTTTGGGGGAAAGGGGGAGCAGGCCCCCCGCACCCCCCCGGGGGGAGGGGCCCGGAAAAAAGGAGCACAGGGGGGTACAAGGGGGGGAAAGGGCCCCAAAACCAAAAACAAAAAAGGGGGTCGGGGGGGGAAAAGGGCCCCCAAAGGGGGACCCCCCAAGAAAAAGGAAAAAGCCAAAGGGGACCCCAAAAGGTTTTTTTCAGGCGGGGGAAAAATCACAAAAGATCAAAACCCCAAAGGGGCAGGTCCCACAGCAAGGGGGTTTCAAGAGGGGGAAAAGAAAAGAGGAAGGGGGGGGGGCCCCAAAAACAGCACGGGGGAGGCGGAAAAAGGGGCCCCCGGGGGTCGGGGGGGGAAAGGGGGGCCCCCCGCCAGCAAGAGGATTTCAGGAAAAAGGGGAAGGGGGAAAACTTTTGGGAAGGACAAAAAGGGGGCCCCCGCCCCAAAAAGGGATAAAAGGAAAAGGGACGGGGGTAAAGAGGGGGGAGGTCCCAGCACCCCGACCCCGGGCGGGGGGAAGGAGAAATAACTAAAAAAAAGGGGCAGGCCCGGGGGGGGGGTACCAGGAGGGGGGTCACAAAAGGGGCTTTGAGGGGGGAGCACCCCCCCGCAGCCAGGGTTTTCGGGGGGGAGGGGGGGTTCACAGGAAAAAGAGGAAAACAGGGACCCCCGCACACAGAGGTTTTTAAAAGGAAAAAAGGGGGAAAAAAAGGGAAAAAAAACAGAAAAAGGAAGGAGAAAAACCCCAGAAAAACCAAAAAAGGTTTGGGGGTTCGGGAAAAAGGAAAGGAAAGAGTTTAAAAAAAGAGGGGAAAGGAAAACAGGTCCCAGCACCCCCAGGGGTTGGGCCCCGGAGAGGAGCCCCCAAAAAATACATAGAGGAAGGGAGCAGGGGGGGGAGAAAGGGGGGGGGCCCCGGAAAAAGGGAGACAGGTTCCCAAAAAGGGGGGGGGAAAGGGGGGGCCGGGGGGCCCGGGGGGCCCCGAGGAGGGGGGGAGGGGAAAAAAAGATACATTAGAGGAAGGAGAAAAACCCCCGCCCCCAGGGGGGATTTCCCGGAAAGGGGGTTTTAAACAGAGTACATAGAGGAAGGAGGGGGGTTTCCCACAGCCAGAGGATGTCGGAGAGGATCACGAGATACTGGGGAAGGAGCATTTCCCCCGCAGACAGAGGTGAGGGGGATCACAGGATACATAGAGGGGGAAAAACGGGGGCCCCGCGCCAGAGGTGAAAAGGGAGGAGCCGGTACATGGGAAGGAGCAAGCCCAGCAAACAGAGGATTCAGGGAGGAGTCACAGAATACTTTTGAGGGGAAGGGCGGCCGCAGCACAGAGGACAGGGAGGAGTACGAGATACAAAGGAGCAAGGAACATGGCCCCAGCAGAACCAAGGTTTTCGGGAAGAGGGTCAAAAATTTTTGGGGAAAGGGAGCAGGCCAGCAGCCAGAGGATGTCAGGAAGGATACAGAGATCAAAGGGGAAGGAGCAGGCCCCGCACACAGGGATTCAGGAAGGGGGTCACAGAAATCATGGGAAGGAGCGGGGTCCCGCAGCACAGGGATTAAAGGGAGGGGCACAGGAAAACATAGAGGAAGAAAAGGCCCCCGCGCAGAGGATGTCGGAGGGAAAGACAGAGATACTTAGAGGAAGGAGCGGGTTTTCCCGCAGCACAGAGGATGTCAGGGAGGGTACAGAGTACTAGAGGAAAGGGGCAGGCCCCACAGCACAAAAGGATGTCAGGAGGGGGAGTCACAGGGATAATAGGGGAAAGGGGCGGCCCCGCGGGCCGAGGTGTAGGAAAGGGGGGCCCCCCCGAGATACATGGGGAAGAAGGGTCCCAGCAGCCAGAGGAGAAAGGGGAGGGTCCAGAAAAATAGAGGAAGGGCAGGCCCCAGCAAGAGGTTCGGAGAGGGGGCAAAAAAGGGAATAGAGGAAGGGAAGGGTTTCCCCAGCACAGAGGATTAGGAGAGGAGTCAAAGAGATACAAGAGGGGGGGCAGCCCCGCGAAAAGAGGATTAGGAGAGGAGCACAAATACTTAGGGGAAGGGCGGTCCAGCAGGACAGGGATTCGGAGGGAGCCCGGGGAATAAATAAGGAAGGAGCATCCCGCAGCACAGAGGATTTTAAGCAATGGACATTTGTGGAGGCCTGAGAAGTGATCCTCGTCCTGGTCTTGACTTGGTCCTGGCCTCGTCGCTCTCCATAGAGATGAACTGAGCTCTTGTGATGTAATATTTCACTTCCGGACAGTTCAGAAGTTACAGCCACAAGATGGCGCCAGATCCGCACTGCGCTGGTTAAAAGGGTGACAATGTTGGAGGTGAGTATATGACAGAGCGCCGCTCACAGGTGACACTGGAGTGTGGCTTAAGGGCGGTGCTGGTTAGAAGTGCTCATAGTGGAGGAGCAGCGGCTTCTCTATAAGATGTGTGACACAATGTACAGTCTGCAGAGGAGGACAAGTGAGGACTGAAGCTCTAACACTGGGTGCGATATAACAAACCTCCAGCTGCAGAGGAAGACTCAGTGAAGAATAGAGAAAAGAAGGCGCCATATACTGAGAGATCTATTAAAACGATGTGGAATTGATCCACTGGATCCTCAGAGATCTGCAGGGCTCTGTGTGATCTGGTGGTCTGGTTCCTCCATGTGCGGTCCCCGGTCAGTGTTCTGCCCTCAGTAACCCCGCGCCTCCGGCCGCCATATGTTTCTGGATTCTGTTACAGTCAGTTTTCTGAGTGACAATGAAACTGAGAGGAAGAAACAGACGGTGACCCGGAGTCCATAGACCGGAGAGTAACACAGATCCTGTGCTCATCACCTCCGGAGGAAGGAACATTTAACAGTCCGGGTAATATCATAGAATGGTAGAGTGTGAAGGGACCTCCTGGGTCATTCTGTGAAGGGATCTCCTGAGTCATCATGTGAAGAGACCTCCCGGGTTCATCATGTGAAGGGACCTCCTGGTCATCGTGTGAGGGCACCTCCTGGGTCATAGTGTGAAGGGACCTCCTGGGTTCATCGTGTGAAGGGACCTCCTGGTTATCATGTGAAGGGACTCCTGGGTCATAGTGTGAAGGGACCTCCTGGGTCACTGTGTTGAAGGGACCTCCTGGGTCATCGTGTTATGGGGAATTCCTGGGTCATCATGTGAAGGGACCTCCCGGGTCATCGTGTGAAGGGACCTCCTGGGTCATCATGTGAAGGGACCTCCTGGGTCATCATGTGAAGGACCTCCTGGGTCATCGTGTGAAGGGACCTCCTGGGTCATCATGTGAAGGACCTCGGGTCATCATGTGATGGGACCTCCTGGGTCATTGCATGAAGGGATCTCCTGGGTCATACTGTGAAGGAACCTCCTGGGTCATTCTGTGAAGGGACCTCCTGGGTCATCGTGTGAAGGGACTTTCCCGGGTCATTGTGTGAAGGGACTCCTGGGTCATCATTGTGAAGGGACCTCCCGGGTCATCATGTGATGGGGACCTCCTGGTCATCGTGTGAAGGACCTCCTGGGTCATTCGTGTGAAGGGAACTTTCCCGGGTTCATCATGTGATGGGACCTCCTGGGTCATCGTGTGAAGGGACTTCCCGGGTCATCGTGTGAAGGAATCCTCCTGGGTCATCATTGAAGGGACATCCCGGGTCATCATGTTGAAGGGACCTCCCGTGTCATCGTGTGAAGGGACTCCCGGGTCATCGTGTGAAGGGACTCCGGGTTCATCGGTGTGAAGAGACCTCCCGGGTCATCATGTGATGGGACCTCCTGGGTCATCGTGTGAAGAGGACCTCCTGGGTCATCGTGTGAAGGACTTCCCGGGTAATCGTGTTGAAGGGGACCTCCTGGGTCATCATGTGAAAGGGACTCCGGGTCATCATGTGATGGGAACCTCCTGGGTCATCGTGTGAAGGGACCTCCTGGGTCATCATGTGAAGGGACCTCCTGGGTCATCGTGTTGAAGGGACTTCCCGGGTCATCGGTGTGAAGGGACCTCCTGGGTCATCATGTGAAGGGACCTCCCGGGTCATCATGTGATGGGGACCTCTGGGTCATTGCATGAAGGGATCTCCTGGGTCATCTGTTGAAGGAACCTCCTGGTCATCATGTGAAGGGACCTCCTGGGTCATCGTGTGAAGGGACTTCCCGGGTCATTGTGTGAAGGGACCTCCTGGGTCATCATGTGAAGGGACCTCCCGGGTCATCATTGTGATGGGACCTCCTGGGTCATCGTGTGAAGAGACCTCCTGGGTCATCGTGTGTGAAGGGACTTCCCGGGTCATCATGTGATGGGACCTCTGGGTCATCGTGTGAAGGGACTCCCGGGTCAGTGTGAAGGAACCTCCTGGGCTCATGTGAAGGACTCCGGGTCTATGTGAAGGGACCTCCCGTGTCATCAGTGAAGGGACCTCCCGGGTCTATGTGAAGGGACCTCCCGTGCATCGTGTGAAGGGGGCCTCCCGGGTATGTTGAGGGGGCCTCCCGGGTCCCTCGTTGAAGAGGGACCTCCGGGTCATCAGTATGGGACCTCCCGGGTCATCGTGTGAAAGGACCCCCCTGGGTCATGTTGTGAAGGGACTTTCCCCGGGTAATCGGTGGAGGGGGACCTCCGGGCACAGTGAAGGGACCTCCCGGGGGCATCATGTGTGGGACCTCCTGGGTCATGTGTGAAGGAACCCCTGGTTCATCATGTGAAGGGACCCTCCTGGGTCACGTGTGAAGGGACCCCCGGGTCTCATGGGATGGGACCTCCTGGGTCAGGTGAAGGACTTCCCGGGATCGTGTGAGGAAACCCTGGGTCATCATGTGAAGGGCCCCTCCGGGTCATCATGGAAGGGCCTCCCGGGTCATCGTGTGAAGGGACCTCCTAGGTCATCTTGTGAAGGGACCTCCTGGGTCTATGTGAAGGGACCTCCCGGGTCATCGTGGAAGGGATCTTGGGTCATCATGTGAGGGGACCTCCTGGGTAATGTGTGAAGGGACCTCCCGGGTATCGTGTGAAGGGACCTCCCGAGTATCGTGTGAAGGGACCTCCTGGTCATCGTGTGAAGGGACCTCCCGGGTATTGTGGAAGAGACCTCCTGAGTATGTGTGAAGGGACCTCCTGGGTCATTAGAAGGGCCTTTGGGTCACATGTGAAGGACCTCCTGGGTCATCGTGTGAAGGGACCTCCCGGGTCTTTCGTGTGAAGGGACCTCCTGGGTTTTCATGTGAAGGGACCTCCTGGGTCATAGTGTGAAGGGGACCTCCTGGGTCATCGTGTGAAGGGACCTCTGGGCTGTGTTATGGGACCCTCCTGGGTCTCATGTGAAGGGCCCTCCCGGGTCACGTGTGAAGGGACCTCCTGGGTCACTTGTTAAGGGACCTCCTGGGTCAATGTGAAGGGACCTCCGGGTCATCGTGTGAAGGGAACCTCCTGGGTCCTCATGTAAGGGACCTCCCGGGTCATATGTGATGGGACCTCCTGGGTAAGCATAAGGGATCTCCTGGGTCTACTGTGAAGGAACCTCCGGGTCATCTGTGAAGGGACCTCCTGGGTCATCGTGTGAAGGGACTTCCCGGGCATTGTGTGAAGGGACTCCTGGGTCTCATTGTTGGGGACCTCCCGGGCCCAAATATGTGATGGGGGCCTCCTGGGTCATGTGTGAAGAGACCTCCTGGGTCATCGGTGAAGGGCTTCCCGGGGGTCTTCAGTGATGGGACCTCCTGGGTCATCGTGTGAAGGGACTTCCCGGGTATCGTGTGAAGGAACTCCTGGGTATATGTTGAAGGGACCTCCCGGGTCTCATGTGAAGGGACCTCCGTGTCTCGTGTGAAGGGACCTCCCCGGGTCATGTGTGAAAGGGACCTCCCGGGTCATCTGTGAAGGACCTCCCGGGTCATCATGTATGGGACCTCCTGGGTCTCGGTGAAGAGACCTCCTGGGCATCGTGTGAGGGATTTCCCGGGTAATCGTGTGAAGGGACTCCTGGGTCTCAGTGAAGGGACCTCCCGGGTCATCATGTGATGGGAAATCCTGGGTAATCGTGTGAAGGGACCTCCGGGTATCATGTGAAGGGACCTCCTGGGTCACGTGTGAGGGACTTCCCGGGTCATTTGAAGGGACCTCGTGGGTCTCTGTGAAGGGACCCCGGGTCATATGTGATGGGACCCGGGTCATTGCATGAAGGGACTCCTGGGTCTTGTGAAGGAACCCCCCTGGGTCACATTGAAGGGACCTCCTGGGTCATCGTGTGAAGGGACTTCCCGGGTCATTGTGTGAAGGGACCTCCTGGGGTCATCATGTGAAGGGACCTCCGGGTCATCATGTGATGGGACCTCCTGGGTCATCGTGGAAGAGACCTCCTGGGTCATCGTGTGAAGGGACTTCCCGGGTCATCATGTGAGGGGACCTCCTGGGTCATCGTGTGAAGGGACTTCCCGGGTCATCGTGTGAAGGAACCTCCTGGGTCATCATGTGAAGGGACCTCCCGGGTCATCATGTGAAGGGAGCCTCCCGTGTCATCATGTGAAGGGACTCCGGGTTCATCATGTGAAGGGCCCTCCCGTGTCATCGTGTGAAGGGACCTCCCGGGGTCATCGTGTGAAGGGACCTCCCGGGTTTCATGTGTGAAGAGACCTCCCGGGTCATCATGTGATGGGACCTCCCGGGTCATCGTGTGAAGATGGACCTCCTTGGTCATCGTGTGAAGGGACTTCCCGGGTAATCGTGTGAAGGGGACCTCCTGGGTCATCATGTGAAGGACCCCCGGGTCATCATTGTGATGGGACCTCCTGGGTCATCGTGTGAAGAGACCTCCTGGGTCATCAATGTTGAAGGACCTCCTGGGTCATCGTGTGAAGGGACCTCCCGGGTCATCATGTGATGGGACCCTGGGTCATCGTGTGAAGGACTTCCCGGGTCATCGTGTGAAGGAACCTCCTGGGTCATCATGTGAAGGGACCTCCGGGTCATCATGTGAAGGGACTCCTGGGTCATGTGTGAAGGGACCTCCTAGGCATCATGTGAAGGGACTCCTGGGTCATCATTGTGAAGGGACCTCCCGGGTCATCGTGTGAAGGGACCTCTTGGGTCATCATGTGAAGGGACCTCCTGGGTCATCGTGTGAAGGGACCTCCCGGGGTCATCGTGTGAAGGGGACCCCTCCCGAGGTCATCGTGTGAAAGGGACCTCTGGGTCATCGGTGTGAAGGGACCCTCCCGGGTCTTTGTGTGAAGAGACCTCCTGAGTCATCGTGTTGAAGGGACCATATGGGTCATGTATGAAGGGACCTCTTGGGTCATCATGTGAAGGGACCTCCTGGGTCATGTGTGAAGGCCTCCCCGGGTCATCTGTGAAGGGACCTCCCGGGTCATCATGTGAAGGGATCTCCCGGGTCCATCGTTGGTGAAGAGACCTCCCGGGTCATTGTGTAAAGGGACCTCCTGGGTCATCGTGTGAAGAGACTCCTGGGTCATCGGTGAAGAGACCTCCTGGGTATCGTGTGAAGGGACCTCCCGGGTCATCTTTGTGAAGGGACCTCCCGGGTATCATGTGAAAGCTCCTCCCGGGTCCTCATGTCAAGGAGCCCCCTGGTCATCTTGTCAGCCCCAGGCTCAAAGCAGGCTTCACTAAATCCCCCTATAACAGATGTCAGTCCAGCCTCTGTGTGAACACTTCCATTGTAGTACATCTCCATCCCATTCAGTTTCATATTACTTCCCTCTACAGTGTGACAGGCCCTAGAATAAAGTGATCCCCTACAGTGTGACAGCCTACAATAAAACTGATCCATCTACAGTGTGACAGCCCTAGAATAAAGCTGATCCTTCACAGTGTAACAGGGAATGAAGAGTAAAATCCAGCTCAACCTAAGACAGAACCGGCATGCACGGACCGCGTCCTGACAACGCTCAGCATTCAGTGAGGATGAGATGAGAGCTCCGGCTTCTCATGTTAAATCAATGCGATTTATTCAATTAAGTCGGTATTCCAATAACGATACAGGGCAAACCACAAGGAGATGGTATATGGCGAGTGCACAAGATGCCACAGGCAACGCGTTTTCAGACTGTTTATCTGTCTTTTGTCAAGTCTCAAGCGTCACGTATCTAGACTGTGGACTGTGCTGCTGGTTATTACAGCCCAGAATTGTTTGTCTTTCTTCCTGCAGCATCAGACTGGTGACTCCTGTGCAGTCTGTGATCTATTACTATACACAGGGTCTTATCACACTGTGACTCCTTGTACAGTCTGTGATCTATTACTATACACAGGTCTTATCACACTGGTGACTCCTGTACAGTCTGTGATATATTACTATACACAAGTCTTATCACACTGGTGACTCCTGTGCAGTCTTGATCTATTACTATACACAAGTCTTATCACACTGGTGACTCCTGTGCAGTCTGTGATCTATTTACTATGCACAAGTCTTATCACAACTGGTGACTCCTGTGCGTCTGTGATCTATTTACATATACACAAGTCTTATCACCTGGTGACTCCTGTGCAGTCTGTGATCTATTACTATACACAAGTCTTATCACACTGGTGACTCCTGTATAGTCTGTGATTATTACTATACACAAGTCTTATCACACTGGTGACTCCTGTGCAGTCTGTGATCTAATTACTATACACAAGTCTTATCACATGGTGACTCCTGTATAGTCTGTGATCTATTACTATACTACAAGTCTTATCACACTGGTGACTCCTGTATAGTCTGTGATCTATTACTATACACAAGTCTTATCACACTGGTGATCCTGTGCAGTCTGTGATCTATTACTTACACAAGTCTTATCACACTGGTGACTCCTGTGCAGTCTGTGATCTATTACTATACACAAGTCTTATCACACTGGTGATCCTGTATAGTCTGTGATCTTTACTATACACAAGTCTTATCACACTGGTGCCTCCTGTGCAGTCTGTGACCTATTACTATACACAAGTCTTATCACACTGGTGACTCGAGTGGGGGTCTGTGATACTATTACTATACACAAGTCTTATCACACTGGTGACTCCTGTGCAGTTTTGATCTATTACTATACACAAGTCTATCACATGGTGACTCCTGTGCAGTCTGTGATCTATTATTTTACACAAGTTTATCACACTGGTGACTCCTGTGCGTCTGTGTTCTATTACTATACACAAGTCTTATCAACTGGTGACTCCTGTGCAGTCTGTGATCTATTTACTATACACAAGTTATCACATGGTGACTCCTGTACAGTCTGTGATCTATTACTATACACAAGTCTTATCACACTGGTGACTCCTGTGCAGTCTGTGATTATTACTATACACAAGTCTTATCACACTGGTGACCCCTGTGCAGTCTGTGTTCTATTACTAAACACTGGTCTTATCACACTGGTTGACTCCTGTGCAGTCTGTGATCTATTACTATACACAAGTCTTTCACATGGTGACTCCTGTGCAGTCTGTGATCTATTACTTATACACAGTCTTATCACACTGGTGACTCCTGTGCGTCTGTGTCTATTACTTACGCAAGTCTTATCACACTGGGTGACTCCTGTGCAGTCTGTGATCTATTACTATACAACAAGTCTTATCACACTGGTAAATCCTGTGCAGTCTGTGCTATTACTATACGCAAGTCTTATCACACTGGTGACTCCTGTCAGTCTGTGATCTATCTTTTAACACAAGTCTTATCACATGGTGACTTCCTGTGCATTCTGTGATCTATTACTATACACAAGTCTTATCACACTGGTGACTCCTGTGCAGTCTGTGATCTATTACTATACACAAGTCTTTATCACAACTGGTGACTCCTGTGCAGTCTGTGATCTATCTGTATACACAAGTCTTATCACACTGGTGACTCCTGTGCAGTCTGTGATCTATTACTACACACAAGTCTTATCACAATGGTGACTCCTGTGCAGTCTGTGATCTATTACTATACACAAGTCTTATCAACTGGTGACTCCTGTGCAGTCTGTGTTTCTATTACTATACACAAGTCTTATCACATGGTGACTCTTCTGTGCAGTCTGTGATCTATTACTACACACAAAGTCTTATCACACTGGTGACTCCTGTGCAGTCTGTGATCTATTATATACACAAGTCTTATCACACTGGTGGACTCCTGTGCAGTCTGTGATCTATTACTATACACAAGTCTTATCAACATGGTGACTCCTGTATAGTCTGTGATCTATTTACTATACACAAGTCTTATCACACTGGTGATCCTTGCAGTCTGTGATCTATTACTATACACAAGTCTTATCACACTGGTGACTTTTGTTATCTGTGATCTATTACTTACACAAGTCTTATCACACTGGTGACTCCTGTATAGTCTGTGATCTATTACTATACACAAGTCTTATCACACTGGTGACTCCTGTGCAGTCTGTGATCTATTACTAAAACAAAAAGTCTTTCACACTGGTGACTCCTGTGCAGTCTGTGATCTATTTACTATACACAAGTCTTATCACACTGGTGACTCCTGTATAGTCTGTGATCTATTACTATACACAAGTCTTATCACACTGGTGCCTCCTGTGCAGTCTGTGACCTATTACTATACACAAGTCTTATCACACTGGTGACTCGAGTGCGGTCTGTGATCTATTACTATACACAAGTCTTATCACACTGGTGACTCCTGTGCAGTCTGTGATCTATTACTATACACAAGTCTTATCACACTGGTGACTCCTGTGCAGTCTGTGATCTATTACTATACACAAGTCTTATCACACTGGTGACTCTGTGCAGTCTGTGTTCTATTACTATAACACAAGTCTTATCACACTGGTGACTCTGTGCAGTCTGTGATCTATTAACTATACACAAGTCTTATCACACTGGTGACTCCTGACAGTCTGTGATCTATTACTATACACAAGTCTTATCACACTGGTGACTCCTGTGCAGTCTGTGATCTATTACTATACACAAGTCTTATCACACTGGTGACTCCTGTGCAGTCTGTGATCTATCTACTATACACAAGTCTTATCACACTGGTGACTCCTGTGCAGTCTGTGATCTATTACTACACACAAGTCTTATCACACTGGTGACTCCTGTGCAGTCTGTGATCTATTACTATACACAAGTCTTATCACACTGGTGACTCCTGTGCAGTCTGTGATCTATTACTATACACAAGTCTTATCACACTGGTGACTCCTGTGCAGTCTGTGATCTATTACTATACACAAGTCTTATCACACTGGTGACTCCTGTGCAGTCTGTGATCTATACTATACACAAGTCTTATCACACTGGTGACTCCTGTGCAGTCTGTGATCTATTACTATACACAAGTCTTATCCACTGGTGACTCCTGTGCAGTCTGTGATCTATATTTATACACAAGTCTTATCACACTGGTGACTCCTGTGCAGTCTGTGATCTATTACTATACACAAGTCTTATCACACTGGTGACTCCTGTGCAGTCTGTGATCTATTACTATACACAAGTCTTATCACACTGGTGACTCCTGTGCAGTCTGTGATCTATTACTATACACAAGTCTTATCACACTGGTGATCCTGTGCAGTCTGTGATCTATTACTAACACAAGTCTTATCACACTGGTGACTCCTGTGCAGTCTGTGATCTATTACTATACACAAGTCTTATCACACTGGTGACTCCTGTGCAGTCTGTGATCTATTACTATACACAAGTCTTATCACACTGGTGACTCCTGTGCAGTCTGTGATCTATTACTATACACAAGTCTTATCACACTGGTGACTCCTGTGCAGTCTGTGATCTATCTGTATAACACAAGTCTTATCACACTGGTGACTCCTGTGCAGTCTGTGATCTATTACTATACACAAGTCTTATCACACTGGTGACTCCTGTGCAGTCTGTGATCTATTACTATTACACAAGTCTTATCACACTGGTGACTCCTGTGCAGTCTGTGATCTATTACTACACACAAGTCTTATCACACTGGTGACTCCTGTGCAGTCTGTGATCTATTACTATACACAAGTCTTATCACACTGGTGACTCCTGTGCAGTCTGTGATCTATCTGTATACACAAGTCTTATCACACTGGTGACTCCTGTGCAGTCTGGGATCTATTACTATACACAAGTCTTATCACACTGGTGACTCTGTGCAGTCTGTGATCTATTACTATACACAAGTCTTATCACATGGTGACTCCTGTGCAGTCTGTGATCTATTACTATACACAAGTCTTATCACACTGGTGACTCCTGTACAGTCTGTGATCTATTACTACACACAAGTCTTTTCACACTGTGACTCCTGTGCAGTCTGTGATCTATTACTATACACAGTCTTATCACACTGGTGGACTCCTGTACAGTCTGTGATCTATTACTATACACAGGTCTTATCACACTGGTTGACTCCTGTGCAGTCTGTGATCTATTACTATACACAAGTCTTATCACACTGGTGACTCCTGTACAGTCTGTGATCTATTACTATACACAAGTCTTATCACACTGGTGACTCCTGTGCGTCTGTGATCTATTACTATACACAAGTCTTATCACACTGGTGACTCCTGTGCAGTCTGTGATCTATTACTATACACAGGTCTTATCACACTGGTGACTCCTGTGCGGTCTGTGATCTATTACTATACACAAGTCTTATCACACTGGTGACTCCTGTGCAGTCTGTGATCTATCTGTATACACAAGTCTTATCACACTGGTGACTCCTGTGCAGTCTGTGATCTATTACTATACACAAGTCTTATCACACTGGTGACTCCTGTGCAGTCTGTGATCTATTACTATACACAAGTTTTATCACACTGGTGACTCCTGTGCAGTCTGTGATCTATTACTATACACAAGTCTTATCACACTGGTGACTCCTGTACAGTCTGTGATCTATTACTATACAATAGTCTTATCACAGTGGTGACTCCTGTACAGTCTGTGATCTATTACTATACACAAGTCTTATCACACTGGTGACTCCTGTGCAGTCTGTGATCTATTACTATACACAAGTCTTATCACATTGGTGACTCCTGTGCAGTCTGTGATCTATTACTATACACAAGTCTTATCACACTGGTGACTCCTGTGCAGTCTGTGATCTATTACTATACACAAGTCTTATCACACTGGTGACTCCTGTGCAGTCTGTGATCTATTACTATACACAAGTCTTATCACACTGGTGACTCCTGTGCAGTCTGTGATCTATTACTATACACAAGTCTTATCACACTGGTGACTCCTGTGCAGTCTGTGATCTATTACTATAACAAGTCTTATCACACTGGTGACTCCTGTGCAGTCTGTGATCTATTACTATACACAAGTTTATCACACTGGTGACTCCTGTGCAGTCTGTGATCTATTACTATACAAAGTCTTATCACACTGGTGACTCCTGTGCAGTCTGTGATCTATTACTATACACAAGTCTTATCACACTGGTGACTCCTGTGCAGTCTGTGATCTATTACTATACACAAGTCTTATCACACTGGTGACTCCTGTGCAGTCTGTGATCTATTACTATACACAAGTCTTATCACACTGGTGACTCCTGTGCAGTCTGTGATCTATTACTTATACACAAGTCTTATCACACTGGTGACTCCTGTGCAGTCTGTGATCTATTACTATACACAAGTCTTATCACACTGGTGACTCCTGTGCAGTCTGTGATCTATTACTATACACAAGTCTTATCACACTGGTGACTCCTGTGCAGTCTGTGATCTATTACTATACACAAGTCTTATCACACTGGTGACTCCTGTGCAGTCTGTGATCTATTACTATATACACAAGTTTATCACACTGGTGACTCCTGTACAGTCTGTGATCTATTACTATACAAAGTCTTATCACACTGGTGACTCTGTCAGTCTGTGATCTTTACTATACACAAGTCTATCACACTGTGACTCTGTGCGTCTGTGTCTATTATATACACAAGTCTTATCACACTGGTGACTCCTGTGCAGTCTGTGATCTATACTATACACAAGCCTTATCACATGGTGATCTGTGCAGTCTGTGATCTATTACTATACACAAGTCTTATCACACTGGTGACTCTGTCAGTCTGTGATCTATTACTATACACAAGTTTATCCACTGGTGACTCCTGTCAGTCTGTGATCTATTACTATACACATCTTATCACACTGGTGATCTGTGCAGTCTGTGATTATTACTATACACAAGTCTTATCACACTGTGACTCCTGTACAGTCTGTGATCTATTACTATAGACAAGTCTTATCACATGTGACTCCTGTGCAGTCTGTGATTATTCTATACACAAGTCTTTCACATGGTGACTCGTGCAGTTTGTGATCTATTACTATAGACAAGTCTTATCACATGGTGACTCCTGTGCAGTCTGTGATCTATTACTATACACAAGTCTTATCACATTGGTGATCCTGTGCGTTGTGATCTATCTATCACAAGTCTTATCACCTGGTGACTCCTGTACATCTGTGATCTATTACTATACACAAGTCTTATCACACTGGTGCTCCTGTGCAGTCTGTGATCTATTATATACACAAGTCTATCACACTGGTGTCCTGTGCAGTCTGTGATCTATTACTATACACAAGTCTTATCACACTGGTGCCTCCTGTGCAGTCTGTGATCTATTATTACACAAGTTTATCACACTGGTGACTCCTGTAAGTCTGTGATCTATTACTATACACAAGTCTTATCACACTGGTGACTCCTGTACAGTCTGTGATCTATTACTATACACAAGTCTTATCACACTGGTGACTCCTGTACAGTCTGTGATCTATTACTATACACAAGTCTTATCACACTGGTGACTCCTGTACAGTCTGTGATCTATTACTATACACAAGTCTTATCACACTGGTGACTCCTGTGCAGTCTGTGATCTATTACTATACACAAGTCTTATCACACTGGTGACTCCTGTACAGTCTGTGATCTATTACTATACACAAGTCTTATCACACTGGTGACTCTGTACAGTCTGTGATCTATTACTATACAAAGTCTTATCACACTGGTGACTCCTGTGCAGTCTGTGATCTATTACTATACACAAGTCTTATCACACTGGTGACTCCTGTGCAGTCTATGATCTATTACTATACACAAGTCTTATCACACTGGTGACTCCTGTCAGTCTGTGATCTATTACTATACACAAGTCTTATCACACTGGTGACTCCTGTGCAGTCTGTGATCTATTACTATACACAAGTCTTATCACACTGGTGACTCCTGTGCAGTCTTGATCTATTACTATACACAAAGTCTTATCACACTGGTGACTCCTGTGCAGTCTGTGATCTATTACTATACACAAGTCTTATCACACTGGTGACTCCTGTGCAGTCTGTGATCTATTACTATACACAAGTCTTATCACACTGGTGACTCCTGTGCAGTCTGTGATCTATTACTATACACAAGTCTTATCACACTGGTGACTCCTGTGCAGTCTGTGATCTATTACTATACACAAGTCTTATCACACTGGTGACTCCTGTGCAGTCTGTGATCTATTACTATACACAAGTCTTATCACACTGGTGACTCCTGTGCAGTCTGTGATCTATACTATACACAAGTCTTATCACACTGGTGACTCCTGTGCAGTCTGTGATCTATTACTATACACAAGTCTTATCACACTGGTGACTCCTGTGCAGTCTGTGATCTATTACTATACACAAGTCTTATCACACTGGTGACTCCTGTGCAGTCTGTGATCTATTACTATAGACAAGTCTTATCACACTGGTGACTCCTGTGCAGTCTGTGATCTATTACTATACACAAGTTTATCACACTGGTGACTCCTGTACAGTCTGTGATCTATTACTATACACAAGTCTTATCACACTGGTGACTCCTGTACAGTCTGTGATCTATTACTATACACAAGTCTTATCACACTGGTGACTCCTGTGCAGTCTTGATCTATTACTATACACAAGTCTTATCACACTGGTGACTCCTGTCAGTTTGTGATCTATTACTATAGACAAGTCTTATCACACTGGTGACTCCTGTGCAGTCTGTGATCTATTACTATACACAAGTCTTATCACATTGGTGACTCCTGTGCAGTCTGTGATCTATTACTATACACAAGTCTTATCACACTGGTGCCTCCTGTGCAGTCTGTGATCTATTACTATACACAAGTCTTATCACACTGGTGCCTCCTGTGCAGTCTGTGATCTATTACTATACACAAGTCTTATCACACTGGTGCCTCCTGTGCAGTCTGTGATCTATTACTATACACAAGTCTTATCACACTGGTGCCTCCTGTGCAGTCTGTGATCTATTACTATACACAAGTCTTATCACACTGGTGCCTCCTGTGCAGTCTGTGATCTATTACTATACACAAGTCTTATCACACTGGTGACTCCTGTACAGTCTGTGATCTATTACTATACACAAGTCTTATCACACTGGTGCCTCCTGTGCAGTCTGTGATCTATTACTATACACAAGTCTTATCACACTGGTGCCTCCTGTGCAGTCTGTGATCTATTACTATACACAAGTCTTATCACACTGGTGCCTCCTGTGCAGTCTGTGATCTATTACTATACACAAGTCTTATCACACTGGTGACTCCTGTACAGTCTGTGATCTATTACTATACACAAGTCTTATCACACTGGTGACTCCTGTGCAGTCTGTGATCTATTACTATACACAAGTCTTATCACACTGGTGACTCCTGTACAGTCTGTGATCTATTACTATACACAAGTCTTATCACACTGGTGACTCCTGTATAGTCTGTGATCTATTATATACACAAGTCTTATCACACTGGTGACTCCTGTGCAGTCTGTGATCTATTACTATACACAAGTCTTATCACACTGGTGACTCCTGTGCAGTCTGTGATCTATTACTATACACAAGTGTTATCACACTGGTGACTCCTGTACAGTCTGTGATCTATTACTATACACAAGTCTTATCACACTGGTGACTCCTGTGCAGTCTGTGATCTATTACTATACACAAGTCTTATCACACTGGTGACTCCTGTGCAGTCTGTGATCTATTACTATACACAAGTCTTATCACACTGGTGACTCCTGTGCAGTCTGTGATCTATTACTATACACAGGTCTTATCACACTGGTGACTCCTGTGCAGTCTGTGATCTATTACTATACACAAGTCTTATCACACTGGTGACTCCTGTGCAGTCTATGATCTATTACTATAGACAAGTCTTATCACACTGGTGACTCCTGTGCAGTCTGTGATCTATTACTATACACAAGTCTTATCACACTGGTGACTCCTGTGCAGTCTGTGATCTATTACTATACACAAGTCTTATCACACTGGTGACTCCTGTGCAGTCTGTGATCTATTACTATACACAAGTCTTATCACACTGGTGACTCCTGTGCAGTCTGTGATGTGTTACTATACACAGGTCTTATCACACTGGTGACTCCTGTGCAGTCTGTGATCTATTATATACACAAGTCTTATCACACTGGTGACTCCTGTGCAGTCTGTGATCTATTACTATACACAAGTCTTATCACACTGGTGACTCCTGTGCAGTCTGTGATCTATTACTATACACAGGTCTTATCACACTGGTGACTCCTGTGCAGTCTGTGATCTATTACTATAGACAAGTCTTATCACACTGGTGACTCCTGTGCAGTCTGTGATCTATTACTATAGACAAGTCTTATCACACTGGTGACTCCTGTGCAGTCTGTGATCTATTACTATACACAAGTCTTATCACACTGGTGACTCCTGTGCAGTCTGTGATCTATTACTATACACAGGTCTTATCACACTGGTGACTCCTGTGCAGTCTGTGATCTATTACTATACACAAGTCTTATCACACTGGTGACTCCTGTGCAGTCTGTGATCTATTACTATACACAGGTCTTATCACACTGGTGACTCCTGTACAGTCTGTGATCTATTACTATACACAAGTCTTATCACACTGGTGACTCCTGTGCAGTCTGTGATCTATTACTATACACAAGTCTTATCACACTGGTGACTCCTGTGCAGTCTGTGATCTATTACTATAGACAAGTCTTATCACACTGGTGACTCCTGTGCAGTCTGTGATCTATTACTATACACAAGTCTTATCACACTGGTGACTCCTGTACGGTCTGTGATCTATTACTATACACAAGTCTTATCACACTGGTGACTCCTGTGCAGTCTGTGATCTATTACTATACACAAGTCTTATCACACTGGTGACTCCTGTGCAGTCTGTGATCTATTACTATACACAAAGTCTTATCACACTGGTGACTCCTGTGCAGTCTGTGATCTATTACTATACACAAGTCTTATCACACTGGTGACTCCTGTGCAGTCTGTGATCTATCTGTATACACAAGTCTTATCACACTGGTGACTCCTGTGCAGTCTGTGATCTATCTGTACACACACGTCTTTTTCATATGTGCTGTACTTCACCCTATTCCTCCATTCTATAGATACCTTTTTTCCCCAGATGCAGGACTTTGTAGATGCAGGACTTTGCATTTCTCCCTAGTATATACCGTTCTGTTAATTTCTGTCCACAGTTCGAGTTTGTTATGATTTTTCTCAATCCTCTCTATACGGCGCACTGCTCTACACTACACGGCGCACTGCTCTACACTACACAGCGCACTGCTCTACACTACACGGCACACTGCTCTACACTACACGGCACACTGCTCTACACTACACGGCGCACTGCTCTACACTACACGGCACACTGCTCTACACTACACGGCGCACTGCTCTACACTACACGGCGCACTGCTCTACACTACACAGCGCACTGCTCTACACTACACGGCGCACTGCTCTACACTACACAGCGCACTGCTCTACACTACACGGCACACTGCTCTACACTACACGGCGCACTGCTCTACACTACACGGCGCACTGCTCTACACTACACGGCGCACTGCTCTACACTACACAGCGCACTGCTCTACACTACACGGCACACTGCTCTACACTACACGGCACACTGCTCTACACTACACGGCGCACTGCTCTACACTACACGGCACACTGCTCTACACTACACAGCGCACTGCTCTACACTACACGGCACACTGGTCTACACTACACAGCGCACTGCTCTACACTACACGGCACACTGCTCTACACTACACGGCACACTGCTCTACACTACACAGCGCACTGCTCTACACTACACGGCACACTGGTCTACACTACACAGCGCACTGCTCTACACTACACGGCACACTGCTCTACACTACACAGCGCACTGCTCTACACTACACAGCACACTACACGGCACACTGCTCTACACTACACGGCGCACTGCTCTACACTACACGGCACACTGCTCTACACTACACGGCACACTGCTCTACACTACACGGCACACTGCTCTACACTACACGGCGCACTGCTCTACACTACACGGCACACTGCTCTACACTACACGGCACACTGCTCTACACTACATGGCGCACTGCTCTACACTACACGGCACACTGCTCTACACTACACGGCGCACTGCTCTACACTACACGGCGCACTGCTCTACACTACACGGCTCACTGCTCTACACTACACGGCGCACTGCTCTACACTACACGGCACACTGCTCTACACTACATGGCGCACTGCTCTACACTACACGGCGCACTGCTCTACACTACACAGCGCACTGCTCTACATTACACGGCGCACTGCTCTACACTACACGGCGCACTGCTCTACACTACACGGCGCACTGCTCTACACTACACGGCGCACTGCTCTACACTACACGGCACACTGCTCTACACTACAACGGCACACTGCTCTACACTACACGGCACACTGCCCTACACTACACGGCACACTGCCCTACACTACACGGCGCACTGCTCGACACTACACGGCACACTGCTCTACACTACACGGCACACTGCTCTACACTACACGGCACACTGCTCTACACTACACGGCAGACTGCTCTACACTACACGGCACACTGCCCTACACTACACGGCGCACTGCTCTACACTACACGGCGCACTGCCCTACACTACACGGCACACTGCTCTACACTACACGGCACACTGCTCTACACTACACAGCGCACTGCTCTACACTACACTGCGCACTGCTCTACACTACACGGCGCACTGCTCTACACTACACGGCGCACTGCCCTACACTACACGGCACACTGCTCTACACTACACGGCTCACTGCCCTACACTACACGGCACACTGCTCTACACTACACGGCACACTGCTCTACACTACACGGCACACTGCTCTACACTACACGGCACACTGCTCTACACTACACGGCTCACTGCCCTACACTACACGGCACACTGCTCTACACTACACGGCACACTGCTCTACACTACACGGCACACTGCTCTACACTACACGGCACACTGCTCTACACTACACGGCGCACTGCTCTACACTACACGGCAGACTGCTCTACACTACACGGCGCACTGCTCTACACTACACGGCACACTGCTCTACACAACACCTCACACCGATTGGCTATACAGCACAGTGTGCAGCATGGCACAGCACAGCACAGTGCGCAGCAGTTCCGCCTTTAGTTACAGTTTCTGGACATTTTCTACGTTTTCTCTTCCTTCTTATATTATTGTCTCAGGTCTCATCGAGGTGCACGGTGCAGTGTGGCGGATGTGGCCCCCTCCTCCGCGGCCGGTGTCAGCCAAGGTAACATGGGGGCCCCCAACTTTCCACGGCCGCCTGCGGCTTCCTCCGGAGGGAAGTTCTTGTACTGACTGCATTAACTCCTCCGGTGCTGGAATCCTGTGACTATTCGAACCCCACATGGAGAGAAGACGATGACTCCCCCCGGACTGCGAGACCACCGAGCCCAAACCTGCAGCTGTAGATACATACAGACGTGATATATGGGCGCTGTATGGTGATATGTATATTATACCTGGGGGTCGGGGGGGATAAAGGACCCCGAAATGTGAGGATCAAAACCAATCAGTATCACCAAAGCCTGATGACCCATCCTACATATGGGGAATAATGAATAATAAGTGCACGGTGCACTAGAGACACTGCAGTAATGTGTCCTCCAGCCCAACTGGACAAGTGACCACCTGGACCTGAAATCACACACTGCAATTTACTGCAGGGCCACTAGAGGGCAGCCTGGCTACACCGAGCGCCGCACCGCAGGATAATACTGCACCTAATATCATAAAAGTGATAATGACATAATGACCCAGGAGCAGAAATCCTGCATCACCCACACATTATAACAAAACTAATCTGGGAGATATAAAGTAGGAAACCAGCAGAATAGTGAGTGCAGCTCTGGAGTATAATACAGGAGGTAACTCAGGATCAGTAATGTAATGTATGTACACAGTGACTGCACCAGCAGAATAGTGAGTGCAGCTCTGGAGTATAATACAGGAGGTAACTCAGGATCAGTAATGTAATGTATGTACACAGTGACTGCACCAGCAGAATAGTGAGTGCAGCTCTGGAGTATAATACAGGAGGTAACTCAGGATCAGTAATGTAATGTATGTACACAGTGACTGCACCAGCAGAATAGTGAGTGCAGCTCTGGGGTATAATACAGGAGGTAACTCAGGATCAGTAATGTAATGTATGTACACAGTGACTGCACCAGCAGTATAGTGAGTGCAGCTCTGGAGGATAATACAGGAGGTAACTCAGGATCAGTAATGTAATGTATGTACACAGTGACTGCACCAGCAGAATAGTGAGTGCAGCTCTGGAGTATAATACAGGAGGTAACTCAGGATCAGTAATGTAATGTATGTACACAGTGACTGCACCAGCAGAATAGTGAGTGCAGCTCTGGAGTATAATACAGGAGGTAACTCAGGATCAGTAATGTAATGTATGTACACAGTGACTGCACCAGCAGAATAGTGAGTGCAGCTCTGGAGTATAATACAGGAGGTAACTCAGGATCAGTAATGTAATGTATGTACACAGTGACTGCACCAGCAGAATAGTGAGTGCAGCTCTGGAGTATAATACAGGAGGTAACTCAGGATCAGTAATGTAATGTATGTACACAGTGACTGCACCAGCAGAATAGTGAGTGCAGCTCTGGAGGATAATACAGGAGGTAACTCAGGATCAGTAATGTAATGTATGGACACAGTGACTGCACCAGCAGAATAGTGAGTGCAGCTCTGGAGGATAATACAGGAGGTAACTCAGGATCAGTAATGTAATGTATGTACACAGTGACTGCACCAGCAGAATAGTGAGTGCAGCTCTGGAGTATAATACAGGAGGTAACTCAGGGTCAGTAATGTAATGTATGTACACAGTGACTGCACCAGCAGAATAGTGAGTGCAGCTCTGGGGTATAATACAGGAGGTAACTCGGGATCAGTAATGTAATGCATGTACACAGTGACTGCACCAGCAGAATAGTGAGTGCAGCTCTGGAGTATAATACAGGAGGTAACTCAGGATCAGTAATGTAATGTATGTACACAGTGACTGCACCAGCAGAATAGTGAGTGCAGCTCTGGAGTATAATACAGGAGGTAACTCAGGATCAGTAATGTAATGTATGTACACAGTGACTGCACCAGCAGAATAGTGAGTGCAGCTCTGGAGTATAATACAGGAGGTAACTCAGGATCAGTAATGTAATGTATGTACACAGTGACTGCACCAGCAGAATAGTGAGTGCAGCTCTGGAGTATAATACAGGAGGTAACTCAGGATCAGTAATGTAATGTATGTACACAGTGACTGCACCAGCAGAATAGTGAGTGCAGCTCTGGAGGATAATACAGGAGGTAACTCAGGATCAGTAATGTAATGTATGTACACAGTGACTGCACCAGCAGAATAGTGAGTGCAGCTCTGGGGTATAATACAGGAGGTAACTCAGGATCAGTAATGTATGTATGTACACAGTGACTGCACCAGCAGAATACTGAGTGCAGCTCTGGAGTATAATACAGGAGGTAACTCAGGATCAGTAATGTAATGTATGTACACAGTGACTGCACCAGCAGAATAGTGAGTGCAGCTCTGGAGTATAATACAGGAGGTAACTCAGGATCAGTAATGTAATGTATGTACACAGTGACTGCACCAGCAGAATAGTGAGTGCAGCTCTGGAGTATTATACAGGAGGTAACTCAGGATCAGTAATGTAATGTATGTACACAGTGACTGCACCAGCAGAATAGTGAGTGCAGCTCTGGAGTATAATACAGGAGGTAACTCAGGATCAGTAATGTAATGTATGTACACAGTGACTGCACCAGCAGAATAGTGAGTGCAGCTCTGGAGTATAATACAGGAGGTAACTCAGGATCAGTAATGTAATGTATGTACACAGTGACTGCACCAGCAGAATAGTGAGTGCAGCTCTGGAGTATAATACAGGAGGTAACTCAGGATCAGTAATGTAATATATGTACACAGTGACTGCACCAGCAGAATAGTGAGTGCAGCTCTGGAGTATATAGTGACTGTCGTCCTGTTTCTGGTTGATGTTCGGGATATTGCCGTCTGGTTGTGTTCAGGGTAATCTGTGTTTGGGCCCCGGTTGATCACTTGTGCGGGCGGCTGTGATCTGCTCCTCATCTCCTCTCCTCTGGATGTGATTAATCATATTTCGGGGTTGTACACTCCGGGATGTGACACAGATGGCGGCTCTCGGTGTAATGTGGCGCTCGTCTGGTGTCCTCTGTGCCCATTGATGTCTATGGGTTGGGCAGTGTCTGTGTAGGGGGGTGCAGCTGCCCCCTCTTACTCTCTTCACGTCCTCGGGGGTCGTCTTCTCCATTATCTGGACCATTGTGTGATTACGTCTCCGCAGACGTCACGTGTGAAGGGCAAAGTCTCGGGGGACAATGTGACCGGGGAGGGGGCAGGGTCCGGGGATGGGGGACACCACAAATATAATCTTCACCTTCCCGGAATGACTTCAACAGCTGCCGAAGGGTTAAGTGCGATTGGGCCGGAGCCCAGAGCTGCGTCCTCCCTCCTCCGTGTAATAAATGGTCTCCGGCGATTAGTAAGAAGCCATTGTGCAATAAAGACCCGACATTAAACAGAAATAAACTCTGCGGCCCGAACTGAGGAGCGAGGAAGAGTCCGAGACAGAGTCACCGAGTGAGATCACCCAGAATAATCAGGGTCATCACTGACGTTACATGACCGGATGTCGGATTCTGTAGTTTGGTTATCCGGCTTGTCGGATTCTGTAGTTTGGTTATCCGGGTTGTCGGATTCTGTAGTTTGGTTATCCGGGTTGTTTGGTTCTGTAGTTTGGTTATCCGGGTTATCAGGTTCTGTAGTTTGGTTATCCGGGTTGTCGGGTTCTGTAGTTTGGTTATCCGGGTTGTCGGGTTCTGTAGTTTGGTTATCTGGGTTGTGGATTCTGTAGTTTGGTTATCCGGGTTGTCGGATTCTGTAGTTTGGTTATCCAGGTTGTTGGGTCCTGTAGTTTGGTTATCCGGGTTGTCAGGTTCTGTAGTTTAGTTATCCGGGTTGTCGGATTCTATAGTTTGGTTATCCGGGTTGTCGGATTCTGTAGTTTGGTTATCCGGGTTGTCGGTTCTGTAGTTTGGTTATCCGGGTTGTCGGGATTCTGTAGTTTGGTTATCCGGGTTGTCGGTTCCTGTAGTTTGGTTATCCGGGTTGTTGGATTCTGTAGTTTGGTTATCCGGGTTGTCGGATTCTGTAGTTTGGTTATCCGGGTTGTTGGATTCTGTAGTTTAGTTATCCAGGTTGTTGGGTTCTGTAGTTTGGTTATCCGGGTTGTGGGTTCTGTAGTTTGGTTATCCGGGTTGTTAGGTTCTGTAGTTTGGTTATCCGGGTTGTCGGTTCTGTAGTTTGGTTATCCGGGTTGTCGGATTCTGTAGTTTGGTTATCCGGGTTGTTGGATTCTGTAGTTTGGTTATCCGGGTTTGTGGTTCTGTAGTTTGGTTATCCGGGTTGTCGGATTCTGTAGTTTGATTATCCGGGTTGTCGGGTTCTGTAGTTTGGTTATCCGGGTTGTCGGGTTCTGTAGTTTGGTTATCCGGGTTGTCGGGTTCTGTAGTTTGGTTATCCGGGTTGTCGGATTCTGTAGTTTGGTTATCCGGGTTGTCGGTTCTGTAGTTTGGTTATCCGGTTGTTGGGTTCTGTAGTTTGGTTATCCGGGTTGTTGGTTTGTAGTTTGGTTATCCGGGTTGTCGGATTCTGTAGTTTGATTATCCGGGTTGTCGGATTCTGTAGTTTGGTTATCCGGGTTGTCGGATTCTGTAGTTTGATTATCCGGGTTGTCGGGTTCTGTAGTTTGGTTATCCGGGTTGTCGGTTCTGTAGTTTGGTTATCCGGGTTGTGGTTCTGTAGTTTGGTTATCCGGGTTGTCGGGTTCTGTAGTTTGGTTATCCAGGTTGTTGGGTTCTGTAGTTTGGTTATCCGGGTTGTCGGTTCTGTAGTTTGGTTATCCGGGTTGTTGGGTTCTGTAGTTTGGTTATCCGGGTTGTTGGGTTCTGTAGTTTGGTTATCCAGGTTGTGGAGTTCTGTAGTTTGGTTATCCGGGTTGTCGGATTCTGTAGTTTGTTTTTCCGGGTTGTCGGTTCTGTAGTTTGGTTATCCGCGTTGTAGGTCTGTAGTTTGGTTATCCGGGTTGTTGGGTTCTGTAGTTTGGTTATCCGGGTTGTTGGATTCTGTAGTTTGGTTATCCGGGTTGTTCAGGTTCTGTAGTTTGGTTATCCGGGTTGTTGGGTTCTGTAGTTTGGTTATCCAGGTTGTTAGGTCCTGTAGTTTGGTTATCCAGGTTGTCGGGTTCTGTAGTTTGGTTATCCGGGTTGTTGGGTTCTGTAGTTTGGTTATCCGGGTTGTTAGGTTCTGTAGTTTGGTTATCCGGGTTGTCGGGTTCTGTAGTTTGGTTATCCGCGTTGTTAGGTCCTGTAGTTTGGTTATCCGGTTGTTGGTTCTGTAGTTTGGTTATCCGGGTTGTCGGATTCTGTAGTTTGGTTATCCGGGTTGTCGGGTTCTGTAGTTTGGTTATCCGGGTTGTCGGATTCTGTAGTTTGGTTATCCGGGTTGTTAGGTCCTGTAGTTTGGTTATCCAGCGTTGTTAGGTTCTGTAGTTTGGTTATCCGGGTTGTTGGGTTCTGTAGTTTGGTTATCCGGGTTGTTAGGTCCTGTAGTTTGGTTATCCGGGTTTTTCGGATTCTGTAGTTTGGTTATCCGGGTTGTCGGGTTCTGTAGTTTGGTTATCCGGGTTGTTAGGTTCCTGTAGTTTGGTTATCCGGGTTGTCGGTTCTGTAATCCCGTTATCCGGGTTTCGGTCTCCATACTGGTTCTGGGCTCCCTCCTCAGTGGTTGGTGGTCTTGGGGCCCCTCGGGAGATGCCCGCTCACACAATCGCTGACATTTCTTGGATTTCCATCAGATTCGCTGACTTTGCACCTGGCACCAGTATGCGGCCACCGTCACGGCCACTGCTGCGGTGTCGTTGCTCTGTGTGCGCTGTCCATGTTCAGCTGACATACGGCGTCCAGATGCTGCGCTGCATTTCGGAGGATGGAGTCCTGTTTACTTACAGTGGGGGATCGGCGTTTCCAGTGGAGAGGATGGGGGGACATCTGCAGAGCCCCCCGCCCCACTCCAAAAACATCTCCGAAGAGGAAGCTGGACTCTGTACATTGTGATAATACCGATCTCTGTGTGCGTCCTCCCCGGCATGTGCCGCCTGATGTGAGCGCCATTAACCCTTATCCGCACACTCTTCTGAAATACTCTGTGCTGCTTATTGCTCTGGTCTTCTTACTATTAGTGATGTAGCAGAGCTGGGGGGGTTCCCTTTTACACGCCCTCCAGGGCCTTAGGATACTGGAACCGAGCTTTGAGGCTTCATCACAGGAATCACAGGGACCGAGACCCGACTCTGTGACCCTGGCGGTGTCATTAACAGTTCGGAGTGGGCGGCTCTCTCTCTTAGGGAAGGTCATCTGGTGTTGAGGGTTCATTTGGGCAGGAATGACCGGACTTGGAGATACTTGTTAACTTTACGTGACGCCACCCGCAGGTTGCGGCTATAGATGGCCGCCGCTGCTCGACAGTCTTCCTGGGGGCTGATGGCAGAGAGGCAGCAGTGTTGTTAGGCTCTCTACGGGTAGGGCTGACCCCAGGGTAGCTGAAGGTACCGGAGTGAGTTGATGTTATGTTTTGGTGCTCACGATGCGTCAGGAAGGTTCACAGACGCAGCGGGGTACAGTCTTCAGGTCTTTTACTCAGTCAGTGTGCAACAGCCCGTTAAGTACTGGATTCCCGGAGGCAGGGCACCCCTTCTATACCCGGCACCCCTTCTCTTCTCTTCCTCGGTCGTCTCACACAGCGCTTGCCTTGCCCGTCCTGCCTTGCGCCTCTCCACACAAGCTCTGACCGAGACTGTGGGCTTTTCCTAGGGGTTCCCCTGCAGTGCCCCCCCTACCCTATGGTTGCCACCTTTTCAGCAGATGTGCGCGGTTGTTGACTGTGTTACCTTGGAAGTACCACAGCCTCCGGGTCGCTAGCTGAGCCTTTTCTATCTTCTCCACTAGCCTTGGGGTCCCAGTGCTCCTTTTTTTTGGCCTGCCTGACAATGGATATGAGCCCCACGGGTGGATCGCTCACTGCCCGTGCCTCTGGGGCCCTCTCTTCCTCCTGGAGCCTCCTGTTCTTCTCTGCTCCTCAGTCGGCCTCTGGACACTTCTCTTCTCCTGTGTCAGGCTTTCTTTCTCCAGCTTCCCTCCATCTCGACTCTACCTGCTTCTGCTGCTCAACTGTCTCTCCTCCTTACATCTTTCCCATTCTGTTTATACCTTTCGTCATGTGTCCCACATCCTCTACTTGTGCGCTTCCTAACTTCACTCCTCTCAGGTGCGCCCTCTAACTACTTCCTCTCAGGTGCGCCCTCTAACTACTTCCTCTCAGGTGCCCCCTCTAACTACTTCCTCTCAGGTGCGCCCTCTAACTACTTCCTCTCAGGTGCGCCCTCTAACTACTTCCTCTCAGGTGCCCCCTCTAACTACTTCCTCTCAGGTGCGCCCTCTAACTACTTCCTCTTAGGTGCCCCCTCTAACTACTTCCTCTCAGGTGCCCCCTCTAAATACTTCCTCTCAGGTGCCCCCTCTAACTACTTCCTCTCAGGAGCCCCCTCTAACTACTACCTCTCAGGTGCCCCCTCTAAATACTTTCTCTCAGGTGCCCCCTCTAACTACTTCCTCTCAGGTGCCCCCTCTAACTACTTCCTCTCAGGTGCCCCCTCTAACTACTTCCTCTCAGGTGCCCCCTCTAACTACTTCCTCTCAGGTGCCCCTCTAACTACTTCCTCTCAGGTGCGCCCTCTAACTACTTCCTCTCAGGTGCCCCCTCTAACTACTTCCTCTCAGGTGCCCCCTCTAAATACTTCCTCTCAGGTGCCCCCTCTAACTACTTCCTCTCAGGAGCCCCCTCTAACTACTACCTCTCAGGTGCCCCTCTAAATACTTCCTCTCAGGTGCCCCCTCTAACTACTTCCTCTCAGGTTGGCCCCCTCTAACTACTTCCTCTCAGGTGCCCCCTCTAACTACTTCCTCTCAGGTGCCCCCTCTAACTACTTCCTCTCAGGTGCCCCCTCTAACTACTTCCTCTCAGGTGCCCCCTCTAACTACTTCCTCTCAGGTGCCCCCTCTAACTACTTCCTCTCTGGGTGTCCCGGCACCTGTCTGTGCCCCTCTTACCAGAGAGTGGGATAGTACACCCTAACCAAGTTCAGTGCGACCCCTATCCGGGTATCCATCACACTGACCTAGGTGTTAAACAGGCGAGTGTTCTGCACGGGGTGTCTCCCTTGTCTTTGAGGGGAACTGTGGCGCCCCACATGGTCAGGTGTCACACCGGGGTATTGCACTCGTAAAAGTAGTGTAATCTTCCCCAATTGCAAGTGGATCCTAGGCTGGTGGGTGGGACCCATTCCTGCACTGCCACACAGAGTAGTGGTGGGAGGTTACCCGGGGGGAGAGATAGGCACCTCTAGGGGTAGTAGAAGTCAGTCGGAGAGTTAGTGAGGAGTCGAGGAGGAATGTGGAGCGAGGCGGAAGGTAACAGCTCAGCTCCAGGCTGGTCCTGAGGAAAGATGATAGGGGATCCTGAGGATCTGAGAGAGGTGCCTGACGCGGGAGTCTGGGTCCGAGAGAGAAAGGGGGAAACCCAGCGTGGAGCGACCATACTCCAGGGATTCCCAGTCACCAGAATGCCGGACCTGAGGATACGGCAAGAGTCTACCATTGAAGTAGTCAACTGCTCCTGCGGTCTGTCACGGACTGCGGCACCCTGCAGACGAGCGGTCTGCCTGCTTCTCACCACGAGGAGGGAGCCCAATCTACTACAAAGAGCCATTGGGTATAACTCATCTTAGCGGGAAGAAAGGACAGGGTTCGTCACTTAAGGGCCTGTCACACGCGTCATATCGCCTGCACGATATCGGTGCACGTGACGTTGCAGCGATATTTACGCGTGTGACATACTGCATCAACCAGCGATAAATCGCTGTGATGATCGCAGGTTTTGAATCAGTCCTAAACCTGGCGATTGTCGCCCGTGGACACGCAGCATCGCTGGTGTGACCCGGAGTAGCGATTCCAGCTCCCAGCGCCTTCACAAGCGCTGGAGCTGGTATCCAGGTACATGCGGTAACTAGGCAGCGCGCGCTGCCTAGTTACCGCAGTGTACCTTGGAGACCAGCTGCTCCCGCTTCCAGCAGGCTGGCAGCGGGAGCAGACATCGTGGAAACGATATTTAAATCGTTTCCATGATGTCACTGGTCAATTGATCGCTGGTGAGTCTGTCTGTGTGACAGCTCACCAGCGATCAGCCGTCAATGTCGTCAGCGATCAGATCGCTGACGACATTGACGCGTGTGACAGGACCTTAAGGCATACCACAGGCACCTCCATACCACCTGGCATCCACTTGCAGCCACCTGTAGAGTTACCTGTTTCTTTAACAACTGTTGCTGAACTGTGGACATTGTATGCTGATGACTGTTTACAGTAAAGTACCCGGGAGAGTGACTTTGCCTCCGAGTCTTTGTGCTGACATCATCAACCTTTTTGCTTACAGCAACGCTGCCCCGGAGGATCAGCTCCACCTGTAAGGAGTTTTGCCATCCTTGCCACAACACCATCGCCCTCTGGAGGACTGTGGCGGCGTTGGTGATCCCTCACCAGGTACTACAGGTGGCGTCACGAGAGAACAAACTCTTATCTCCTGTATATAACCCATCTTTGAAGTGTCACCCAGGCCACGAGTTCAGGCACCGCCACCTGTGACATCCCCGTGTACCCCTCTGAGCCTGATACCCGAGTACCCCCCGGGCCTAGGGCTCGACAGAACCACCACAAGAAAACCCCCAGCACATGCCCTGGGCGTGGCGACAGGGTTAGATGGACCGATTCTTCGGCCACGCCAATGGTTTTTTTTCTTTGTTGTGGTCTTAACAACAAGTCGGCTGTAAAACCAACAGAGAGCACACCGGGGTTGCTGCACAAGAGTTCCTTTGGTGGGCAAGTACAGCTTTTCGCGCTTCTCTGTGACCCGGCCCACGACGTGAGGCCGCACCAATCCCTCCTTGATAGTCAGGGCTCTTGTTCTTTTAACCAGCCACAGTTCAACGTTCTTAAACACCGTTAGTGAGGTGCACAAGGCCCGTTTTACCGGGCAGGTGGATCCTGTTTGTGACGCCAAGTTGACACACCCCACCAGGGCCTTTAGGATACTCAGAACTGAGCTTTGAGGCTTCATCGTGAGAATCACAGAGACCGAGACCCGGCTCTGTGACCCTGGCGGTGTCATTAAAACTTCGGAGTGGGTGGCTCTCTCTCTTAGGGAAGGTCATCTGGTGTGGAGGGTTCATTTGGGCAGGAATGACCTGACTTGGGGATACTTGTTAATTTTACGTGACGCCACCCGCAGGTTGCCGCTATAGATGGCCGCCGCTGCACGACAGTTCTCCTGAGGACCGATGGTAGGGTGGCAGCAGTGTTGTTAAGCTCTCTACAGGTAGCGCTGAGCCCCAACTTGACATATATACGATTCTCTCGTAACCGTTGAAGAACCTGGCGGACATTCCTTGTATGTGTAGGGAGGTCCGGGGAGATTACCAAGATGTCGTCCAGGTACACGACTACACATACGTAGAGCAGGTCACGAAAGACATCGGTGACTAACTCCTGAAATACTGCAGGTGCTTTACTTAAACCAAAAGGCATTAGCCGGTACTCGTCGCGGGTGTTGAAGGCGGTCTTCCACTCGTCTCCAGGACAAATACAAGGTTGTAAACCCCACGAAGGTCGAGTTTGGTGAAGTTTGGGGATCCACAAGAGCTCTGGAATGAAAGGCAATGGTACTTGTTACCGTGACCGAGTTGAGACCTCGGTAGTCGATGCAGGGACGCAATGACCCGTCCTTCTTTTTCACGAAAAAGAACCCAGCGCCTGCAGGGGAGGTAGACGTCTGGATAAATCCCCGGGCCAGGTTCTCTTTGATGTAGTCAGACATTGGTTGGGTCTCGACTGGCGACAGAGGGTAAATCTGACCTCTGGGAGGCAAAGCACCTGGAATTAGATCGATGGGACAATCATACGACCTGTGTGGTGGTATGGCCTCCGCCTCCTGCTTGTTGAACACATCCACATAGAACCAGCAAGGCTGATGGTGGTATGGCCTCCGCCTCCTGCTTGTTGAACACATCCACATAGGACCAGCAAGGCTGATGGTGGTAGGGCCTCCGCCTCCTGCTTGTTGAACACATCCACATAGGACCAGCAAGGCTGATGGTGGTAGGGCCTCCGCCTCCTGCTTGTTGAACACATCCACATAGGACCAGCAAGGCTGATGGTGGTAGGGCCTCCGCCTCCTGCTTGTTGAACACATCCACATAGGACCAGCAAGGCTGATGGTGGTAGGGCCTCCGCCTCCTGCTTGTTGAACACATCCACATAGGACCAGCAAGGCTGATGGCAACCCAGGCAAGGCTGATGGTGGTTGTGACCTAGCCAAACTGATAGCAGGCAGTGGCTATGGCAAACGCCTGACCCCAACGAAGAACATCCCGTGTCCGCCAATCCAGAACCGGTTCATGGGAGCGAAGCCATGGAAGACCAAGCAGAAACAGAGGGGAGAGGTTAGGTAGCATGTGGAAGGCAATCCTCTCCTTGTGGAGAGCCCCGATCTGAGGTTCCACCTCCTCGGTGATGACCAAGATGGTGTCTTGCAAGGGCCTTCCGTCAACGGAGGTGATGATACGGGGATGCTGCACGGGGACCACAGAGATCCAAACCGACGAGCCACAGCTTATTGCACGAAGTTACCTGCCGAACCGGAATCCAAGTAAGCCGTCTTCGAAAATCGCCTGCCACCGATACACCTGTATCGAAACAGTAAGGGGTAGAGAGTAATCGCTGTCACCCAGGTGGAGGAGTTTTCCGGCTACTTGGGACACCTGTTCTCCTTCTCTGCTCCTCAGTCCGGCCTCTGGGCACTTCTCTTCCTCCTGTGTCAGGCTTTCTTTCTCCAGCTTCCCTCCAACTCAACTCTACCTGCTTCACTCTCCGCTCTACATACCAGACGCCGCTAAATGTGCTGAATGCCACAGTGCATGCTGGATGCCGCACAATGTGCCAGACGCCGCTGTACATGCTGATTGCTGCACTACGTGCCGAACGCTGTGCTATGTGCTGGACGGATGCTGCTTTACGTGCTGAACACAACTGAACGTGCCAGACGCCATTCTACGTACCGGACACTGCTCTATGTGTCAGACGCTGCTCTATGTGCCGGACGTCGCTCTACATGCTGGATGCTGTTGTATATGCCGATTGCTGCACTACATGGCAGACCCTGCTCTGCATGCCAAACTCCGCACTACATACTGGACGGACGCCACTCTACGTGCTGGACAGTGCACTATGTGCCGGACGACGCTCTATGTGCCGGACGATGCTCTATGTGCCGGACGATGCTCTATGTGCCGGAGACGCTCTACGTGCCGGACGCCACTGTACATGCCGGATGCCGCTCTACATGCCGATTGCTGCACTACCTGCCGGACGCCACTCTATGTGTCAAACCCCTCACTACGTGCTGGACAGACGCCGCTGTATGTGCTGGACACGGCTGTATGTGCCGAACACCGCTCTACGTGCCAGATGCCGCTCTGCAAGCAAGCCGCTGTATGTGCCGATTGCCGCACTATGTACAGGATGCCGCTTTACATGACAAACGGCGCACTACGTGCTGGACAGACACTGCTTTGCATGTGCTGGACACCGCTGTGTGTGGCTGAAGCCGCTGTATGTGCCAGATGCCACTGTACGTGCGGGACGCTACTCTACGTGCCGGACGCTGCTCTATGTGCTGGTCGCCGCTCTATGTGCTGGATGCTGCTGTACGTGAAGGACGCTGCTGTACGTGCCGGACGCCACTCTACGTGCCGGACGCTGCTCTATGTGCTGGATGCTGCTGTACGTGCGGGACGCCACTCTACGTGCCGGACGCTGCTCTATGTGCTGGATGCTGCTGTACGTGCGGGACGCCACTCTACGTGCCGGACGCTGCTCTATGTGCTGGACGCCACTCTACGTGCCGGACGCTGCCTATGTGCTGGACGCCACTCTACGTGCCGGACGCTGCTCTATGTGCTGGATGCTGCTGTACGTGCGGGACGCCACTCTACGTGCCGGACGCTGCTCTATGTGCTGGATGCTGCTGTACGTCTTCGGGAACGCCACTCTACGTGCCGGACGCTGCTCTATGTGCTGGACGCCACTCTACGTGCCGGACGCTGCTCTATGTGCTGGACGCCACTCTACGTGCCGGACGCTGCTCTATGTGCTGGATGCTGCTGTACGTGCGGGACGCCACTCTACGTGCCGGACGCTGCTCTATGTGCTGGACGCCACTCTACGTGCCGGACGCTGCTCTATGTGCTGGACGCCACTCTACGTGCCGGACGCTGCTCTATGTGCTGGATGCTGCTGTACGTGCGGACGCCACTCTACGTGCCGGACGCTGCTCTATGTGCTGGACGCCACTCTACGTGCCGGACGCCACTCTATGTGCTGGACGCCGCTGTATGTGAAGGATGCTGCTGTACGTGCCGGATGCAGCTCTGTGTGCCGGACACCGCTGTACAAGCCGAACTATGTGTGGCGCCCCATGCCAGGTAAGCCACAGAACCAACTAGTGCACTAAGCTGGGGTCACATTTAGAAGGCAAAATGTGGTTACCAGATCCAGATCCGGATGCTGTAATCTCGTGTCCCTTCAGACTAATTTTGCCCTCGTAGTGTGTCCCTAAATCCGCATGTGGTAACCAGATTGTTACTTAATGTGGCCTCCGGTTGGCGGCTGCAGTAGACGTTGTGGTGATACAAACGTTCCCCGGGTCTCAGCATGGAATTAAATCGGTTGAAATCGGATTGTCCCAGATCGGGTGAAGAAGGGAAAATCTGTTTTTGTCTGATTTTTGCAAGATACTACAGGAATCATCCATGATCCTTCTGGTCCGCGGACTGAAAACAGATTCACCCGGATCCACCCGGACAGCACAAAACCGGACGCTAATACACTTCCATCCGGGTGAATCTGGAGCCATAGGAACAGATTGTGGCAATACTGCGGTACCAGATCCGGTCACTGGACCCGGCTCCACTCACATTTGCGGTTTCGAATTGAAGTCCAGATATGATTAGAAACCAGTCCCAAAAGCGTTGCTTGCATGATTTTTACCGCACATCGGAAAACCGGATCCGGGAAACGCAACGCTGTTGAGGCGATCCAGTTTTTGTATTGCTGCCTATGGGTGCGGATCCGGATCTGGTTTTAAGCATTTTTCATGCTCAAAACCGGATCAGGATCTGCAATTGCAACCACAAATGTGATCCCAGCCTAAGGGATTTCCACATCTGGTACTCACATACACACAACACCTTCCACTCCAGGCCTGTAGGGGGAGCTCCACTGGCTGCTATCAAGCCAGATCTCTCTCCCTGTTGCAGACTCGGACTCCAGTGATGATCCGGGATGGCTCCTCTGCCCCCTCTGTACTGTTCCTCGCTCTCTGGACCTCACGCTGGCTCTGGCGGTGCACTGATCTCGGGCCTAGCGCGGCTCCAGTGACCAGTTTTGCTCACTAGGCTCCGCCCCAAACAGACCCCGCCCCACACAGACACAGACACCGCTCCACATAGGCACAGACACCGCCCCACACAGACACAGACACCGCTCCACATAGGCACAGACACCGCCCCACACACAGACACCGCCCCACACAGACACAGACACCGCTCCACATAGGCACAGACACCGCCCCACACAGACACCGCCCCACACAGACACCCCGCACACAGACACCGCCCCACACAGACACCGCCCCACACAGACACCGCCCACACAGACACCGCCCCACACAGACACCGCCCCACACAGACACCGCCGCACACTGACACCGCCCCACACAGACACCGCTCCACACAGACACCGCCCCACACAGACACCGCCCCACACAGACACCGCCCCACAACAGACACCGCTCCACATAGGCAACAGACACCGCCCCACACAGACACCGCCTCACACAGACACCGCCCACACAGACACCGCCCCACACAGACACCGCCCCACACAGACACCGCCCCACACAGACTCCGCCCCACACAGACACAGACACCACCTCACACGGACACAGCCGCACACAGACACAGCCGCACACAGACACAGCCGCACACAGACACAGCCGCCCACAGACACCGCCGCCCACAGACACCGCCCCACACAGACACCGCCCCACACAGACACCGCCCCACACAGACACCGCCCCACACAGACTCCGCCCCACACAGACACCGCCCTACACAGACACCGCCCCACACAGACACCGCCCCACACAGACTCCGCCCCACACAGACACCACCCCACACAGAGTCCGCCCCACACAGACACCGCCCTACACAGACACCGCCCTACACAGACACCGCTGCACACAGACACCGCCGCACACAGACACCGCCAAACAGACTCCGCCCCACACAGACACCGCCCCACACAGACACCGCCCCACACAGACACCGCCCCACACAGACTCCGCCCCACACAGACTCCGCCCCACACAGACACCGCCCTACACAGACACCGCCCCACACAGACACCGCCCCACACAGACTCCGCCCCACACAGACACCACCCCACACAGAGTCCGCCCCACACAGACACCGCCCTACACAGACACCGCTGCACACAGACACCGCCGCACACAGACACCGCCAAACAGACTCCGCCCCACACAGACACCGCCCCACACAGACACCGCCCCACACAGACACCGCCGCACACAGACACCACCCCACACAGACACCACCCCACACAGACACCGCCGCACACAGACACCGCCGCACACAGACACCGCCGCACACAGACACCACCCCACACAGACACCGCTGCACACAGACACCGCCGCACACAGACACCACCCCACACAGACACCGCTGCACACAGACACCGCCGCACACAGACACCGCCCCACACAGACACCGCTGAACAGACACTAATGAACACTGACACTACTGTAGGTATCTACTATATAATCGCCTAATCCTGTCTGTCTGTCATGGAAATCCCGCATTGCTAATTGATCGCTCCAGCCGCCCGCCACCAATCAGCGACAGGCGCAGTCTGGCCATGAATTGGTGCAGGATTTAATCCTAGCTTCACTTTGTATGATTGTTAAATCTTCATTCATAAACTTCATCCATATTGTAGAATACCCGACGCGTTAGAATCAGGCCACCATCTAGTGTCTCATAAGAGAGCGGTCTCTGGGAGGAGCGCGACCATATACTAGAGGAGAACCGCGGTGTAATGGACGTGTCTGCAGAAGGGGGCGCTGTTACCATCGTTGCAGAACAATTAAAAGATGGGGGGACGTTACTTAATGGGGGGCTCTTCTGCCTCTTGTCTCACAGCGGGGCAGTCATGTCCGTTGCGTGCGGACGGCGCCCTCGTAAGACTCAGTATTTACATACTGCGGGGATGACGCACCACTACCTGCCTCGTTAGTATACACCCCAGGACAGTGTATACAGCGTATAAACAGGCCATAAAACTTCCATGACATTCTTATAAATGATATCACCATGGGTGCGGGCGGCCACTTATTATCACCTGGTGTCATGGCCGCCCTCCAGGATGCGCACTCATTCATCTCTGTGCTGGGTCTGCAGGGGTTAATGGCCATTATAAATCACTGGGATCCAGACATCTGGAAGAGTTTGGGCCTAAGTGGTCCCAGATTTGTGCTGTAACATTGTCAGGTCCTGTGTGGTTTCCATTAGTGGAGTTTGTACATGTGGAGGTGCACTAGATGGCGGTGGCTGCACTGTGCAGGGAGGAGATGGCCAAAGTGACTGTTATAGGATAGCACTTATATAACCCATAAAACAACATCTCACTAATACACCGCCACCTGCAGGCACAGAGTGGGGTACATGTGTCTATAGACTCCACCTGCAGGCACAGGGTGGGGGTACATGTGCCTATAGACTCCACCTGCAGGCACAGGGCGGGGGTGCATGTGCCTATAGACTTCACCTGCAGGCACAGGGCGGGGGTGCATTGGTCTATAGACTCCACCTGCAGGCACAGAGTGGGGGTGCATGTGTCTATAGACTCCACCTGCAGGCACATGATTGGGGTGCATGTGTCTATAGACTCCACCTGCAGGCACAGGGTGGGGGTGCATGTGCCTCTACACTCCTCCTGCAGGCACAGGTTGGGGGGACATGTGCCTCTACACTCCTCCTGCAGGCACAGGTTGGGGGGACATGTGCCTCTACACTCCTCCTGCAGGCACAGGGTGGGGGTACATGTGCCTATAAACTCCACCTGCAGGCACAGAGTGGGGTACATGTGCCTATAGACTCCACCTCCAGGCACAGAGTGGGGGTACATTTGCCTATAGACTCCACCTGCAGGCACAGGGTGGGGGTACATGTGTCTATAGACTCTATGGATCTCTCACCTTCCAGCGGCCGGACGGGAGGCCGCGGATCACTCACCTTCCAGCGGCCGGACGGGAGGCTGTGGATCACTCACCTTCCAGCGACTGGACGGGAGGCCGCTGATCTCTCACCTTCCAGCGGCTGGACGGGAGGCTGCGGATCTCTCACTTTCCAGCGGCTGGACGGGAGGTTGCGGATCTCTCACCTTCCAGCTGCCGGACGGGAGGCCGCGGATCTCTCACCTTCCAGCTGCCGGACGGGAGGCCGCGGATCTCTCACCTTCCAGCGGCCGGACGGGAGGCCGCTGATCTCTCACCTTCCAGCGACTGGACGGGAGGCCGCTGATCTCTCACCTTCCAGCGGCTGGACGGGAGGCCGCGGATCACTCACCTTCCAGCGGCCGGACGGGAGGCTGTGGATCACTCACCTTCCAGCTGCCGGACGGGAGGCTGTGGATCACTCACCTTCCAGCGGCTGGACGGGAGGCCGCGGATCACTCACCTTCCAGCGGCTGGACGGGAGGCTGTGGATCACTCACCTTCCAGCGGCCGGACGGGAGGCTGTGGATCTCTCACCTTCCAGTGGCTGGACGGGAGACTGTGGATCTCTCACCTTCCAGCGACTGGACGGGAGGCTGTGGATCTCTCACCTTCCAGCGACTGGACGGGAGGCTGCTGATCTCTCACCTTCCAGCGACTGGACGGGAGGTTGTGGATCCCTCACCTTCCAGCGGCTGGACGGGAGGCTGTGGATCTCTCACCTTCCAGCGGCCGGACGGGAGGTTGTGGATCTCTCACCTTCCAGTGGCTGCACGGGAGGCTGGGGATCTCTCACCTTCCAGCGACTGGACGGGAGGTTGTGGATCTCTCACCTTCCAGCGGCTGGGCGGGAGGTTGTGGATCTCTCACCTTCCAGCGGCTGGGCGGGAGGCTGTGGATCTCTCACCTTCCAGTGGCTGCACGGGAGGCTGGGGATCTCTCACCTTCCAGTGGCTGGACGGGAGACTGTGGATCTCTCACCTTCCAGCGACTGGACGGGAGGCTGTGGATCTCTCACCTTCCAGCGACTGGACGGGAGGCTGCTGATCTCTCACCTTCCAGCGACTGGACGGGAGGTTGTGGATCCCTCACCTTCCAGCGGCTGGACGGGAGGCTGTGGATCTCTCACCTTCCAGCGGCCGGACGGGAGGTTGTGGATCTCTCACCTTCCAGTGGCTGCACGGGAGGCTGGGGATCTCTCACCTTCCAGCGACTGGACGGGAGGTTGTGGATCTCTCACCTTCCAGCGGCTGGGCGGGAGGTTGTGGATCTCTCACCTTCCAGCGGCTGGGCGGGAGGCTGTGGATCTCTCACCTTCCAGCGGCCGGACGGGAGGTTGTGGATCTCTCACCTTCCAGTGGCTGCACGGGAGGCTGGGGATCTCTCACCTTCCAGCGGCTGGACGGGAGGCCGCGGATCTCTCACCTTGTGGCCGCTGGACGAGGGGCAGTAAATCTCCCACCTTTCTTGCGATGGCGTCACCTGATGATAATAAAAACTATATACCACCTTACACTGATCAGAATAAACACTGAGGACACAGTATAAAGTGTAAGATGCATTGATTGATCGACAAACACCCTTTAGGATCTCTAATACATCGAGGAGGCGGAGGAAAAGGTTGGGATGTTTCCCAAGTAGAATATTGCACATTATGCTGTGGTGTCTGAGGCCGGGTGTCCATATGGGCTGACATTGTTCACATTGGCCGACAGCCAGCTCATCCATATCACATGGCAACTGTCATGGGGAGTTTTGGGAGAAAAGGAGGAAAGGTACCAGGGCCCCTGAACTGCCACTAAGGGTAGAGGAACCCTGACTTTCCTTAACTCAGGGGTACCCCTGATGGTAGAGAGGTCTGAGTCTCCATCCTGTCCCTTTCTCCTGTTCAGCCCTGAGCTCCCAGCTCCCACCCCAGGAGGTGAACCGTGATGGAACCCACAGATAATAACAGAAAGGGATAAAGTGAACAGCAGCACACAGCAAACAATCAGGACGATACAATATGTGTACGGAGAACACAAATACAAGTAGAGGATGAAACAACAGCAAGGTTCACTGCACCAGACACCAAGCAATGATGAGAGTCTCTACAGCAACTCCAACACAGGACCAGTATGCAAGAGGCCTGCAAATGCTACAGTCGGCATCCAGGAATGCAGTGAGCCATGCTTAAAGGGAGAAGGCGTCCTGCAGCCTCAACCTTCAATTAACCCTAATGAAAAGTTATCCTGCAAAGCTGAACATCAGTGAACAAACCACCGCCGACGCCATAACACAGCCAGAGCAACAAAGAGGCTTCATCTGCACGTCAGACTCCCCAGTGTGAACAGAGTCTGAACCCGGCATGACAGAAACAGAGTTGTCTTTGCTGGACCTTTTAGGATTCATGGTCTTATATTTTCTGCTCACTGGGTGAGGTGGATCCTCCAAGACAAGGGTCTGGGTGGACACACAGGCTTCGGTGCAGCAGGTGAGTGAGGAAGTGGGTAGCTTATACACTCCAGGCCGCAGGCAGACAGACCACAATCAGGAAGTAGAAGCACTGGAGGCCACAGGCAGGCAGGAGATTGGGAGGCAGGTAGTAGAAGCATGGAGGCCACATGCAGAAAGGAGATTGGGAGGCAGGTAGTAGAAGCACTGTAGGCTGCAGGCAGACAGAACACAGGGAGGCAGGTAGTAAAAGCACTGGGGGGGGGGGGGGCGCAGCAGACAAGAGATCGGGAAGCAGGTAGTAAAGACACTGAAGGCTGCAGCAGACAGGAGACTGGGAGCAGGTAGAAGAAACATGGAGGCCGCAGGCAGACAGGATACCGGGAAGCAAGTAGTAGAAGCACTGGAGGCTGCAGGCAGACAGGAGACTGGGAGCAGGTAGAAGAAACATGGAGGCCGCAGGCAGACAGGAGATCAGGAGGCAGGTAGTAGAAGCACTGTAGGCTACAGGCAGATAGGAGACTAGGAGCAGGTAGAAGAAACATGGAGGCCGCAGGCAGACAGGATAATGGGAAGCAAGTAGTAGAAGCACTGGAGGCTGCAGGCAGACAGAACACAGGGAAGCAGGTAGTAAAAGTACTTGAGGGCGCAGGCAGACAAGAGATCGGGAAGCAGGCAGTAGAAACATGGAGGTCACAGGCAGACAGATCGGGAAGCAGGCAGTAGAAGCACTGGAGGCCACAGGAAGCAGGAAATAGAAGCATGGAGGCCACAGGCAGACAGGAGATCGGGAAGCAGGCAGTAGAAGTACTGTAGGCTGCAGGCAGTCAGGAGATCAGGAAGCAGTCAGTAGAAGCACTGTAGGCTGCAGGCAGACAGGAGATCAGGAGGCAGGCAGTAGAAGTACTGTAGGCTGCAGGCAGACAGGAGATCGGGAAGCAGGCAGTAGAAGTACTGTAGGCTGCAGGCAGACAGGAGATCGGGAAGCAGTCAGTAGAAGTACTGTAGGCTGCAGGCAGTCAGGAGATCAGGAAGCAGGCAGTAGAAGTACTGTAGGCTGCAGGCAGACAGGAGGTCGGGAAGCAGGCAGTAGAAGTACTGTAGGCTGCAGGCAGACAGGAGATCGGGAAGCAGGCAGTAGAAGCACTGTAGGCTGCAGGCAGACAGGAACGGGAAGCAGCAGTAGAAGCACTGTAGGCTGCAGTCAGCAGGAGATCGGAAGCAGGTAGTAGAAGCTGTAGGTCACAGGCAGACAAGAGATCAGGAAGCAGAGTAAAGTCACTGTAGGCTGCAGGCAGACAGGAGATCGGGAGCAGGCAGTAAGAAACATGGAGGCTGCAGGCAGACAGGAGATGGGAAGCAGTAGTAGAAGCACTGAGGCCGCAAGGCAGACAGGAACAGGAAGGCAGGTAGTAGAAGTACTGTAGGTGCAGGCAGACAAGAGATCGGAAGCAGAGTGAACATGGAGGACACAGGAAGTAGGAAGTAGAAGCACTGTAGGCCCAGGCAGACAGGAGATCAGGAGCAGGCAGTAGAAGTACTGTAGGCTGCAGGCAGACAGGAGATCAGGAAGCAGGCAGTAGAAGTACTGTAGGCTGCAGGCAGACAGGAGATCGGGAATACTAAGGTCTTAATTCCTAGACACAGGTACATGCCTTGGTTATCCTTATATTGGCCCAGTCAGACAATCACAGAGGATCCTGCCAGGACCACCTGCTAACCCTGACATGAACACAACAAAGCTGTTCTCCAAGAGATCACAGTAGATCTCTGGAGATCTTGTCAGTTGGGAAACTTGAGAAAAAAGTAAAGGGATTATCCATGGTGGAGCTCCCCTTTAATTGACTTCCCTTTTCGATTTCCATGCAGTATAATGTTTGGAGGAACGAGGAGTAAGTGACGACTCCTTGGCCTGATCTTATGGGATCATCCTCGCCTCATCTCCAGGTCCCACTTCTTGTCTTTGGATCTCTTGGTTCCTTCATCTATATACCAGCCTGGGAGTCTATGGGGAATCTGGCCATGAGGATGAAGAGGCTTCTGGCCATGAAACGATCCGCGCTCCCTCTCCTCTGCCAGAAATGCTCGTGGGAAGCCGAAAGAACAGTGACTACTTCCCGAGCCTTGTACGCTGCCATCCCCTGGCTGCACATTATACGCGGCCTCGTGATCCATCCCATCTGTTCTCCCAGACCTGCATCTGTATACAGGCGCTGCTTATCATTTGGGAAACAAAGCGACTCAAGATGTGCGGATCCCAGAGAAGAAGCCGCTACAATATCGGAGATGATCCTCCGAGAACCTGTCCAATCACCACAGCGGCCCGCGGCATAGTGTGAGAATGGCCATGGCGGTATGCATGCTCTGGACACGGTGCAGGGTGGTGGCATCCCAGGATGACTCGGGTGCCCTCTCCGGCATGTGTCCCCCTCTGCAGAAGTTAGCTCTGCTGATTGTTTTGCTTTCTTTGGATCCGTCCAGCCTGTAATGTACTTGGGTACTCAGGAATCTACTAGCAGATAGGAGCACAGACACACTGAAACCAAGTTTAAAGGTGAACGAGTCTATATTTATCACCAATGGAGATATAACGTGAAGTGCAGCAAATGAGTAAGTTCATCAAACAGGTAACAACGAAAGACTTTAGAACGATAAGATAAATAAGAAAGTCTCTGATAATAATTCTCAGAGGGAGACACCGATAAAGAAAAACAGTCTAAGAATAATAAACACCCAGAGGCCTGGGGATGGGAATCCACAGAAACACAAGTGCTATATCTATTAGTGCGTGCAGCTTTAAAGGGGTCCTGAATGTCCAGAGCGCTGCATCTGAAAACAAAGCAATAGTTTGTAAGTGCTAGGGAGGGCACACAGGCTTACATGACAAAGGGCTTGGTTAAACAGAAGCAGAAGTACCATGGAAATTAAAATCCCGATGGCAGCAGGGGTAGTAAGCAGGAAGAGACTTGTTGCGAGATCATATAAGGCGAGTATGCGAGTGTGATGGAAGCCGGATGTAAGGAATTCAGCAGGATGAAGTGGCCCGTGACCGCTCACTAGTCATGGTGGATTCTCCTACCGTCTCCTTGGTCTTCGAACCTGATGTTACCTCTGGATCTCGTCCTTCCCAGTTTACTTCAGTCCTCGGGTCTAACTCCCTGTGGTGTCTCCTGATGTTGTTCCCTCTTTCATGACCGTTTCCGGTACTAACTTCCCTACCCACCACTTGTCTCCTCCGCCATCCCACAGCTGGGCCTAGAGTCCCGCCCCGGGACCGGGGTGTGTTGGGTGTGTGTGTGGGGTGACTAGGACTTTTCCCGGGAACTCCCCAGTTGTTGCTGGCCTAACTTCCTGCACTTGTGGTGTGCTGGACCCTGCTCCCTGGTGGTCTCCATTGTCTCTAGGGGTCACACACCAGTCCTCTCTTGGTGCATAGAAGACCAGAGGCTTCCATCTTTCTTATTGATGATGGTCAAGGCCGATGCTCCTGAGCTCCTCTCAGTGGCAGCCTTCTGTGTCCGCCATTGAGGTTTCCCGTCTTACCTTTGTCTCCTTATACACAGGACACATCCGGCATTACCAGTGATAGCTTCTCTTGAAAACCCAGAAGTTTCCTGCCATTCCACTTAACGCCTTCCTAAATATTTTCTATCTTTTCCATGGTAAGATTTCAGATGTCAACCGGTGTGTTTTTCAGACGCTCCAGTTGCGCTCCCGTCTACTTGGTATATAGAGGTCTGTTCATACTTCTCCATCTTCTCTGTAGGTTTCAGTGTAATGATGGAGATCTGCACATCATGGCTGCCTCTCTTCTCTTGGGTTCCTGCAGGTCGTAGGTCACACCTGACAACCATCGGGTTCTCACTGATGATGGCGGCTCAGTGGGTAGCGCTGTTGATTTGCAGCACTGAGGTCTTGAGGTCTTGAGCCCCATAGGTCAGAGAAACCTCAGGACGCCATGATGATTTATATCACTTTATCTCGATTTTCTTTGTAGACATTGGGGGTCTGCAGACTGTACCAATATCCATGACACATGGCTGTGAAGGGGACATTGACTACTTAGTTAAGTCATAAGAAATAAGTGCAAACCCAGAAAATACCTTTGTTTGAATTAATAAACACAGACACCCTCTTTTACCAATTTATTATCCCCAGTTTCGATGTAATTAACAAAATGTCCCACGATGATTCTCAGCTCTGCTACATCCAGAGGCTGTGTGACACCGAGTCAACGTCACCTGCAGGATGTCTCAATTGATGGATACAAAGTGTCAGGAAATAGAGACACAGGGGCTTTCTTGACTATTGCTGACCCCGTGTGGTTCAACTTGAGGCAACTCACCCAGTTCCCGGGTTCCCCATTGTCCTGGTGGGGGGTACTCATAAATATATACAGAGAACTTGGGTGCATTTCAATTATAGTCATGGGGAAAAAACTGTGCTGCATTGGAGTTATGGAAGGAGGTTGTGATGGTGGGTTATATTTTACTGGATTGTACAAGTGTTGTGTTGTTATACTGTGTATTCTCTCCTTCCCCCCTTCCTGTTTACTCTTTACAGTCCAGAGGGTCTGACAATTGAATTCTTGTGGACATATCTTTACTTGGTTATTCCAGCTCATCTGCCTGAAAATGTTTGCACTCACCCCCCCCGGAGTGCGTCAATAGACCTGGTTTGGATATTGGGAGGTGGTTGAGGAGGACAGGCAGTACAATTTGGTCTTTTGTGTGTGGGATGCTGAAGCTGAGATCAGTTCTCCAAAAGGCACTGAAGAGACACCTGGATTACCTGGAAGTACAGTATACTGCTGGATTGTTTTAAGGATTTTTCTGATGGATTTTGTTTATGGATTTTTATGTTTTCAAGCAATAAAGGTTCTTGGGCTGTTCACACATCTCTCGCTCTGTTGATTGTGGTATACCGGAGAAGTATATTTATTGCACCAATATATGTGCACCATATGACATAGCTTCATAGGAAAAACCATGCATACAGGTCCCACAGATGGTGGTTTTATTACTATACTATATTGATAGGGTATAGTCTAGGAATGTTTAATTGGCCCAGTACGGCAGTACGTTTATCATACTGTACGGTGGTAGTTTTGGCTCCATTTGGTGGAGTTATTTCTGCACTGTGCGGTCTCCGGCCGCTCACAGACCTTGGCACCGTCAGGACCCTGAGATGGATGAGGATCCTCGTCTGCGGTCGTTGGGTTTTCTAGTGATACGTTGTTATCCCGGATGAGCAGCTGGTCCGCGGCAGCTCTGGAGGAGAATCCAATCGTCTCCTATCAGCTCCGGAATCCAGATTTGTTTCAGGGGTAAAGTAAATATTGTAAGTGATGGAAATCCGGGGAATGTACACAATGTCCGCCGTGATGCAGATTACCCCGCAGTGACTACACGGGATGAATGTAACGCTATAGATAAAACCAACAGATCAGGAGCCAGAGATGGAAGTATTTACTGTATATACATATTATATAGCGGCCACCCAGGATTGCAACATGGCGGAAGTATATACAGTATGTATCCGAGGAGGAATATGCACAGGTGTAAGGGGTGTGCTGTGCCCAGACACTCCTACCTGAGGACACCAACTGCGCTGTGCTATATTGTAATGTCAACTGTCTTTTATGTATATAGTGTATCTCTATGTACATAATGTGATGTCTCAAGGTACAGTAGAAGGTAACATACGACTCAGCACTTAGGTGAAGCGATGGCCAAGGGACCGCCGCGGTGCAAAGTACAATTACGGTACAAGACAAGGTGGCAGATTTCAAGGGTAAAAGCAAAGAGGAAAACTTCAATACTGCACTACACTTACAACCTCACAGGCCTCAGTGGACCACACAGCTACCGCGCTCCGCCTACTGAGGCCTATGCTATGCCCGAACGTGTGCACTCACTGGTAAAGTCCAGTCCCAGGGCCCGATGCTGTGTTGCTCAGTGGTGCGCACTTCTCTTTGCTAGGCAGGTGGATCATGTCCCTGAGTCCTGTTCAGAACCGCCAACCTCTGAAACTTCTCAGTCCGGTACTACTCGGCAGTCATCAGAGCTCTCTCACTCTCTGGCCCGCAGTCACTTTGCAGCTGGTACCGTGTCTTCCCAAAGCCTAAGTACCCGGACACTTGTAGGCAGCATATCATCTCTCCACACACTCAGGCTGGCAGCTTTCTGCTATCTTTCCCCCTCTACCCAGTCTACGTTAACTTTCAGCTTGTATGATTCCTGAACTTTCTGATCTGGATCAGTCCATCTGCACAGTTCAGGGAGGGGGAGCCAACTAGTCCACAACACTCAGCATGCAGAGAATCACCGTCTCTTAAAGTTATGGGGTGTTTTAACTGTTTATAGGGGTTACACCCCTACATGCCTCCCTTCTTAATGATGGTCATCCTCAGCCATAACACCATCAAGGTCACCAAAGTCACCAAAACAAGTCCACTCATTGTAGCTTTATAAGCCTTGGATTAGGGTCCGCTACGTTGAGCGTCCAGCTCCTTTCATCAACTCTCTCTTCATCTCTCATGGTCCCACAGCGTAACAATACAAGGGAGCGCTCAGCATAGGCACCGGCAGAACGGACAAAGTACGCTGTTCAACATATCTGACTGTGGTACCCCTGCAGTAGACATTTGGGACCTTTGAAGGTCCTGACTATCTAGCAAGACTTGGCTGACTTCCCGAGGAACACTTGCTGCAGGGATTACAGAGGGCTCTTGTTGTATGTCTTCTTCACATGGCGGTAGTGACTCGTCTGTAGGATTACTGGTGTCAACAGGCTAAGGATCTCCCACTGTATAAGGAACGGTCCACCAGTCATTGTCAACTAGATTCGAGAAGTGGAGCAGAATCTTTGGTTGGCAATAGAGCAGAAGGGACTTCGAACGGCATGGCTACTACATATTTCGGTGTAGCACCCTAGGGTCGGACATTCCAGTCTCAATTTGTATCTTGTAAACCGGACTGTCAGCATATACTTGCTTGATTATTCTGTAGGGCTCAGTTTGCCCTTGTTCTGCTTCTCTCAGACTAACACTCGGTCTCCAGGTCGAGCAGAATCTCTTGAATAGTTGTGCGGCTCACATGTTCTCTTCTTTGTGGTTGCTGTCCGGGCCACCCATTGAATCATTTGTAATCGTTGGTGGTGTTCTTTCACCCTATGAACCCATGAGGTGTCAGTTCTCAGTCTGGCTGCTCTAAATTCAGCTAGATGATTTCTCACCCAGCTCTTCTGAACAGCAGTAGATATGGGGTGTAACACATAGTGGAGTGGATCCCAGTTGTTGTAGGCCCAGACCAGTTCTGGCAGGATATCTTCTTATCCACCTCCAATGTCATCTGCATCTGGAGTAGTCTGGTAAAAGCGTTCACCTGCTCCCTTACTCTGTGGGTGATAAGAGGTGGTCCTGGACTGCTTGATATACATACGGTATAGTTCTTCCATCACCTTGCCCTGGAAACATGCGCCTTGGGCACCCATACACTCGGATGAAATCTTGACAGATGCTCGTGCCGCCAACTCAGCAGTCTGATCTCTAGTTGGGGTGGCCACAGCAAAATTGGAGAAGTGATCGAGGTTATCCCTTTCTTCTTTGCTGGGTTTCTGGTGCTACAGCATTTCATCTGTCGCAGCCCCCATCTTTGTTTTGGATGCGTCCCCTCTCTTCATTGGTTGTTCCCAGGAACAGGGGTAATGCACAGTTCTTCCTACTTGACTGAGCCGAAAGCACTGGGACTGTGAAGTTACGGAAGTCTGGGGTTTCTTCTTCCAGCTGTTCATCGAGGTCCCCCACTGGAGTGTCCATGGTCGCTCTTGACGGTCCATCAGCATTTGCATTCTGGTAGCAGAGCGATAGCGATTGGTAAAGTCAAACTTTGCTAGATGGGCCAGCCATCGTTGTTCCAAGGACTCTTGTTTAGGATTCTTGAGGTGGGCCATAGGATTATCATCTGTCCGGACCTGGATCTTGGACTGCAAACATCTCTGTGATGACCCACACTAGAGGCTGGAGCTCTAACTGGAAGGATCTACTGGCATACACGATGACTCTCTAGTGACTGTGTTGGTCGTAGGGGTAGACGGTCTTTACACAGCTCAATAGCACATTTCAGCATGCCATTTTCACAGATTATACGGCACACAGAACCCTGTGTAACAGGGCTTCAAAATCCTGTTCGTGACGCCAAAATGTGTCGGTCCCAAGAGCCGGGGTACTCTGTAGTGGGGCAGGTGGTCTATAGCATGGTGGGGGTGTATTTACAGTGGAGAATAAAGTTTGTGATGCCAGCCGAAGTGTTGGGCCAGGAATGGCGGCGCTACATGTGGGTACCCCAGGGAATAGATGGTGTAGCAGCGGGGTGTTATAGTCTCCTCAGCCAGAGCAGGCCCCTGAGGTAAGATGGTGGTGAAAGAGAATGGGAGTGGTAGTGGGGAGCGTAAAGATGCCGCAGAATGGGACAAGGATGCAGATTCTCAGTTCTGTACCTTTACTGAGGACTTTGTAGCACAGCCGGGACTTCTGGGTTGAACCAGGTATGTGGCTCGGGCAGTCCAGAGAGAGAAACAGGACCACCCTGCTCGAATAAGGTGTATCGGCCGTCCTGCTGTCCTCTAATTCCAGGTTACAAGTCTCCCCTCTGCATCGTCCTCTAGTCTTCCCTGGCCTGTGGTTACCCTCCACCCAGACAGGTGTCACAAGCCCTCTCTTTAGGTCCTCTGGCTCTTTCGTTGCTACAGGTCCACAGAGATGACCACCAGACTTCAAATCTGAAGTATCCAGGATCCTGGTTCTCTAGACCTGGACACCTAGGGGTCTGACCCCTGCTTGCAGCCTCATTCCTCTGCCCAGGTGCTCTGAGCTGGCAGCAGATGCCTCATGGCCCATCAGGAGCTTCTCCTTTACCTCTCCCTCACTTAACTCCTCCCTCCACCCAGAAGTTGGGTCTGCCCTAAGGTGGGTCTCTTCCGCCCTGCACTCTCTGATTGGAGTCTGGACTGTTCTGGAGATTTTAGGAGAATTCCAGCAGGATGACCTTCACCCCTCTCCAGACAGGACATTGTAGGGTGTAGAGTGCAGTACCATTTGTGGTGACCGGGCCGCCGGGGGCGCCACATGTCCATCTTGCACCTGGGACAGTATGGCGCTCTTCCATTCTCAGCATTTCTGGATCCCAACTTTTCATCCGGTTTTTCTGCAATTCTTTGATTTCTGGAGACGTAACACATTTATTCAGTCTGGCGCTACCCTGCACATGGGGCCCTACATTACTCTATATCCCGGAGTACTTCTTCCTCTAGGAGGGTAAGTTCATAGAGAGGGAACCATTTGTATCCTCCTGTCCGTCACTTTCCTCTCCGCAGTGACCCGGGTGTTTGGGTTTTCTGTATCGTGGGTTATTTGGGTAATGAGACTAATAGGAGACATCTGTGGGTCCGGGATATTTGCTCTACAGTCACTTATTGAGTTAGCGGAGATCCCACACGCTCCATTTATAACCGGGAACCTCAGGGACGTTTGGGAAAGAGGATTTGTGCCAAGTCTTGTCTCCAGCTGTATGAGGGGCACCATGGGGGAGGCTGGGACCGTAGTCATGGCATCTAGTGTCCTCCCGGCTGGAGGCCTTCGTCTCGCGGAGGGTGAGGCCACATCTGGGACGCGGTATCTTCATAGTTATGACTCCGCGGATTTGAAATTGTCAGCACAAGATGCCGGATGGAGTCATTGACTAAGTATCGGACGTGATGTCCTTAATGGCCGGCCAGGAAGAGCGGATGCTCCTGCCGCTCACCGGGAGGCCAGGACTGAGGCCGGTGCCAGTGCATCATCCACCACCAGCCGCCATCTTTACCAGCAAATATCCCATTATCCGAGTGACCCAGGCCCAATCATGGAAAGTTCAGATCCCCCAGGAGCTAGACGCCCTCCAACTCAGTGTGATGGGTGGGCGGTGACATCACAATGGCGGCGGGCTCTGTGGTGATAGGGGCAGGCTCTGTGGTGATAGGGGCAGGCTCTGTGGTGATAGGGGCGGGCTCTGTGTTGATAGGGGCGGGCTCTGTGGTGATGGGGGCGGGCTCTGTGGTGATGGGGGCGGGCTCTGTGGTGATGGGGGCGGGCTCTGTGGTGATGGGGGCAGGCTCTATGGTGATGGGGGCGGGCTCTGTGGTGATAGGGGCAGGCTCTGTGGTGATAGGGGCAGGCTCTGTGGTGATAGGGGCAGGCTCTGTGGTGATAGGGGCGGGCTCTGTGTTGATAGGGGCGGGCTCTGTGGTGATAGGGGCAGGCTCTGTGGTGATAGGGGCAGGCTCTGTGGTGATAGGGGCGGGCTCTGTGTTGATAGGGGCGGGCTCTGTGGTGATGGGGGCGGGCTCTGTGGTGATGGGGGCGGGCTCTGTGGTGATGGGGGCGGGCTCTGTGGTGATGGGGGCAGGCTCTATGGTGATGGGGGCGGGCTCTGTGGTGATAGGGGCGGGCTCTGTGGTGATAGGGGCAGGCTCTGTGGTGATAGGGGCAGGCTCTGTGGTGATAGGGGCGGGCTCTGTGTTGATAGGGGCGGGCTCTGTGGTGATGGGGGCGGGCTCTGTGGTGATGGGGGCGGGCTCTGTGGTGATGGGGGCGGGCTCTGTGGTGATGGGGGCAGGCTCTATGGTGATGGGGGCGGGCTCTGTGGTGATAGGGGCGGGCTCTGTGGTGATAGGGGCGGGCTCTGTGGTGATGGGGGCGGGCTCTGTGGTGATGGGGGTGGGCTCTGTGGTGATAGGGGCGGGCTCTGTGGTGATTGGGGCGGGCTCTGTGGTGATGGGGGCGGGCTCTGTGGTGATGGGGGCGGGCTCTGTGGTGATAGGGGCAGGCTCTGTGGTGATGGGGGTGGGCTCTGTGGTGATGGGGGCAGGCTCTGTGGTGATCGGGGCGGGCTCTGTGGTGATGGGGCGTCGGCCATCTCTCCCCCCTGGGCTCTCTCCTGTCCGCTGTTTTTTACCCCCTAACTCTTCGACCCCCCGTGGTCTCTCTCTCCCCCCCCCCGATGCTGGCTCCCATGTGGAGGTGGCATGAGGAAGATGATGGTATGAGGAACTGACACAGATCCTCAGTCGTCAGGCTGTGGGGTGAATGGGCTGCAGGCAGAGCGAGCTGAGGGGTGAGCGGGGGCTGAGATGGGCTGAAGTGAGGGCAGGCTGTGGGGAGTGCGGGTTGAACTGAGCTGAGCCTGAGATCGCAGGTGAGCGGGTTCTGAGAGGGGTAAGTGCGGGCTTAAGAATGTGAGTGGGTGCAGAGCGAGGGTGAGTGTGTGCTGAGTGGGGGTGAGTGTGACCTAAGGGGGGTGAGTCTGTGAGTAGGGTCAGTGTTGGGTGAGTGAGGGAATGTGGAGGGGTGAGCAGGGGCAGTGTGGGGTGTAAGTGGAAGCAATGTAGGGTGAGTGGGGGCATGTGGAAGGGTGAGAGTGGTGAGCAGGGGCAGAGTGGGGCGAGTGGGGCATTGGGGGGTGAGAGGGGTGAGCAGGGGCAGTGTAGGATGAGTGGGGGCATTGGGGGGTGAAAGGGGAGCAGGGGCAGCGTGGTGTGAGTAAGGGCAAGTGGAGTGATGAGCAGGGGCAGTGTGGGGTGAGTGGGGGGGTGAGAGGAATGAGCAGGGGCAGTGTGGGATGAGTGGGGGGGTGAGAGGGATGAGCAGGGGCAGTGTGGGATGAGGGGGGCATTGGGGGGTAAAAGGGGGGAGCAGGGGCAGTGTGGAGTGAATGAGGGCATGTGGAGTGGTGAGCAGGGGCAGTGTTGGGTGAGTGTTGGGTGAGAGGGATAAGTAGGGGCAGTGTGGGGTGAGTTGGGGCATTGGGGGGTGAAAGGGGGGAGTAGGGGCAGTGTGGGCTGAGTGAGGGCACGTGGAGGGGTGAGTGGTGAGCAGGGGCAGTGTGGGGTGAGTGGGGGCATTGGGGGGTAAAAGGGGGGAGCAGGGGCAGTGTGGAGTGAATGAGGGCATGTGGAGTGGTGAGCAGGGGCAGTGTTGGGTGAGTGTTGGGTGAGAGGGATAAGTAGGGGCAGTGTGGGGTGAGTTGGGGCATTGGGGGGTGAAAGGGGGGAGTAGGGGCAGTGTGGGCTGAGTGAGGGCACGTGGAGGGGTGAGTGGTGAGCAGGGGCAGGTGGGGTGAGTGGGGGCATTGGGGGGTAAAAGGGGGGAGCAGGGGCAGTGTGGAGTGAATGAGGGCATGTGGAGTGGTGAGCAGGGGCAGTGTTGGGTGAGAGGGATAAGTAGGGGCAGTGTGGGGTGAGTTGGGGCATTGGGGGGTAAAAGGGGGGAGTAGGGGCAGTGTGGGCTGAGTGAGGGCACGTGGAGGGGTGAGAGTGGTGAGCAGGGGCAGTGTGGGGTGAGTGGGGGTGTTCTCCTGTGTCCTCCTCAGTGGTGGTCGGGCTCATCCCTCACCTCGGCCGGGTCTCTGAGCACTGAACACCTTGTTCTTCTGTGTCTTGCTTAGTGGTGGTCGGGCTCAGCCTCCTCACCTCGGCTGTGTCTCTGAGCACTGAACACCTTGTTCTTCTGTGTCTTGCTCAGTGGTGGTCGGGCTCAGCCTCCTCACCTCGGCTGTGTCTCTGAGCACTGAACACCTTGTTCTTCTGTGTCTTGCTCAGTGGTGGTTGGGCTCGGCCTCCTCACCTCAGCCGTGTCTCTGAGCACTGAACACCTTGTTCTTCTGTGTCATGCTCAGTGGTGGTCGGGCTCAGCCTCCTCACCTCGGCTGTGTCTCTGAGCACTGAACACCTTGTTCTTCTGTGTCTTCCTCAGTGGTGGTCGGGCTCAGCCTCCTCACCTCGGCCGTGTCTCTGAGCTTGAACACCTTGTTCTTTGTGGTCTTGCTCAGTGGTGGTCGGGCTCAGCCTCCTCCCCTCTGCTGTGTCTCTGAGCACTGAACACCTTGTTCTTCTGTGTCTTGCTTAGTGGTGGTCGGGTTCAGCCTCCTCACCTCGGCCATGTCTCTGAGCACTGAACACCTTGTTCTCTGTGTCTTGCTCAGTGGTGGTCGGGTTCAGCCTCCTCACCTCGGCCGTGTCTCTGAGCACTGAACACCTTGTTCTTCTGTGTCTTGCTTAGTGGTGGTCGGGTTCAGCCTCCTCACCTCGGCCGTGTCTCTGAGCACTGAACACCTTGTTCTTCTGTGTCTTGCTCAGTGGTGGTCAGGCTCAGCCTCCTCACCTCGGCCATGTCTCTGAGCTCTGAACACCTTGTTCTTCTGTGTCTTGCTCAGTGATGGTCGGGCTCAGCCTCCTCACCTCAGCTGTGTCTCTGAGCACTGAACACCTTGTTCTCCTGTGTCCTCCTCAGTGGTGGTCGGGCTCAGCCTCCTCACCTCGGCTGTGTCTCTGAGCACTGAACACCTTGTTCTCCTGTGTCCCTCCTCAGTGGTGGTCGGGCTCAGCCTCCTCACCTCGGCCATGTCTCTGAGCACTGAACACCTTGTTCTTCTGTCTCTTGCTCAGTGGTGGTTGGGCTCAGCCTCCTCACCTCGGCCGTGTCTCTGAGCTCTGAACACCTTGTTCTTCTGTGTCTTGCTCAGTGATGGTCGGGCTCAGCCTCCTCACCTCGGCTGTGTCTCTGAGCACTGAACACCTTGTTCTTCTGTGTCTTGCTCAGTGGTGGTCGGGCTCAGCCTCCTCACCTCGGCCGTGTCTCTGAGCACTGAACACCTTGTTCTTCTGTGTCTTGCTCAGTGGTGGTCGGGCTCAGCCTCCTCACCTCGGCTGTGTCTCTGAGCTCTGAACACCTTGTTCTTCTGTGTCTTGCTTAGTGGTGGTCGGGTTCAGCCTCCTCACCTCGGCCGTGTCTCTGAGCACTGAACACCTTGTTCTTCTGTGTCCTCCTCAGTGGTGGTCGGGCTCAGCCTCCTCACCTCGGCTGTGTCTCTGAGCACTGAACACCTTGTTCTTCTGTGTCCTCCTCAGTGGTGGTCGGGCTCAGCCTCCTCACCTCGGCTGTGTCTCTGAGCACTGAACACCTTGTTCTTCTGTGTCTTGCTCAGTGGTGGTCGGGCTCAGCCTCCTCACCTCGGCCGTGTCTCTGAGCACTGAACACCTTGTTCTTCTGTGTCTCGCTCAGTGGTGGTCGGGCTCAGCCTCCTCACCTCGGCCGTGTCTCTGAGCACTGAACACCTTGTTCTTCTGTGTCTTCCTCAGTGGTGGTCGGGTTCAGCCTCCTCACCTCGGCCGTGTCTCTGAGCACTGAACACCTTGTTCTTCTGTGTCTTGCTCAGTGGTGGTCGGGCTCAGCCTCCTCACCTCGGCCGTGTCTCTGAGCACTGAACACCTTGTTCTTCTGTGTCTTGCTCAGTGGTGGTCGGGCTCAGCCTCCTCACCTCGGCTGTGTCTCTGAGCTCTGAACACCTTGTTCTTCTGTGTCTTGCTTAGTGGTGGTCGGGTTCAGCCTCCTCACCTCGGCCGTGTCTCTGAGCACTGAACACCTTGTTCTTCTGTGTCTTGCTCAGTGGTGGTCGGGCTCAGCCTCCTCACCTCGGCTGTGTCTCTGAGCACTGAACCCCTTGTTCTTCTGTGTGTTGCTCAGTGATGGTCAGGCTCAGCCTCCTCACCTCGGCTGTGTCTCTGAGCACTGAACACCTTGTTCTTCTGTGTCTTGCTCAGTGGTGGTCGGGCTCAGCCTCCTCACCTCGGCCGTGTCTCTGACCTCTGAACACCTTGTACTTCTGTGTGTTGCTCAGTGGTGGTCGGGCTCAGCCTCCTCACCTCGGCTGTGTCTCTGAGCACTGAACACCTTGTTCTTCTGTGTCTTGCTCAGTGGTGGTCGGGCTCAGCCTCCTCACCTCGGCTGTGTCTCTGAGCTCTGAACACCTTGTTCTTCTGTGTCTTGCTCAGTGGTGGTCAGGCTCAGCCTCCTCACCTCGGCCGTGTCTCTGATCTCTGAACACCTTGTTCTTCTGTGTCTTGGCCACTTCAACAGAGCCGGCACTCTAGATCCGGCCCAGTCCCACAGTGTCCTCGCTAACTCAAGCACACCAGGATTACAGCCTTGGACCCAGGCTAGCCTCATAGTGGTACAGGCCGCCGGGTCCATGTCCTCTCAGTCCTGTCTGATGGTGTTCTCACCTCTCCTGTTAATGACTGGACTTTCCTTGGCTGATGGGTCTCTCCGACTATGTCGGGGACTGTGTCCGGTGTTTGTGGGGTGACCGATTTACCAATCCTGGCTGCTGCGCCATCTAGTGGTGACCGGTCCACAGGGGCACCACAATATGACCACGTTCTGGCAGTGAGGATCCTACCGACACCTGACATGACCACGTTCTGGCGGTGAGGACCACCCCAACACCTGACATGACCACGTTCTGGCGGTGAGGACCACCCCAACACCTGACATGACCACGTTCTGGCGGTGAGGACCACCTCAACACCTGACATGACCACGTTCTGGCGGTGAGGACCCTCCTGACACCTGACATGACCACGTTCTGGCAGTGAGGACCCTCCCAACACCTGACATGACCACGTTCTGGCGGTGAGGACCCACCTGACATGACCACATTCTGGCGGTGAGGACCACCCCAACACCTGACATGACCACGTTCTGGCAGTGAGGACCACCCCAACACCTGACATGACCACGTTCTGGAGGTGAGGACCCTCCTGACACCTGACATGACCACGTTATGGCGGTGAGGACCACCCCAACACCTGACATGACCATGTTCTGGCGGTGAGGACCACCCCAACATCTGACATGACCACGTTCTGGCGGTGAGGAACCTCCTGACACCTGATATGAACATATCCTGGCAGTGAGGACCACCCCAAAACCTGACATGACCAGGTTCTGGTGCTGAGGACCATCCCAACACCTGACATGACCACGTTCTGGCGGTGAGGACCCTCCTGACACCTGACATGACCACATTCTGGCGGTGAGGACCACCCCAACACCTGACATGACCACGTTCAGGCGGTGAGGACCACCCCAACACCTGACATGACCACGTTCTGGCGGTGAGGACCATCCCAACACCTGACATGACCACGTTCTGGCGGTGAGGACCCTTTGGACACCTGACATGACCACGTTCTGGTGGTGAGGACCATCCCAACACCTGACATGACCACGTTCTGGTGGTGAGGACCATCCCAACACCTGACATGACCACGTTCTGGCGGTGAGGACCACCCCAACACCTGACATGACCACGTTCAGGCGGTGAGGACCACCCCAACACTGACATGACCACGTTCTGGCGGTGAGGACCATCCCAACACCTGACATGACCACGTTCTGGTGCTGAGGACCACCCCAACACCTGACATGACCACGTTCTGGTGGTGAGGACCCTCCTGACACCTGACATGACCACGGTCTGGTGGTGAGGACCCTCCTGACACTTGACATGACCACGTTCTGGTGGTGAGGACCCTCCTGACACCTGACATGACCACGTTCTGGCGGTGAGGACCCTCCTGACACCTGACATGACCACGTTCTGGCGGTGAGGACCCTCCTGACACCTGACATGACCACGTTCTGGCGGTGAGGACCCTCCTGACACCTGACATGACCACGTTCTGGCGGTGAGGACCACCCCAACACCTGACATGACCACGTTCTGGCGGTGAGGACCATCCCAACACCTGACATGACCACGTTCTGGTGCTGAGGACCACCCCAACACCTGACATGACCACGTTCTGGTGGTGAGGACCCTCCTGACACCTGACATGACCACGGTCTGGTGGTGAGGACCCTCCTGACACTTGACATGACCACGTTCTGGTGGTGAGGACCCTCCTGACACCTGACATGACCACGTTCTGGCGGTGAGGACCCTCCTGACACCTGACATGACCACGTTCTGGCGGTGAGGACCCTCCTGACACCTGACATGACCACGTTCTGGCGGTGAGGACCCTCCTGACACCTGACATGACCACGTTCTGGCAGTGAGGACCATCCCAACACCTGACATGACCATGTTCTGGCGGTGAGGACCCTCCTGACACCTGACATGACCACGTTCTGGCGGTGAGGACCCTCCCGACACCTGACATGACCACGTTCTGGCGGTGAGGACACTCCCAACACCTGACATGACCACGTTCTGAAGGTGAGGACCCTCCTGACACCTGACATGACCACGTTCTGGTGGTGAGGACCCTTTGGACACCTGACATGACCACGTTCTGGTGGTGAGGACCCTCCCAACACCTGACATGAACATATCCTGGCGGTGAGGACCATCCCAACACCTGACATGACCACGTTCTGGCGGTGAAGACCCTTTGGACACCTGACATGACCACGTTCTGGCGGTGAGGACCCTTTGGACACCTGACATGACCACGTTCTGACCGCTACAGGTAAATCCTTCTCCGCAGAGTGATTTCTCGTTAACCATCTAAACTCTGTGAACTCCGCATGTGACCGATGGACAGCGCCATCACCAATGATCTGGAGATAACCGGGGTCTGCACTGAACAGTGGAGCTGCCGCGCCATTAACAACTCTGATAATTAGCGCAGCCTCGTTACATGTCGTCGTTAACAAGGGCTTGTGACTAATGAGTGTACGGTTGGTGAAGGGGCCGTGGCGAGGGCTGAGATCCGAGCCCCTACATAGAATCGCTCGTCTGCCCAGAACGCAGCGGCTCCGGCCGTTCCCACATCCCCCCAGAGATGTTGTGTCTGGGAAAATCCTTTCTAGCAGAGCCAGCACCGGCCGCCGCCAAGTCCGGACCTCCCAGCTCTGCGCCGTCTACCTACTGCCCGCGACACCGGCCCGCCTGATCCATGCGGAGGCCGCAGGACATTACAGGCCCGGGACACGGTGTCAGCCTTAAAGGGGCGCCCCACCTCAATAACATCAATTAGGCTCAACAATTTATACATCTCTGCTTGCTGTGGATGAATAGAAGGATTTACATCCAGTGGTTAAGGCGGAATTCAGCGCCATTGTGTAATATGGTCCGAGCACAGACTGCGATAGACAGCGGAGGACAGGAGGACACACAGTGATGGACAGCGGAGGACAGGAGGACACACAGTGATGGACAGCGGAGGACAGGAGGACACACAGTGATGGACAGTGGAGGACAGGAGGACACACAGTGATGGACAGTGGAGGACAGGAGGACACACAGTGATGGACAGTGGAGGACAGGAGGACACACAGTGATGGACAGTGGAGGACAGGAGGACACACAGTGATGGACAGCGGAGGACAGGAGGACACACAGTGATGGACAGTGGAGGACAGGAGGACACACAGTGATAGACAGCGGAGGACAGGAGGACACACAGTGATGGACAGTGGAGGACAGGAGGACACACAGTGATGGACAGCGGAGGACAGGAGGACACACAGTGATGGACAGTGGAGGACAGGAGGACACACAGCGATAGACAGTGGAGGACAGGAGGACACACAGCGAGACAGTGGAGGACAGGAGGACACACAGTGATGGACAGCGGAGGACAGGAGGACACACAGTGATAGACAGTGGAGGACAGGAGGACTCACAGTGATAGACAGCGGAGGACAGGAGGACACACAGTGATAGACAGTGGAGGACAGGAGGACACACAGTGATGGACAGTGGAGGACAGGAGGACACACAGTGATGGACAGTGGAGGACAGGAGGACACACAGTGATGGACAGCGGAGGACAGGAGGACACACAGTGATGGACAGCGGAGGACAGGAGGACACACAGTGATGGATAGCGGAGGACAGGAGGACACACAGTGATAGACAGTAGAGGACACACAGCGATAGACAGTGGAGGACAGGAGGACACACAGTGATAGACAGTGGAGGATAGGAGGACACACAGTGATAGACAGTGGAGGACAGGAGGACACACAGTGATGGACAGTGGAGGACAGGAGGACACACAGTGATGGACAGTGGAGGACAGGAGGACACACAGTGATGGACAGTGGAGGACACACAGTGATGGACAGTGGAGGACAGGAGGACACACAGTGATGGACAGTGGAGGACAGGAGGACACACAGTGATGGACAGTGGAGGACAGGAGGACACACAGTGATAGACAGTGGAGGACAGGAGGACACACAGTGATGGACTGTGGAGGACAGGAGGACACACAGTGATGGACAGTGGAGGACAGGAGGACACACAGTGATAGACAGCGGAGGACAGGAGGACACACAGTGATAGACAGTGGAGGACACACAGTGATAGACAGTGGAGGACACACAGTGATGGACAGTGGAGGACAGGAGGACACACAGTGATAGACAGTGGAGGACACACAGTAATAAACAGGGGAGGACACACAGTGATAGACAGTGGAGGACACACAGTGATGGACTGTGGAGGACAGGAGGACACACAGTGATGGACAGTGGAGGACAGGAGGACACACAGTGATAGACAGCGGAGGACAGGAGGACACACAGTGATAAACAGGGGAGGACACACAGTGATAGACAGTGGAGGACACACAGTGATGGACAGTGGAGGACAGGAGGACACACAGTGATGGACAGTGGAGGACAGGAGGACACACAGTGATGGACAGTGGAGGACAGGAGGACACACAGTGATGGACAGTGGAGGACAGGAGACACACGGGTGGATGGACAGTGGGAGGACAGAGGACACACAGTGATGGAGTGGAGGACAGGAGACACACAGTGATAGACAGTGGAGGATGGAGGACACACAGTGTGATGGAGAGGACATGGAGACACACAGTGATAGACAGTGTGAGGACACACAGTGATGGACAGTGAGGAGTAACAGAGTGATGGATGAGTGTGGAGTACAAGTGTGATGGATGGAGTGTGGAGTACAGAATGTGATGGATGGAGTGTGGAGTAAGATGTGATGGATGGAGTGTGGAGTATAGACGTGTGATGGATGGAGTGTGGAGTATAGACTGTGATGGATGGAGAGTGGAGTACAGAATGTGATGGATGGAGTGTGAGTACAGACTGTGATGGATGGAGTGTGGAGTACAGAGTGGATGGATGGAGTGTGGAGTACAGAGTGTGAAGGATGGATGTGGATACAGAAGTGATGGATGCGAGTGAGTGGAGATACACGTGATGGATGGAGTGTGGAGAAGACAGGAGGATGAGTGATGGAATGGAAGGTGGGAGTGAACAGAGTGATGAAGGATGGACTGTGGAGGTACAGATGTGATGGAAGTGGAGTGTGGATAAGAGTATAGAATGAGATGGAGTGTGGAGTACAGAGTGTGGATGGATGGAGATGGTGTGGAGTATAGATGTGATGGATGGAGTGTGGAGTATAGACTGTATGGATGGAGTGTGGAGTATAGAGATATGATGGATGGAGTGGGAGTACAGATGTGATGGATGGAGTGTGGAGTATAGAGTGTGATGGATGAGTGTGGAGTATAGAGTGTGAGGATGGATAGTGGAGTAAGAGTGTGATGGATGGAGTGTGGAGTAAGAGTGTGATGGATGGAGTGTGGAGTATAGAATGTGATGGATGGAGTGTGGAGTATAAGTGTGATGGATGGAGTGTGGAGTACAGATGTGATGGATGGAGTGTGGAGTAAAGAGTGTGATGGATGAGTGTGGAGTAAGACTGTGATGGATGGAGTGTGAGTATAGACTGTGATGGATGGAGTGGGAGTACAGATGTGATGGATGGAGTGTGGAGTATAGACTGTGATGGATGAGTGTGGAGGTATAGAGGTGTGATGGATGGAGTGTGAGTAAGAGTGTGATGGATGGAGGTGGAGTACAGAGTGTGATGGATGGATTGGATACAGAGTGTGAGATGAGTGTGGAGTATAGAAGTTGATGGATGGAGTGAGTGGGAGTGATAGAGGTGGGATGATGAGGAGGTGGAGTATAACTGTGATGGATGGAGTGTGGAGTAAAGACTGTGATGGATGGAGTGAGATGTGATGTGATAGATGTGAGGATGGAGTGTGGAGTAAAGACTGTGATGATGGAGTGTGGAGTATAAGTGTGACATGAGTGTGAGTACAAGTGTGATGGAGGATGTGGAGTACAAGTGTGATGGATGGAGTGTGGAGTACAGACAGTGTGAGATGGAGTGGAGATAGAGTGTGATGGATGGAGGTGAGAGAAGGTGAATGGATGGAGTGTGGAGTACAGAGGTGAATGATGATGGAGTGATGTGGAGGGTAAGAGTGATGGATGGAGTGGGAGTATAGACGTGTGAGGATGGAGTGTGGAGTAAGAGTGTGATGGATGGAGTGTGGAGTACAGAGTGTGATGGATGGAGTGTGGAGTATAGAGTGTGATGGATGGAGTGTGGAGATAGAGTGTGAGACGGATGAGTGTGGAGTATAAGTGTGACGGATGAGTGGGAGTACAGAGTGTGATGGATGGATGTGGAGTATAGAGTGTGACGATGGAGTGTGGAGTATAGAGTGTGACGGATGGATGTGGAGTACAGACTGTGATGGATGGAGTGTGGAGTAAGAGGAGAGGATGGATGTGGAGTATAAGACTGTGATGGATGGAGTGTGGAGTATAGAAGTGGAGGATGGATGGGGTAAAGTGATGGAATGCTGGATGGGAGACAGAGTGTGAGGATGGAGTGGGGAGATAAGTGATGACGGTGGAGTGTGGAGTAAGAGTGTGATGGATGGAGTGAGGAGATAAGATGTGATGGATGGAGTGTGGAGTACAGAGTGTGATGGATGGAGTGTGGAGTATAGAGTGTGATGGATGGAGTGTGGAGTATAGACTGTGATGGATGGAGTGTGGAGTATAGAATGTGATGGATGGAGTGTGGAGTACAGAGTGTGATGGATGGAGTGGGTGGAGTAAGAGTGTGATGGATGGAGGTGGAGTAAGATGTGATGGATGGAGTGTGAGTACGAGTGTGATGGATGGAGTGTGGAGTATAGAGTGTGATGGATGGAGTGTGGAGTACAGAGTGTGATGGATGGAGTGTGGAGTAAGAGTGTGATGGATGGAGTGTGGAGTATAGAGTGTGAGGATGGAGTGTGGAGTATAGACTGTGAGGATGGATGTGGAGTATAGAGTGTGATGGAGGTGACAGAGTGGATGGATGGAGTGAGTGGAGTGATGACTGTGATGGATGAGTGTGGAGTGATAGAGTGTGAAGTGGATGTGAGTGTGGAGTATAGAGTGTATGGATGATGGATGATGGAGTATAGAGTGTGATGCGATGGAGTGTGGAGTATAGATGTGAGGATGGAGTGTGGAGTATAGAGTGTGATGGATGGAGTGTGGAGTATAGAGTGTGATGGATGGAGTGTGGAGTATAGAGTGAGGATGGAGTGGAGTACAGAATGTGATGGATGGAGTGGAGTACAGATGTGATGGATGGAGTGTGGAGTACAGAGTGTGATGGATGGAGTGTGGAGTACAGAGTGTGATGGATGGAGTGTGGAGTACAGACTGTGATGGATGGAGTGTGGAGTAAGACGTGATGGATGGAGTGTGGAGTATAGACTGTGATGGATGGAGTGTGGAGTATAGACTGTGATGGATGGAGTGTGGAGTATAGAGTGTGATGATGGAGTGTGGAGTACAGACGTGTGATGAGATGGACTGTGGAGTAAGAGTGTGATGGATGGAGCGTGGAGTAAGAGTGTGATGGATGGAGTGTGTGGAGTATAGAGTGTGATGGATGGAGTGTGGAGTACTAGAGTGTGATGGATGGAGTGTGGAGTACAGAGTGTGATGGATGGAGTGTGGAGTATAGAGTGGATGGATGGAGTGTGGAATATAGACTGTGATGGATGGAGTGTGGAGTATAGTGTGTGATGGATGGAGTGTGGAGTACAGAGTGTGATGGATGGAGTGTGGAGTATAGAGTGTGATGGATGGAGTGTGGAGTATAGAGTGTGATCGGATGGAGTGTGGAGTAATAGAGTGTGATGGATGGAGTGTGGAGTACAGAGTGGATGGATGGAGTGTGGAGTATAGAGTGTGATGGATGGAGTGTGGAGTATAGAGTGTGACGGATGGAGTGTGGAGTATAGAGTGTGACGGATGGAGTGTGGAGTACAGAGTGTGATGGATGGAGTGTGGAGTATAGAGTGTGACGGATGGAGTGTGGAGTATAGAGTGTGACGGATGGAGTGTGGAGTATAGACTGTGATGGATGGAGTGTGGAGTATAGAGCGTGATGGATGGAGTGTGGAGTATAGACTGTGATGGATGGAGTGTGGAGTATAGAGTGTGACGGATGGAGTGTGGAGTATAGAGTGTGACGGATGGAGTGTGGAGTATAGAGTGTGACGGATGGAGTGTGGAGTATAGAGTGTGACGGATGGAGTGTGGAGTATAGAGTGTGACGGATGGAGTGTGGAGTATAGAGTGTGATGGATGGAGTGTGGAGTATAGAGTGTGACGGATGGAGTGTGGAGTATAGAGTGTGACGGATGGAGTGTGGAGTATAGAGTGTGACGGATGGAGTGTGGAGTATAGAGTGTGATGGATGGAGTGTGGAGTATAGAGTGTGCACTCCATGGTCTGTCCATCACAGTTGGATCTTGTTCCCGTGGTGCAACCCCCAAGCATCTGTACCACAAAACTGCAAACACCAAGTGTGGCGCCCCACTGGTCAGGCATCACAATTGGGGTACTGCACCCATAAATGAGTGTGTTGTCACCCCTGTCACAGTGGGAATGCAGGGTGTGTAGGAGGCTCCCATCCTGGCACTCCCCCACACACATCTAGGCAAATGGTGAGGGGAAGTTTGGGGAGGAGGGAGGTAGAAAAATGGGGGGTTCTAGTTTTGCCTCGAGGAATGAAGGAGCACGGGGAGCCCTGAGAGAGAAGGGGACTCCAAGAGAGGGAGTCTGGAGAGAGAGGACAGGCAGCCCAGACTGAAGGAGGGGACCCCCCAGTTAGGAGCGTCCATACTCCGGGAGGAAACTCTGGTCCATACACCGGAGTGCCGGTTCAGAGGACGTGGCACAGGGAGTTCAGCCCCTGAGCCGTAACACCGGTCGTCGCAGGTCCTTCTACCGGCCACGACACTCTGTCAGAAGGGAATCAGTCACGCCAGGATAACCCACCGGGGTCGAGATCCAGTGCAGGAGAGAGGAGAGCGGGAAGCCGGGATACTCAGGAAGCACCCCAACCGGGCCTGATCCTAAGCGGGCTGTTCCTGGACAGGCAGTAGGACACGGGTTAGAAACAAGGAAGGCATACCACGGGAGACTCTGAGAATCTCTGCAGGGCACTGTGACTACCCGGCCGGCTACAGGAGACTCCAAGAGACTCTGCAGGGCACTGTGACTACCCGGCCGGCTACAGGAGACTCCGAGAGACACTGCAGGGCACTGTGACTACCCGGCCGGCTACAGGAGGCTCCGAGAGACTCTGCAGGGCACTGTGACTACCCGGCCGGCTACAGGAGACTCCGAGAGACCCTGCAGGGCACTGTGACTACCCGGCCGGCTACAGGAGACTCCGAGAGACACTGCAGGGCACTGTGACTACCCGGCCGGCTACAGGAGACTCCGAGAGACACTGCAGGGCACTGTGACTACCCGGCCGGCTACAGGAGACTCCGAGAGACACTGCAGGGCACTGTGACTACCCGACCAGCTACAGGAGACTCCGAGAGACTCTGCAGGGAACTGTGACTACCCGGCCGGCTACAGGAGACTCCAAGAGACTCTGCAGGGCACTGTGACTACCCGGCCAGCTACAGGAGACTCCGAGAGACTCTGCAGGGCACTGTGACTACCCGCCGGCTACAGGAGACTCCGAGAGACTCTGCAGGGAACTGTGACTACCCGGCCGGCTACAGGAGACTCCGAGAGACTCTGCAGGGCACTGTGACTACCCGGCCGGCTACAGGAGACTCCGAGAGACCCTGCAGGGCACTGTGACTACCGGCCGGCTACAGGAGACTCCGAGAGACTCTGCAGGGCACTGTGACTACCCGGCCGGCTACAGGAGACTCCGAGAGACTCTGCAGCCCACTGTGACTACCCGGCTGGCTACAGGAGACTCCGAGAGACTCTGCAGCCCACTGTGACTACCCGGCCGGCTACAGGAGACTCCGAGAGACTCTGCAGGGCACTGTGACTACCCCGCCGACTACAGGAGACTCCGAGAGACTCTGCAGGGCACTGACTACCCGGCCGGCTACAGGAGACTCCGAGAGACTCTGCAGCCCACTGTGACTACCCGGCTGGCTACAGGAGACTCCGAGAGACTCTGCAGCCCACTGTGACTACCCGGCCGGCTACAGGAGACTCCGAGAGACTCTGCAGGGCACTGTGACTACCCGGCCGACTACAGGAGACTCCGAGAGACCCTGCAGCCCACTGTGACTACCCGGCCGAGTACACTTACCTAACGACTGTTGTCCACTGTGAATTGTATCACCACCAGCATTGTTCTAGTAAAGTACCCGGGCAGAGTGACAGAGTCTCCGTGTGCTCATTCACTGCTGCGTTGTATCTTGTTAACCTCCATCATCAGCACCTCCATCACTACAGGTGCTCCCCTGCCCCGGAGAGCCACCTCCACCTGCAGGAGCTGTACCATCTCGACTGCTATACCACCACCCTCCTGAGGTCTGAAATGGCGCTAGTGCTCAATCACCAGAATCTGCGGGTGGCGTCACGATAAACTTATAACTTTTATTCCCAATCCAACTACCCTTTTCAGTTGACCACCAGGACCACAGGTCTGGGCCGGCCACCAGTGACATCCCAACCACAGCAGAGGGCTCAGATACCCGAGCCCCTGATAACCTCAATACTGCGGGGGGGGGGTCCTCTGATGACGTATATAGTCAGCGTCACCTCTTACATCACTCTATACGATTTCTGCTCGGTCCCGGAGACCTCCATGATGATCTGGAGAGGGATTTCCACCACTTGTGTTTGTGTGGAGTCAGATGATGAGTCATTTCCTACGTCCCGTCCACCTGATGACTGACGTCCTCCGTCCTCACCGGCCTCTGATCTCATCCACGCAGGCTGCAATCATCTCTTACTGACACATTTCTTACAAGCAGCGTCTGTCTGATCAACTGGTGCAAGGAGGGAAAGTCTTTCTGCCTCATCCACCGACGGCTTTCCCCTTCTCAATGGCGTCTGTGATGGTTTGGTTTTCTGCAGTGCACATATGCATGCTGGCATTTTTTACTTTAGCAAGATTAAGCAATGCATTATGCTGGGACTTCAGGTACCACAGGCTCAGGTGAGCCAAAAGACAGGGGACAGCCCTGATTCCTCACACACTGAGTATATCTGTGTGTTAATGGGATCTCTCAGGATCTGTCCTGGAAGACGTAGGCCAGATCTCATGGATAGAAACAGTGACGTCTTGGAGGGATGAGGGTCAAGGACCATGGGACGTCTCTTGCTTGGGACCAGCTGTTGCCCTGGATGAACCTGTGAGACTCTGGTGCTTGGAGCGACTGTTGTCCTGGAAGGCCCTTCTGCATCTTATACATTGTGACATACTGCAATGTATAATGTAGTTGTCACTAGGCAAGTAATAGTTAAGTGTTGGACTAGCCCACAATGGGAAGGGTTAGCATGTAAGGAAGTGATGGTTCCTGTAGGACTTCAGATAGGGCCTGCTTGTGACTAGGGCAGACTGAGGTCTGAGAGGTCATTAATGCCACATGGAGTGAGTGGCCACAAGGAGAGAGGAGACTGAAGGGAGATGTCATGATTCTAGAGTCACAGACCGAAAAACACCATCACAGCCAAAACCGAGTGTCCATGGAGAGACACCAGAGAAGGTCCAGGGGATGGGACATCAGCAGCAAGGTCTGGAGCCTGAGGGGTGACGGGTCAGGGTAGACTGGTGCGGGATTAAAGAGGTTTTCCGGTGTAACAGGCCAGACTAACCCCCCGACCAGAATATACCCGGGTATAAACAGGCCTAGCCAGATTATACCCTCCATATACCACAGCAGCGGTAGATCAGGGCCCCAAGCAACGCATGGGGGCCCAAGGCAGCACAAAGTGGCCCCAGGCAGCAGAGAGTGGCCCAACGCAACATACCAGGGCCCCAGGCAGCGCATGGAGGCCCGAGGCAGCACACAGGGGCCCCAGGCAGCACACAAGGGCCCCGGGCAGCACAAAGTGGCCCCAGGCTACACACAGGATCCCAGGCTTCACACAGGGGCCCCATGCAGCATACAAGGGCCCAGGCAGCACAAAGGGGCCCCAGGCAGTGCATGGGGGCCCAAGGCAGCACACAGGGGCCCTAGGCAGCACAAAGTGACCCCAGGCAACATACAGGGGCCCTAGGCAGTACAAGGGCAACCAGGCTACACACAGGATCCCAGGCTAACACACAGGGGCCAGAGGCAGCATACAAGGACCCCAGGAAGCACAAAGTGGCCCCGGGCTACACACAGGATCCAGGCTACACACAGGGGCCCCATGCAGCATACAAGGGCCCCAGGCAGCACAAAGGGGCCCCAGCAGTGCATGGGGGCCAAGGCAGCACACAGGGGCCCTAGGCACACAAAGTGACCCAGGCAACATACAGGGGCCTAGGCAGTACTAGGGGAACCAGGCTACACACAGGATCCCAGGCTACACACAGGTGCCAGAGGCAGCATACAAGGACCCCAGGCAGCACAAAGGGGCCCCAGGCAGCGCATGGGGCCCCAAGCAGCACACAGGGGCCCCAAGCAGCACACAGGGGCCCCAGGCTGCACACAGGATCCCAGGCTACACACTAGGGCCCCATGCAGCATACAGGGCCGAGGCAGCACAAAGTGACCCAGGCAGCACAAAGTGGCCCCATGCAGCACACAGGGGCCCCACGCAGCACACAGGGGCCCCCATCGTGGACGGGGGGCGCCATATCATTTTCAGGATGCCGACCTCTGATGACAGGTATTGGAATGAGCTGTGGACGCCTGCGCCCCCTGTATCCTAAGAAGCTGCCGTCTACATGGGGGGGTCCGGTGAGCTGCAGACGCCTGCGCCCCCTGTGTGCTGAGGAACTGCCGTCTACATGGGGGGGTCCGGTGAGCTGCGGACGCCTGCGCCCCCTGTGTGCTGAGGAACTGCCGTCTACATGGGGGGGTCCGGTGAGCTGCGGACGCCTGCGCCCCCTGTGTGCTGAGAAGCTGCTGTCTACATGGGGGGGTCCGGTGAGCTGCGACGCCTGCGCCCCCTGTGTGCTGAGAAGCTGCTGTCTACATGGGGGGGTCCGGTGAGCTGCGGACGCCTGCGCCCCCTGTGTGCTGAGAAGCTGCTGTCTACATGGGGGGTCCGGTGAGCTGCGGACGCCTGCGCCCCCTGTATACTGATGACATAGAAGGATCCGCCACCTGGTAAATTTATATTCCTTATTGGAAGTTCATAAAAATGTGATATAAAAACACAAGTGGTGAAATGTTAGTCCAGCCCCGGCGTCTCACGATCCGCACGTGGCCTTACTCATCGGCGTCTTCTGATGTCAGGACACGCGTCGTCCTTCCGGGATCTCCGGGGATCGGTCACCAGATGCTGCCGGATTCCTCCAGACTATATTTAGATGAGGATGATGAGGATAATGATTCACCTTTATGAAGGGTAAAGAGCACGGAAATATCTGCTCATAGCAGCCGCTCGGCCGTGCAGGACGTGAGCCGACCGTGTGATGATGGTGAGGAGCCTTCAGCCCTTCACCTCTGCTCCATCCTCCTCCTCTCAGTGCAGGACGTGAGCCGCCGTCCTCATGTATACAGATGAGTGTGATGATGGTGGAGGAGCCTTCAGCCTCACCTCCTCCATCCTCCTCCTCTCAGTGCAGGACGTGAGCCGCCGTCCTCATGTATACTGATGAGTGTGATGATGGTGGAGGAGCCTTCCAGCCTCACCTCTCTCGCTCCTCCTCCTCTCAGTGCAGGATCTGAGCCGCGTCCTCTGTGATGATGTGGATGGGAGAGCCTTCAGCCTCACCTCTCCGTCCTCTCCTCTCAGTGCAGGACGTGAGCCGCCGTCCTCATGTATACAGATGAGTGTGATGATGGTGGAGGAGCCTTCAGCCTCACCTCGCTCCGTCCTCCTCCTCCAGTGCAGGACGTGAGCCGCCGTCCTCATGTATACAGATGAGTGTGATGATGGTGGAGGAGCCTTCAGCCTCACTCACTCCATCCTCCTCCTCTCAGTGCAGGACGTGAGCCGCCTCCTCATGTATACAGATGAGTGTGATGATGGTGGAGGAGCCTTCAGCCTCACCTCTCTCCATCCTCCTCCTCTCAGTGCAGGACGTGAGCCGCCACGTAGTGTGATGATGGTGGAGGAGCCTTCAGCCCTTCACCTTCTCCGTCCTCTCCTCTCAGTGCAGGAGTGAGCCGCCGTCCTCATGTATACAGATGAGTGTGATGATGGTGGAGGAGCCTTCAGCCTCACCTCTCTCCATCCTCCTCCTCTCAGTGCAGGAAGTGAGCCGCCGTCCTCATGTATACAGATGAGTGTGATGATGGTGGAGGAGCCTTCAGCCTCACCTCACTCCGTCCTCCTCCTCTCAGTGCAGGACGTGAGCGCCGTCCGTTGATGGATTGATGGCGGAGGAGCCTTCAGCTTCACCTTGCTCCTCCTCCTCTTCCTCTCAGTGCAGGACGTGAGCCGCCGTCCTCATGTATACAGATGAGTGTGATGATGGCGGAGGAGCCTTCAGCCTCACTCTCTGTCCTCCATCCTCCTTTCTCTCAGTGCAGGACAGTGAGCCGCCGTCCTCATGTATACAGATGAGTGTGATGATGGTGGAGGAGCCTTCAGCCTCACCTCTCTCCGTCCTCCTCCTCTCAGTGCAGAACGTGAGCCGCCGTCCTCATGTATACAGATGAGTGTGATGATGGTGGAGGAGCCTTCAGCCTCACCTCCTCCGTCCTCCTCCTCCTCCTTCAGTGCAGGAACGTGAGCCGCCGTCCTCATGTATACAGATGAGTGTGATGATGGTGCAGGAGCCTTCAGCCTCACCTCGCTCTCCTCCCTCCTCCTCCTCTCAGTGCAGGACGTGACCGCCGTCCTCATGTATACAGATGAGTGTGATGATGGCTGGAGGAGCCTTCAGCCTCACCTCACTCCGTCCTCCTCCTCTCAGTGCAGGACGTGAGCCGCCGTCCTCATGTATACAGATGAGTGTGATGATGGTGGAGGAGCCTTCAGCCTCACCTCGCTCGATCCTCCTCCTCTCAGTGCAGAACGTGAGCCGCCGTCCTCATGTATACAGATGAGTGTGATGATGGCGGAGGAGCCTTCAGCCTCACCTCGCTCCCTCTCCTCCTCCCCCTCTCAGTGCAGGACTGACCCGCTGTCCTCATGTATACAGATGAGTGTGATGATGGTGGAGGAGCCTTCAGCCTCACCTCCTCCATCCTCCTCCTCTCAGTGCAGGATCTCAGCCGCCGTCCTCATGTATACAGATGAGTGTGATGATGGTGGAGGAGCCTTCAGCCTCACCTTGCTCTCCCATCCTCCTCCTCTCAGTGCAGGACGTGAGCCGCCGTCCTCATGTATACAGATGAGTGTGATGATGGGGAGGAGTCCTTCAGCCTCACCTCTCTCCATCCTCCTCCTCTCAGTGCAGGACATGAGCCGCCGTCCTCATGTATACAGATGAGTGTGATGATGGTGGAGGAGCCTTCAGCCTCACCTCTCTCCGATCCTCCTCTCAGTGCAGGACGTGAGCCGCCGTCCTCATGTATACAGATGAGTGTGATGATGGCGGAGGAGCCTTCAGCCTCACCTCCTCCAGTCCTCCTCCTCTCAGTGCAGGACGTGAGCCGCCGTCCTCATGTATACAGATGAGTGTGATGATGGTGGAGGAGCCTTCAGCCTCACCTCGTCCATCCTCCTCTCAGTGCAGGATCTGAGCCCCGTCCTCATGTATACAGATGAGTGTGATGATGGGGAGGAGCCTTCAGCCTCACCTCGCTCCAGTCCTCCTCCTCTCAGTGCAGGACGTGAGCCGCCGTCCTCATGTATACAGATGAGTGTGATGATGGTGGAGGAGCCTTCAGCCTCACCTCGCTCCGTCCTCCACCTCTCAGTGCAGGATCGGAGCCACCGTCCTCATGTATACAGATGAGTGTGATGATGGTGAGGAGCCTTCAGCCTCACCTCTCTCCGTCCTCCTCCTCTCAGTGCAGGAGTGAGCCGCCGTCCTCATGTATACAGATGAGTGTGATGATGGTGGAGGAGCCTTCAGCCTCACCTCGCTCCGTCCTCCTCCTCTCAGTGCAGGACTGAGCCGCCGTCCTCATGTATACAGATGAGTGTGATGATGGTGGAGGAGCCTTCCGCCTCACCTGCTCTCCGTCCTCCATCCTCCTCCTCTCAGTGCAGGACGTGAGCCGCCGTCTCATGTATACAGATGAGTGTGATGATGGTGGAGGAGCCTTCAGCCTCACCTCTCTCCATCCTCCTCCTCTCAGTGCAGGACTGAGCCGCCGTCCTCATGTATACAGATGAGTGTGATGATGGCGGAGGAGCCTTCAGCCTCACCTCGCTCCATCCTCCTCCTCTCAGTGCAGGACGTGAGCCGCCGTCCTCATGTATACAGATGAGTGTGATGATGGCGGAGGAGCCTTCAGCCTCACCTCGCTCCATCCTCCTCCTCTCAGTGCAGGACGTGAGCCGCCGTCTCATGTATACAGATGAGTGTGATGATGGCGAGGAGCCTTCAGCCTCACCTCGCTCCATCCTCCTCCTCTCAGTGCAGGACGTGAGCCGCCGTCCTCATGTATACAGATGAGTGTGATGATGGGGAGGAGCCTTCAGCCTCACCTCCCCGTCCTCCCTACTCTTCAGTGCAGGAACGTGAGCGACGTCTCATGTATACAGATTAGTGTGATGATGGCGAGGTGCCTTAGCTCCACGTTTCTATATACAAATTCTCATGCGCCCTCCTCTCCATCTACTCATCTGTATTCTATTCCCGACCACATTATGATTTCTTTCATTCATCTACCTCTGAGTTTACTTTCTCACTTCACCCACCCTACTTCTCTCTATTACTTTCCCTCACTGCTTCCCCCCCCTCTCTCTGAGTTTACTTTCCCCTCACTCTTCCCCCCCTCTCTCTGAGTTTACTTTCCCCTCACTCTTCCCCCCTCTCTCTCTGAGTTTACTTTCCCTCACTCTTCCCCCCCCTCTCTCTGAGTTTACTTTCCCCTCACTCTTCCCCCCCTCTCTCTGAGTTTACTTTCCCCTCACTCTTCCCCCCCCCTCTCTCTGAGTTTACTTTCCCCTCACTCTTCCCCCCTCTCTTCGATTTACTTCCCTCACTCTTCCCCCCCTCTCTCTGAGTTTACTTTCTCCCTCACATCTTCCAACCCCCTCTCTCTGAGTTTACTTTCCCTCACTCTTCCCCTCTACAGAATTTAACATCATCTCGATGTTTGGGATGTGAGGACGTGATTCTGGCACTTTCTCCCTCCACAATCCCATGGAGAATCTTTACCGGCTCAAACATCAACTCCCATTCTGAATAACACTTAACACAATACATATGGATGGGGGTGTGGAGAGGGAAGAGCAGCTCACTGGCATTCTCGACAGAATTCGACCTGGAAAGAAGCTGACCGTGCACACACGTACCGAGATCTGGAAACCGTCAGAAGATACAAGGAGCGTGCAAGAGATGGGAGCTGCAGCGGGATGTAGGGGAGCGTGCAGAGACTGGGACTGGGAGGAGCTGCAGAGACTGGGACTGTGAAGGAGCGAAGACTGGACTGGGGGAGAGCTGCAGAGACTGGGACTGGTGGAGAGGCAGAGACTGGACTGGACGTAGAGACTGGGACTGGGGGAGGGAGCGTGCAGAGACTGGGACTGGTGGAGGGAGCGTGCAGAGACTGGGACTGGGGAGGGGAGCGTGCAGAGACTGGGACTGGGGGAGCTGAGAGTGACTGGAGGGAGCGTGCAGAGACATGGGGAGGGAGCGTGCGACTGGACTGGGGAGGGAGCTGCATGAGACTCCGGGGACTGGTGGAGGGGAGCATGCACTGGGAGGGGGAGGGGAGTCTGGGGACAGGGAGCAGTGGTGCTATGGAGACACGGGGGTGAGGGGCGTCAGAGCTGCTCTCGGTGTGGACGTAGAACTGGGGGTCGTGAGGGAGCTGCGCTGTGGAGGACGGGGGTCAGTGGGTGGTAACTGTGGAGACACGGGGGTCGATGGGGCTCTCCTCTGTGGAGAACGGGGGTCAGGGGGCTTCTCTGTGGAGACACGGGGGTCAGTGGAGGGTCTCTGTGGAGACACGGGGGTCAGGGGGGTCTCCTCTGTGGAGACACGGGGGTCAGTGGGGCTCTCCTCTGTGGAGACACGGGGGTCAGTGGGGCTCCTCTGTGGAGACAGGGGTCAGTGGGTGCTCTCCTCTGTGGAGACACGGGGGTCAGTGGGGCTCTCCTCTGTGGAGACACGGGGGTCAGTGGGGCTCTCCTCTGTGGAGACACGGGGGTCAGTGGGTGCTCTCCTCTGTGGAGACACGGGGGTCAGTGGGGGCTCTCCTCTGTGGAGACACGGGGGTCAGTGGGGCTCTCCTCTGTGGAGACACGGGGGTCAGTGGGTGCTCTCCTCTGTGGAGACACGGGGGTCAGTGGGGCTCTCCTCTGTGGAGACACGGGGGTCAGTGGGTGCTCTCCTCTGTGGAGACACGGGGGTCAGTGGGTGCTCTCCTCTGTGGAGACACGGGGGTCAGTGGGTGCTCTCCTCTGTGGAGACACGGGGGTCAGTGGGTGCTCTCCTCTGTGGAGACACGGGGGTCGGTGGGTGTCTCCTCTGTGGAGACACGGGGGTCAGTGGGTGCTCTCCTCTGTGGAGGCACAGGGGTCAGTGGGTGCTCTCCTCTCTGCGGAGACACGGGGGTCAGTGGGGCTCTCTTCTGTGGAGACACGGGGGTCAGGGGGGCTCTCCTCTGTGGAGACACGGGGGTCAGTGGGTGCTTCTCCTGTGTGGAGACACGGGGGTCAGTGGGGCTCTCCTCTGTGGAGACACGGGGGTCAGTGGGGCTCTCCTCTGTGGAGACACGGGGGTCAGTGGGTGCTCTCCTCTGTGGAGACACGGGGGTCAGTGGGGTGCTCTCCTCTGTGGAGACACGGGGGTCAGTGGGTGCTCTCCTCTGTGGAGACACGGGGGTCAGTGGGTGCTCTCCTCTGTGGAGACACGGGGGTCAGTGGGGGCTCTCCTTGTGGAGACACGGGGGTCAGTGGGGCTCTCTCTGTGGAGACACGGGGGTCAGTGGGTGCTCTCCTCTGTGGAGACACGGGGGTCAGTGGGTGCTCTCCTCTGTGGAGACACGGGGGTCAGTGGGGCTCTCTCTGTGGAGACACGGGGTCAGTGGGTGCTCTCCTCTGTGGAGACACGGGGGTCAGTGGGCGATCTCCTCTGTGGAGACACGGGGGTCAGTGGGGGCTCTCTCTGTGGAGACACGGGGGTCAGTGGGGCTCTCCTCTGTGGAGACACGGGGGTCAGTGGGGGCTCTCCTCTGTGGAGACACGGGGGTCAGTGGGCGCTATCCTCTGTGGAGACACGGGGGTCAGTGGGTGCTCTCCTCTGTGGAGACACGGGGGTCAGTGGGTGCTCTCCTCTGTGGAGACACGGGGGTCAGTGGGCGCTCTCCTCTGTGTAGACACGGGGGTCAGTGGGGGCTCTCCTCTGTGGAGACACGGGGGTCAGTGGGGCTCTGCTCTGTGGAGACACGGGGGTCAGTGGGTGACTCTCCTCTGTGGAGACACGGGGGTCAGTGGGGACTCTCCTCTGTGGAGACACGGGGGTCAGTGGGGCTCTCCTCTGTGGAGACACGGGGGTCAGTGGGTGCTCTCCTCTGTGGAGACACGGGGGTCAGGGGTGCTCTCCTCTGTGGAGACACGGGGGTCAGTGGGTGCTCTCCTCTGTGGAGACACGGGGGTCAGTGGGTGCTCTCTTGTGGAGACACGGGGGTCAGTGGGTGCTCTCCTCTGTGGAGACACGGGGGTCAGTGGGTGCTCTCCTCTGTGGAGACACGGGGGTCAGTGGGTGCTCTCTGTGGAGACACGGGGGTCAGTGGGTGACTCTCCTCTGTGGAGACACGGGGGGTCAGTGGGGTGCTCTCCTCTGTGGAGACACGGGGGTCAGTGGGTGCTCTCCTCTGTGGAGATACGGGGGTCAGTAGCTGTCTTGTCCTCTACCCGACCACCTTTAGAATAACATTATGGGCCAGGGCTCATCCTACTGAAGCCTGGACTCTTACCCATGGGCAGAACAATACTCAGACAACACAGGGTGAGGAACCACACAATGGTAAGACTTTATTGGATCCCAACAGTCACAGGCATATAACACATAACCAAGCAGAACACACAATGTAATAGGCAACAGAATCTCACCTTCCGCTGATCACCAGGGATTGGGATCTTTGTGTCTTTGGGGCTTGCAGGGCCACTTACTCCAATCCTGCAGCACCCACCGAGCCACCCACCGAGAAAGGAATAGCAACAAGCATAGGAAATTTAGCGAGCACAGCAAAGTCTGTAGCCAGGTGACCATCTTGGGTTTCTGCCTTATGTAATCTTTGATATCCCAGCCAAATCCTAGTATTCGATGCTTAAGTCCATGTCGTAATTCAATCCAGGTTCTGATCCCCTTAGCTGGCTCTGAAGAGCCTAGGCTGGGGTTATGGCCTTTCAATGGGATCCGCAGATCCTAGATCGGAGTCATCTAGCATAAGACTCCTGGTCAATGCACAGACCTCCTTATATACCCCTGAGCACTCATTTCAGGACATTGCGGACTTCAGGATTGGTGGATTTAGACTATGCTCTCATTGGCTAGATTTCAAGCCGCATATATAATATCCCTATGAGTCATGAGTCTCTGACAAAGGAGATGAGGGAGTCAAGATGGAGAGGGTGAGTGGGATTTACATCAATTTATCAATACACATCCTTTGGACAATAGAAGGCTTGCATACTTAATTGTTTTTGAGTCTCTGACCTTCTCTGAAAAAGGGTGAGATATTTACATTAGTAAACACAAATTTTGGACACTAGCAGACTCCTAACAGTCTGGTCAAAACAATGAGTTAACAAACAAAATACCAACATGTCTGGCTAATATAAGAAACTTAACTCATGCTATACATTGAAAGAGTCCATGTCGTTACAGGTGCTTTTGCCATCACCTAACTTTGATCAATCACTGCTGAACATCCAGGGGTCGGGGACATGTGGAACTTCTCCTTGCATTGATCATTGATGGACGGTCATTGCCATTACCATCATCCAACTCTGACCAATTACAGCAGAAGATCCAGGGGCCCAGGACATATGGAACTTCTCCGTGGGTTGATCCTTGATGGATGGTCTTGCAGTTACCATCACTCAACTCTGACCAACTACACCTGAACGTCCAGGAATCCGTGACATTGGAGCTTGTCCTCAGTTGATCTTCATGGACAGTGGTTGTTTTTACCATTGGCCAACTCTGACCAATTAAAGTTGAACATCCAGTTGTCCATGACATGTGGAGCTTCTCCTGGGTTTATCATTGATGGATGGAGGTTGTAGTCACCATCACCCGACACTGACCAATTACAGCGAAATATCCAGGGGTCTGTGACATTGACACTTCTTCTCAGTTAATCATTGGTGGACGGTGGTTGCCCTTACCATCACCCAACTTTGACCAATTACAATTGAACATCCAGGGGTCCGTGACATTGGAGCTTCTCCTCACTTGACCATTGGTGGACAGTGGTTGCTTTTGCCATCACCCAACCTTTGCCGACACACTTGGACTTCTCCTCAGTTGACCATTGGTGGACGGTGGTTGCTTTTACCATTACCCAATCTTTGCCGACGCACTTGGACTTCTCCTCAGTTGACCATTGGTGGACGGTGGTTGCTTTCGCCCAACCTTTGCCGACACACTTGGACTTCTCCTCAGTTGACCATTGGTGGACGGTGGTTGCTTTTACCATCTCCCAACCTTTGCCGACACACTTGGACTTCTCCTCAGTTGACCATTGGTGGACGGTGGTTGCTTTCGCCCAACCTTTGCCGACACACTTGGACTTCTCCTCAGTTGACCATTGGTGGACGGTGGTTGCTTTTACCATTACCCAATCTTTGCCGACACACTTGGACTTCTCCTCAGTTGACCATTGTTGGACGGTGGTTGCTTTCGCCCAACCTTTGCAGACACACTTGGACTTCTCAGTTGATCATTGGTGGACGGTGGTTGCTTTTACCATCTCCCAACCTTTGCCGACACACTTGGACTTCTCCTCAGTTGACCATTGTTGGACGGTGGTTGCTTTCGCCCAACCTTTGCCGACACACTTGGACTTCTCCTCAGTTGATCATTGGTGGACGGTGGTTGCTTTTACCATCTCCCAATCTTTGCCGACACACTTGGACTTCTCCTCAGTTGACCATTGGTGGACGGTGGTTGCTTTCGCCCAACCTTTGCCGACACACTTGGACTTCTCCTCAGTTGACCATTGGTGGACGGTGGTTGCTTTTACCATTACCCAACCTTTGCCGACACACTTGGACTTTTTCTCAGTTGACCATTGGTGGACGGTGGTTGCTGTTGCCATCACCCAACCTTTGCCGACACACTTGGACTTCTCCTCAGTTGATCATTGGTGGACGGTGGTTGCTCTTGCCATCACCCAACCTTTGCCGACACACTTGGACTTCTCCTCAGTTGATCATTGGTGGACGGTGGTTGCTGTTGCCATCGCCCAACCTTTGCCGACACACTTGGACTTCTCCTCAGTTGACCATTGGTGGACGGTGGTTGTTTCGCCCAATCTTTGCCGACACACTTGGACTTCTCCTCACGTTAACCCAGATTCAGAAATAAGTCTCGAGAAGAAAGACACATGGATCGAGATGATTGATTCTGAACAATACGGATGTTTCCTCTCAATACTTCCCAGAATGATTGTTTGAACTCTGATATCTTTATTGGAAACACAAGTGGCATCTCGGCGTCATCTCCGCCTGCCCAGACTAAACAGCACAGGGAGGTGTTGTCACCTCCGTCCATATCTCACGTCTATTGTGAGTGATGACATTATGTATCACACATACATGCAGTCACGGTTAACGCTCCGCTTAGTGCTGCTGCACAATGCCAGTTGGCTGCTGCTCAGCCCTGTGTTGTGTCCATTTGCGTGGTTGAGTCATTGTCCTATGACATGTCTGTCTGCTCCTGGGGTCTGTTTTGTTGACTTGTCGGATATTAGCAGATCTCTGAATATCATGTACATCAGCAGATGTTACAACAAGTCTGGCCAGCGGCCACTGCACTGTCCTCGGGCCCAGCACAGCACTGAGGTAATGGGAGAGGTCCACCATTGGAAGCATGCGGAGATACACCCCAAATGAACGACCCCCCAGAGGCTGATTGTGCTCTTGTAACCCTCCACTCCCCATAATCTCACCAGTCACATTGACGGGCGGAGGGGGGCTGAAGACGGCCCGTTCTTCACATCGCCCCATCTTGCCGTATTAACACAGTACAAATTGTAACCACATGTAGTTGAAGCGGTCAGAACCTCAGGCGTGACCCACCAGAACCGGTCTGGATAGGGGGGTGTAGACCGTGAGGTCTTCACAGTAAGCCAAGTCATTGTCCATCACTCCCCAAACGCCCAACACAACCCATACTGAGGCCATAGAGGACAGAGGTCAGGGACCCGGAGACAACGAGGACTATCTGCCCCCCGTAGAGACATGAAAGCTCCTACACAGTGGCCAGAACCTTCTGTAAACAGCATAATACGTCCCCGAGCGCAACGCGGCCCAGGAACATGTGGTTCCAGTTTCATTGGAAGTTGTTGGTGGGGGTCTGAAAAGTGAAACTCTTGGAAGGATAATGACTTCCTCTGTAGATCACCGCTCCCTGCAGAACAAACACCATCAAATGAGAGCAATGTACAAACATCTCAAGAAAATGAACAACCAGGAGATGATAGGATGGAGAAGTGCAACACTGCAACATGATAGGACTAGGAGCAGGAGGCGCCAACACCGCAACATGATAGGACGAGGAGCAGGAGGCGCCAAGCACCAACAACAAGGCTCTCTGTGATGGGGGGCTATGGTGGGTGACCAGAAACAGGCCCCAAAGAAAAATGCCCACAGGGTAGGGGGCAGGGTGAGGTGTTAGAATTAGGTGTTGGGGTTAAGGGTTGGTAGTTAGGTTTAAGGGTTAGGTGTAAGGGTTGAAGTTAGGTGTTAGGGATAGAGGTGTTAGGGTGAGAGTTAGGTTTAGGAGTCAGGTGTTAGGATTAGGAGTTGGGGTTAGAGTTTGGTGTTGGGGTTAGGGTTAAGTGTTATGGGTTAGGGGTTAGGTTTTAGGGTTAGAGTTAGGTGTTAATGGTTAGGTGTTAGGGGTTAGGTTTTAAGGTTAGAGTTAGGGCTCAGGTGTTAGGGTTAGGTGTTGGGGTTAGGGTTAAGTGTTAATGGTTAGGTGTTAGGGGTTAGGTTTTAAGGTTAGAGTTAGGGCTCAGGTGTTAGGGTTAGGTGTTGGGGTTAGGGTTAAGTGTTAATGGTTAGGTGTTAGGGGTTAGGTTTTAAGGTTAGAGTTAGGGCTCAGGTGCTAGGGTTAGGTGTTGGGGTTAGGGTTAAGTGTTAATGGTTAGGTGTTAGGGGTTAGGTTTTAAGGTTAGAGTTAGGGCTCAGGTGCTAGGGTTAGGTGTTGGGGTTAGGGTTAAGTGTTATTGTGGCGCCCCTGCGTACAGGAGGCCACAGAAGGGTACTGCAGCCAGGCAGGTAGGACAACAGTAAACACTACACCCTCACAGCCCACATCCCCACGCATAGAAGGGGTTACATCCAGCTCTGAGGTTAGAGACTATATGAGACCAGAGGGGTGGTGGATGAGGAGTGGGTTGGGCACACCAGAAGGTCAGGTGACTGACAGTATATAGAGAGGGGGAGGAGTGAAGGAAGTGAGTAGGCTGAAGTGGCTGAGATGTAAAGACAGAAGGACACACACGTCCTGGAAGAGCCTAAGCTGAGGAGCGCAGACCCGTACTGAGCCAATGCGAGCCAGATGGGGGGGAAAGCCCGTCCGAGATGCTGAAACCACCAGGAGTGTGACAGACAGAGAAGGGACGGTGCAACCCGTGCCCTAGACAGCAGCTGAAGCTACTAACAGCGGGTGGAAAAGCCCTCCTAGATACCGAAGGAAACAGAGGAAGGAGCCTGGCAGAGCCTCGTGCTGGAGGACTGTTGGAGGCTGGGCTAGAGCAGAGTGTCAGCTCTGAAGGGGACCGACGATCCACCCGGTATCCCCAGATTCACTGACGGGGAGCTTCAGTTTCAGGCTGGAGTTCCTAACCCAAAGAACAGGCAGCACAGTGACACACTAGGACTCACAGAAGCCCGAGTCACCGCTATACTGTCCGGTGTCCGCACACCCCCGTGTAAGACGGAGAAAGAGTAATAGCCCGGAAAGGTACACTAAGAGACTGTGTGAGGGGTCACAAGGAGAGAGGAGCCTGGCTGCAGACAGAGAAGGGAACCCGGAAAGGGAGTAGAAAGCAACTGTGTGCTAAAGACTGTGAATAACCTGTAACTTGCTTGAAAGACCTTAAGTAAAGCCTTGGAAACCCTGAACAGCCTCTTGCCTACGTCCATCTGCAGACCCTCTCTCCCATACAGGCTTGCACCAAGAAGACCTCAACCTGCAGAGCCACAGCCTGTCAGCACCAGCACAGGAGGAGAGATCCCTGCAGTGTCTGCAAGTAAGTGTGCTCCAACAACACACACCATTGACTTTAACCCTTTACTGCCCCGGGGGATACAGTTCCCCCCACTGGAACTATACCACCTCCGCTGCCCTCACATCACCCCCGGAGGTTCTGCAGCAGCGGCGGCCCCATCACTGGCCGCACCAAGTGGGTGGCGTCACCCGTGACAATCCCTTTGTAAATAATCCCCCTTTTATTGTGCTGAGCCAGGGACACGGTCCGGACCAGGCCACCAGTGACATCCCCAGCAGCAGATCGGTCCGGTACCGAGTACCCCACGTCCCTTGGGGCTCCACATTATGGGTTAGGTTTTAGGGTTAGAGGTAGGTGTTAGAGTTAGGGGTCAGTGTGATGACATGGACTCTTTCAATGTATAGCATGGGTTAAATTTCTTAATATAAGCCAGAGAATAAAAACTTTTGCTGTTATCTCATGATTGTGTGGTGCCCCTGCGCACCGGTCACCACTAGATGACGCAGCAGCCGGGATCGGTAAGTCCTGTCACCCCTAACACACACCCAACACACTCCCAATCCCAAGACTAAGGACTCTATGCCCAGCAATGGGATGACGGGAGGAGACAAGTGGAGGGTGGGACAATTCGGTTGCCCTGAGACAAACCATCACAGCTGCTACTCCCATCATCCCCAGTGGTCCCTACTGCAGCAGTGTCTATACCAGTCACATCCCATGGGTGGCGTCATGACACAAACTCTTTTATTTTATTTTTATATTTTTCTTTTCATCCCTTTTTCAAACTCCCCCTTTTTACTGATCGCCCGACAAGGGGACCACGGATCGGGTCACTCCACCATGACACCCTGCAGTCCTGATGACATTGAGAGGACCCGGTTCCGAGTACGCCATGACCCCCGCTGGGACGAGGGAGCTTTTCTGGCATCACAAACAGGATCTACTGACCGATTACCGCTGGGTCTTTTGCGCCTTACAGACTGCAACAAAAAGACTGTTTTTGGGCTTGAGTAATGGCGGCTCTAAGAGACTGAAAACATGTGCTGGCAGAGGGGCGTGCTACAGCCCCCTATCGTGGGCCAGGCCAGTACGAAGCGCAAAAAATGGCCCACTCCCCTTCCACCCTCCAAGAGTCGGGAAGCAAACCCATAAACTGTATCGTCCCACCCAAGGGCGAGACCGCCGATACAGAGAAACAGACACACCCACAAAGGGAGAAGACAGACAGAGACCTTGGTGCGAACTGCATGGAGAGTAACGGGAGACTGAGGATCCACGGTCACCCGATATGGCGGAGCAAGGCCTGTACGGCGCGGAGCGCGGGGTGGAAGTGGTGGACTCCCCCGGCTCCTCAGAGACGAGCCTGATGATATACCTGGATCCCACCTTCCTGGAGGACGATGTTCGGGAGCTCAGCCGCTAGCTGGAGCGGGCCCACCTTGACACTGTGGAGAGATGGCGACAGATGATGGTGAAGGCAACCACGAGGTGGGCGGTGTTGCGCCCTGCTTCCCTGACCTGGGAGATAGAGGAGGACGAGTTAGAGCCCGGGACAGGTACGACAACTGCCCCATTGCTGGAGGAGGGCCCCCTAGTACCCGTAGACACTCCTCGTCGCCTCAGTCCCGGCGTGCACCATCCAGGTGTGGGAGGACGCCCCGAACCCCGAACAGGGCCTAGCCGTCCTACTAACCCCAGAACCACGTCCCAGGAGGCCCACAGGGAGAGTGCTACTGGGAGAACCCCGGCAGGGCTCTGATGGGATTCCCAAAGGAAGTGGTGGCGGGCAGAGATCAGGTGAAAGTTGTACCCTGGGAGGAACATTGTTGGGGTTTGGGTAAGGTGTTATGGTTAGGGGCTAGGTGTTAGGGTTAGAGTTAGTAGTTAGGACTAGGGTTAGGGGTTAGGGTTAGTGTTAGGTGTTATGGCCACTTGACACGCGGCAACAGGAAGATAGAAAACCACAGGTGTCGGAGACAATTGTACCTTTTACCTTCAAAACACCTTGCAGATACCTGAATTACAGGCAGCCACTTCAAGGTGTTTTGAAGGTAAAAGGTAAAATTGTCTCTGACACCTGCCGTATTCTATCTTCCTGTTGCCGCGTGTAAAGTGGCCATTAGGGCTTGGGTTAGGTGTTGAGGTTAGGTGTTAGGGTTTGGGTTAGGTTTAGGGGTTAGGTGTTAGAATTAGGTGTTGGGTTAAGGTTAGGGTTAAGTGTTAGGGTTTGGGTTAGGTGTTCAGGTTAAGTGTTATGGCCACTTTACACGCGGCAACAGGAAGATAGAATACGGCAGGTGTCAGAGACAATTGTACCTTTTACCTTCAAAACACCTTGAAGTGGCTGCGTGTAATTCAGGTATCTGCAAGGTGTTTTGAAGGTAAAAGGTACAATTGTCTCTGACACCTGCCGTATTCTATCTTCCTGTTGCCGCGTGTAAAGTGGCCATTAGAGTTAGGTGTTAGGATTAGGTGCTAGGTGTTAGGGTTAAGTGTTAGGGTTTGGTTAGGTTTAGGGGTTAGTTGTTAGAGTTAAGTGTTAGGGCTGCCCATTGGCATTTTTCCCTGTGGGCATGGCACATGGTGAGCTGGGTCCCATTTTGTCTATGTTCCTATTTTTACTGTATCATTCTGTGTATTAGTTATCTTGTGTAGAGTCTTGATTATATTACAGAAGTGCTGATAGTTAATCACCTCTTGATGAACCTTGGTGACATTTCCTGACCGTCCATTCATGACCCCTTTGCCCTTAATGCTGCCAATCACCCCCTGTCCTGCCTTAATTGCTGAGGCACCATTGCCTACCCCTGGATATACGGAGGGGGTGTGAGGAGGACCATGAGACCAGTAAGGTAGATCCTTTGTGGGACCAGCACCTCCGAGAGACTTGGAGAAACCCGAGATTACCCTAGAAGATCCCGCTGGAGGAGCCAATAGGGAGAAGGATCTGGAGCCGCACTGCCATAGAGATCTCTAATCGGAGGATTATGACCCTCATCTACTGAGCCATTTATCTCGTTATTGGACAGTATCCGCGTTGCTGGACTATGTGTGGTGGATCGGTTTATGGCTCTGTGGGATTACATGTAATAAAGGTCTTATGTGTAGTCTGCTCTGCAGTTTTAGTGATTTCAATGGGAGTAAATTTCTTTTGGGACATTCAGGGTTAATGTCGGTTTTTCCTAGTTGCCGCTGCTGTCTGTATCAGGTGATGTGGTTGATGACTACCAAGCCTTTAAATAATCCCATGATGTCGCTGATAGAGTTCGTTCTCTGTCTGACCACTGAGCTGTTTGGCTGCTGAGTGCATTTATTGCTGAAGCTTCCTCTTCCCTTGGCATTTGGCTTTATGTGTGGGGTGTTGCTGTTCCTGCACCGGCCACCCTGGGTGGAGGTGACCCAACGCTCCACAAAGGGGCGCTCCAGTCACTTCTTGGCTCTGGGCCCCCCCTGCTTGTATACAGATGTTCCCAGCTGATCCCCTCGCTGGCGGCTCCTCACATGTGCCCCCTTGTGATCATATTGTAATGACTTCCTCTGCATGTGGTGTCGTCACAGTGTGTACACTGGCATGGTCGCACTGTTTGGGTTGGCTGCTTATCCCTCATTATGGCTTGTGAGCTCAGATTTAATGCCTTATGTGTCCCTGTGGGGCTGTTAGCAGATGCTTCGCACCTTGTGTGTTTCCACAGCTACTTGGGACTGACTTTTACAGCCTGTGTGAGAGGGGGTTAGTCTTCTAGTGTAGTCCTGGTCAATGGCAGGCACCTCCGATAATGCAGGAGCTGAAGAGGACTGATGGCTTCCACTTTGCGTTCCCATCTGAGTGTGTCAGAAGAGATGTCCGGGGTGCAGTACAACACAAAGCGGGGTACAACAGGATAGTATTGGGGTGAGGAAGAGCCTGATGATAGGACAGCTCCTGACACAAGCCTATGTCTGTCCTATAGCCACCCTACCATACCTAAGTGGGTCCTTCCTCCCACCACCGTCATATGCCTAGTACCTGGCTGTCACCTGAGCTTCCCTACCTTCCCTAAGCAGGTCCTTCCCCCCCACCACTGTCATATGCCTAGTACCTGGCTGTCACCTGAGCTTCCCTACCATCCCTAAGCAGCTCTTTCCCCCACACCACCGTCATATGCCTAGTACCTGGCAGTCACCTGCGCTTCCCTACCATCCCTAAGCAGCTCTTTCCCCCACACCACCGTCATATGCCTAGTACCTGGCAGTCACCTGCGCTTCCCTACCATCCCTAAGCAGCTCTTTCCCAACACCACCGTCATATGCCTAGTACCTGGCTGTCACCTGCGCTTCCCTACCATCCCTAAGCAGGTCCTTCCCCCCACCACTGTCATATGCCTAGTACCTGGCTGTCACCTGAGCTTCCCTACCATCGCTAAGCAGGTTCTCCCCCACCACCATCATTTGCCTAGGACCTGGCTGTCACCTGTGCTTCCCAACCATCCCTAAGCAGCTCTTTCCCCCACACCACTGTCATATGCCTAGTACCTGGCTGTCACCTGAGCTTCCCTACCATACCTAAGTGGGTCCTTCCCCCCCACCACAGTCATATGTCCTAGTACCTGGCTGTCACATGAGCTTCCCTACCATCCCTAAGCAGGTTCTCCCTCACCACCATCATTTGCCTAGGACCTGGCTGTCACCTGAGCTCCCCTACTGTCCCCATGCAGGTCCTTCCCCCCCACCACCTCATGTGCCTAGTACAAGACTGTCACCTCTGCTAACCCTTTCTAGTGCCAAGGTCGATGAGTGCACTAGACATCACCACAGATGTAATAACACACAGGGAAGGTAGACAGATGGGACAAGACAAAGAGGATACAACAAACGTGTTCACTGCAGACACCGCTCCAAACAGGACTCAGCAGCAGCAGCAACACACCACCACACTCCCTAGTGGTCAGTAAAGAATGGATCTATTACCAGTTACAGGTGTTAGAACATGTGACAACGTAATGGTAGAGGAGAGTGGTCACAACCTGCTGCAAGCTGAGATGAAACTGGCCTAGAGCTACCAGCAAGGAAAACTGACATTAACCCTTGCTGGTTACATCCGAAAGACTTAGAGCTGTCACAATTCTCCTACTGACTTGAGGGCTTCCATGTGAACTCACTTGTTTTTCTGGGGACGTCTTGAGATTGGGTTACAGTTACAGAGGGGTTGGTGAAGTGTCTCCCCCACTTTTAGTACTGACTTCGTCCAGTCCTTAGTCCAGCCCAGATTCACAATTCCTCCGCTCTGCATTCAGGCTGGGGTGGGTGGGTCAACAGCTTAGTCCCCTATCTGGAGTTGGGATATGCTGAGTTGTTACGGTTCTGATTGACATCTCAGTCGCCCGATCTTTTTCTCGGCTGTGCTGGGTTTTCCAGGTGTTCCTTGTCTCCTGTATTTGCTCAGACTTTTAGCTGTACAGCTTTTCCCAGACCACTGCCAGTCTTAGTTTCAGCTCTGTTGTGCTAAGTTGGTCTCTTGTATCTGTGCTCTGGGGCTTGATCCTTTGATGTCTAACCTTGCCTGTGTGTGACCATTCTTTTGTCTTGTCCCTCTGTTCTGATCCGCTCCTCTCCTGGTACCTGACTTCACACTGTGACTTTACCACGCCTCTGTTTATCCCCTCTGTCTTGATGTGCTCTCCTGGTACCTGACCTCACACTGTGACTTTACTATGCCTCTGTTTATCCCCTCTGTCTTGATGTGCTCTCCTGGTACCTGACCTCACACTGTGACTTTACTATGCCTCTGTTTATCCCCTCTGTCTTGATGTGCTCTCCTGGTACCTCACCTCACACTGTGACTTTACTATGCCTCTGTTTATCCTCTCTGTCTTGATGTGCTCTCCTGGTACCTGACCTCACACTGTGACTTTACTATGCCTCTGTTTCTCCCCTCTGTCTTGATGTGCTCTCCTGGTACCTGACCTCACACTGTGACTTTACTATGCCTCTGTTTATCCCCTCTGTCTTGATGTGCTCTCCTGGTACCTGACCTCAGAACATTTGACAATTCTGCTTCTACTTGTCCATGTAGTGACTAGCGTCACACTCTTGACCTTGACCACTCCAAGGATACTGGTTTCGCCTCATTCCCACCAGTAGCTATTTGCACTTGTTGACTTCTTTACCAACTGGAGAACTGACTTGTGGCGCACCAGCTCATTAGAGGCCAAAAGTCCCAAATCAAGATATGGAGATGAGAAGCCGCTATGGGTGAATTTCTCGAATCCCGTGTATTTGTACTTGCCTATATTTTATGCAAATTGCCCAATCAGAGAGGAAGAGGACTTGAACTACTACAGCGCCACTTATTGGAAGTAGCAATAATAAAAGTTATTATCTACCCTTTAACGAGCAGTATATGACCTAGGATAAAAGCCAAACCAGTCAGTTTGCAGACACGGTGTTTTGGGGTTTTGCTCCTCGTCTGTGCAAAGTGTGAGATCTGAGTGGCTAAGACTGGATCTAAGTCCCTTTGATTCCTGTTTTGCGGTATCTGGCTCATCCATAAACCTAAACCTTAAGGCCGGAGACACAAGATGCGAGAAACATGAGAGATACTTGCACGAGTCTCGCATGCCTCACCCGCCACAGCCGCCAGATCTCTGGACAGGAGCTGCCTATCTTTGTATGTAGTCGACACACTCCTGTCCAGAGAGCTGGCGGCCATGATGGGTGAGTCATGCGAGACTCGTGCGAGTATCTCTCATGTTTCTATGTAGTCGACACACTCCTGCATCAGAGAGCTGGCTGCCATGACGGGTGAGTCATGCGAGACTTGTGCAAGTATCTCTCATGTTTCTATGTAGTCGACACACTCCTGTCCAGAGAGCTGGTGGCCCTGACGGGTGAGTCATGCGAGACTCGTGCGAGTATCTCTCATGTTTGTATGTAGTCGACACACTCCTGTCCAGAGAGCTGGCGGCCATGACGGGTGAGTCATGCGAGACTCGTGCGAGTATCTCTCATGTTTCTATGTAGTCGACACACTCCTGCATCAGAGAGCTGGCTGCCATGACGGGTGAGTCATGCGAGACTCGTGCGAGTATCTCTCATGTTTCTATGTAGTCAACACACTCCTGTTCCAGAGAGCTGGCGGCCATGATGGGTGAGTCATGCGAGACTCGTGCGAGTATCTCTCATGTTTCTATGTAGTCGACACACTCCTGTTCCAGAGAGCTGGCGCCCATGATGGGTGAGTCATGCGAGACTCGTGCGAGTATCTCTCATGTTTCTATGTAGTCGACACACTCCTGTTCCAGAGAGCTGGCGGCCATGATGGGTGAGTCATGCGAGACTCGTGCGAGTATCTCTCATGTTTCTATGTAGTCGACACACTCCTGTCCAGAGAGCTGGCGGCCATGATGGGTGAGTCATGCGAGACGCGTGTGAGTATGTCACATCGTGTGTGTCTGGCCTAAGTGTTCTGCCCCTTGGTGAAAGTGATGACACTTGGCCAATAATCCGGTTAACCACTGGTCTATTGCTGCAGATTTGGGGGCACTTGTGACCTCCCGGTCAGAGCTAGAGATCGTGCTGAGGTTCTGCTGATGACTCATCCTCTACATACAGTATATTCCTCTCCTCTCCAGGATTAAGCAATAACCACTCTCCTGACCTCTGTCCATTAATCTCTGTCCATTATGAGAATTTCCAGCCTTTCTTCACACTGAGCTCATCCATTTTGCACAATATCTAATGAAAGGTTGATAAAGAGTTGATACTGCTCCTTCCAGTAACCATGGGGGGGGCTCTTTATCCGGGGCCCGATAGTACACAACGGACGGGATCCAGACTCAATGGTGTCCTTGTATTGTGGGTACGGTGGGGCACCCATTGCACTCGCAATGTAAGAGGACTATGACAGGTTACGGTACAGGGGTCCTTCGTCTTGTAGCCGGAGAGCATTTACCAGTCTCTCTGTCGTGGCCATAAGGACCGGGTCGTACTCAGCTGCCTGAAGGCCTGGGACATCAGTTCACAGCGGCGGTCCCCAGGAGCTGTGGCCCTAACGGTCATGTTAAAGAGGGAAATATTTACAGGGAGATAGTTTGTGACGCCAGCTGGAGGTCTGACCATAGGTGGCCAGGGGAGATAGTAGTGCAGCCAGGAGGTAGGCCCTCTTCAGCCAGATCCCTTGGAAGGTGTAGAAGACAGATGTAGATGGTGTGAGAGGAGGAGGAGGATGAGGGTAGTGGTGCAGGTGGGCGCAGAAAGGAGCAGAGAACACAACAGTATTTGTGGTTCTTACCCTTTACTTGTAGTAGTTGCAAATTACAGCCCAGCCAGGATACAATGTAGACCAGGAGCGCAGCCTGGCCAGCCCAGAGATAGCTGGAGTCCACTTTGCTGAGACACAGGGTATACAGGCTTCCAGCTGACTTCCCAGTTCTGACATTATGCTACCACTTTCCTCTCCTCAGTGCCCATGGTTGCCATTCCCTGCCAGGCAGGTAGCTGCGGGTTCTGAGAGCGACGGCTTTGTTACTCTGACCCTATGGTAATTCCGAGAAGCTCCACAAAGGCAGCCACTGGACATACAGCCAGTGACCTCCAGCTTCACGACCGGTCCTCAAGATCCATGGCCGAGTTGTGGGCTGGTTCCCCTCCTTGCACCCTCTGATTGGAGTTCGAATGTGTTGAGTGTATTTTGAGGGTCTCAGCATTGGATTATATGTAATATCAGTTGTGGCAGCCTGGCCGCAGGGGTGTCACAGTGTGATGTAGCCGGAGAGCAGTGACCAATCCCACCAGTCGTAACGGCAGACAGGGGGCGCTCTTTAACCCTTGCGGTTACCCCTTTGGAGGGTGAACCGTCCAGTTTTCCTCTTTGCTGTTTTTTTTATGATTCTCCTTCACTGTAAAACATAAACTTTGGTGGGAATTGGCCCAGCGGCTCGGAGCAGACCCGTAACCAGGACCAGATGTGGTTTCTCGTTAGTGTTGGCCACTTGACTCCTTTTTCTGCATTCGCTCGTATACTTTTCCTCCCTTCTGGGGAATGATTGATATCACTTGCCAGGCAATTTACAGGGATTTCGTCTTAAACCATCTGTTCCCTGGAAGTTTGTTTGAGTCGGGAGAAGATCTGACACATTTTGGCCTTCACCGCCTCGAAACGTTACAGGAAACTCCTTTGTTCTCGCATTAACATCCATGAGGAAATGTTGGCGATCAATAACCGGGGAGGGGGCGGGGTCCCCGATATCAGACAAATGAGCGCGGGCGGTAAAAGGGAATAGTCTTATCATTTCTCGTTCTGTAATAATTGGGACTTCCAGTTTCGGATGTAAAGATGTAAATGAATGAGGAGGTCCTCGAGGTCATGGAGGAGATCTTGGGGCGATGGACGGCCGATCCTCGTAACCCTTCTTCAGTCAGACTTCTGACGTCTCTGGTTGGTGGAAGAAAGGAGCCATTGGTTCTCTAGGACGATTGTCACCTTCTTACAATACAGGTGTGGAGCACTAAGGGCTGGGGTATCCAGTAGTCGGATCACGGTGGCAGGGCCCAGTGCTGTGGGCCTGGCCACATTGAAAAGGGAGAGCAGAAATGAAAAATAAAAACAATAAAGAAATAATCAGAGTTTGTGACGCCAGTTGGGATAATCAGCCAGTAAGTGGCCGTTAGGTGGAGAGGCGATATAGATGTTAAACCCTTCCCAACCAAGGCTGGCTCCCAGGAGATGATGATGATGATGGGGGTTGCAGTGGGCGCAGTGGAGAAAGGAGGCACAAAGAGCCAGTCTTGTTGCTTTTACATTTTACTGCAGATGTTAAAGCAGGTCCAGAGTATACAAGAAGCACCAGGCATGTGGTCCAGCCAGTCTGGGAAGAACCATAGTCCGCTCTGCTTGGCAAGTATAGTGGCCTACCACTGACTGCTCCTTGTTGTAGTTTACTAGGTGCCTTTGATGCTGTCCTGTACTCCCTCTTTAGAACCTGTGGCTAGTAGTGCGGGTCCTGTGAGTATCCATTCTCCCTTCAATGCAGTTGTTTTGGTCCTCTGTACTATGACACCAGAAGTTCCACTCGAGTGGTCAATGAGTATGACACTCACTGGCTTCCAGTTTTTGCTACAAGGCCCTCTGAACCTAGGTAGTCTGGGGCCTGGTGCCTGCCTTGCAACTGGTCCCTCTGGAGTTCTTTCCAGCTCCCTCCAGAATGAACCTCTCCTTTGTCTTACCCTGCCTTACTACCCACTACAGCTAACCCCCCCTCCATCCAACCCAGCCCCCTCTGAATAGAGGGAATCCCATCCCGGCCTCCTCTGTATGGAGAGATCTCGGCCTCATCATTGATTTTTCCCTTATGTGAAAACTCCTCATAGTTGGAGACCCGAACCAGTCCCTGTGTGGAGGGAATCTGTCAGGTGAGATCCCATGTGAGCTGCCATCATCTTCTCTATCCTCTATCCTCTATTCTGTATTCTATTATTATCCCCCTCCCTTGAATCCTCTGTAAACTCGCATAGAAGAGGATTCATCCATCTGCCCTCCAGCGAGTGATCACTTACTCTCTCGTGACCCCCTCCCAGGGAATGATATTCTGTTGGAGAACATCGCACTCCCTGACACCAAGGATGGTTCAGTACAGAATGATATAGTCCCTGCACAGGCCATATACTGCTCCTGCACAGGGGCCCATATACTGTCTCCTGCATCAGGGGCCAAATCCTCCGCCTCCTACAGGTGGTGCCATATCCCGCCCTCCTGCACCATGGGGTCATGATAATGCTCCTGCACAGGGGCCCCTTTATGTTGCATCACAGGGGCCCCATACTGCTAACCCGTCCAGGGGGCCCCATACTACTGCTCTGCAAGGGGCCCATATACTGCTCCTGCACAGGGGCCAATCGTACTGCTCCTGCAAGGGGTCCATACTACTGCTCCTGCAGGGGCCATATACTGTTCCTGCACGGGGCCTCTTACTGCTCCTCGCCAGGGTCCCATATACTGCTCGGAACCAGTGGTCCATATACTGCTCTGCACAGGGGACCCATATCGTTCCTGCACAGGGCCATATACCTCCTGCACGGGCCCATATACTGCTCCTGCACAGGGGCCCATATACTGCTCCATGCCACAGGGCCCATATTACGGTGCTGACCACACGGCCCCATGGAAACCATCGCTCCTGCACGGGGCCCATATCCCATCCTCCTCTAAAGCACAGGGGCCATATACTGACTCCTGCACAGGGGTCCCTATATACTGCTCCTTACAGTGGCACCTCTACTGCCCTGCAACGGCCCATATATTCCTCCTGCACACGGGCCCTATACGTTGCCAGGGCAACATATACTGCTCCTGCACAGGGGCCCATATACTGCTCCTGCACAGGGGCCCATATACTGCTCCTGCACAGGGGTCCATATACTGCTCCTCACGGGACCCATATACTGCTCCTGCACAGGGGCCATATACTGCTCCTGCACAGGGACCCATATACTGCTCCTGCACAGGGGCCCTATACTGCTCCTGCACAGGGGTCCATATACTGCTCCTGCACAGGGGTCCATATACTGCTCCTGCACAGGGTCCATATACTGCTCCTGCACAGGGTCCATATACTGCTCCTGACAGGGCCTATACTGCTCCTGACAGGGGCCCTATACTGCTCCTGCACAGGGACCATATACTGCCCTGCACAGGACCAAATACTGCTCCTGCACGGGGCCCATATACTGCTCCTGCACAGGGACCCATATTACTGCTCCTGCACAGGACCCATATACTGCTCCTGCACTGGGTACGCCATATACTGGCCCTCACAGGTCCATAATGCCTTGCACAGGGGTCCTAGTACTGCTCCTGCACAGGGTCCATATACTGCCTCCTGCACGAGGCCCATAACTGCTCCACAGGGCCGCCATATACTGCTCCTGCACTGGTGGCCCATATACTTCTCCTGCACAGGGACCCATATACTGCTCCTGCACAGGGGCCATATACTGCTCTTCCAGGGCCATATACTGCTCCTGCACAGGGGCCTATATACTGCTCCTGCACAGGGGTCCATATACTGCTCCTGCACAGGGGCCCATCACTGCTCCCTGCACAGGGGCCCATATACTGCTCCTGCACAGGGGCCCATATACTGCTCCTGCACAGGGGCCCATATACTGCTCCTGCACAGGGGTCCATATACTGCTCCTGCACAGGGGTACCATATACTGCTCCTGCACAGGGGCCCATATACTGCTCCTGCACAGGGGCCCATATACTGCTCCTGCACAGGGGCCCATATACTGCTCCTGCACAGGGCCCATATACTGCTCCTGCACAGGGGCCCATATACTGCTCCTGCACAGGGACCATATACTGCTCCTGCACAGGGACCCATATACTGCTCCTGCACTGGGGCCCATATACTGCTCCTGCACAGAGGCCCATATACTGCTCCTGCACAGGGTCCATATACTGCTCCTGCACAGGGGCCCATATACTGCTCCTGCACAGGGGCCAATAACTGCTCCTGCACAGGGGCCCATATACTGCTCCTGCACAGGGACCCATATACTGCTCCTGCACAGGGGGCCATATACTGCTCCTGCACAGGGGCCCATATACTGCTCCTGCACAGGGGCCCATATACTGCTCCTGCACAGGGGCCATATACTGCTCCTGCACAGGGCCCATATACTTGCTCCTGCACAGGGCCATATACTGCTCCTGCACAGGGGCCCATATACTGCTCCTGCACAGGGGTCCCATATACTGCTCCTGCACAGGGGCCATATACTGCTCCTGCACAGGGGTCCATATACTGCTCCTGCACAGGGGCCCATATACTGCTCCTGCACAGGGGCCCATATACTGCTCCTGCACAGGGGCCCATATACTGCTCCTGCACAGGGGCCCATATACTGCTCCTGCACAGGGGCCCATATACTGCTCCTGCACAGGGCCCATATACTGCTCCTGCACAGGGGCCCATATACTGCTCCTGCACAGGGCCATATACTGCTCCTGCACAGGGCCCATATACTGCTCCTGCACAGGGGCCATATACTGCTCCTGCACAGGGGCCCATATACTGCTCCTGCACAGGGGCCCATATACTGCTCCTGCACAGGGGCCATATACTGCTCCTGCACAGGGGCCCATATACTGCTCCTGCACAGGGGCCCATATACTGCTCCTGCACAGGGGCCCATATACTGCCTCTGCACAGGGGCCCATATACTGCTCCTGCACAGGGGCCCATATACTGCCCTGCACAGGGGCCCATATACTGCGTCCATATCACTGGGGGCCCATATACTGCTCCTGCACAGGGGCCCATATACTGCTCCTGCACAGGGGCCCATATACTGCTCCTGCACAGGGCCCATATACTGCTCCTGCACAGGGGCCATATACTGCTCCTGCACAGGGGCCCATATACTGCTCCTGCACAGGGGCCCATTATACTGCTCCTGCACAGGGGCCCATATACTGCTCCTGCACAGGGGCCATATACTGCTCCTGCACAGGGGTCCATATACTGCTCCTGCACAGGGGCCCATATACTGCTCCTGCACAGGGGTCCATATACTGCTCCTGCACAGGGGTCCATATACTGCTCCTGCACAGGGCCCATATACTGCTCCTGCACTGGGGCCCATATACTGCTCCTGCACAGGGGCCCATATACTGCTCCTGCACAGGGGCCCATATACTGCTCCTGCACAGGGGCCCATATACTGCTCCTGCACAGGGGCCCATATACTGCTCCTGCACAGGGGCCCATATACTGCTCCTGCACAGGGGTCCATATACTGCTCCTGCACAGGGGCCCATATACTGCTCCTGCACAGAGGTCCATATACTGCTCCTGCACAGGGGCCCATATACTGCTCCTGCACAGGGGTCTCCTGCTATGTGTTTCGCCCCCTCTCTATTATGGATGCCATCATTGGGGGTTATACAATGTATTTGTTTGCTTGCTGATGGCTATATTTCGGTATTTCGGATGTGGGGGTGGCTCAGGGTGATTACACCTGTCTGATTTCTGTCCTATCATTACATTTTCCAGGTGCGGGGCGGCCTCGTGCCCTCGGCTATTACATTTCTCTCTTTTACGATTTTCCCCCTAAAATAATATTTATGCAAACGAAGAGGAAAATTCCCAGACAGAAGAAAGACGAGAACAGAAGATGGAAAATCTCCCGGCTCCGTCCCTGTTCCTGGAAGACAAAGTGAGTCACCCGGCACCGTCCTCCGAGGGCACCAGGTTCATCAATGACCATCAGAAGAGGTAGAGTGTGGCCAGCCGAGGATGAGAGTGTCCACACAGAAGAGTGCTGGGCCAGCCGAGGATGAAGAGCGTCCACACAGAAGAGTGCTGAGCCAGCCGAGGATGAAGAGCGTCCACACAGAAGAGTGCTGGCACCGAGATGAAGAGGTCCACACAGAAGAGTGCTGGGCCAGCCGAGGATGAAGAGCGTCCACACAGAAGAGTGCTGGGCCAGCCGAGGATGAAGAGTGTCCACACAGAAGAGTGCTGGGCCAGCCGAGGATGAAGAGTGTCCACACAGAAGAGTGCTGGGCCAGCCGAGGATGAAGACGTCCACACAGAAGAGTGCTGGGCCAGCCGAGGATGAAGAGGTCCACACAGAAGAGTGCTGGACAGGAAGAGAGGTCCACACAGAAGAGTGCTGGGCCAGCCGAGGATGAAGACGTCCACACAGAAGAGTGCTGGGCCAGCCGAGGATGAAGAGCGTCCACACAGAAGAGTGCTGGGCCAGCCGAGGATGAAGAGGTCCACACAGAAGAGTGCTGGGCCAGCCGAGGATGAAGAGGTCCACACAGAAGAGTGCTGGGCCAGCCGAGGATGAAGACCGTCCACACAGAAGAGTGCTGGGCCAGCCGAGGATGAAGACCGTCCACACAGAAGAGTGCTGGACCAGCCGAGGATGAAGAGCGTCCACACAGAAGAGTGCTGGCCAGCCGAGGATGAAGAGCGTCCACACAGAAGAGTGCTGGGCCAGCCGAGGATGAAGACCGTCCACACAGAAGAGTGCTGGGCCAGCCGAGGATGAAGAGCGTCCACACAGAAGAGTGCTGAGCCAGCCGAGGATGAAGAGCGTCCACACAGAAGAGTGCTGAGCCAGCCGAGGATGAAGAGCGTCCACACAGAAGAGTGCTGAGCCAGCCGAGGATGAAGAGCGTCCACACAGAAGAGTGCTGGGCCAGCCGAGGATGAAGAGCGTCCACACAGAAGAGTGCTGGGCCAGCCGAGGATGAAGAGCGTCCACACAGAAGAGTGCTGGGCCAGCCGAGGATGAAGAGCGTCCACACAGAAGAGTGCTGGGCCAGCCGAGGATGAAGAGCGTCCACACAGAAGAGTGCTGGCCAGCCGAGGATGAAGAGCGTCCACACAGAAGAGTGCTGGGCCAGCCGAGGATGAAGAGCGTCCACACAGAAGAGTGCTGGGCCAGCCGAGGATGAAGAGCGTCCACACAGAAGAGTGCTGGGCCAGCCGAGGATGAAGAGCGTCCACACAGAAGAGTGCTGGGCCAGCCGAGGATGAAGAGCGTCCACACAGAAGAGTGCTGGAGCCAGCCGAGGATGAAGAGCGTCCACACAGAAGAGTGCTGGGCCAGCCGAGGATGAAGAGCGTCCACACAGAAGAGTGCTGGGCCAGCCGAGGATGAAGAGCGTCCACACAGAAGAGTGCTGGGCCAGCCGAGGATGAAGAGTGTCCACACAGAAGAGTGCTGGCCAGCCGAGGATGAAGAGCGTCCACACAGAAGAGTGCTGAGCCAGCCGAGGATGAAGAGCGTCCACACAGAAGAGTGCTGGGCCAGCCGAGGATGAAGAGGTCCACACAGAAGAGTGCTGGCCAGCCGAGGATGAAGAGTGTCCACACAGAAGAGTGCTGAGCCAGCCGAGGATGAAGAGCGTCCACACAGAAGAGTGCTGAGCCAGCCGAGGATGAAGAGCGTCCACACAGAAGAGTGCTGGGCCAGCCGAGGATGAAGAGCGTCCACACAGAAGAGTGCTGGGCCAGCCGAGGATGAAGAGCGTCCACACAGAAGAGTGCTGGGCCAGCCGAGGATGAAGAGCGTCCACACAGAAGAGTGCTGGGCCAGCCGAGGATGAAGAGCGTCCACACAGAAGAGTGCTGGGCCAGCCGAGGATGAAGAGCGTCCACACAGAAGAGTGCTGGCCAGCCGAGGATGAAGAGCGTCCACACAGAAGAGTGCTGGGCCAGCCGAGGATGAAGAGCGTCCACACAGAAGAGTGCTGGGCCAGCCGAGGATGAAGAGCGTCCACACAGAAAGAGTGCTGGGCCAGCCGAGGATGAAGAGCGTCCACACAGAAGAGTGCTGGGCCAGCCGAGGATGAAGAGCGTCCACACAGAAGAGTGCTGGCCAGCCGAGGATGAAGAGCGTCCACACAGAAGAGTGCTGGCCAGCCGAGGATGAAGAGCGTCCACACAGAAGAGTGCTGGGCCAGCCGAGGATGAAGAGCGTCCACACAGAAGAGTGCTGGGCCAGCCGAGGATGAAGAGCGTCCACACAGAAGAGTGCTGGCCAGCCGAGGATGAAGAGCGTCCACACAGAAGAGTGCTGGGCCAGCCGAGGATGAAGAGCGTCCACACAGAAGAGTGCTGGGCCAGCCGAGGATGAAGAGCGTCCACACAGAAGAGTGCTGAGCCAGCCGAGGATGAAGAGCGTCCACACAGAAGAGTGCTGGGCCAGCCGAGGATGAAGAGCGTCCACACAGAAGAGTGCTGGGCCAGCCGAGGATGAAGAGCGTCCACACAGAAGAGTGCTGGGCCAGCCGAGGATGAAGAGCGTCCACACAGAAGAGTGCTGGGCCAGCCGAGGATGAAGAGCGTCCACACAGAAGAGTGCTGGGCCAGCCGAGGATGAAGAGCGTCCACACAGAAGAGTGCTGGGCCAGCCGAGGATGAAGAGCGTCCACACAGAAGAGTGCTGGGCCAGCCGAGGATGAAGAGCGTCCACACAGAAGAGTGCTGGGCCAGCCGAGGATGAAGAGCGTCCACACAGAAGAGTGCTGGCCAGCCGAGGATGAAGAGCGTCCACACAGAAGAGTGCTGGCCAGCCGAGGATGAAGAGCGTCCACACAGAAGAGTGCTGGGCCAGCCGAGGATGAAGAGCGTCCACACAGAAGAGTGCTGGGCCAGCCGAGGATGAAGAGCGTCCACACAGAAGAGTGCTGGGCCAGCCGAGGATGAGAGCGTCCACACAGAAGAGTGCTGGCCAGCCGAGGATGAAGAGCGTCCACACAGAAGAGTGCTGGGCCAGCCGAGGATGAAGAGCGTCCACACAGAAGAGTGCTGGGCCAGCCGAGGATGAAGAGCGTCCACACAGAAGAGTGCTGGCCAGCCGAGGATGAAGAGCGTCCACACAGAAGAGTGCTGGGCCAGCCGAGGATGAAGAGCGTCCACACAGAAGAGTGCTGGGCCAGCCGAGGATGAAGAGCGTCCACACAGAAGAGTGCTGGGCCAGCCGAGGATGAAGAGCGTCCACACAGAAGAGTGCTGGCCAGCCGAGGATGAAGAGCGTCCACACAGAAGAGTGCTGGGCCAGCCGAGGATGAAGAGCGTCCACACAGAAGAGTGCTGGCCAGCCGAGGATGAAGAGCGTCCACACAGAAGAGTGCTGGGCCAGCCGAGGATGAAGAGCGTCCACACAGAAGAGTGCTGGGCCAGCCGAGGATGAAGAGTCACAAAAGATGCTGCCACGAGGATAAGTCCACACAGAAGAGTGCTGGCCAGCCGAGGATGAAGAGCGTCCACACAGAAGAGTGCTGGGCCAGCCGAGGATGAGAGCGTCCACACAGAAGAGTGCTGGCCAGCCGAGATGAAAGCGTCACACAGAAGAGTGCTGCCACGAGATGAGACGTCCACACAGAAGAGTGCTGGGCCAGCCGAGGATGAAGAGCGTCCACACAGAAGAGTGCTGGGCCAGCCGAGGATGAAGAGCGTCCACACAGAAGAGTGCTGGGCCAGCCGAGGATGAAGAGCGTCCACACAGAAGAGTGCTGGGCCAGCCGAGGATGAAGAGCGTCCACACAGAAAGTGCTGGGCCAGCCGAGGATGAAGAGCGTCCACACAGAAGAGTGCTGGGCCAGCCGAGGATGAAGAGCGTCCACACAGAAGAGTGCTGGGCCAGCCGAGGATGAAGAGCGTCCACACAGAAGAGTGCTGGGCCAGCCGAGGATGAAGAGCGTCCACACAGAAGAGTGCTGGGCCAGCCGAGGATGAAGAGCGTCCACACAGAAGAGTGCTGGGCCAGCCGAGGATGAAGAGCGTCCACACAGAAGAGTGCTGGGCCAGCCGAGGATGAAGAGCGTCCACACAGAAGAGTGCTGGGCCAGCCGAGGATGAAGAGCGTCCACACAGAAGAGTGCTGGGCCAGCCGAGGATGAAGAGCGTCCACACAGAAGAGTGCTGGGCCAGCCGAGGATGAAGAGCGTCCACACAGAAGAGTGCTGGGCCAGCCGAGGATGAAGAGCGTCCACACAGAAGAGTGCTGGGCCAGCCGAGGATGAAGAGCGTCCACACAGAAGAGTGCTGAGCCAGCCGAGGATGAAGAGCGTCCACACAGAAGAGTGCTGGGCCAGCCGAGGATGAAGAGCGTCCACACAGAAGAGTGCTGGAGCCAGCCGAGGATGAAGAGCGTCCACACAGAAGAGTGCTGGCCAGCCGAGGATGAAGAGCGTCCACACAGAAGAGTGCTGGGCCAGCCGAGGATGAAGAGCGTCCACACAGAAGAGTGCTGGGCCAGCCGAGGATGAAGAGCGTCCACACAGAAGAGTGCTGGGCCAGCCGAGGATGAAGAGCGTCCACACAGAAGAGTGCTGGGCCAGCCGAGGATGAAGAGCGTCCACACAGAAGAGTGCTGGCCAGCCGAGGATGAAGAGCGTCCACACAGAAAGTGGCCAGCCGAATGAAGAGCGTCCACACAGAAGAGTGCTGGCCAGCCGAGGATGAAGAGCGTCCACACAGAAGAGTGCTGGGCCAGCCGAGGATGGAGAGCGTCCACACAGAAGAGTGCTGGGCCAGCCGAGGATGAAGAGGTCCACACAGAAGAGTGCTGGGCCAGCCGAGGATGAGAGCGTCCACACAGAAGAGTGCTGGGCCAGCCGAGGATGAGAGCGTCCACACAGAAGAGTGCTGGGCCAGCCGAGGATGAAGAGCGTCCACACAGAAGAGTGCTGGGCCAGCCGAGGATGAAGAGCGTCCACACAGAAGAGTGCTGGCACGAATGAACGTCCACACAGAAAGTCTGCAGCGATGAACGTCCACACAGAAGATGCTGGGCCAGCCGAGATGAGACGTCACACGAAGAGTGCTGGGCCAGCCGAGGATGAAGAGCGTCCACACAGAAGAGTGCTGGGCCAGCCGAGGATGAAGAGCGTCCACACAGAAGAGTGCTGGGCCAGCCGAGGATGAAGAGCGTCCACACAGAAGAGTGCTGGGCCAGCCGAGGATGAAGAGCGTCCACACAGAAGAGTGCTGGGCCAGCCGAGGATGAAGAGCGTCCACACAGAAGAGTGCTGGGCCAGCCGAGGATGAAGAGCGTCCACACAGAAGAGTGCTGGCCAGCCGAGGATGAAGAGCGTCCACACAGAAGAGTGCTGGGCCAGCCGAGGATGAAGAGCGTCCACACAGAAGAGTGCTGGGCCAGCCGAGGATGAAGAGCGTCCACACAGAAGAGTGCTGGGCCAGCCGAGGATGAAGAGCGTCCACACAGAAGAGTGCTGGGCCAGCCGAGGATGAAGAGCGTCCACACAGAAGAGTGCTGGGCCAGCCGAGGATGAAGAGCGTCCACACAGAAGAGTGCTGGGCCAGCCGAGGATGAAGAGCGTCCACACAGAAGAGTGCTGGGCCAGCCGAGGATTAAGAGCGTCCACACAGAAGAGTGCTGGGCCCGCCGAGGATGAAGAGCATCCACACAGAAGAGTGCTGGGCCCGCCGAGGATGAAGAGCGTCCACACAGAAGAGTGCTGGGCCTGCCGAGGATGGAGAGCATCCACACAGAAGAGTGCTGGGCCAGCCGAGGATGAAGAGCGTCCACACAGAAGAGTGCTGGGCCCGCCGAGGATGAAGAGCGTCCACACAGAAGAGTGCTGGGCCCGCCGAGGATGGAGAGCATCCACACAGAAGAGTGCTGGGCCAGCCGAGGATGAAGAGCGTCCACACAGAAGAGTGCTGGGCCAGCCGAGGATGAAGAGCGTCCACACAGAAGAGTGCTGGACCCGCCGAGGATGAAGAGCGTCCACACAGAAGAGTGCTGGGCCAGCCGAGGATGAAGAGCGTCCACACAGAAGAGTGCTGGACCAGCCGAGGATAAAGAGCGTCCACACAGAAGAGTGCTGTGCCAGCCGAGGATGAAGAGCGTCCACACAGAAGAGTGCTGAGCCAGCCGAGGATGAAGAGCGTCCACACAGAAGAGTGCTGGGCCAGCCGAGGATGAAGAGCGTCCACACAGAAGAGTGCTGGGCCAGCCGAGGATGAAGAGCGTCCACACAGAAGAGTGCTGAGCCAGCCGAGGATGAAGAGCGTCCACACAGAAGAGTGCTGGGCCAGCCGAGGATGAAGAGCGTCCACACAGAAGAGTGCTGGGCCAGCCGAGGATGAAGAGCGTCCACACAGAAGAGTGCTGGGCCAGCCGAGGATGAAGAGCGTCCACACAGAAGAGTGCTGGGCCAGCCGAGGATTAAGAGCGTCCACACAGAAGAGTGCTGGGCCCGCCGAGGATGAAGAGCATCCACACAGAAGAGTGCTGGGCCAGCCGAGGATGAAGAGCGTCCACACAGAAGAGTGCTGGGCCAGCCGAGGATGAAGAGCGTCCACACAGAAGAGTGCTGGACCAGCCGAGGATGAAGAGCGTCCACACAGAAGAGTGCTGGGCCAGCCGAGGATGGAGAGCGTCCACACAGAAGAGTGCTGGACCAGCCGAGGCGTGCGGCTGGAGTGCGGGGCGGGCGGAGGATGAAGAGCCTCCATATAGAGGAGCGCCGCCCTGGTGGTCGAGGCTTCAGGTGTCTCGGTGACCATCTGTGGTTATTGATTCTACATTTCAGCAAATCAGACGTTATATCACAATATAAAGCAGTGAAATGTCAAGATCTGGGTGTGAGACGTAACCGCCAACATACACCACTCGGCTCATTAGATGGAAGTAACTGTGCGTGTGTGTCCTCCAGCACTCAGCTCATTAGGAGGAGGTGACTGAGCGTGTGTGTCCTCCAGCACTCGGCTCATTAGGTGGAGGTGACTGAGCGTGTGTGTCCTCCAGTACTCGGCTCTTTAGGTGGAGGTGACTGAGCGTGTGTGTCCTCCAGCACTCGGCTCATTAGGAGGAGGTGACTGAGTGTGTGTGTCCTCCAGCACTCGGCTCATTAGATGGAAGTAACTGTGCGTGTGTGTCCTCCAGCACTCGGATCATTAGGAGGAGGTGACTGAGCGTGTGTGTCCTCCAGCACTCAGCTCATTAGGTGGAGGTGACTGAGTGTGTGTGTCCTCCAGCACTCGGATCATTAGGTGGAGGTGACTGAGCGTGTGTGTCCTCCAGCACTTGGATCATTAGGAGGAGGTGACTGAGTGTGTGCGTCCTCCAGCACTCGGCTCATTAGGTGGAGGTGACTGAGTGTGTGCGTCCTCCAGCACTCGGCTCATTAGGTGGAGGTGACTGAGCATGTGTGTCCTCCAGTACTCAGCTCATTAGGAGGAGGGGACTGAGTGTGTGTGTCCTCCAGCACTCGGCTCATTAGGAGGAGGTGACTGAGTGTGTGTGTCCTCCAGCACTCGGCTCATTAGGAGGAGGTGACTGAGCGCGTGTGTCCTCCAGCACTCGGCTCATTAGGAGGTGACTGAGCGTGTGTGTCCTCCAGCACTCGGCTCATTAGGTGGAGGTGACTGAGCGTGTGTGTCCTCCAGCACTCGGCTCATTAGGAGGTGACTGAGCGTGTGTGTCCTCCAGCACTCAGCTCATTAGGTGGAGGTGACTGAGCGTGTGTGTCCTCCAGCACTCAGCTCATTAGGTGGAGGTGACTGAGCGTGTGTGTCCTCCAGTACTCAGATCATTAGGAGGAGGTGACTGAGCGTGTGTGTCCTCCAGCACTCAGCTCATTAGGTGGAGGTGACTGAGCGTGTGTGTCCTCCAGCACTCAGGTCATTAGGAGGAGGTGACTGAGCGTGTGTGTCCTCCAGCACTCAGCTCATTAGGAGGAGGTGACTGAGCGTGTGTGTCCTCCAGCACTCGGTCATTAGGAGGAGGTGACTGAGCGTGTGTGTCCTCCAGTACTCAGCTCATTAGGGGAGGTGACTGAGCGTGTGTGTCCTCCAGCACTCGGCTCATTAGGAGGAGGTGACTGAGCGTGTGTGTCCTCCAGCACTCAGCTCATTAGGGAGGGATGTGTACTATGCGAGTATGTGTTGTCCTCCAGCACTCAGCTCATTAGGTGGAGGTGACTGAGCGTGTGTGTCCTCCAGCACTCAGCTCATTAGGGGAGGTGACTGAGCGTGTGTGTCCTCCAGTACTCAGATCATTAGGAGGAGGTGACTGAGCATGTGTGTCCTCCAGCACTCAGCTCATTAGGAGGAGGTGACTGAGCGTGTGTGTCCTCCAAGCACTCGATCATTAGTGGAGGTGACTGAGCGTGTGTGTCCTCCAGCACTCGGTCATTAGGTGGAGGTGACTGAGCGTGTGTGTCCTCCAGCACTCGGCTCATTAGGAGGAGGTGACTGAGCGTGTGTGTCCTCCAGCACTCAGATCATTAGGAGGAGGTGACTGAGCGTGTGTGTCCTCCAGCACTCGGCTCATTAGGTGGAGGTGACTGAGCGTGTGTCCTCCAGCTGGCTCATGTGGAGGTGATGGTGTGTGTCCTCCAGCACTCGGATCATTACGTGAAGGTGACTGAGCATGTGTGTCCTCCAGCACTCGGCTCATTAGGTGGAGGTGACTGAGCGTGTGTGTCCTCCAGCACTCAGCTCATTAGGTGGAGGAGACTGAGCGTGTGTGTCCTCCAGCACTCGGATCATTAGGTGGAGGTGACTGAGCGTGTGTGTCCTCCAGTGCTTGGCTCATTAGGTGGAGGTGACTGAGCGTGTGTGTCCTCCAGCACTCAGATCATTACGTGAAGGTGACTGAGGATGTGTGTCCTCCAGCACTCGGCTCATTAGGTGGAGGTGACTGAGCATGTGTGTCCTCCAGCACTCAGCTCATTAGGTGGAGGAGACTGAGCGTGTGTGTCCTCCAGCACTCAGCTCATTAGGAGGAGGAGACTGAGCGGTGTGTCCTCCAGCACTCGGCTCATTAGGAGGAGGTGACTGAGCGTGTGTGTCCTCCAGCACTCGGCTCATTAGGAGGAGGTGACTGAGCATGTGTGTCCTCCAGTACTCGGCCCATTAGGAAGAGGTGACTGAGCGTGTGTGTCCTCCAGCACTCGGATCATTAGGTGGAGGTGACTGAGCGTGTGTGTCCTCCAGCACTCGGCTCATTAGGAGGAGGTGACTGAGCGTGTGTGTCCTCCAGCACTCAGCTCATTAGGTGGAGGAGACTGAGCGTGTGTGTCCTCCAGCACTCGGATCATTAGGTGGAGGTGACTGAGCGTGTGTGTCCGCCAGCACTCAGCTCTTTAAGAGGAGGTGACTGAGCGTGTGTGTCCTCCAGCACTTGACTCATTAGGTGGAGGTGACTGAACGTGTGTGTCCTCCAGCACTCGGCTCATTAGGTGGAGGTGACTGAGCGTGTGTGTCCTCCAGCACTCGCATCATTAGGAGGAGGTGACTGAGTGTGTGTGTTCCTCCAGCATTCAGCTCATTAGGTGGAGGAGACTGAGCGTGTGTGTCCTCCAGTACTCGGCCCATTAGGAAGAGGTGACTGAGCGTGTGTGTCCTCCAGCACTCATCTCTTTAGGAGGAGGTGACTGAGTGTGTGTGTCCTCCAGCACTCAGCTCATTAGGTGGAGGAGACTGAGCGTGTGTGTCCTCCAGTACTCGGCCCATTAGGAAGAGGTGACTGAGCGTGTGTGTCCTCCAGCACTCATCTCTTTAGGAGGAGGTGACTGAGTGTGTGTGTCCTCCAGCACTCAGCTCATTAGGTGGAGGAGACTGAGCGTGTGTGTCCTCCAGTACTCGGCCCATTAGGAAGAGGTGACTGAGCGTGTGTCCTCCAGCACTCGGCTCATTAGGAGGAGGTGACTGAGCGTGTGTGTCCTCCAGCACTCAGCTCATTAGGTGGAGGTGACTGAGCGTGTGTGTCCTCCAGCACTCGGCTCATTAGGAGGAGGTGACTGAGCGTGTGTGTCCTCCAGCACTCAGCTCATTAGGTGGAGGTGACTGAGCGTGTGTGTCCTCCAGCACTCGGCTCATTAGGAGGAGGTGACTGAGTGTGTGTGTCCTCCAGCACTCGGCTCATTAGGAGGAGGTGACTGAGCGTGTGTGTCCTCCAGCACTCAGCTCATTAGGTGGAGGTGACTGAGCGTGTGTGTCCTCCAGCACTCGGATCATTACGTGAAGGTGACTGAGCTACAGCCTTGCACTACTGGGGTCCTGGGTTCAAATCCCACAAAGATAACATCTGCAGGAGTTTGTGTGCCTCCTCCGTGTTCTTGTAACTTTCCTCCCACACTCCACAGACTGATAGGGAATGTAGAGATGATGATATCTGTAAAGTGCGGAATATGTCAGCGCTACATAAGAAATAAAATAATATGATCACTCCTCTACCAGGTAAGCTGGGCAGTGCGCATATCCAGTTGCAGCTCTCCAACTAGATGGGACTGCCTGTGATGTGGGAGTAGAGTATCGTGTTGTGTGTGTCCCCTGCTGTTGGACCATTACTCAGGCCATGATATGCCCCCCTCCAGGTGTGTGTCCCTCCATGTGTGTCCCCCCTCCAGTGTGTGTCCCCTCCAGGTGTGTGTCCCCTCCAGGTGTGTCACCTCCTCCAGTGTTGTGTCCTCCAGTGTGAGTGCCTCCTCCGGTGTGTGTGTCCCTCCAGTGTGTGTCGCCTCCTCCCGGTTGTGTGTCCCCTCCAGTGTGTGTCGCCTCCTCCCGGTGTGTGTGTCCCCTCCAGTGTGTGTCACCTCCTCCGGTGTGTGTGTCCCTCCAGTGTGTGTCCCTCCTCCGGTGTGTGTGTCCCCTCCAGTGTGTGTCGCCTCCCCCGTGTGTGTGTCCCCTCCAGTGTGTGTCACCTCCTCCCGGTGTGTGTGTCCCTCCAGTGTGTGTCGCCTCCTCCCGGTTGTGTGTGTCCCCTCCAGTGTGTGTCGCCTCCTCCGTTGTGTGTGTCCCCTCCAGTGTGTGTCGCCTCCTCCGAGTGTGTGTCCCCTCCAGTGTGTCCTCCAGTGTGTGCGCCTCCTCCCGTGTGTGTGTCCCCGTCCATGTGTTCCCTCCAGTGTGTGTCCTCCTCCTCTCGGTTGTGTGTTCCCCTCCAGTGTGTGTCCCCTCCTCCGGTGTGTAGTGTCCCCTCCACGGTGTGTGTGTCCCCTCCAGTGTGTGTCACCTCCACGGTGTGTGTGCCCCTCCAGTGTGTGTCGCCTCCTCCGGTGTGTGTGTCCCCTCCAGTGTGTGTCGCCTCCTCCCGGTGGTGTGTGTCCCCTCCAGGTGTGTGTTGTCCCCTCCAGGTGTGTGTGCCCCTCTGCCTGTGTGTGCCCTCCAGTGTGTGTCGCCTCTCCGTGTGTGTGTTGTCCCTCCTCCGGTGGTGTGTGTGTCCCCTCCAGTGTGTGTCGCCTCCGTGTGTGTTCCCTCCTGGTGTGTGTGTGTGCCCCTCCAGTGTGTGTCGCCTCTCCCTGTGTGTGTGTGTCCCCTCCAGGTGTTTTCCCTCCTCGGTGTGTGGCCCCTCCAGTGTGTGTCGCCTCCTCCCGGTGTGTGTGTCCCCTCCAGTGTGTGTCCCCTCCTCCGGTGTGTGTGTCCTCCAGTGTGTGTCGCCTCCTCCCGGTGTGTGTGTCCCCTCCAGTGTGTGTCCCTCCTCCTGGTGTGTGTGTGTCCCCTCCAGTGTGTGTGCCCTCCGGTGTGTTGTCCCTCCGGTGCTCAGTGTGTGTCCTCTCCGGTGTGTGTGTGCCCCTCCAGGTGTGTGTGTCCCTCCTCCCGGTGTGTGTGTCCCCTCCAGTGTGTGTGTTCCTCCTCCGGTGTGTGTGTCCCCTCCAGTGTGTGTCGCCTCCTCCGGTGTGTGTGTCCCTCAGTGGTGTCCTCTCCGTGGGTGTCGTGTGTGTCCCTCCAGTGTGTTGCCTCCTCCGTGTGTGTGTCCCCTCCAGTGTGTGTTGTGTCGCCTCCTCCGTGTGTGTAGTTGTGTCCTCCAGTGTGTGTGTCCCCTCCAGGTGTGTGTCCCCTCCAGTGTGTGTCGCTCCTCTCCGAGTGTGTGTGCCTCCTCGATGTGTGTTCCCCTCCAGTGTGTGTCGCCTCCTCCGTGTGTGTTGTGTGTCCTCCTCCCAGTGTGTGTGTCCTCCTCCATGGTGTGTGTGTCCCCTCCAGGTGTGTGTCCCTCCTCCGTGTGTGCCCTCCGTGTGTGTGTCCCCTCCTCCCGGTGTGTGTGTGTCCCCTCCAGTTGTGTCCCCTCCGTGTTGTGTCCCTCCTCCCAGTGTGTGTGTCCCCTCCAGTGTGTGTCGCCTCCTCCTGAGTGTGTCATTGTTCCCCTCCAGTGTGTGTCCCTCCAGTGTGTGTCTCTCCTCCAGTGTGTGTGTCCCCTCCAGTGTGTGTCGCCTCCTCCGGTGTGTGTGTCCCCTCAGTGTTGTGTGCCCTCCTCCCGGTGTGTGTGTGTGCCCCTCCAGTGTTGTCCCTCCTCCCGGTGTGTGTGTCCCTCCAGTGTGTGTCGCCTCCTCCGGGTGTGTGTCCTCTCCAGTGTGTGCCTTTCCCGTGTGTGTGTCCCCTCAGTGTGTGTCCTCCTCCTGGTGTGTGTGCCCTCCAGTGTGTCCCCTTCCTTGTTGTGTCCCCTCCTTGTGTGTCCCCTCCATGTGTCGCCTCTCCCGGTGGTGTGTCCCTCCAGTGTGTTCCTTCCCGGTGTGTGTGTCCCCTCCAGTGTGTGTCGCCTCCTCCGGTGTGTGTGTCCTCTCCAGTGTGTGTCCCCTCGTAGTGTGTGTGTCCCCTGTGTGTGTCCCTCCTCCGGTGGTGTGTCCCCTCCAGTGTTGTCGCCTCCCCGGTGTGTGGCCCTCCAGTGTGTGTCCCTCCTCCCGGTTGTTGTCCCCTCCAGTGTGTGTCGCCTCCTCCCGATGTGTGTGTGTCCTCCTCCGTGTGTGTGTCCCCTCCAGTGTGTGTTGCCTCCTCCTGTGTGTGTGTCCCTCCTCCCGGTGTGTTGTCCCCTGCAGTGTGTGTCCCTCCAGTGTGTGTCGCCTCCTCCGGGTGTGTGTCCCCTCCAGTGTGTGTCACCTCTCCCGTGTGTGTGTCCCCTCCAGTGTGTGTGTGCCCTCCGGTGTGTGTGTCCCTCCAGTGTCTGTCGCCTCCTCCCGGTGTGTGGTCCCCTCCAGTGTGTGTCCCCTCCATTGTGTGTTGCCTCCTACCGTGTGTGTGTCCCTCCAGTGTGTGTCGCCTCTCCGGTGTGTGTGTCCCCTCCAGTGTGTGTCCTCCTGTGTTTCCTCTACCGGTGTGTGTGTCCCCTCCAGTGTGTGTCGCCTCCTCCAGGTGTGTGTTCCCCTCCAGTGTGTGTGCCTCCTCCCGGTGTGTGTGTCCCCTCCAGTGTGTGTGTCACCTGTCCTCCCGGTGTGTGTGTCCCCTCCAGTGTGTGTGCCTCCTCCGGTGTGTGTGTTCCCTCCTCCGGTGTGTGTGTCCCCTCCCGTGTGTGTGCCCCTCCAGTGTGTGTCCTCTCCTCCGGTGTGTTTGGGTGTCCTCCAGTGTGTGTCCCCTCGGTGTGTGTTGTTGCCTCCTCCCGTGTGTGTGTGTCCCCTCCAGTGTGTGTCCCTCCAGTGTGTGTGTCCTCCGTGTGTGGTCCCCTCCAGTGTGTGTGCCTCCTCCCGGTGTGTGTGCTCCTTTCCTCCAGTGTGTGTCGCCTCCTCCCTGTGTGTGCCCTCAGTGTGTCCCCTCCAGTGTGTGTCCCTCCGTGGTGTCCCTCCGTGTGTGTCCCCTCCAGTGTGTGTCGCCTCCTCCGTGTTGTGGTCCAGTTGTGTCCTCCTCCTGGTGTGTGTGTCCCTCCGTGTGTGTGTCCCCTCCAGTGTGTGTCGCCTCCTCCCGAGTGTGTGTGTGTCCCCTCCAGTGTGTGTCGCCTCCTCCGTGTGTGTGTGTCCCCTCGTGTGTGTCTCTCCGGTGTGTGCCCTCCAGTGTTGTCCTCCTCCCGTGTGTGTGTGTCCCTCTCCAGTATGTGTCGCCTCCTCCCGGTGTGTGTGTCCCCTCCAGTGTGTGTCGCCTCCTCCCGGTGTGTGTGCCCCCTCCAGTGTGTGTCGCCTCCTCCCGGTGTGTGTGTCCCCTCCAGTGTGTGTTGCCTCCTCCCAGTGTGCCACCTTCCCCTCGATGTGTGCCATCGCCCCATCAGTGGGTGCAGTCTCCCTTTGGTGTGTGCAGACAAAATACTGAACATTGACTGCATCAGAAACTCAAAGATTGAATACTGAGCATCTATCAGTCTTCTGGTTCCTTCTGAAGTCGAATACAAAACATCAACTCTACACCATGTTCCAAATTATTATGCAAATTGGTTTTAAGTGTCAGGGTTTTATTTTTATTTTGTTTTTCAATGAACCCTATTGCTGGTCTTGTGTCTCAGGGTCTTTGGATCACTGAAATCAGTCTCAGATACCTGTGATAATTAGTTTGGCAGGTGAGGCCAATAACAGGAAAACTGGGTGTTCCACAATATTACGCAGGCCACAGTTTTCAAGTAACATGGGAAAGAAAAAGGATCTCTGCTGCCGAAAAGCAACAAATAGTGCAATGCCTTGTACAAGAGATGAAAACATCAGATAGTGCAGGAAAACGTAAGCGTGATCATCATACTGTGAAGAGATTTGTGGCTGATTCTGAGCACAGACATGTTCGTGCAGATAAAGGCAGAATGAGGAAGGTTTCTGCCAGGCAAGTTCATCAGATTAGGAGAGCAGCTGTTAAAAAGGCCTTACAAACCAGCAAACAGATATGTGAAGCTGCTGGAGCCTCTGGAGTCCTCCAACCTCAAGGTGTAGGATCCTTTAAAGGCTGCTGTGGGGCATAAACCTACTATTCGGCCGCCCCTAAACAGTGCTCACAAGCAGAAACAGTTGCAGTGGGTCCAGATATACATGAAGACTAATTGTCAACCAGTCTTGTTTACTGATGAGTGTCGAGCAACCCTGGATGGTCCAGATGGATGGAGGAGTGGATGGTTGGTGGATGCCACCATGTAACAACAAGGCTGCGACGTCAGCAAGGAGGTGGAGGAGTCATGTTTTGGGCTGGAATCATGGGGAAACAGCTGGTAGGCCCCTTTAAGGTTCCTGATGGTGTAAAAATGACCTCTGCAAAGTATATAGAGTTTCTGACTGAGAACTTTCTTCCATGGTACAAAAAGCTGAAACAGGAGCAAAATCATCTTCATGCATGACAATGCACCATCTCATGCTACAAAGAATACCTCTGTGCCATTGGCTGCTATGGGCATAAAAGGAGATAAACTCATGGTGTGGCCACCATCTTCCCCTGACCTCAACCCTATAGAGAACCTTAGGAGTATAATCAAGAAAAAGATCTATGAGGGTGGGAGGCAGTTCACATCAAAACAGCAGCTCTGGGAGGCGACTCTGACATCATGTAAAGAAATACAAGCAGAAACTCTCCAGAAACTCACAAGTTCAATGGATGGAAGAATTGTGAAGGTGATATCAGAGAAGGGTTCCTATGTTACCATGTAACTTGGCCTGTTAGGAGGTTTTGGAGGTAAATAGCTTTTTATCTCAGTGAATGTGACCTCCTAGTGCTGCAAATTCAACAAATCAGCATTTTCACTTCTTTCAAACATATCAAATGTTTAGAAACTCTCCTGTGCCGAATAATGTGGAGCATGATGTAGAAGGAAACTGAAGACTGAACACTGAACGCCGTCTATGATTTAGTCTTATAAGACCCGAGTATGTGATCTTGTGATCTTGTAATCTTGTGATCTTGTGATTTTGGATTTAGACCTTGTGTCTGTCATGGATATTAGTCTTTCTGGATTCACTTGCCCCCCGATCGCTCTGTCCCCCCATTCCTCCATTGTGACTGTTGTGAGTGACGGCTGAGCTTCCTTTGCTGCCTTGTTTACCATGGCTGCGGTGCTGTTACTATGTATCAGTGATTATGCTTCTCCGGGGTGTCATACATGACTTTGTTGCCCTCACCGTGAAGCGTTTAGTCATTATCCTGATTTTTGATTGTCAGCTCTTGGATCTGGATTTCTCAGGTTTTGATTGGTGGAGGACGTGACTCGGTCGGTCACTCAACATAATGAATCCGTTATCTGAGATTTCAGTCAATTTCCTCAGTAACCACAGGAGCATCTTGTATGAATTATTGGCTCAGAGTTTTGGGGTCTTGCCGCCTTCCCTCCGCGGCCCCTCACAATGATTCCAAACCGCAATGTTACACTTTCTACGTCATGTGCAGTCTACAGCTAATATGTAAAGTGGTTCTGTATGTGATGAATAAGTAATCACGCCCAGACCCGCTGCGCTTACCGTCAGTGACGCCAGCGCTGCACGTGGAGCGCCCGACCCAGACATCCATCATAGTGACAGCTCCACCGGGCGGCACATATACTGCTCCTATATACAAGAATATAACTACATAAAAAGAAAAAAGATAGCGGCACTCACCGGGCGTGTTTCAAAGGTGCTTTATTTAGGTACCCTCATTCAAGGTCCCACTCTGGAGGGAGGGGGTGCAGAGACAGCAATGCCCCACCTCGCATATACCCATATGAAAAAATAAGCACTTCTCCTAACTTAGCAGTGCCCAGTGAACGGACCTTTTTTGATTAAAGAATATAACTACTATAATACTGCCCCTATATACAGGAATATAACTACTATAATACTGCCCCTATATACAAGAATATAACTACTATAATACTGCCCCTATATACAGGAATATAACTACTATAATACTGCCCTATATACAAGAATATAACTACTATAATACTGCCCCCTATATACAAGAATATAACTACTATAATACTGCCCCTATATACAGGAATATAACTACTATAATACTGCCCCTATATACAAGAATATATATACTATAATACTACCTCTATATACAAGAATATAACTACTATAATACTGCTCCTATATACAAGAATATAACTACTTAATACTGTCCTATATACAAGAATATAAATACTATAATACTGCCCTATTACAAGAATATAACTATTAATACTGCTCACTATATACAAGAAGTATACACTATAATACTGCTCCTATATACATAGAATATAACTACTTATAATACTTGCCCTCATATACAGAATATAACTACTATAATACTGCCCTATATACAGAATATAACTTACTATAATACTGCTCCTATATACAAGAATATAACTACTATAATACTGCTCCTATATACAAGGAATATAACTACTATAATACTGCCCCTATATACAAGAATATAACTACTATAATACTGCTCCTATATACAAGAATATAACTACTATAATACTGCTCCTAGTACAAGAATATAACTACTATAATACTGCCCTATATACAGAATATAACTACTATAATACTGCCCCTATATACAAGAATATAACTACATATATACTGCTCCTATATACAAGAATATAACTACTATAATACTGCTCCTATATACAAGAATATAACTACTATAATACTGCCCCTTATATAAAGAATATAACTACTATAATACTGCCCCTATATACAAGAATATAACTACTATAATACTGCCCTATATACAAGAATATAACTACTATAATACTGCCCTATATACAAGAATATAACTACTATAATACTGCCTCCTATATACAAGAATATAACTACTATAATACTGCTCCTATATACAAGAAATATAACTACTATAATACTGCCCCTATATACAAGAATATAACTACTATAATACTGCCCTATATACAGGAATATAACTACTATAATACTGCTCCTATTACAAGAATATAACTACTATAATACTGCTCCTATATACAAGAATATAACTACTATAATACTGCCCTATATACAAGAATATAACTACTTAATACTGCTATATACAGAATATAACCTATAATACTCTATAAAAATAACTACTATAATACTGCCCCTATATACAAGAATATAACTACTATAATACTGCCCTATATACAAGAATAGAACTACTATAATACTGCTCCTATGTACAAGAATATAACTACTATAATACTGCTCCTATGTACAAGAATATAACTACTATAATACTGCCCCTATATACAAGAATATAACTACTATAATACTGCTTCTATATACAAGAATATAACTACTATAATACTGCTCCTATGTACAAGAATATAACTACTATAATAATGCCCCTATATACAAGAATATAACTACTATAATACTGCCCTATATACAAGAATATAACTACTATAATACTGCTCCTATATACAAGAATATAACTACTATAATACTGCCCCTATATACAAGAATATAACTACTATAATACTGCTCCTATATACAGGAATATAACTACTATAATACTGCCCCTATATACAAGAATATAACTACTATAATACTGCCCCTATATACAAGAATATAACTACTATAATACTGCTCCTATATACAGGAATATAACTACTATAATACTGCCCCTATATACAAGAATATAACTACTATAATACTGCCCCTATATACAAGAATATAACTACTATAATACTGCTCCTATATACAAGAATATAACTACTATAATACTGCCCCTATATACATGAATATAACTACTATAATACTGCTCCTATGTACAAGAATATAACTACTATAATACTGCTCCTAATTACAAGAATATAACTACTATAATGCTGCCTCTATATACAAGAATATAACTACTATAATACTGCCCCTATATACAAGAATATAACTACTATAATACTGCCCTATATACAAGAATATAACTACTATAATACTGCCCCTATATACAAGAATATAACTACTATAATACTGCTCCTATATACAAGAATATAACTACTATAATACTGCCCCTATATACAAGAATATAACTACTATAATACTGCCCCTATATACAAGAATATAACTACTATAATACTGCCCCTATATACAAGAATATAACTACTATAATACTGCCTCTATATACAAGAATATAACTACTATAATACTGCTCCTATATACAAGAATATAACTACTATAAGGGTATGTGCACATTACGTCGGCTTTGTGCCGGTGGGCGGACCCAACAGGAAGCTCCGGAGCCGTCCACCGGCTTCCTGTCGGGTATATGCGGCGGGAGACGGGCGGGTGTGCGGCGGGTGCACAGCGGGTTAGCGCCGGCAGTTCTGCAGCGGCTGGAAGCAGCACATGATTCTGCTTGCAGCCGCTGCAGAACCGGCCGGATTATAGAACATGCTCATTCTTTGCTAACCCGCTGGGAACCCAGCGGGTTAGCAACGGATGAGCATGTGGAAACCGCCGGTGTGTGCACACCGGGGGTCGGTTTCCATAGGTTTATATGTTAACCCAAAAGCCGCTTTTGGATTAACATAAATTTACATAAACCTCATGGAAACCGACGGCGGTTTCCGCGGCTAAACCTGCAGTAAACCTTCCTGTGTGCACATAGCCTAATACTGCTCCTATATACAAGAATATAACTACTATAATACTGCTCCTATATACAAGAATATAACTACTATAATACTGCCCCTATATACAAGAATATAACTACTATAATACTGCTCCTATATACAAGAATATAACTACTATTATACTGCTCCTATATACAAGAATATAACTACTATAATACTGCATCTATGTACAAGAATATAACTACTATAATACTGCCCCTATATACAAGAATATAACTACTATAATACTGCTCCTATATACAAGAATAGAACTACTATAATACTGCTCCTATGTACAAGAATATAACTACTATAATACTGCATCTATGTACAAGAATATAACTACTATAATACTGCTCCTATATACAAGAATAGAACTACTATAATACTGCTCCTATATACAAGAATATAACTACTATAATACTGCTCCTATATACAAGAATATAACTACTATAATACTGCCCCTCTATACAAGAATATAACTACTATAATACTGCTCCTATATACAAGAATATAACTACTATAATACTGCCCCTATTATACAAGAATATAACTACTATAATACTGCCCCTATATACAAGAATATAACTACTATAATACTGCTCCTATATACAAGAATATAACTACTATAATACTGCCCCTATATACAAGAATATAACTACTATAATACTGCTCCTATATACAAGAATATAACCAGGGGCTGGCTGGAGCCTCTATACCCGGGTGGCAGATTTCCATTGCCGGCCCGACTTGAGGAGCGGGGGGGGGGGGGGGTGTTGTGCTGTCAGCCTGACTTGAGGACCGGGGGTGGGGGGGGTTGGGGTGCTGTCAGCTTGACTTGAGGACCGGGGGGGGGGGAAGGGTGCTGTCAGCCAGCCACAGCCCTTACCTCATCCCGGACCTCCAGCGTCATGTGCTGTCGCCGCGCCGGCCGACTCCCGCGGCCCGTTTCTGTAGGGGGCGGCCCGAAATGTGGACTATACCACCAGCCCAGGGGGCACCTGCCCCCCTGCCACCTGGGCCAGCCCGCCCTGAATATAACTACTATAATACTGCCCCTATATACAACAATATAACTACTATAATACTGCTCCTATGTACAAGAATATAACTACTATAATACTGCTCCTATATACAAGAATATAACTACTATAATACTGCCCCTATATACAAGAATATAACTACTATAATACTGCTCCTATATACAAGAATATAACTACTATGATACTGCCCCTATGTACAAGAATATAACTACAATAATACTGCCTCTATATACAAGAATATAACTACTATAATACTGCCCCTATATACAAGAATATAACTACTATAATACTGCCCCTATATACAAGAATATAACTACTATAATACTGCTCCTATATACAAGAATATAACTACTATAATACTGCTCCTATATACAAGAATATAACTACTATAATACTGCTCCTATATACAAGAATATAACTACTATAATACTGCTCCTATATACAGGAATATAACTACTATAATACTGCTCCTATATACAAGAATATAACTACTATAATACTGCCCCTATATACAAGAATATAACTACTATAATACTGCCCCTTTATTCACATGAAGGGTTACTCGGGGGTGATGCCTGACAATGTGGCGGTATGTCCTGGCCGCGGCGGGGTGGCTCTGGGGCTCTGATCTTGGCTGATGGCGGCTTTCATGTTGCTCGGTGTTTGGCAGATCCACATGTTGCGATGAGTGGGATTATGCGGTTGAGATGCGCTGATGTCTCAATGTTGGGGGGGCATGGAGCGATACGGCGGTGTGCATGTATAACCTCAGTCGCGTGCCTGCCCGGAGATGTGAGGCACAGCTGCTGTACAGGGCCCGGGAACGCAGCCAGACCATAGTCAGTGATAGTTTACCATGAAACGCGCTTATACAGCGTGAGGGCGGATAGTTACAGAGGAAGATCAAAAAAGAGACGTGTTATGTAATTACTGTGCGGAATCCATCAAAGTATGTGAACCCCTCCGGATAAAACATGAAAAACGTGCCACGTACAAATCAGCAAATTATCATATAAACATCATATGGTCACGGATGGGTCAACGATTGTCCTGGTGAGGTGAACACCGAGAAGGGATCCCTACTGCTCTTGGATTGTAGGAGCTAGAGGTCCAAATTGTAGGTCCTGGAGGTCCAGATTGTAGGACTGGAGGTTCAGATTGTAGAACCTGGAGGTCCAGAATGTAGGACTTAGAGGTCCAGATTGAAAGGTCCTGGAGGTCAGATTGTAGGACTAGGAGTCAGATTGTAGGACTGTAGGTCCAGATTGTAGACTGGAGGTCTGGATTGTAAGATTGGAGGTCTGGATTGTAAGACTTGAGGTCTGGATTGTAAGACTTGGAGGTCTGGATTGTAGGACTTGGAGGTCTGGATTGTAGGACTTGGAGGTCGGATTGTAGGATCTGGAGGTTCAGATTGTAGGTCCTGGAGGTTCAGATTGTAGGTTGTGGAGGTTCGATTGTAGGTCTGGAGGTCCAGACTGTAGGACCTGGAGGTTACAGATTGTAAAACCTGGAGGTCCAGAATGTAGGACCTAGAGGTCCAGATTGTAGGACCTGGAGGTCCAGATTGTAGGTCTGGAGGTTCGATTGTAAACCTGGAGGTCCAGACTGTAGGACTAGAGATCAGATTGTAACTGGAGGTCCAGAATGTAGGACTAGAGGCCCAGATTGTAGGTCCTGGAGGTCAGATTGTAGGACTAGGAGATCAGATTGTAGGACCTGTAGGTCCAGATTGTAGGACTTGGAGGTCTGGATTGTAGGACTTGGAGGTCTGGATTGTAGGACCTGGAGGTCCGGAATGTAGGACCTAGAGATCCAGGTTGTAGGTCCTGGAGATCCAGGTTGTAGGTCCTGGAGATCCAGATTGTAGGTCCTGGAGGTAAAGATTGTAAGTCCTGGAGGTCCAGATTGTAGGACCTAGAGATCCAGAATGTAGGACCTAGAGATCCAGATGTAGGACCTAGAGATCCAGAATGTAGGACCCTAGAGGTCCAGATTGTAGGTCTTGGAGATCCAGATTGTAGGACCTGTAGGTCCAGTGTTCTTCTGTCATTCCCAGGGAAGGTTCAGGGGACGGGTCCATCCTGAAAGTTCTCCTCTCCTCAGTCTTCATGGTGGCTACAGGGACTGGTAGTTGTTTTCACCTTGGTCTTCTGCACATTTATAGCCCGTCAACTCATGTTACCGCCATGGATCAGAGGATCCAGACTTTTGTGGCCAAATCCTCCTTATGCAGGGCACTTTAGCAAATGGTAAAAGAGCAAAGTAGTCACAGTGCAAAGGACTGAAAGTGAGTGATACTTTATGCCACCCCTTTGTGCATGTGTCATGCCTCAGGATTCGATCCGGTGACCTTGTGCTGTGTGGTCGGTTCATGGTCAGTCCCTGTCCAGGTGCTGATGACTTTTTACTCTTGATTTTAGCCTTTTGATTTGCAATCAGCAGATGTTTTATTTGCTCGTTTACTTTGTCCTATCACGTTTCGGGTGCGGCTATTTATACCTTCCTGATGCTGGTCTTCTCTGCTGGCTATATTCTCAGTGGATCCTATTGAGGAGTTCCAGCCCCACTGCTGAGGATTTTTGCCTGTCAGAGACAGCTTGGTATTCACGCTTTGTTGTCTCTTATCTTACCTACTCTTTCTCCTGTTGGTTCATAGCCTCCTCCATCCTATCCTGCCTTGCTGTAGCTATTTCACCTTATCTCCATTTGTGCATGTATGTTATGTTAGCACACATGGGTTTTTGCCTATCTCTTCATACTTTCCATATCCTGGGTTATAGTGTGCAGCTATCTCCCTCTGATTGTTCAGGACGTACATGGAACAACTCGACGGCCCTTCAGGCAGCTAGGTCTGCGTTGTGGTTTTCAAGTGTTCTGGCTGGGATATTCCAGTCTGTGCAGGAACCTCCAAGGACAGTTCAGCTAGGGATATTAGTCTGTACAGGAACCATTTGGCTCAGGTGCAGTTTTTAGGCTTTATTTTCCCTTTTACCCTTGTTGGAGTACTGTATACTCATGCTGCCATTAGTGGACTATGTCTCCATCCCTGATAACTACTGTCCCTGTATCATGGGCTTCTTCAATATGGCCCTGGCCTGGTTTGCACTGGTTTATATATATGACTTGTGACGGACAGTAACTTCCCCTGACACATTGGCATTGAGCTGCTGCAGTCAGGACTAAGCCAAGCTTATGTTAACATTGCAGGACATGGGCCCAGTGGTCATCCCTTTGGGAGGTCTAACTCATGACGAGTTGGGGGACTCTGCTCGAGGCCCGTAGGTTACAGAGGTGATGTCTGTGGCAGAGCTGCATCAGTCATGAGCAGGTGCTGGCAGTGTCAGGAAGGCCCAGCAGGAATGAAGTGCAGCCTTCCTACCCTTTACCACACATAATCACTGGAGGACAGGAGCGATCCAGAGCAGACCCACCAGCACACACACAGGTCATGTCATCACTATTGTGTCTCCACTCCTGTGTCTGCAGCAGCAGCAGCATGCACCATCACTATTGTGTCTCACTCCTGTGTCTGCAGCAGCAGCATGCACCATCACTATTGTGTCCCCACTCCTGTGTCTGCAGCAGCAGCAGCATGCACCATCACTATTGTGTCTCCACTCCTGTGTCTGCAGCAGCATGCACCATCACTATTGTGTCTCCACTGCTGTGTCTGCAGCAGCATGCACCATCACTATTGTGTCTCCACTCTTGTGTCTGCAGCAGCAGCATGCACCATCACTATTGTGTCTGCACTCCTGTGTCTGCAGCAGCAGCATGCACCATCATAATTGTGTCTCCACTCCTGTGTCTGCAGCAGCAGCATGCACCATTACTATTGTGGTGTTCAGTAGTGCACCAACTATGCTCCCTCTGTGTCTCAGGAGACATGACCACACTACGGCCCTCAGGCAGCTGGTCTGAGTGTTGTGGTTCCACACTGTTCTGAGCTGTGCATATTCGTGTCTATCATGGAACCTCCAGAGATGCCCCATTCACCTATGGGTTTACTTTGTCTGTACAGCAGAACCATTATTGTGTCAGTGCAGTTTTTAGGCTTATATTTTCCTCTACCCTTGTTGGAATACACATACTATTGTGCTCACTTGTGTAAGTCTCCATCCTGATAACTACTGTTCCCTCCGTATCTTGGGCTTCTTCATATGTGTGCTCTCCTGTTTGCAGCTGGATCACATATATTGTGTAACCGTGATGCAGCAAGCATGCACCATCACATTGGTCATTGACTCGGGCTGCAGTTAGCAGCATCACCAATGTTATGTTCCACCTTGTCGCAGCGACATGACCCATGGTCTCAGGCCTTTGTAGAGCAGCATGCACTCATGACTATTGTGTGACTCCTGCTGCAGAGGCGCTAAATTGGTTCCACGGGTGAGTCTGGCAGCAGCTGCCATCATCATTGTGCTCAGTCAGTGATGCGCGCAGGCGCTGCAGTGCCCAGGAGGCACAGCAGGATGAATGCTGTCTTCACTCCTTTCTCACACATGCATTCATTTGGTGCCACGAGCGTCCAGAGCAGCACGCTCCACTATTTTCTCCTCCTAAGTCACACACAGCATGTCATCACTAGTTGGTCTCCACTCCTGTGTCTGCAGCAGCAGCATGCACCATCACTATTGTGTCTCCACTCCTGTGTCTGCAGCAGCAGCATGCACCATCACTATTGTGTCTCCACCCTGTGTCTGCAGCAGCAGCATGCACCTCACTATTGTGTCTCCACTCCTGTGTCTGCAGCAGCAGCATGCACTGTCACTATTGTGTCTCACTCCTGTGTCTGCAGCAGCAGCAGCATGCACCATCACTATTGTGTCTCACTCTTGTGTCTGCAGCAGCAGCATGCTCCATCACTATTGGGTCCCACTCCTGTGTCTGCAGCAGCAGCATGCACCATCACTATTGTGTCTCCACTACTGTGTCTGCAGCAGCAGCATGCACCATCACTATTGTGTCCCACTCCTGTGTCTGCAGCAGCAGCATGCACCATCACAATTGTGTCTCCACTCTGTGTCTGCAGCAGCAGCATGCACCATCACTATTGTGTCTCCACTCCTGTGTCTGCAGCAGCAGCCATGCACCATCACATTGTGTCTCCACTCTTGTGTCTTCAGCAGCAGCATGCACCATCACAATTGTGTCTCCACTCCTGTGTCTGCAGCAGCAGCATGCACCAACCCTATTGTGTCTCCACTCCTGTGTCTGCAGCAGCAGCATGCACCATCACTATTGTGTCTTCACTCCTGTGTCTGCAGCAGCAGCATGCACCAACCCTATTGTGTATCCACTCCTGTGTCTACAGCAGCAGCATGCACCATCACTATTGTGTCTTTACTCCTGTGTCTGCAGCAGCAGCATGCACCATCATATTGTGTCTCCACTCCTGTGTCTGCAGCAGCAGCATGCACCATCACTATTGTGTCTCCACTCCTGTGTCTGCAGCAGCAGCATGCAACCATCATATTGTGTCTCCACTCCTGTGTCTGCAGCAGCAGCATGCACCAGTCACTATTGTGTCTGCCACTCCTGTGTCTGCAACAGCAGCATGCACCATCACTATTGTGTCTCCACTCCTGTGATGCAGCAGCAGCATGCACCATCATATTGTGTCTTCACTCCTGTGTCTGCAGCAGCAGCATGCACCATCATAATTGTGTCTCCACTCCTGTGTCTGCAGCAGCAGCATGCCCCAACCTATTGTGTCTCCACTCCTGTGTCTGCAGCAGCACATGCACCATCACTATTGTGTCTCCACTCCTGTGTCTGCAGCAGCTGCATGCACTTAACTGCTGGAAAATCCCAACTCTACCTTACCTTCCTTTGACCATAAGAGGAAATGGTAGTTTTGAGAGAGGCCAGCAGAGGGCAGTGCGGGGTTAGAAATTCTACATCTCTCAGAGCTAAGGTGCAGGAGTTACAAGTAATGCACAACATTATAGAACGACACATGACAGATCAGCAGACATTTTGGTATTACTTACTCTAGGTCACTGCACAGGGGCGGACATATCATTACTGCAACCTGTGCAGCCACACAGGGCCAGGAGGTTAAGGGACCATTTCCACATCCAAAGCTGGTGGAATTAGGCATTTCAATGAGCGATAGGACTGCAAAGGGGCCCAGTAGTTTATTCTTGCATAGGGACCCTATTTTGTCTGTGTGTGCCACTGTCACTAGATATTCCCCTTGGTTTTAACAGTCGTCCCCGACGTTTGTCACCATAAATATTTTTTTCAGTTTGCAGGTCAAATAACTAAGGTGTAATAATAAAAGCTTTCAATTCCCATCTGCGGGCAAACCGATGTGTATAATTCCCAGCTGTGGGGTATAGACTAATTATATAGACTAATTACTAAGCAGCCTGTGAGTGCAGCAGGATGCAGTCAGGACTTTGCCCTGTGTCTGCAGCAGATCTATGGGGCCCACAAGATTCATCTCCCCAAAGGTCAAAGAAACTGTGGATGAAATAGGAGCGTAAATAGGGTTACATCCTGGTGATCATCTGGAGGGTATTCATTGTATTTGCTCACCTGGACGGGTTGTTGACACTACAGCCATTATTGATCAGGACGTCTGCTGCAGGGTCCACGAGCCGCGTGGCCACAATAAAGACAAAATAGGCAGGTGGATGAAAAAGATCCGAAGACGACTGAACCGAAGAGATGAATGCATCAAAATGGTGGCTGACGCGCAACCCTCACTTCTTCTCAGGAATGTACTTGGTTGGTTTCATGGTCTTTTCATCCACTTGCATATTATCACGCTGGACTTAGAGGGATGTCTGGCTACCATGCGGGGCGGTGGATGCTTGGACCAACGGTGTACTGGCGCATTACCCAAAACAAGAGACAGGGAGACACCTGGGAGGACAAATACAGTGGGGGGCCTTCCGCATAGGGAAGAGTGGAGAGGTGAACCTCCTGCATCATCTCCCTACCATCCCTATACAGGTTCTTTCAATTCATGCCGAGCAGGATACCTAGTCCCTTGCTGGCCCTGATAGTAACCCTAAATGGGAGATGGCTGGTGAAAGCACTAGTCCCAACCACTGCACTAAATCAACAAGAGGAATGGAAAGACAGACAGGGAAACAACACAGGCAACTTCAGCCTGCTGCCTCTCTCCTTGACAGCAGACGACTTGGCAGCAGTCAACGCTCCAGAGAACCTCCTTCTTCTCAGAAAGTTTGGCCAGGAATGGAGTTCAATCACCAGCAAACCATACTGGGACCATGTGACCATATAAAGGAGATGGGAGTGATCACAGAGTAGCCACACCTGGATAAGAAACTGAAATTAACTCCTTAACTGCCGGGGTGCGAGACGTCCTCACTTCCTCACTATTGTCTAGCTTTCGACTGTTGCTCGTCTGGATGACCGGGGGGGCGTGCCGGGTCACCGGAGTGACACAAGTTTGGAGCAGCGCTGTGTAATGAACATGATAACATGTGTTTCTTTGTGTTTCTTTGTGTCTTGGCCTGGAGCTCGGCTCTTGTAATCCTTTACTTGGACGTCCTTGACTCGACCTTGTTCTTCTCCTGCAAAAGACGCATCAAAGGGGTCGTGACCGAGATGTAAACATGATTTGGTGCGTGAAGGACATGAAGTCTCTCATTTTGGTCGCGTTACCTTAAATTATAGTGTTTTGTTGTGGTGAAGGAACAGAGGGAGCTTCCTCCGACCCAACAAGCAGAACCGTCCTGGATTACATGGGATAGCCGGCAATTAGCCGCACAGAGCGGAGATAGCGCCAACCCCATGACCCGATCCATAGATAGATCAGCGCCGAGTCGTATCTGTGATACATGATAACAAATGGTAAAATCAAACCTGACAACTGCAGATCGTGCCCCCAAACCCCCAACTACGTCCTCCCCAGAGCCGGAGGATCAACAAGGGTCTCCGCACACTATTTGGCCATCTCTTGGACTCTCTCCATTCTGGAACTGATACAATGTAACGTCAGCCGTGAACTCTCTGCACCGCTCCTGTAGTCTGGACATTACACAATGTAACTCCTTCCTAACTCCTGTCCCAAACACAAGTGTGGCGCCCCAATGGCAAGGCGTCACGGGGGTACTGCACCCCAAACAGTAGTGCCTCCGTAGCCGTGGATATGGAGGACCCTACAGAGTCTGCACCCTGCATCCATACAGTAACACAGGGGAGAGCCTAGAGAGCGGGATACAGGGGGTGACAGTAGTGTCAGGCAGACGGTGTGAGATAGCGAGGAAGAAGGACGCAGGGGACCCTGCGGCTGTAACAGGAGGGCGCCTCTTAGGAGAGGGGGTATTCCAAGACTGGTTGGAGCCAGCTGGAGGCCCAGGTCACCACCGGCATACCGGAGCCGAGGCAGCTAGTCAAAGGTCTAACCTCAACTGCAGACCGGCAAGCTGAGGGCCCGACACAAGGATGCCACAGCACCCCTAAAGAAGCCCAACATCAGTCCCGCAGCCGGGTCCACGACACCGACAAGTAAGAGACTTTAGGGTACAGACCCCGAGGACTAGAGACTTGGCTCAAGAGGGGAAAGTAGAGACAGAGGGGCAGGACCACGAGCGCCATATTAAGGGCACCACTGCCAGACTCTGGAAAGTCCTCCAAGATCTGCGGCTACCAACCCCGTTTATCCACACTGTACTGTGCACCCTAACATCTGCCCGGTACCAGTAAAGAACTGTTTGAGCTGATCTGGTGTCCGGTCTCCTATCCGCCACCCGGAGGACTTCTACAATACCATCGAGGTGACTACTACTACTCCCCTCATCCACCCCGCTGCCCTGAGGTAAAGCTCCACCTGTGGGGAGCTGTACTACCAAAGCTGCATTTACATCACCTCAGCGGCCGGCCGCAGCGCTGGTGACCCTATTACCAGGTGCCACAGGTGGCATCACATTACCATTCCCCCATCATCATCACCCCCACCCCGCCATTGAGAGTCTGGGGCACGGAACCGGGAAACGACCAGCCGTGATCCCCCCAGTGAAGTGACCCCCTGTCCCGGTATCCAAGTACCCCCTACCCTGTCGACCGACTTACAAGCCCCGATGACCCTCCAAGGATGGCGTTACTGTATTGTCCCACTGTGCCCCGATGACCCTCCAACTGAGGACAGGATTACTGTATTGTCTCTGTGCCCAAATGACCCTCCAACAGAGCAGGTTACTGCGTTGTCTCTCCTGGTCCAAAGCCGTGACTCTCTGCACATCTCTCCAACCTACAAGGCGCCATAATGTTAGAATACATGGACTGCTGCTGAACTCAGGGGCCACAGGTGAACAAGTGTGGCCCCAAGTTTCCTCCGGTGCTTTGCTGCAGTTCCTCCCATCATGACAGTTGAGGGAGGATTTCCGGTCGTTCCTTACACAACCTTTATAACCACCCGCAACCCCCTTTTTCCTTTGTACCCAAATAAATGACACAAATACTGCCATGACATGGTTAATAATTGGCCACAGCAGCCCTTTTATTGCCTATTGTTTACATACTAAATAAACTCAACTGGTTCGCCTTCCAACGGGCGTCCCAACTTTAAACAATAGGCACTCCTCAATCATTCCTGGATAGGCCCGGTCCAGAAGCCTCCAATGATTATCCCTGGCCGCTACCCCCACGGCCCCAGGGACTAGGTACTGGTTCTTTTCCCCTGGCACTGGCTATTATTATTACTATCCCTGGCCGCTCCACCCACCGGCCCCAGGGACGAGGTACTGGTTCTTTTCCCCTGGCACTGGCTATTATTATTACTATCCCTGGCCGCTCCACCCACCGGCCCCAGGGACGAGGTACTGGTTCTTTTCCCCTGGCACTGGCTATTATTATTACTATCCCTGGCCGCTCCACCCACCGGCCCCAGGGACGAGGTACTGGTTCTTTTCCCCTGGCACTGGCTATTATTATTACTATCCCTGGCCGCTCCACCCACCGGCCCCAGGGACGAGGTACTGGTTCTTTTCCCTGGCACTGGCTATTATTATTACTATCCCTGGCCGCTCCACCCACCGGCCCCAGGGACGAGGTACTGGTTCTTTTCCCCTGGCACTGGCTATTATTATTACTATCCCTGGCCGCTCCACCCACCGGCCCCAGGGACGAGGTACTGGTTGCCAATAACCAAATACCCCCAGTTTTAGACCCCGTGCTTGCCAAGTACCATTGACCGTAGCCACTGTAACCTCCAAGTGACTTCTCCCCTTTTTCAAATGTACTTTCCTTGCCTCTGGCCCAGACCTACCCCCGCCACAGGACAGGACAAGTGACCCCTTACTTGGCCTGGACCCGCCACACACCAACTGCTTGTTCCACTCCATCCCGCAAACCCAACATCCACATGTCCATCCCTATGTCCGTCAGATGAACCAAATCCGACTTCAAATATTGCCGTGATGACGACTGCAAATCCTTGTGTTGTAGAACCACGCCACCATTCCTTGCCACAAACGCCCCCACTACCTTATTCACCTTCACACGCGCCTTATTGATCTTATCCACTGATCTCGCAAACCTCCAACTGCCACGCGGAACGATATCCGACCACACCACAATCAGACCAGGATGTGCACACCACAACCGCAACAAATCACACCTAATATTCCTAATTAACTCTTGGGACGCATGCACGCCCGCCCAAATCATTCCCCCCAACATGCAGAACCAAGACATCCGGAGGACGATTCACACCACAAAAATACTCAAACTCCGGCAACACTCTCCCCCACGTCATGCCCTTGAGCCCCAACCATTTCACTTCCGCTGTTGAACGGTCCAGCCCCAGCTGACGGCCATCCGGACGAACATCCGCTCTCCGGGCCCCCCAATACACGTAAGAGTGACCCAGAATCCACATCAAGCAGGGACCTGTGTAAACAAACAAAACAAGTAAGGGCAAACCTTCGGCTGAAAAACCAACCACAATCTCCGAATAAACCTATCCCAGCTACCAGCCGACCCCCCTATTACCTCCCCCTTTGGCAACCTGGGTTCCAAACCTACCAGCCGTTACCGGATGAGCAAATGGGGCCGAACGTACAGGCGAAAACGGGAAGATTCCCAACGACCTATGCGCCGCACCAACTCATCTCCCAAACCCCACCGAGACGCCTCCGTAGCCGCCCCGATATGAAATGAATGAGTACCGTATTCATTAGGCTGTTCACCCACTGCGATTAAACAGGTTCTCAATACTGCCCGAAACTGGAACCGAGACAAAAACGAGCCGTCATCATGCTGCAAAAAAGGACCCATTCGTCCACCCCTCACCGACAAAAACTCCCTCACGATGCTCACCGGACACAGACGACTACCTTCCAGGGCGTATACCACAACCAGCCTTCCCCTACCCACCTGATCAGTCTTGGAACGTCGCAGCCAACATTCCACCCTGTCAGGCCACACAATCACATCCCCCATCATCAAACCTCCTGCCCTGACCTTAGAAGGGCTAACCAACTCCCCCAAATGGAATGCCCCGAAAAACGCCAACACAAATGCTGCCGAAAACATAACCTTCTCATACTCCGACACACAGACCCCTTCCAAACACCCTACCAGCCTATCTAGCAATTCAACCGAGACCGGGCGTCGGCTGTCTCTCAGCCGAGCCCCCCGCTTAAAGCCCTTCAACGCCTGCCGAACCCTAAAATCCTTCGTCACATCCGGTTTTCCCAATAACCGAAACCAAAACGCTATAGCTGCCATCCGCATTGACACCGCAGAGGCAGATTTTCCCAACACGAAGTCATTGCTGACAAAAGCCAAGATCGACTGCAGCCACGCCCTGTCATTACCAGTTCCAAACGCTCCCACGAAAGCCTCTTATTCGCGCCACACCACGTTATACCATCTCCACGTCGATTCGGCTACCGACCGGCTAATCAAACCACCCACAATCACATTACCAAGGTCCATAAGCCATCCGGACACCGCAGACCCTCTTCTTCCGCCCATGGCACCAGCTCCCGAAACCTGCGGAGCTGAAAGCGAGAAAGCGCATCAGCCACAGAATTAGAAACTCCAGGAACATGTTTAGCCACAATCTGAATGTTCATCCGCAAACACAATAACACCAAATGCCGCAGGTACGCCACAACCGGCGGAGATTTTGCAGACAATGAATTGATCGCGTGTACTACCGCCATATTGTCACAATAAAAACACACCTTTCTTCCTGCCAATACAGTCCCCCACAGCTCCACTGCCATCACGATGGGGAAAAGTTCCAATAACGCCAAGTTCCTTACCAGGCCCCCATCATGCCACTGCTGAGGCCACGCGCCCGCACACCAACTGCCCAGAAAAAAGGCACCAAAACCCAACGAGCCCGACGCATCCGTGAAGAGCTGCAACTCGTCGTTGGGGACCATCTCTTTCAACCAAAAATTACACCCGTTATACGACTGCAAGAACGTATCCCAGACCTTCAAATCTTCCTTGATCTCCCTCGTAATCCTGACAAAATGTGTTGGGCAGGTAGTGCCGGATGTGGCAGCCGCCAACCGTCGTGCAAACACCCGACCCATCGGTAAAATCCTACACGCAAAGTTCAGCTTGCCCAGCACAGACTGGACGACTTTCAGCCGCACCTTCCTCGCGCGGCCCAACTCTGCCACAGACCGCCGCAAATCCAAAACCTTTTCCTCGGGTAACCTACATTCACCGGCCACCGAATCCAATTCGATCCCCAAGAAACGTATCACTGACGCCGGGCCCTCCGTTTTATCCGGCGCCAACGGGATACCGAAACGATTAGCTACCGTCTGCAAAGCGAACAACAAACCTGCACAAATCGGGGAACTAGCAGGTCCCACACAGAAAAAATCATCGAGGTAATGGATTATGGACTCCATACCCGACACATCCCTCACAACCCATTCCACAAATGAACTAAAAACCTCAAAATAAGAACAGGAGATCGAGCACCCCATGGGTAAACAGCGGTCCACATAAAAACACCCGTCCCACATACAACCCAACAAACGCTAACTCTCCGGGTGCACCGGCAACAAGCGAAACGCCGCCTCCACATCCGACTTCACCATCAACGCACCCGGGCCCGCTTTCCGCACCAAATCCACCGCCTTATCAAATGAAACGTAACAAACCGAAGACAACTGCGGAGCAATGCCGTCATTAACTGATTTCCCAGCCGGGAATGACAAATGATGAATCAAGCGAAACCTACCGGGCTCCTTCTTCGGGACCACCCCCAGCGGGGAAACAATCAGTTTATCGCAAGGCGGCTCCGAAAAGGGACTCGCCATACGCCCCAACCCCACCTCCGTCCGCAACTTGTCCCCTATTACCCCCGACTGCTCCTTGGCAGAACGCAGATTGCCTGGAAACACCCCACTACCCGTCGCATCAGACGGGATGTGAAAACCAAAACGAAACCCTGAACGCAATAACTCTGCTGCCGCAACATCGGGGTATCTACTTAGGAACGGCTCCATCGCGTCGACCCTCACCGGGGTCCTCCCTCTGACCAACACTGTCACCCCCTTTTCCTCCCCCTTTTTTAAAGCATCGGGATCGGCTATGGCTCCCACCACAGCCCGAACACTCGTGTTTAAACCTACAAGACGACCCGAATCTACACTGGCCCTCATTGAACTGCCAACAACGCCTCCCCCCTCGAGCGTTTGCCGGGGAACCCGAACCGAAACCCGAACCCCCGGCCGCCCCGCGAAAGGGCTGAGCCGGGACCGTCATCAGCCGAAGCCACAACGAAATATCCTTATGGCCCCACTATATATCGGGCCGCACCGCCATCCTCTGCCTGAACTCCTCGTCATATCGTAACCACGCCGAGCCACCATGTTCCCTGTAGGCCTCACCAATAGAGTCCATATATCCAAACAAAGCGGAACAATGCTCCGGCTCCTTTTCCCCCACCACGCTGGCCAAAATCGCGAACGCCTGCAGCCAATTTGTAAACGTCCGCGGGATTAGCCGATAACGCCGTTTCTCCTCATCGTCCTTCTCATTCTTGGAAGTACTCGGCCGCACCTTATCTAAGTTAAATTTAGCAAGAGGGAGCAACAAAAAAATCTCAACATATTCCTTATTCCAGATCTTTTCCCGAACCTCCTTCTTAAGGTGCACCCCCAAAAGACCCTCAAAACACACATAAACCTCGCTCTTAGCCTTATCGCCGATTCTGACTACCTCGTCCTCCTTCTCCTTCTCCTTCCCCGCTTCCTGATCCTTCTCAGTCTCATTTGCAATCTCCTTCTCAGCCACCAACCCGACCGCCCCACCTGCCGCCTCCGGCACCGCAGGCTTAGTACTCCCCCCAACCACCACCACCGCCGTCCCGACCGAACACCCCCCAGTAGGCCCTACCCACGCCCCGACCGGCGACCCCGTCAACGCACCTGGACTCATAGACAACAAAGTGCGCAAAAACCCCACCAATTGCCCAAACACTTGCCCGTCCCCAGTATCCCCATGCAAGACCCCCCCCAAGGGTTGCGAAACCCCCCCAGAAACCTCCCCAGCACAGGTAAAACAACATTCCCCAAGGTCTCACCAGGCTGCTGCGGAGCAGCCGCAACGATGTCCTCGGCCGATCCTTCATCCACGGAAGATCCATCGGAAGCTTCGCCATCTTCCCGGCAGCACACTTCGTCCATGCCGGTCAGGGAGGCCATGTCATCATCCCGACGCCTCACGTCGCCACCCCCCCACACCCTCCTGGGACACAGCCGCCCTGACAGGCCGCTGTCTCTTGTCAGACGCTCTATCCTGGGAACCCTGACCGTGCCGGCCACCGAATTCCCTCGTTGCCTCTTCCGGCTGGAAGAGCCACCATCCCCATACCCACTCAGCCGAGTGCCAGAGGGGCGTAACTCCTGCTCGCGCCGGGATCCCCTTCCCGTTGCACAGGAAGGATCCGCTCCAGCCCTCCTGGGCCTCGTGTCCTTAGCCGCTCCATCCCGGGTGCCACCCCCTCCACCACCCGGGGCCACCATCTCCCGCCGGATTCTGCTCACCACCCCATCCAGGAATCCAGAACCAAGTCGTCTCCCTCCTGCATCTGACGGGCCCCCATCCGCCGGCACGCTCCCATCACCGCGACTCGCTGACATCGGCCCCTTCCTCCTGGAAGGCTGCTCCGCCCCCCGCTGACTGCGTGAGGCCCCCGGTATCTCCGACGGCCGCCCGGCGCCACCCTCCGGCCTGTCTCGGCCGGGAGCCGCCGCTATTACTGCTCTCCGATCCTGAGCTGCCGGCCGGAAGTACGCGTCAGGCCGGAACTGCCCACTTCCGGTCCGGCGCTCACCCACCACGGGTTCCTCCTAACGGCCGGAGACGGCCTCAAGCCAGGAGGACCTGCACTCCGCCGCTGAGGGTCCCCACCGGGGCTCCCAGAAAGGACCCGCCTCCCGCCACCTGCCTCTGGTGAGTAGCGCTCGGCGGCCGGGAACGCTGACCGCGCGCCTCAGGTGTGGAGGGGGCCGGTGCCGATGGGGGTGTGCAGGCAGCCTGAACGAAAGCCTGCACTGCCTGCACCCCATGCACTGCAGTGGCCGCAGCTAGAAGCTCCCTCAGGGCAGCCAGGTCCGCCATTTTCACAGCAGGATACACACTGACAAGAAACTCCTCTTGTCAGCACCGGAAGCCAAGTGGCAAGTGCTTCCCCTTCAACGTCTCATGTCCCCCCCACGATTCCCCCCCCCCCCTTTCCTGCTCTGACCACCAATCCCCTTTGCCACCTACAAACCATCCAATCATAAATCCCCATTCACTCCCTGCCTCCCCTTCTGTCATGGGGGCCTGTCCACCCTATGGGTTCCCTTGCCTGCTTTGCCTTCCTACCCCGATGCCCAGTCATGGTGCTGCTACACTTTGCCCCTATTCCATTTCACCACTATGTTTGGACCCGGGGGCGTCTCAGACAATATTATTGTGTGAACACATTCCTCCACAAAGACCTTTACAGTGGAAACTGAGTGCAGCCCCGCAGGGATGGGGTCAGGGATGAGGCCGCACATCACAGTGTAGATGATGGAGTCTGGATCTTATTACTGGACCAGCGATTCCTCCGACCCTCAATCCCCGGTGATTCCATGTAAATAGCCCCAAACTCCAGACGCTCCACATCACCGGACCCTGCGCACAACGCGGCTTTTACTGGGTTTGGATGTTGAAGGGCGAATTCCAGCCGATTCCACAGAATTATTCTAATCTCATTCATCTTCCGTTGGTTTCATAATCCGGTGTTTTATGGGCACGGCCATGGGAACTCACAACGAGCCTCATATGGGAATAAGCAGATCAATGTGGGAAAAACATGTATGGATGGGATCCAAGAGATCTGGCAGGAGGAGACGCTATCATCTGCTCTCTTCCTACAGTCGTGTCTGAATATTGAGCGGAGTCTCATGGAGGAATCATCTCCAGCCTCAATATATGACCCCTCAATGTATGACCCCTCAATGTATGACCCCTCAATATATGACCCCTCAATGTATGACCCCTCAATGTATGACCCCTCAATATATGACCCCTCAATGTATGACCCCTCAATGTATGACCCCTCAATATATGACCCCTCAATGTATGACCCCTCAATATATGACCCCTCAATGTATGACCCCTCAATATATGACCCCTCAATGTATGATCCCTCAATGTATGACCCCTCAATGTATGACCCCTCAATATATGACCCCTCAATGTATGACCCCTCAATGTATGACCCCTCAATATATGACCCCTCAATATATGACCCCTCAATGTATGACCCCTCAATGTATAATCGCTCAATGTATCATCCCCTCCACCAGCTCCAGAATCAACGGCTCCTTCAAGCATTATCTGGACTATAGGACAAAAGCAAGGATAAAACCCCAAAATAGAGCGTCAGCTCACACCCCAAACTACAGGGGAGCAGACTGGTGTCTAACTGCTGAGCCTCTCCCTGGCTGCTTCTGTGGCGGTGGTTGACCGACACCGCAGCTCTGAGTCTGCGCAGTGAGTGCACAAACAGCCTCAGACTACCGCCTGTGATGCGTGCTGGCCGAGGGGGGCCTCCTTGCTCCAAACAGCCACGCCCCCACCAGCACGCCCCAGCCCCCCTTTAAATGGCCATGCCCCCTCCAATAATTGGTGGGCCCCTTACTCAGTAAGGCCTGTAAGACCTTAACGGCGGCCCTGACTGGTCCCATCCATGTGCAACTCTAACGCCAAAGGTTTGGTCGTGTAAAATGTAAAGAAAACGAAGATCCAGGGATGGGGAAATCCGCCATCACCATCATTTATCACACAGACGACAGCAGAAGGGGAACTTATATTATTACATTTCATGTGAAAAGATTAACTACAGTAATTGAGAATTTGGTGGAAGTGACATATTTCAGATCAATACTGCCCGGGGGGCATCCACCATTGTACCCAGGCTGCGTCCACCATTGTGCCTGTGCTGCGTCCACCATTGTGCCCAGGCTGTTTCCACCATTGTACCCAGCTGCGTCCACCATTGTGCCCAGGCTGTTTCCACCATTGTGCTTGTGCTGCGTCCACCATTGTGCCCAGGCTGTTTCCACCATTGTGCCTGTGCTGCGTCCACCATTGTGCAAAGGCTGTTTCCACCATTGTGCTTGTGCTGCGTCCTCCATTGTGCCCAGGCTGTTTCTACCATTGTACCCAGGTTGCGTCCACCATTGTACCCAGGCTGTTTCCACCATTGTGCTTGTGCTGCGTCCACCATTGTGCCCAGGCTGTTTCCACCATTGTGCCTGTGCTGCGTCCACCATTGTGCAAAGGCTGTTTCCACCATTGTGCCTGTGCTGTGTCCACCATTGTACCCAGGCTGCACCCACCATTGTACCCAGGCTGTTTCCACCATTGTACCCAGGCTGTTTCCACCATTGTGCTTGTGCTGCGTCCATTGTGCCTGTGCTGCGTCCACCATTGTGCCTGTGCTGCATCCACCATTGTACCCAGGCTGTGTCCACCATTGTACCCAGGCTGCACCCACCATTGTACCCAGGCTGTGTCCACCATTTTGCCTGTGCTGCGTCCACCATTGTGCCCAGGCTGTTTCTACCATTGTACCCAGGCTGCGTCCACCATTGTGAATGAAATGAAAAAATGCCACTGATTGGCAGCTTTCTCTGTATAACTCCGCCCACACCACTGATTGGCAACTTCTTGTGTCCACTGTGCATAGGCAGAAAGCTGCCAATGTTGGGGGCGGTGTTCCATGGAGCTCATGAATATGGAGGACTAGATAGCAGAAGTTTACTAGTCCTCTAGTGATAATCTGATAAAGAGTTTATTATAACTGACAGGAAGAAGCACAGTAAGAGACACATTGCTGGAATCAGGGTCTCTGCCCCGACATTATGCTGCTCTCAGATCAGGTGGCAAAAACCTGGTGACAGATTCCCTTCAAGTTTCAACAAGTGAATGATTCACCTTTTCTTTGCTTTTGGAAGGAAGAACTTGGAACCGCTGCCCTCATGTACCAGTCATCTATTGGAGGACTTGTCCATCACATATTGGTCCTGGCTCCAGGGTTGGGCTCGGCATCCTCCTTCCTGGTCTGGCTCCAGGGTTGGGCTCGGCGTCCGCCTGGCTCCAGGGTTGGGCTCGGCATCCTCCTGGCTCCAGGGTTGGGCTCGGCATCCTCCTGGCTCCAGGGTTGGGCTCGGCATCCTCCTGGCTCCAGGGTTGGGCTCGGCATCCCTCTTCCTGGTCTGCTCCAGGGTTGGGCTCGGCGTCCTCCTGGCTCCAGGATTGGGCTCGGCATCCTCCTGGCTCCAGGGTTGGGCTCGGCATCCTCCTGGCTCCAGGGTTGGGCTCGGCATCCCTTCCGGTTGGGACTCGGCCTCCTCCTTCCTGGTCTGGCTCCAGGGTTGGGCTCGGCGTCCTCCTGGCTCCAGGGTTGGGTTCGGCATCCTCCTGGCTCCAGGGTTGGGCTCGGCATCCTCCTGGCTCCAGGGTTGGGCTCGGCATCCTCCTGGCTCCAGGGTTGGGCTCGGCATCCTCCTGGCTCCAGGGTTGGGCTCGGCATCCTCCTGGCTCCAGGGTTGGGCTCGGCATCCTCCTTCCTGGTCCTAGCTCAGGGTTGGGCTCGGCATCCTCCTGGCTCCAGGGTTGGGCTCGGCATCCTCCTGGCTCCAGGGTTGGGCTCGGCATCTCCTGGCGGTTGGGCTCGGCATCCTCCTTACCGGCCTTTCCTGGCTCTCCAGGGTTGGGCTCGGCGTCCTCCTGGCTCCAGGGTTGCGCTCGGCGTCCTCCTGGCTCCAGGGTTGGGCTCGGCATCCTCTCTGGCTCCAGGGTTGGGCTCGGCATCCTCCTGGCTCCAGGGTCGGGCTCGGCATCCTCCTGGCTCCAGGGTCGGGCTCGGCATCTCCTGGCTCCAGGGTCGGGCTCGGCATCCTCCTGGCTCCAGGGTTCGGGCTCGGCATCCTCCTGGCTCCAGGGTCGGGCTCGGCATCCTCTGGCTCAGGGTCGGCTCGGCATCCTCCTGGCTCCAGGGTCGGGCTCGGCCCTCCTCTCCTGGTCCTGGCTCCAGGGTTGGGCTCGGCGTCCTCCTGGCTCCAGGGTTGCGCTCGGCGTCCTCCTGGCTCCAGGGTTGCGCTCGGCGTCCTCCTGGCTCCAGGGTTGCGCTCGGCGTCCTCCTGGCTCCAGGGTTGCGCTCGGCGTCCTCCTGGCTCCAGGGTTGGGCTCGGCATCCTCCTGGCTCCAGGGTTGGGCTCGGCGTCCTCCTGGCTCCAGGGCTGGGCTCGGCGTCCTCCTGGCTCCAGGGTGGGCTCGGCATCTCCTGGCTCCAGGGTTGGGCTCGGCATCCTCCTGGCTCCAGGGTTGGGCTCGGCATCCTCCTTCCTTGTCCTAGCTCCAGGGTTGGGCTCGGCATCCTCCTGGCTCCAGGGCTGGGCTCGGCATCCTCCTGGCTCCAGGGTTGGGCTCGGCATCCTCCTTCCTGGTCCTGGCTCCAGGGTTGGGCTCGGCGATCCTCCTGGCTCCAGGGTTAGGCTCGGCATCCTCCTGGCTCCAGGGTTGGGCTCGGCGTCCTCCTGGCTCCAGGGTTGGGCTCGGCGTCCTCCTGGCTCCAGGGTTGGGCTCGGCGTCCTCCTGGCTCCAGGGTTGGGCTCGGCGTCCTCCTGGCTCCAGGGTTGGCTCGGCGTCTCCTGGCTCCAGGGTTGGGCTCGGCATCCTCCTGGCTCCAGGGTTGGGCTCGGCATCCTCCTGGCTCCAGGGTTGGGCTCGGCATCCTCCTTCCTGGTCTGGCTCCAGGGTTGGGCTCGGCATCCTCCTGGCTGCAGTGTTGGGCTCGGCATCCTCCTGGCTCCAGGGTTAGGCTCGGCATCCTCCTTCCTGGTCCTGGCTCCAGGGTTGGGCTCGGCATCTTCCTGCTCCAGGGTTGGGCTCGCATCCTCCTTCTGGTCCTGGCTCCAGGGTTGCGATCTCGCTCCTCCTGGCTCTCGGGTTGGGCTCGGCATCCTCCTGGCTCCAGGGTTGGCTCGGCATCCCTCCTGGCTCCAGGGTTGGCTCGGCATCTCTGGCTCCAGGGGGGCTCGATCCTCCTGGTTCCAGGGTTGGGCTCGGCATCTTACCTGGTCCAGGGTTGGCTCGGCATCCTCCTTCCTTGTCTAGCTCCAGGGTTGGCTCGGCGTCTCCCTGGCTCCAGGGTTGGCTCGGCGTCCACCTGGCTCCAGGCTGGCTCGTGCGTCTCCTGCTCCAGGGTTGGGCTCGGCTGTCCATCCTGGCTCCAGGTTGGGCATGGCTCCTCTGGTCCAGGTTGGCTGGCGTCCTCCTGGCTCCAGGGTTGGGCTGGCATTCCTTCCTGATCCTGCTCCAGGTCGGGCTCGCGTCACTCTGGCTCAGGTCGCTCGGCGTCCTCCTGGCTCAGGTCGGGCTCGGCGTCCTCTGGTCCAGGTTGCCGCTCTCTGGCTCCAGGTTGGGCTCGGCGTCCTCTGGCCCAGGTTGGGCTCGGGTCCTCCTTGCTCCAGGCTGGGCTCGGCGTCTCTTCGCTTAAGTCACTATTCAGCCTTGGCTTTTCAGTTTTATATACCGCTACAATGCCATTTGTTAAATTTAGCTTGCTGTATGGCTTCTGACAACTCATCTCTGATGTTCCACACATTTGCTCTGCCGCATATATGGCTCTGCTGTTCCATGGTCCTCTCCACAAACTCCATGTGTCATCCAGCTAATCCACTCCGCAGTTCCGTGTCATCCAGCTAATCGAGCTCCGCAGTTCCACGTGTCATCCAGTAATCCGAGCTCGCAGTTGCACTGTCATCCAGGTAATCCACCTCTGCAGTTCCACGTGTCATCCAGTAATCCACTCTGCAGTTCCACGTGTCATCCAGGTAATCCACCTCTGCAGTTCCACGTGTCATCCAGGTAATCCCTCTGCAGTTCCAGTGTCATCCAGTAATACCCTTGCAGTTCACGTGTATCCAGGTAATCAGTCTCTGCAGTTCCATGTGCATCCAGGTATCGCTCTGCAGTCTCCATGGATCTCAGGTATCAGACTCGCAGTTCCACGTGTCTATCCAGGTATCCACATCCGCTTCCTGTGTCATCCAGGTAATGCCAGCGTCTCTGGCTTCCATGGTGTCATCCAGATCTTGATCCAGCTTGAGTTCGCATTACCATCCAGTAAGGTCCAGCTCCACAGGTTTGACATGTCATCCGTCCACGGTGGTCATCAGGTCCAGTCGCTCCGACAGGTCCACGTGTCATCCAGCTAATCCAGCCCTCAATTCCATTACCATCCAGCTAATCCAGCTTTGAAGTTCCACGTGCTGTCCTACTAATCCAGCTCCACGTTCCACTTACCATCCAGCTAATCCAGCTCCACAGTTCCACTTACCATCCAGCTAATCAGCTCTGCAGTTCCACGTGTCATCCAGCTAATCCAACTCCACAGTTCCACATTTCAGCCAACTAATCCAGCTCCACAGTTCCACGTGTCATCCAGCTAATTCAGCTCCGCAGTTGTACGTCATCCAAGTAATCCAGCTCCGCAGTTGCACATGTCAGCCAAGTAATCCACCTCCGCAGTTCCATGTGTCATCCAGCTAATCCAGCTCCACAGTTCCACGTGTCATCCAGATAATCCAGCTCCTCAATTCCATTTACCATCCAGCTCCACAGATCCACATGTCATCCAGCTAATCCAGCTCCACAGGTCCACGTGTCATCCAGCTCTGAAGTTCCACGTGCTGTCCTACTAATCCAGCTCACAGTTCCACTTACCATCCAGCTAATCCAACTCCACAGTTCCACTTTCATCAAACTAATCCAGCTCCAAGTTCCACTTACTATCCAGCTAATCCAGCTCTGAGGTTCCATGTACCATCGAGGTATCACAATATCTTTGCTGCACATCTCAGCTATCGCTTTCCTCCTATGAATCCTGGTGTAGACTGGTTCAGTGTCCTATATCCAATGTTCTGGTGAATGAAGCTCTGGTTAGTAAAGGATGATGACGTTATTAGTGGCCTCTGGGGGGCGCTATACATTGTATCACTTGTTTAACAGATTGGAGTGTGAAAATCATAAGGGGAAGGTGACCTTGTAATGGGTCTGTAGGGTCCTGTATGGGGGGGTTCTGTATGGGGGGGGGTCCTGTATAGGGGGGGACATGTGAGTGATGAGGACACAATGCTTCCGTGGAGCGCGGCCATATTCATTCAATGTGCAGCACGCGGGCGGTCGGTGATCACATGGCCAGCTGCTGACCGGTCAGCCTCGCTCTGTACTCGCTGTTCCATGACTTTTCTATATCACAATATTTGGGGAAGATTATGACCAAGGAAATGGAAGGTCCGCAGATGACGGATCGCAGCCCGTTACGGCTTGTTTTCATTCCTCCTCAAAGAATAATTCCAAAATGAAGAGAAGAGATTGTGAAGAGCGATAATCAGCGTCCGGAGAGAGCGAGGGATGGAGCGTTCCCAAAATCACAGAGGACCGCCATTATCTGATGTGGGGGGGTCCAACAACTGATCAGAACACAGGACACCCCCATAAATCTATACATCATCGATGAATAGGGGTCACACACAGCCACCTACTCAGCTACAGCGGTGCAGAGTCTCACACCCGGAAGATTCTCTTTCTGGCCTTCTTCAGACAATATGAATGATAGCGCACCCAAGGCGGGTACTCAGCTTCAGCTCGTCTGGAGTCCAGGTGCATGCCGGGCTGGGCCTGTGTCAATGTTAAATAAAGAAAAAATAAAGCATGTAGTTGTGACGCCACCTGTAGTACCTGGTGATGCTCACCAGCGCCGCTACAGTCCTCCGGTGGTCGATGGTATTGCGGCAATGATGTTATAGTCCTCCGCAGGCAGGACTGGACCGCCGGGGCAGCGATTCTGTGGGAGGAATAAGTTCATGCAAGTAAAAGATGCAGCAGAGTCGATAAAGTCACTTTACCGGGTACTTTGCTGAAAAATGTTACTGATAACATGCACAGACATTGACACAAATGGGTGTGAATGGCTAATGAAGGTAACATCCTCACTGTGACCTGTTTGCTTGTAATCAGTGTGTGCATAAAAGCTGAGTGAGTTTCTGGGATCCAGACAGACTCTTGCATCTTTCATTCATCCACTGATGTTTATGGATTGTGAGTCATGGGGAAAGCAAAAGAATTGTCAACGGATCTACGGGAAAAGATAGCTGAATTGTATAAAACAGGAAAGGGATGCAAAAAGGGACATGGTCTGCCATGATTGAGGGTCCAGAAGAAGCCATTACTGCGCGAATGCCACAAAGTATCTCACCTACAATACACCAAACAGGACACAGAGACAAGCTCCAACTGCAGGAACAAGGTATCTGGAGGGATGAGACCAAAATTAAACTTTTTGGCCACAACCATATTACATTTGTAGAGGGTTTAACAAGGCCTATGATGAAAGAACACCATTCCTACCATAAAGCATGGAGGAGGATCCTGATTATGTGGGGATGTGGAGCTACAAAGCACAGGAACACTTGGTCAAAGGTGAAGGAAAGATGAATGCAGCACGATATCAGCAAATACTGGAGGCAAATGTCCCTCATCAGCCGGAAGCTGCACATGGGGCGTACCTGGACGTTCCAACATGACAATGACCAAAACACAAGGCCACGCGCCCTGTCATTGTCTACAGCAGAACACAGTGAAGGCTCTAGCGTGGCCTCTCAATATCATTGAGCCGCTCTGGGGAGAACTCAAGCAAAGCGCAGATCATGAGAAAGCCCAGGAATTTACAGGAACTGGAGGCTTTCACCAAGAAGAATGGCAGCTTTACCATCGAGGAATAAAGAGCCTCATCTACAACTACCACAAAACACTTCAAGCTGTCATTGATGTTACAGGGGGCAACACACCGGATTAAGAGCTGGGGGATGGGAACTTGTGATCAGGGGCATTGGATGTTTTGGTGTCATTATGATTTATAAAGAGAAAACCCAGTAGATGACAATAAATGGCTTCACCCAACCACTAACCATCAGAACAAGGGACACCCATAAATCATCTATATAGCACCCAATATACTGAGGGGGGGTTCAAGACAAGGAACACTCCATAAAGCATCTATGTATTATCCAATATAATTGGGAAGTAGGGGGGTGGAACAAGGGCCCCCTCTATTATATGTATAATGGGGGTTCAGACCACCTTGATGAGCCTTGATAGTCATTTTGTTTGATGTGTTTGAGCTCAAGGACCCAGATATCTGCTCGTGGTTCATCTAAGTGCATCATACAAATGGACTGCAATGAATTAGACCAGAATTAATATGCTGCACTTGGTCATCTATCATCGCTGCTCTATCACCTACTAATCCCGATGTCGACTCTTCCCACAGGTATGATTAAACTTCCTCCCAGCTTTCCTACTGACTGACCTGCTCTGTTCCTGCTGCAATCTCTCTCTCTGGTATGTTTCACGTTCTCACTCTAATCACTTTCTTCCTATGACCTTCTTTACCTTGCATAGGCTTCCCTGTACCTGGTTCCTTTGAATAAGTGATCAACAAGAGTCCAGGCCCCACCTCACCTGATTGTGTGTATATATGGTGACCCCTAAGTCTGCTCAGACTGGTCAGCTCGAGCATCATCTAAGTGTGCATCATACAAGTGTATAGCAATGAATTAGACCTGAATTAGACTAGAATTGACCTGGAGGTAACTGGATACAGTCACTGTTTCTTTATACTCTCACCTTTATAATACTTCACTTCCTATTAACCCCTCTATCCCCTCCACCTAGTAATGAACTGGTCATCTCCCCACTGATCCTCCTCATCAGATCTGTTCCTCACCATTAAACCCTTTGTCTCCATGCACACGTCCACCTCACACCCTCTCCTGCTCCCATGAACAGAGAAATCCACATCCCCCTGCAATTGTAAAACCTGATGCAACTGGACGCGGTACTAGCCCTAGCCTGGGACACAGACAATGGGAAAGAGGCCCTGGGAAAAGAGACCGCAATGATAATGAGGCACAGGATAGAAGTGATAGTGAGGCACAGGACAAGGAGGCTGCAGCGATAGCGAGGCACAGGACAAGGAGGCTGCAGCGATAGCGAGGCACAGGACAGGGAGGCTGCAGCGATAGCAAGGCACAGGACAGGGAGGCTGCAGCGATAGCGAGGCACAGGACAGGGAGGCTGCAGCGATAGCGAGGCACAGGACAAGGAGGCTGCAGCGATAGCAAGGCACAGGACAAGGAGGCTGCAGCGATAGCAAGGCACAGGACAAGGAGGCTGCAGCGATAGCGAGGCACAGGACAGGGAGGCTGCAGCGATAGCGAGGCACAGGACAGGGAGGCTGCAGCGATAGCGAGGCACAGGACAGGGAGGCTGCAGCGATAGCGAGGCACAGGACAAGGAGGCTGCAGCGATAGCAAGGCACAGGACAAGGAGGCTGCAGCGATAGCAAGGCACAGGACAAGGAGGCTGCAGCGATAGCGAGGCACAGGACAGGGAGGCTGCAGCGATAGCGAGGCACAGGACAGGGAGGCTGCAGCGATAGCGAGGCACAGGACAGGGAGGCTGCAGCGATAGCGAGGCACAGGACAAGGAGGCTGCAGCGATAGCGAGGCACAGGACAGGGAGGCTGCAGCGATAGCGAGGCACAGGACAGGGAGGCTGCAGCGATAGCGAGGCACAGGACAGGGAGGCTGCAGCGATAGCGAGGCACAGGACAGGGAGGCTGCAGCGATAGCGAGGCACAGGACAGGGAGGCTGCAGCGATAGCGAGGCACAGGACAGGGAGGCTGCAGCGATAGCGAGGCACAGGACAGGGAGGCTGCAGTGATAGCGAGGCACAGGACAAGGAGGCTGCAGTGATAGCAAGGCACAGGACAAGGAGGCTGCAGTGATAGCGAGGCACAGGACAAGGAGGCTGCAGTGATAGTGAGGCACAGGAGGCTGCAGTGATAGCGAGGCACAGGACAAGGAGGCTGCAGCGATAGTGAGGCACAGGACAAGGAGGCTGCAGTGATAGTGAGGCACAGGAGGCTGCAGTGATAGCGAGGCACAGGACAGGGAGGCTGCAGTGATAGCGAGGCACAGGACAAGGAGGCTGCAGTGATAGCGAGGCACAGGACAAGGAGGCTGCAGTGATAGTGAGGCACAGGAGGCTGCAGTGATAGCGAGGCACAGGACAAGGAGGCTGCAGCGATAGTGAGGCACAGGAGGCTGCAGCGACAGTGTTTGGAGTCTGATATCTCGGATTTCGCATATTGTATCATTTATCTCATAGAATTAATTCCACGTCCAGGAGGAGAAGCAAAATCATCTAGAAAAAGACAAGGACCTGGAACATCCGAGACACAGAGCACAGAGCGCAGAGCACAGAGCGCAGAGCACAGAGCGCAGAGCACAGAGCACAGAGCACAGAGCACAGAGCACAGAGCGCAGAGCGCAGAGCACAGAGCGCAGAGCGCAGAGCACAGAGCGCAGAGCACAGAGCACAGAGCACAGAGCGCAGAGCGCAGAGCACAGAGCGCAGAGCGCAGAGCACAGAGCACAGAGCACAGAGCGCAGAGCACAGAGCGTAGAGCACAGGGCACAGAGCGCAGAGGGCAGGGCACAGAGCGTAGAGCACAGAGCACAGAGCGCAGAGCACAGAGCGCAGAGGCAGAGCGCAGAGGGCAGAGTGCAGAGGGCAGAGCGCAGAGCACAGAGCACAGAGCGCAGAGCACAGAGCACAGAGCACAGGGCACAGAGCGCAGAGGGCAGAGGGCAGGGCACAGAGCACAGAGCGCAGAGCACAGAGCACAGGGCGCAGAGCACAGGGCGCAGAGCACAGAGCGCAGAGGGCAGAGCGCAGAGGGCAGAGCGCAGAGCACAGAGCACAGAGCGCAGAGCACAGGGCACAGGGCACAGAGCACAGGGCACAGAGCGCAGAGGGCAGAGGGCAGGGCACAGAGCACAGAGCACAGAGCGCAGAGCGCAGAGCACAGGGCGCAGAGCACAGGGCGCAGAGCACAGAGCGGACTCCCAGAATGATGGATGGATAGATACAAAAAACAGAAAAAACTGCACAGCACTCACAGACACAATGTGAACTGGGTCAAATAACTAGAAAATGTCTCTGCAGCACTCAGCTACTACCAGTGATGCACAGATGCTGTAACAAGCTATATGTATGAGGAAAAAATGTAAAAACTTGCGTTTTTTTCATACAACTCAAAATTGTTATTTTTTTATTTCTGAAGTTCTTGGTACACACATTGGCCAATGTCTGTTTGCTCATCAACTGCGACAAAGTGACTTCAGGTCTAGGAAGACCTCTGGTGGTCTCAAACTTCTGCCATTAAGGATTATGGAGGCCTCGGTGCTCGTAGGAACCTTGAGTGCTGCAGACATTCTCTTGTAACCTTGGCCAGATCTGTGCCTTGCAACAACTCTGTCTCTGAGCTCCTTAGGCAGTTCCTTTGACCTCATGATTGTCATTTGGTCTGACATGCACTGTGAGCTGTGAGGTCTTATATAGACAGGACTTGATTTGGAAAGGTACACACCTATCAGTTTAATGAAACACAGCTGGACTCCAATGAAGGAGTAGAACCATCTCAAGGAGGATCACAAGGAAATGGACAGCATGTGACTTACATATGAGAGTCTGAGCAAAGGGACTGAATACTTATCATCAATACTGAGCAAAGGGGCTGAATACTTATCACCAATACTGAGCAAAGGGGCTGAATACTTATCACCAATACTGAGCAAAGGGGCTGAATACTTATCACCAATACTGAGCAAAGGGCTGAATACTTATCACCAATACTGAGCAAAGGGGCTGAATACTTATCACCAATACTGAGCAAAGGGGCTGAATACTTATCACCAATACTGAGCAAAGGGGGCTGAATACTTATCATCAATACTGAGCAAAGGGGCTGAATACTTATCACCAATACTGAGCAAAGGGGCTGAATACTTATCATCAATACTGAGCAAAGGGGCTGAATACTTATCAATACTGAGCAAAGGGGCTGAATACTTATCATCAATACTGAGCAAAGGGTCTGAATACTTATCACCAATACTGAGCAAAGGGGCTGAATACTTATCACCAATACTGAGCAAAGGGGCTGAATACTTATCACCAATACTGAGCAAAGGGGCTGAATACTTATCACCAACACTGAGCAAAGGGGCTGAATACTTATCATCAATACTGAGCAAAGGGGCTGAATACTTATCATCAATACTGAGCAAAGGGGCTGAATACTTATCATCAATACTGAGCAAAGGGGCTGAATACTTATCATCAATACTGAGCAAAGGGGCTGAATACTTATCACCAATACTGAGCAAAGGGGCTGAATACTTATCACCAATACTGAGCAAAGGGGCTGAATACTTATCATCAATACTGAACAAAGGGGCTGAATACTTATCATCAATACTGAGCAAAGGGGCTGAATACTTATCAATACTGAGCAAAGGGGCTGAATACTTATCACCAACACTGAGCAAAGGGGCTGAATACTTATCAATACTGAGCAAAGGGGCTGAATACTTATCAATACTGAGCAAAGGGGCTGAATACTTATCACCAACACTGAGCAAAGGGGCTAAATACTTATCATCAACACTGAGCAAAGGGGCTGAATACTTATCATCAATACTGAGCAAAGGGGCTGAATACTTATCATCAACACTGAGCAAAGGGGCTGAATACTTATCATCAATACTGAGCAATGGGGCTGAATACTTATCAATACTGAGCAAAGGGGCTGAATACTTATCATCAATACTGAGCAAAGGGGCTGAATACTTATCATCAATACTGAGCAAAGGGGCTGAATACTTATCACCAATACTGAGCAAAGGGGCTGAATACTTATCACCAATACTGAGCAAAGGGGCTGAATACTTATCACCAATACTGAGGAAAGGGGCTGAATACTTATCACCAATACTGAGCAAAGGGGCTGAATACTTATCACCAATACTGAGCAAAGGGGCTGAATACTGATCATCAATACTGAGCAAAGGGGCTGAATACTTATCAATACTGAGCAAAGGGGCTGAATACTTATCATCAATACTGAGCAAAGGGCTGAATACTTATCACCAATACTGAGCAAAGGGGCTGAATACTGATCATCAATACTGAGCAAAGGGGCTGAATACTTATCAATACTGAGCAAAGGGGCTGAATACTTATCATCAATACTGAGCAAAGGGGCTGAATACTTATCATCAATACTGAGCAAAGGGGCTGAATACTTATCATCAATACTGAGCAAAGGGGCTGAATACTTATCATCAATACTGAGCAAAGGGGCTGAATACTTATCATCAATACTGAGCAAAGGGGCTGAATACTTATCACCAATACTGAGCAAAGGGGCTGAATACTTATCACCAACACTGAGCAAAGGAGCTGAATACTTATCATCAATACTGAGGAAAGGGGCTGAATACTTATCATCAATACTGAGCAAAGGGGCTGAATACTTATCACCAATACTGAGCAAAGGGGCTGAATACTTATCATCAATACTGAGCAAAGGGGCTGAATACTTATCATCAATACTGAGCAAAGGGGCTGAATACTTATCACCAATACTGAGCAAAGGGGCTGAATACTTATCACCAACACTGAGCAAAGGGACTGAATACTTATCATCAACACTGAGCAAAGGGACTGAATACTTATCACCAATACTGAGCAAAGGGGCTGAATACTTATCATCAATACTGAGGAAAGGGGCTGAATACTTATCAATACTGAGCAAAGGGGCTGAATACTTATCATCAATACTGAGGAAAGGGGCTGAATACTTATCACCAATACTGAGCAAAGGGGCTGAATACTTATCACCAATACTGAGCAAAGGGGCTGAATACTTATCAATACTGAGCAAAGGGGCTGAATACTTATCAATACTGAGCAAAGGGGCTGAATACTTATCACCAATACTGAGCAAAGGGGCTGAATACTTATCATCAATACTGAGCAAAGGGGCTGAATACTTATCATCAATACTGAGCAAAGGGACTGAATACTTATCATCAATACTGAGTCAAAGGGGCTGAATACTTATCATCAATACTGAGCAAAGGGGCTGAATACTAATCATCAATACTTAGCAAAGGGGCTGAATACTTATCATCAATACTGAGCAAAGGGGCTGAATACTTATCATCAATACTGAGCAAAGGGGCTGAATACTTATCATCAATACTGAGCAAAGGGACTGAATACTTATCATCAATACTGAGCAAAGGGACTGAATACTTATCATCAATACTGAGCAAAGGGACTGAATACTTATCATCAATACTGAGCAAAGGGGCTGAATACTTATCATCAATACTGAGCAAAGGGACTGAATACTTATCATCAATACTGAGCAAAGGGGCTGAATACTGATCATCAATACTGAGCAAAGGGGCTGAATACTTATCACCAACACTGAGCAAAGGGACTGAATACTTATCATCAATACTGAGCAAAGGGGCTGAATACTGATCATCAATACTGAGCAAAGGGGCTGAATACTTATCATCAATACTGAGCAAAGGGGCTGAATACTGATCATCAATACTGAGCAAAGGGGCTGAATACTTATCACCAATACTGAGCAAAGGGACTGAATACTGATCATCAATACTGAGCAAAGGGGCTGAATACTTATCACCAATACTGAGCAAAGGGGCTGAATACTGATCATCAATACTGAGCAAAGGGGCTGAATACTTATCACCAATACTGAGCAAAGGGACTGAATACTTATCATCAATACTGAGCAAAGGGGCTGAATACTTATCATCAATACTGAGCAAAGGGACTGAATACTTATCATCAATACTGAGCAAAGGGGCTGAATACTGATCATCAATACTGAGCAAAGGGGCTGAATACTTATCACCAACACTGAGCAAAGGGACTGAATACTTATCATCAATACTGAGCAAAGGGGCTGAATACTGATCATCAATACTGAGCAAAGGGGCTGAATACTTATCATCAATACTGAGCAAAGGGGCTGAATACTTATCATCAATACTGAGCAAAGGGGCTGAATACTTATCATCAATACTGAGCAAAGGGGCTGAATACTTATCACCAATACTGAGCAAAGGGGCTGAATACTTATCATCAATACTGAGCAAAGGAGCTGAATACTTATCACCAATACTGAGCAAAGGGGCTGAATACTTATCATCAATACTGAGCAAAGGAGCTGAATACTTATCACCAATACTGAGCAAAGGGGCTGAATACTTATCATCAATACTGAGCAAAGGAGCTGAATACTTATCACCAATACTGAGCAAAGGGGCTGAATACTTATCATCAATACTGAGCAAAGGGGCTGAATACTTATCATCAATACTGAGCAAAGGGGCTGAATACTTATCACCAATACTGAGCAAAGGGGCTGAATACTTATCATCAATACTTAGCAAAGGGGCTGAATACTTATCATCAATACTTAGCAAAGGGGCTGAATACTTATCATCAATACTGAGCAAAGGGGCTGAATACTTATCATCAATACTGAGCAAAGGGGCTGAATACTTATCATCAATACTGAGCAAAGGGGCTGAATACTTATCACCAATACTGAGCAAAGGGGCTGAATACTTATCATCAATACTGAGCAAAGGGGCTGAATACTTATCACCAATACTGAGCAAAGGGGCTGAATACTTATCACCAATACTGAGCAAAGGGGCTGAATACTTATCATCAATACTGAGCAAAGGGGCTGAATACTTATCATCAATACTGAGCAAAGGGGCTGAATACTTTCTGTATCCACTGTAGATAGATAGTGGAGACTGTAATGGATTCATCAGTCCAGTATGGGCCGTCACGTGCCCTCTGGGCCCCGCGTCCTCTGTCTCGGGCCCCGCGTTGCTATAGCGTACTCCGCGGACGCTCTACAGAATGCTCTCCGCCATTCACACATTCGGGTCCTCATTCACATCAGTCTCCAGCAGATATTTGCCCACATTAATCCCCAATAAAAGCCGCACAAAGAAGAACGTCAGGACAATGCATGGAGTGGCCTGTGCAAATATTAGTCTGGAATGGAGGCGGCGCCCCCGGGTGGTGGGGGTGATAGTGCGCAGTCTTATAGACCCCCAGAGGAGGAGCACAGCGAGGGGGAACGAGAGCCGCGGCCCCACATAGGGCACAACCTCCGCCATACGCCCCGGAATCACTGTGTTTAGTATATAGGATTTCTAAGGCAGCAAGATATTGGCCCTGTGTAATGGTGGAGTATGAGCAAAGAAAATACTAAAGGTGTCGTCACACGCAGCAATATTGTATGCAATGTCACTGGCAATTTACTGGTTGCAGTGAAATCATGGACACATTGTTCTATCTTGTGGCCGTGTACAAATGTAACAATGTGTCCATGATTTCACTGCAACCAGCAAATTGCCAGTGACATTACCTGCAATATTGCCGCGTGTGACGGCACCTTAAGACTGCTGTATACACATCACATCAGAAACACAGATTTCTGTATATATATATCACATAGGAGACACTGAGGCTGCTGTATATGCATCAGACAGGAGACACAGACTGCTGTATATACATCATAGAAGACACTGAGGCTGCTGTATTAACATTACATAGCGGACACTGATTGCTGGATATACATAAAGGAAACAGAGAGACAACAAGACTGCTGTACATTCATCACACAGGAGACAATGGGACTGCCATATATGCATCACAGAGGAAACACAAACTGCTGTATATTCTTCACATTGCAGACACTAAGACTGCTTTATATACATCACATGGGAGACACTGAGGGTACCTTTACACACGGCTACATTTGTAGCTTGTCACCAGGTAACTTACTGGTTGCAGTGAAATCATGGATACATGGTTCTATCTTGTTGCTGTGTACAAATGGAATAATCTCTCCATGATTTCACTGCAGCCAGTAAGTTACCTGTAGCCACCCAAGAAATGTAGCCGCGTGTAAAGGTACCCTAAGACTGCTTTATATACATCACATGGGAGACCTGCTGGGATTAGGTGTATCAGCCTTCCTGCTGACTTCTGTTCCAGGGTCACTACCTCCTCTATGGTCCCGTAGAGTCCAACTGGGCAGGTGACGCGATCCCTGTGAGTGACTGCTTCAGTCCTCTGGCTCTCTTTACCATTGTGCTCCCATAAGGGAGGCTACCGGGTGTGAAATCCGATAGCCTCCAGGTTCTGTGGCCAGGTCCTGGAAACCTGGCCACTGAGGGCCTGGTTCCCTTCCTGCAGCTTGTTCCTCTGTCCGACTACTCTGAGCTGGCAGCAGATGCGACCAGTCGGCCTCGTGGCCCGACATCCAGTCTGGATCCACTCCTTTGTCTACCTCTCCCTATCCTAACTCCTCCCTCCACCCAGAAGTGGGGTCTGCCCTATGCGGGTCTCTTCCACCCTGCACTCTGCAATTGGAGTTTGGAACAGGTATCTTCGTCTCTCTCCAAACGTGACATTACAAGATGTTACATGCAATACCACTGGTGGCAGCCAGACCGCAGGGGCGCCACAGATGTAATAAAAAAAACTTGTGATGTGCTGAATACTTATTTCACCTGCTGTGTCTATATCAAGTAGGAGACCCTGAGACTCTCCCTTATACTCATCCTATGTGGCTCCTGCTTGTGATTGATTCTCCTCGTCAGTTTCTACATGCAGGAGGCAGAGGAGAGAAATGACAAGCAAACTTTGACAGCCAATTACTGATTAGAATCTCCTGCTATATTCTCTATGTTCCCTTAGATTAGGCAGAAATAATAATATAATCTCAGTGGGGGACAAAGGGTTCAAGAACCGTACGGAGCGGAGCGGGGCGGGGCGGAGCGGGGCGGGGGGCCGAGAGGGATTTTATAGGAGGGATTCAATCGGGGGGATTTTCCACCATTTTTTTACTACCGTAAGTTTCTTTTCTCTTTCTTCCAACTTTAATTAAACTCCAAATAACGTGACTAATTGTGGCATTGAGTGAGTGGCGCGGGGTCGGCTCTGCTGTGTCGGGCATTAACCTCTCAGCTTGGCACAGGTCAGGAGTTTTTCAGCGCCGGCTGGTTACTATGGCGCTGCCCCCGCCGCTGCTGCCACCCTCCATGTAGTCACACAGAGTTTATGTGCAGAGGATTGTGCCACATGGTCCTCAAAGCTGAGGATTTGCTACATTGTATCCAGTGTGGAGTGATACACAGCGCTCGGGAGTATTTATCTGTAGTTACATTAGCTCGGATCTTTGGCCCCTGTGGCCCCTGGATAGCTCCATTACGACTGGTTCATGTATTTACTGGATGTGATGCTCCAGCGGTCGGGCTCTGGGCTCGTGTCAGTCTACACTGCAGTTGTGTATTCTATTCATGAACCAGGAGCTCTGGATCAGCGTCGTAGCTCCAACGAGGCCCCGAATTATTGCAAATCTTTAATAGTATTAGTCTTTTTCTATAGTCGGCTCCGCTGCGTACACCTCGCACGCGCACCGCACACCTCGTACGCGCTCAGCTCCGCTCCGCACACCTCGTGCTCGGCTCCGCTCCGCACACCTCGTACACGCTCCGCTCCGCACACCTCGTACACGCTCCGCTCCGCACACCTCGTACACGCTCCGCTCCGCACACCTCGTACACGCTCCGCTCACCTCGTACACGCTCCGCTCCGCACACCTCGTACACGCTCCGCTCCGCACACCTCGTACACGCTCCGCTCCGCACACCTCGTGCTCGGCTCCGCTCCGCTCCGTACACCTCGTGCTCGGCTCCGCTCCGCACACCTCGTACACACTCGGCTCCGCACACCTCGTACACGCTCCGCTCCGCACACCTCGTGCTCGGCTCCGCTCCGCTCCGTACACCTCGTGCTCGGCTCCGCTCCGCACACCTCGTACACACTCGGCTCCGCCCCGTACACCTCGCACACGCTCGGCTCCGCTCCGCACACTTCGTACACGCTCCGCACACCTCGTACACGCTCCACTCCGCACACCTCGTACACACTCCGCTCCGCACACCTCGTACACACTCCGCTCCGCACACCTCGTACACGCTCCGCACACCTCGTACACGCTCCGCTCCGCACACCTCGTACACGCTCCGCTCCGCACACCTCGTACACGCTCCGCTCCGCACATCTCGTGCTCGGCTCCGCTCCGCTCCGTACACCTCGTGCTCGGCTCCGCTCCGCACACCTCGTACACACTCGGCTCCGCACACCTCGTACACGCTCCGCTCCGCACACCTCGTACACGCTCCGCTCCGCACACCTCGTACACGCTCCGCTCCGCACACCTCGTGCTCGGCTCCGCTCCGCTCCGTACACCTCGTGCTCGGCTCCGCTCCGCACACCTCGTACACACTCGGCTCCGCCCCGTACACCTCGCACACGCTCGGCTCCGCTCACCTCGTACACGCTCCGCTCCGCACACCTCGTACACGCTCCGCTCCGCACACCTCGTGCTCGGCTCCGCTCCGCTCCGTACACCTCGTGCTCGGCTCCGCTCCGCACACCTCGTACACACTCGGCTCCGCACACCTCGTACACGCTCCGCTCCGCACACCTCGTACACGCTCCGCTCCGCACACCTCGTACACGCTCCGCTCCGCACACCTCGTGCTCGGCTCCGCTCCGCTCCGTACACCTCGTGCTCGGCTCCGCTCCGCACACCTCGTACACACTCGGCTCCGCCCCGTACACCTCGCACACGCTCGGCTCCGCTCCGCACACCTCGTACACGCTCCGCTCCGCACACCTCGTACACGCTCCGCTCCGCACACCTCGTGCTCGGCTCCGCTCCGCTCCGTACACCTCGTGCTCGGCTCCGCTCCGCACACCTCGTACACACTCGGCTCCGCACACCTCGTACACGCTCCGCTCCGCACACCTCGTACACGCTCCGCTCCGCACACCTCGTACACGCTCCGCTCCGCACACCTCGTACACGCTCCGCTCCGCACACCTCGTGCTCGGCTCCGCTCCGCTCCGTACACCTCGTGCTCGGCTCCGCTCCGCACACCTCGTACACACTCGGCTCCGCCCCGTACACCTCGCACACGCTCGGCTCCGCTCCGCACACCTCGTACACGCTCCGCTCCGCACACCTCGTACACGCTCCGCTCCGCACACCTCGTACACACTCCGCTCCGCACACCTCGTACACACTCCGCTCCGCACACCTCGTACACGCTCCGCACACCTCGTACACGCTCCGCTCCGCACACCTCGTACACGCTCCGCTCCGCACACCTCGTACACGCTCCGCTCCGCACACCTCGTACACGCTCCGCTCCGCACACCTCGTACACGCTCCGCTCCGCACACCTCGTGCTCGGCTCCGCTCCGCTCCGCACACCTCGTGCTCGGCTCCGCTCCGCACACCTCGTACACACTCGGCTCCGCACACCTCGTACACGCTCCGCTCCGCACACCTCGTACACGCTCCGCTCCGCACACCTCGTACACGCTCCGCTCCGCACACCTCGTACACGCTCCGCTCCGCACACCTCGTACACGCTCCGCTCCGCACACCTCGTACACGCTCCGCTCCGCACACCTCGTACACGCTCCGCTCCGCACACCTCGTACACGCTCCGCTCCGCACACCTCGTACACGCTCCGCTCCGCACACCTCGTGCTCGGCTCCGCTCCGTACACCTCGTGCTCGGCTCCGCTCCGCACACCTCGTACACACTCGGCTCCGCCCCGTACACCTCGTACACACTCGGCTCCGCCCCGTACACCTCGTACACACTCGGCTCCGCCCCGTACACCTCGTACACACTCGGCTCCGCCCCGTACACCTCGTACACACTCGGCTCCGCCCCGTACACCTCGTACACACACGGCTCCGCTCCGTACACCTCGTACACACTCGGCTCCGCTCCGTACACCTCGTACACACTCGGCTCCGCTCCGTACACCTCGTACACACTCGGCTCCGCACCGTACACCTCGTACACACTCGGCTCCGCTCCGTACACCTCGTGCACACTCTGCTCCGCACACCTCGTGCACACTCGGCTCCGCTCCGTACACCTCGTACACACTCGGCTCCGCTCCATACACCTCGTACACACTCGGCTCCGCTCCGTACACCTCGTACACACTCGGCTCCGCTCCGTACACCTCGTGCACACTCGGCTCCGCCCCGTACACCTCGTACACACACGGCTCCGCTCCGTACACCTCGTACACACTCGGCTCCGCACACCTCGTGCACACTCGGCTCCGCTCCGTACACCTCGTACACACTCGGCTCCGCTCCGTACACCTCGTGCACACTCGGCTCCGCTCCGTACACCTCGTGCACACTCGGCTCCGCACACCTCGTGCACACTCGGCTCCGCTCCGTACACCTCGTACACACTCGGCTCCGCTCCGTACACCTCGTACACACTCGGCTCCGCTCCGTACACCTCGTGCACACTCGGCTCCGCTCCGTACACCTCGTGCACACTCGGCTCCGCACACCTCGTGCACACTCGGCTCCGCTCCGTACACACTCGGCTCCGCTCCATACACCTCGTACACACTCGGCTCCGCTCCGTACACCTCATCACAGGTCCTGTCAGCGCAGAGTGTGCAGCTCTTCAGTGGAGAAGAAAGGCGGCTCCCACTGTGAGGGGGAGGGGCAATATGCGGGCGGTTGGGGAGAGACCATGGGTGCTTCTGGAGGAGGCTGAGTGCGCCCCCCTTGCCTGCTGTGCCCGGGGCCGGTGACCCCCCAGTTCCCCCCCCTGGATACGGCCCTACTTTTGGGGCCCTCTAGGCTCCAGGGCCCCGATGCAATTGCAAACCCTGCACCTGCTGTAGTTACGCCCCGATTCTGGATGAACTGAGCTGTAATGTAGAGCAACAGCACTGGCGAGAGAGAAACAATGTATCAAAAGAGACGTGTGATGTAACATCTGAGGCAGCAGTGCGCGGGGCCAACAACGCGCGGGGGGCCAACAACGCGCGGGGGGCCAACAACGCGCGGGGGGCCAACAACGCGCGGGGGGCCAACAATATGTGGTATAACATATCCGGTTAATGCCCGTCCTGATATATGATGTTTGGTGAAGACCCCTCTAAATCCACAGTCTCCAGGAGCCACTTATGTGTCCAGTTAACCCCTCTCGCACCAGAGCCCCAGTTCTGCTCCAATCTTGACCACGGACCAGTACGGTTGGGTTCATGTATGAGACCTCACCCTCGCCCCAGTTGGGTTCATGTATGAGACGTCCCCCTCGCCCGGGCGGCTCCTCTGCCTCCACCGGTGACACTTTCCTTGTAGGTGATGAGTGGGTTTGTCTGACGGTTGCACACTGTGACAGATCTCCTGCTGTGTGACCGCCGGTGATGAGAGATTTCTCTATGTCTGACAATATTTACATTTTTTGGAGGAGCGAGCGGCACATGTGGCCCAGATTACACTAAACTGCAGGAATCCAACCCTTCACCTCTCCTCCATCACAGGTCCCGAACCCCAACATGGAGCGCGGCTGACCCCTAAGTGAGGCCATCTGTGGGGACAGGGGCGGCTTCTGTTCCTGCTTACAGAGGATGACGGCCCCCAGCTGAGGAGACACCTTCATCTTCATCACCTCAGCAGGTGCAGGAAGCCGGAGCCGAGGAGGACATCCACCAAACAGATGATAGACAGAGACGGAGGTCTGCACCCACCACTAGGGGGAGCTCCCTGTATACAGAGATACATGATAAGATCCTGTCTGCAGTCACCACTAGGGGGAGCTCCCTGTATACAGAGATACATGATAAGATCCTGTCTGCAGTCACCACTAGGGGGAGCTCCTTGTATACAGAGATACATGATAAGATCCAGTCTGCAGTCATCACTAGGGGGAGCTACCTGTATACAGAGATACATGATAAGATTCTGTCTGCAGCCACCACTAGGGGGAGCTCCCTGCATACAGAGATACATGATAAGATCCTGTCTGCAGTCACCACTAGGGGGAGCTCCCTGTATACAGAGATACATGATAAGATCCTTTCTGCAGTCACCACTAGGGGGAGCTTCCTGTATACAGAGATATATGATAAGATTCTAACTGCAGCCACCACTAGGGGGAGCTCCCTATATACAGAGATACATGATAAGATCCTGTCTGCAGTCACCACTAGGGGGAGCTCCCTGTATACAGAGATACATGATAAGATCCTGTCTGCAGTCACCACTAGGGGGAGCTCCCTGTATACAGAGATACATGATAAGATCCTGTCTGCAGTCACCACTAGGGGGAGCTCCCTGTATACAGAGATACATAAGATCCTGTCTGCAGTCACCACTAGGGGGAGCTCCCTGTATACAGAGATACATGATAACATCCTGTCTGCAGCCACCACTAGGGGGAGCTCCCTGTATACAGAGATACATGATAACATCCTGTCTGCAGTCACCACTAGGGGGAGCTCCCTGTATACAGAGATACATGATAAGATCCTGTCTGCAGTCACCACTAGGGGGAGCTCCCTGTATACAGAGATACATGATAAGATCCTGTCTGCAGTCACCACTAGGGGGAGCTCCCTGTATACAGAGATACATGATAAGATCCTGTCTGCAGTCACCACTAGGGGGAGCTCCCTGTGATCTCTGTACTGAGCGTCTGGCTCACCTTACAGGGGTGCTCGCATTTTGGGTCTTCAATGTTCTCACAACGTCCTGTTATTATAATGTCTTCTGAAATGATTTCTCCGTTTGGCGGCCGCAGTATAGAGTGGAGCGCGGTGTTTGTCTTACGATTAGTGCGAGCAGATAATGGGGCAGAGTGGCGTGACGGGTGCGCAGTCAGGGGTGGCGGGCGGCCGCGGGCACCAGCCATGTTTGCACACCGGATAATGATCTCGGCTTACGCAGGAGTTGGGGGGTGGAGGGGGGGGGGGGTCCACACTAATGTCACTGCAATAATAAACATTGTCCCCCCCCATCCTCCAATACAGAGGGGAGATTAACCCTGAACATAGAGGACAAATCAGTATAAGCCCCCACATATTGTGAGTGACCCCTCCATGGATGAGAAGCCCCCACATATTGTGAGTGATTCCCTCCATGGATGAGAAGCCCCCACATATTGTGAGTGACCCCATGCATGGATGAGAAGCCCCCACATATTGTGAGTGACCCCATGCATGGATGAGAAGCCCCCACATATTGTGAGTGACCCCTCCATGGATGAGAAGCCCCCACATATTGTGAGTGACCCCCTCCATGGATGAGAAGCCCCCACATATTGTGAGTGACCCCTCCATGGATGAGAAGCCTCCACATATTGTGAGTGACCCCCTCCATGGATGAGAAGCCTCCACATATTGTGAGTGACCCCCTCCATGGATGAGAAGCCCCCACATATTGTGAGTGACCCCTCCATGGATGAGAAGCCTCCACATATTGTGAGTGACCCCTCCATGGATGAGAAGCCCCCACATATTGTGAGTGATTCCCTCCATGGATGAGAAGCCTCCACATATTGTGAGTGACCCCCTCCATGATGAGAAGCCTCCACATATTGTGAGTGACCCCCTCCATGGATGAGAAGCCCCCACATATTGTGAGTGACCCCCTCCATGGATGAGAAGCCCCCACATATTGTGAGTGACCCCCTCCATGGATGAGAAGCCCCCACATATTGTGAGTGACCCCCTCCATGGATGAGAAGCCCCCACATATTGTGAGTGACCCCTCCATGGATGAGAAGCCCCCACATATTGTGAGTGACCCCTCCATGGATGAGAAGCCCCCCACTATTGTGAGTGACCCCTCCATGGATGAGAAGCCCCCACATATTGTGAGTGACCCCTCCATGGATGAGAAGCCCCCACATATTGTGAGTGACCCCCTCCATGGATGAGAAGCCCCACATATTGTGAGTGACCCCTCCATGGATGAGAAGCCCCACATATTGTGAGTGACCCCCTCCATGGATGAGAAGCCCCCACATATTGTGAGTGACCCCTCCATGGATGAGAAGCCTCCACATATTGTGAGTGATCCCCTCCATGGATGAGAAGCCCCCACATATTGTGAGTGATTCCCTCCATGGATGAGAAGCCCCCACATATTGTGAGTGACCCCTCCATGGATGAGAAGCCTCCACATATTGTGAGTGATCCCCTCCATGGATGAGAAGCTCCCACATATTGTGAGTGACCCCCTCCATGGATGAGAAGACCCCACATATTGTGAGTGACCTCTCCATGGATGAGAAGCCCCCACATATTGTGAGTGACCCCCTCCATGGATGAGAAGTCCCCACATATTGTGAGTGACCCCCTCCATGGATGAGAAGTCCCCACATATTGTGAGTGACCCCTCCATGGATGAGAAGCCTCCACATATTGTGAGTGACCCCCTCCATGAATGAGAAGCCCCCACATATTGTGAATGAGTCCCTGCATGGATGAGAAGCCCCCACACATTGTGAGTGACCCCTCCATGTATAAGAAGCCCCCACATATTGTGAGTGACCCCCTCCATGGATGAGAAGCGCCCACATATTGTGAGTGACCCCCTCCATGGATGAGAAGCGCCCACATATTGTGAGTGACCCCCTCCATGGATGAGAAGCCCCCACATATTGTGAGTGACCCCCTCCATGGATGAGACGTCTCCACATATTGTGAGTGACCCCTCCATGGATGAGAACGTCTCCACATATTGTGAGTGACCCCTCCATGGATGAGAAGCCCCCACATATTGTGAATGATCCCTCCATGGATGAGAAGCCTCCACATATTGTGAGTGACCCCTCCATGGATGAGAAGCCCCCACATATTGTGAGTGACCCCCTCCATGGATGAGAAGCCCCCACATATTGTGTATGAGCCCTTCCATGGATGAGAAGCCTCCACATATTGTGAGTGACCCCCTCCATGGATGAGAAGCCTCCACATAGTGTGAGTGACCCCCTCCATGGATGAGAAGCCCCACATATTGTGAGTGACCCCCTCCATGGATGAGAAGCCCCCACATATTGTGAGTGACCCCTCCATGGATGAGAAACCCCCACATATTGTGTATGAGCCCTTCCATGGATGAGAAGCCTCCACATAGTGTGAGTGACCCCCTCCATGGATGAGAAGCCTCCACATATTGTGAGTGACCCCCTCCATGGATGAGAAGCCTCCACATAGTGTGAGTGACCCCCTCCATGGATGAGAAGCCCCCACATACTGCTGAAGCCCCTTCTATTCTCTGCACAGTCATCCTTTGCTCTGTGGTGCTTCCTGTCCTTCTTGCAGATTGTCCGTCTGTCCTTGATGTTTGGAGAGCGGTGTCTTCTTCGCTGTATCCCTTCTCCTGTGTAGATGACTCTGACCTGCTGCCGCTCTAGGACAAGCTCTGCACTGGGGTTATCCTGCAGCTGAACCCTGTTTCGTTCCGGCACTTCCTGGACCTTCTTGGACTCCATGAATCCTTCACAACCATAGATCCTCTCTATGAGGTTATGACTGATTCCAGGGCAATCTATCTGCTGCAGCGCCTGCCCTGGGAGGTCACATGATCACTTTCTCCCCTCTCACAGCTGCAGCTTCGTTACTGATGATCATGGATTGATTTATTGTTTCACACTTGTATTTTTTTTTCTTACGTCCATATGCATCCAAAATCCTGAATCCTCCTGATCAGGCCATGTCCCTGTCCCTAATGCCTGTTTCACACTTCCGGGGAAACCACAGACGTGTGCGACAAGGCTGTTTGTGAGCGGTGCTTGTATCATGTGTCACAGATCGTGTGACACGTGTGCTGTCCGTGTGCCATCTGTGGACAGCCTGTCATTGCATAGTCACCTCCCTCCAGCGCTACTGCTCCTCTCTCTTCCGGTTGCTGTGGGACTCAGTGCAGTGAATATTCATGAGCCTAATGAGCGGCCCCAGAAGTGAGAGGAGCAGACAGCGCTGGAGGGAGGAGAGAAGAGCAGACAGCACTGGAAGGAGAGAGGAGCAGACAGCGCTGGAAGGAGGAGAGAGGAGCAGACAGCGCTGGAGGGAGGAGAGAGGAGCAGACAGCGCTGGAGGGAGGAGAGAAGAGCAGACAGCGCTGGAAGGAGAGAGGAGCAGACAGCACTGGAAGGAGGAGAGAGGAGCAGACAGCGCTGGAAGGAGGAGAGAGGAGCAGACAGCGCTGGAGGGAGGAGAGAGGAGCAGACAGCGCTGGAGGGAGGAGAGAGGAGCAGACAGCGCTGGAGGGAGGAGAGAAGAGCAGACAGCGCTGGAAGGAGAGAGGAGCAGACAGCACTGGAAGGAGGAGAGAGGAGCAGACAGTGCTGGAAGGAGAGAGGAGCAGACAGCGCTGGAGGGAGGAGAGAAGAGCAGACAGCGCTGGAAGGAGAGAGGAGCAGACAGCACTGGAAAGAGGAGAGAGGAGCAGACAGCGCTGGAGGGAGGAGAGAGGAGCAGACAGCGCTGGAAGGAGGAGAGAGGAGCAGACAGCGCTGGAAGGAGAGAGGAGCAGACAGCGCTGGAGGGAGGAGAGAAGAGCAGACAGCGCTGGAAGGAGAGAGGAGCAGACAGCACTGGAAGGAGGAGAAGGAGCAGACAGCGCTGGAGGGAGGGAGAGAGAGAGCAGACAGCGCTGGAGGGAGGAGAGAAGAGCAGACAGCGCTGGAGGGAGGAGAGAGGAGCAGACAGCGCTGGAGGGAGGAGAGAGAGGAGCAGACAGCACTGGAAGGAGGAGAGAGGAGCAGACAGCGCTGGAGGGAGGAGAGAGGAGCAGACAGCGCTGTAGGGAGGAGAGAAGAGCAGACAGCGCTGGAAGGAGAGAGGAGCAGACAGCGCTGTAGGGAGGAGAGAAGAGCAGACAGCGCTGGAAGGAGAGAGGAGCAGACAGCGCTGGAGGGAGGAGAGAGGAGCAGACAGCGCTGGAAGGAGAGAGGAGCAGACAGCGCTGGAGAGAGGAGAGAGGAGCAGACAGCGCTGGAGGGGGGAGAGAGGAGCAGACAGCGCTGGAGGGGGGAGAGAGGAGCAGACAGCGCTGGAGGGAGGAGAGAGGAGCAGACAGCGCTGGAGGGAGGAGAGAGGAGCAGACAGGGCTGGAGGGAGGAGAGAGGAGCAGACAACGCTGGAGGGAGGAGAGAGGAGCAGACAGCGCTGTAGGGAGGAGAGAAGAGCAGACAGCGCTGGAAGGAGAGAGGAGCAGACAGCGCTGGAGGGAGGAGAGAGGAGCAGACAGCGCTGGAAGGAGAGAGGAGCAGACAGCGCTGGAGAGAGGAGAGAGGAGCAGACAGCGCTGGAGGGGGGAGAGAGGAGCAGACAGCGCTGGAGGGGGAGAGAGGAGCAGACAGCGCTGGAGGGAGGAGAGAGGAGCAGACAGCACTGGAAGGAGAGAGGAGCAGACAGCACTGGAAGGAGGAGAGAGGAGCAGACAGCGCTGGAAGGAGAGAGGAGCAGACAGCGCTGGAGGGAGGAGAAAGGAGCAGACAGCGCTGGAAGGAGAGAGGAGCAGACAGCACTGGAAGGAGGAGAGAGGAGCAGACAGCGCTGGAAGGAGAGAGGAGCAGACAGCGCTGGAGGGAGGAGAAAGGAGCAGATAGCGCTGGAAGGAGAGAGGAGCAGACAGCGCTGGAAGGAGGAGAGAGGAGCAGACAGCGCTGGAAGGAGGAGAAAGGAGCAGACAGCGCTGGAAGGAGAGAGGAGCAGACAGCGCTGGAGAGAGGAGAGAGGAGCAGACAGCGCTGGAGGGGGAGAGAGGAGCAGACAGCGCTGGAGGGGGGAGAGAGGAGCAGACAGCGCTGGAGGGAGGAGAGAGGAGCAGACAGCGCTGGAGGGAGGAGAGAGGAGCAGACAGCACTGGAAGGAGAGAGGAGCAGACAGCACTGGAAGGAGGAGAGAGGAGCAGACAGCGCTGGAAGGAGAGAGGAGCAGACAGCGCTGGAGGGAGGAGAAAGGAGCAGATAGCGCTGGAAGGAGAGAGGAGCAGACAGCGCTGGAAGGAGGAGAGAGGAGCAGACAGCGCTGGAAGGAGGAGAAAGGAGCAGACAGCGCTGGAAGGAGAGAGGAGCAGACAGCACTGGAAGGAGGAGAGAGGAGCAGACAGCGCTGGAAGGAGAGAGGAGCAGATAGCGCTGGAAGGAGAGAGGAGCAGACAGCGCTGGAAGGAGGAGAGAGGAGCAGACAGGGCTGGAGGGAGGAGAGAGGAGCAGACAGGACTGGAGGGAGGAGAGAGGAGCAGACAGGGCTGGAGGAGGAGAGAGGAGCAGACAGGGCTGGAGGGAGGAGAGAGGAGCAGACAGTGCTGGAGGGAGGAGAGAGGAGACTGAGTCACATGGGCAGGTCCTGTTGGTGCCCGGATGAAGACATCGCCGGGGAGGGTAAAGTATTGGAGCTTTGATGGCGTGGAAAGTGCAGCAGAAAAACGGAGCAATAATTGACCTGATGATGATTCCACAATCGCAGCGTCTGCAGCGTCTGCACAGCAAATAGTAAATTCCATTCCCATGTCTGCACCCTCAGGACCTGATCCGTCCGTGTTTGTGCACTTTACAAAAAAATGCAGCATCAAAAATGTTGAGTGTGAACGTGGTGTAACACCTCAGATCTCCGTAGATTTGTGTAGGGGAGTCCAGGTAGACGCTGCGTCCTATAGTGATAATTTATAGGCGGACAGTGCGCACAGTCACTCATAGCTCCACTATCTCCTCACAATGCCCCATGATTGTTATACACACGATTATTTCCTTTGTGTTTATTGGAACATGAAAAAAGGCAAATTGGGCATAATTTCACATAAAACTCCAAAAATGGCCCAGACACAATTGTTGTCACCTTTTGTGGGTGATAACTTTGTTTCCAGCATGTGACGCTCGGTCACACTCACCTGTGACAGTAACAGGTGCGGGCAATATGAGAATCACACCTGACACCAGATAAAAAGGGGAGAAGTTGCCTCAGTCTTTGCATTGTTTGTCTGTGTCACACTACACACAGAGAACAGTCTGAGAAACAAAACTGGAAAAGATCAACAATCTCAAGTTTGCACGTCCTTCTCCAGAGATCTGGAGGCTCCTTTGTGCATGGAGTTTACATCCCATGGCACTGTAGCTAACCTCCCTGGACTTGGATGGCAGAGAGAAATTGATAACAGGGTAGTCCGGATGGTGGATAAGCTCCAATTAAGATCCAAAGAAATTCTAGCCGTCCTGTGTATAACACAACGCGGGGAATTGTGAGGATATTCTGGAGAAATACTTCATATTCTGGAACAATTTCAAGGAGCCGTGACTCATTTCTTCATAACACGACTGATCATCTTGTGTCACAAATGCCTAGGTCACATGTCCCGGTATAGGGGGACATCGATCGGTTGAGGTCACATGTCCCGGTATAGGGGGACATCGATCGGTTGGGGTCACATGTCCCGGTATAGGGGGACATCGATCGGTTGGGGTCACATGTCCCGGTATAGGGGGACATCGATCGGTTGGGGTCACATGTCCCGGTATAGGGGGACATCGATCGGTTGGGGTCACATGTCCCGGTATAGGGGGACATCGATCCGTTGGGGTCACATGTCCCGGTATAGGGGGACATCGATCGGTTGGGGTCACATGTCCCGGTATAGGGGGACATTGATCGGTTGGGTCACATGTCCCGGTATAGGGGGACATCAATCGGTTGGGGTCACATGTCCCGGTATAGGGGGACATCGATCGGTTGAGGTCACATGTCCCGGTATAGGGGGACATCGATCGGTTGGGGTCACATGTCCCGGTATAGGGGGACATCGATCGGTTGGGGTCACATGTCCCGGTATAGGGGGACATCGATCGGTTGGGGTCACATGTCCCGGTATAGGGGGACATCGATCGGTTGAGGTCACATGTCCCGGTATAGGGGACATTGATCGGTTGGGGTCACATGTCCCGGTATAGGGGGACATCAATCGGTTGGGGTCACATGTCCCGGTATAGGGGGACATCGATCGGTTGAGGTCACATGTCCCGGTATAGGGGGACATCGATCGGTTGGGGTCACATGTCCCGGTATAGGGGGACATCGATCGGTTGGGGTCACATGTCCCGGTATAGGGGGACATCGATCGGTTGGGGTCACATGTCCCGGTATAGGGGGACATCGATCGGTTGAGGTCACATGTCCCGGTATAGGGGGACATCGATCGGTTGGGGTCACATGTCCCGGTATAGGGGGACATCGATCGGTTGAGGTCACATGTCCCGGTATAGGGGGACATCGATCCGTTGGGGTCACATGTCCCGGTATAGGGGGACATCGATCGGTTGGGGTCACATGTCCCGGTATAGGGGGACATTGATCGGTTGGGGTCACATGTCCCGGTATAGGGGGACATCGATCGGTTGAGGTCACATGTCCCGGTATAGGGGGACATCGATCGGTTGGGGTCACATGTCCCGGTATAGGGGGACATCGATCGGTTGAGGTCACATGTCCCGGTATAGGGGGACATCGATCGGTTGGGGTCACATGTCCCGGTATAGGGGGACATCGATCGGTTGAGGTCACATGTCCCGGTATAGGGGGACATCGATCGGTTGGGGTCACATGTCCCGGTATAGGGGGACATCGATCGGTTGAGGTCACATGTCCCGGTATAGGGGGACATCGATCGGTTGGGGTCACATGTCCCGGTATAGGGGGACATCGATCGGTTGAGGTCACATGTCCCGGTATAGGGGGACATCGATCGGTTGGGGTCACATGTCCCGGTATAGGGGGACATCGATCGGTTGGGGTCACATGTCCGGTATAGGGGGACATCGATCAGTTGGGGTCACATGTCCCGGTATAGGGGGACATCGATCGGTTGGGGTCACATGTCCCAGTATAGGGGGACATCGATCGGTTGGGGTCACATGTCCCGGTTTAGGGGGACATCGATCGGTTGGGGTCACATGTCCCGGTATAGGGGGACATCGATCGGTTGGGGTCACATGTCCCAGTATAGGGGGACATTGATCGGTTGGGGTCACATGTCCCGGTATAGGGGGACATCGATCGGTTGGGGTCACATGTCCCGGTATAGGGGGACATCGGTCGGTTGGGCTCACATGTCCCGGTATAGGGGGACATCGATCGGTTGGGGTCACAGGTCCCGGTATAGGGGGACATCGATCGGTTGGGGTCACATGTCCCGGTATAGGGGGACATCGATCGGTTGGGGTCACATGTCCCGGTATAGGGGGACATCGATCGGTTGGGGTCACATGTCCCGGTATAGGGGACATCGATCGGTTGGGGTCACATGTCCCGGTATAGGAGGACATCGATCGGTTGGGGTCACATGTCCCGGTATAGGGGGACATCGATCGGTTGGGGTCACATGTCCCAATATAGGGGGACATCGATCGGTTGGGGTCACATGTCCCGGTATAGGGGGACATCGATTGGTTGGGGTCACATGTCCCGGTATAGGGGGACATCGATCGGTTGGGGTCACAGGTCCCGGTATAGGGGGACATCGATCGGTTGGGGTCACATGTCCAGGTATAGGGGGACATCGATCGGTTGGGGTCACATGTCCCGGTATAGGGGGACATCGATCGGTTTGGGGTCACATGTCCCGGTATGAGGGGACGTCGGTCGGTTTGGGGTCACATGTCCCGGTATAGGGGGACATCGATCGGTTGAGGTCACATGTCTCAGTATAGGGGGACATCGATCGGTTGGGGTCACATGTCCCGGTATAGGGGGACATCGATCGGTTGGGGTCACATGTCTCAGTATAGGGGGACATCGATCGGTTGGGGTCACATGTCCCGGTATGAGGGGACGTCGGTCGGTTGGGGTCACATGTCTCGGTATGAGGGGACGTCGATCGGTTGGATGTTTGTATGGGGGGACGTCTATCGGTTGGGGTCACATGTCCCGGTATAGGGGGACATCGATCGGTTGGGGTCACATGTCCCGGTATAGGGGGACATCGATCGATTGGGGTCACATGTCCCGGTATAGGGGGACATCGATCGGTTGGGGTCACATGTCCCGGTATGAGGGGACGTCGGTCAGTTGGGGTCACATGTCCCGGTATAGGGGGACATCGATCGGTTGGGGTCACATGTCCCGGTCTGAGGGGACGTCGGTCGGTTGGGGTCACATGTCCCGGTATAGGGGGACATCGATCGGTTGGGGTCACATGTCCCGGTATAGGGGGACATCGATCGGTTGGGGTCACATGTCTCAGTATAGGGGGACATCGATCGGTTGGGGTCACATGTCCCGGTATAGGGGGACATCGATCGGTTGGGGTCACATGTCCCGGTATAGGGGGACATCGATCGGTTGGGGTCACATGTCTCAGTATAGGGGGACATCGATCGGTTGGGGTCACATGTCCCGGTATGAGGGGACGTCGGTCGGTTGGGGTCACATGTCCCGGTATGAGGGGACGTCGGTCGGTTGGGGTCACATGTCTCGGTATGAGGGGACGTCGATCGGTTGGATGTTTGTATGGGGGGACGTCTATCGGTTGGGGGTCACATGTCCCGGTATCAAGGGACGTCGATTGATTGAGGTGAAATGTTCTGGTATGAAGGGACTTCTATCGGTTGGATGATTGTATTGGAGGACATCTATCGGTTGGGGTCACATGTACTGGTATGGGGGGACATCTATCGGTTGGGGTCACATGTACTGGTATGGGGGGACATCTATCGGTTGGGGTCACATGTACTGGTATGGGGGACATCTATCGGTTGGGGTCACATGTACTGGTATGGGGGGACATCTATCGGTTGGATGTTTGTATGGAGGACATCTATTTGTTGGGGTCACATGTACTGGTATGGGGGGACATCTATCGGTTGGGGTCACATGTACTGGTATGGGGGGACGTTTATCAGTTGGATGTTTGTATGGGGGACATCTATTTGTTGGGGTCACATGTACTGGTATGGGGGGACATCTATCGGTTGGGGTCACATGTACTGGTATGGGGGGACATCTATCGGTTGGGGTCACATGTACTGGTATGGGGGGACGTTTATCAGTTGGATGTTTGTATGGGGGACATCTATTTGTTGGGGTCACATGTACTGGTATGGGGGGACATCTATCGGTTGTGGTCACATGTACTGGTATGGGGGGACATCTATCGGTTGGGGTCACATGTACTGGTATGGGGGGACGTTTATCAGTTGGATGTTTGTATGGGGGACATCTATTTGTTGGGGTCACATGTACTGGTATGGGGGGACATCTATTGGTTGGGGTCACATGTACTGGTATGGGGGGACATCTATCGGTTGGGGTCAAGTGTCCTGGTATGGGGGGACGTTTATCAGTTGGATGTTTGTTTGGGGGACATCTATCGGTTGGGGTCACATGTACTGGTATGGGGGGACATCTATCGGTTGGGGTCATGTGTCCTGGTATGGGGGGACTTCTATCGGTTGGGGTCACATGTACTGGTATGGTAGGACTTTTATTGGTTGGGGTCATGTGTCCTGGTATGGGGGGACGTTTATCAGTTGGATGTTTTGGGGTCTCCTGTGTTTTTCCTCCACAGCTGCGCTCAGTGTTTGCGGATTGTGGTTGGATTCGCCCTCATTATGGATCAAAGTCACCTGAGCAGATAACAATCTCCGTCACTGGGGCTCCTATTTCATCTTGGACGGGGGAGATTGTGTTTTGTGATGACAGCTATGATGGCGCCGCTGGGTTGATTGAGATCTTAGTTCAGAGACATCAGCTCCATCATCACTGTCTGCACGCTGTGCACACCTGGCGGGGTCTGGGATCAGCTGGTGGCTGCTGGACCCCCTAACCAGACGCAGTCACACACCCCTCATATCAGACCATAGAGCATCTAATGTGGAGCAGGATTAGGTACAGGTGACACTGTGGTCACATCCAGTCCTCGTATCAGACCAGAGAGCATCTAATGTGGAGCAGGATTAGGTACAGGTGACAATGTGGTCACATCCAGTCCTCGTATCAGACCAGAGAGCATCTAATGTGGAGCAGGATTAGGTACAGGTGACAATGTGGTCACATCCAGTCCTCGTATCAGACCAGAGAGCATCTAATGTGGAGCAGGGTTAATTACAAGTGGTATAGTTCCAATAGTAACAGACCACACAGCCGCTATGGGGCCCAGTGCCATAAGGAGGACAAAGTACTATGGGGAGCATTATACTATGAGGAGGACTATACTATGGGGGTGCATTATATTATATGGAGGATTCTGGGGGTGCATTATACTATATGGAGGACTTTGGGGGTGTATTATACTATATGGAAGACTTTGGGGGTGCATTATACTATATGGAAAACTTTGGGGGTGCATCATACTATATGGAGGACTTTGGGGGTGCATTATGCTATATGGAGGACTTTGGGGGTGCATTATATTACATGGAGGACTATGGGCATGCATCATACTATATGGAGGACTATGGGGGTGCATTATACTATATGGAGGACTATGGGATGCAATATACTATATGGAGGACTATGGGGTGCACTATACTATATGGAGGACTATGGGGTGCAATATACTATATGGAGGACTATGGGGTGCATTATACTATATGGAGGACTATGGGGTGCCTCATACTACATGAGGACTATGGGGGTGGATTATATTATATGGAGGACTATGGGGGTGCATCATACTATATGGTGGACTATGGGGTGCATTATACTATTGTATATGGAGGACTATGGGGTGCATTAAACTATATGGAGGACTATGGGGGTGCATTATACTATATGGAGCACTATGGGGGTGCATTATACTATATGCAGGACTATGGGGTGCATTATATTATATGGAGGACTATGGGGGTGCATTATACTATATGGAGGACTATAGGGGGTGCATTATATTATATGGAGGACTATGGGGGTGCATTATATAATATGGAGGACTATGGGGGTGCATTATTCTATATGGAGGACTGTGGGGTGCATTATATTATATGGAGGACTATGGGGGTGCATTATATAATATGGAGGACTATGGGGGTGCATTATACTATATGGAGGACTACAGGGGTGCATTATATTATATGGAGGACTATAGGGGTGCATTTATATTATACGGAGGACTATGGGGGTGCATTATACTATATGGAGGACTATGGGGGTGCATTATATTATATGGAGGACTATGGGGGTGCATTATATTATATGGAGGACTACAGGGGTGCATTATATTATATGGAGGACTATGGGGTGCATTATATAATATGGAGGACTATGGGGGTGCATTATATTATATGGAGGACTATGGGGGTGCATTATATTATATGGAGGATTACAGGGGTGCATTATACTATATGGAGGACTATGTGGGGTGCATTATACTATATGGAGGACTATGGGGGTGCATTATATTATATGGAAGACTATGGGGGTGCATTATACTATATGGAGGACTACGGAGGTGCATTATACTATATGGAGGACTACAGGGGTGCATTATATTATATGGAGGACTATGGGGGGTGCATTATATTATATGGAGGACTATAGGGGTGCTTTATATTATATGGAGGACTATGGGGGTGCATTATACTATATGGAGGACTGTGGGGGTGCATTATATTATATGGAAGACTGTGGGGGTGCATTATACTATATGGAGGACTGTGGGGGTGCATTATATTATATGGAGGACTGTGGGGGTGCATTATATTATATGGAGGACTATGGGGGTGCATTATTCTGTATGGAGGACTATGGGGGTGCATTATACTATATGGAGGACTGTGGGGGTGCATTATATTATATGGAGGACTGTGGGGGTGCATTATATTATATGGAGGACTATGGGGGTGCATTATATTATATGGAGGATTACAGGGGTGCATTATACTATATGGAGGACTATGTGGGTGCATTATACTATATGGAGGACTATGGGGGTGCATTATATTATATGGAAGACTATGGGGGTGCATTATACTATATGGAGGACTACGGAGGTGCATTATACTATATGGAGGACTACAGGGGTGCATTATATTATATGGAGGACTATGGGGGGTGCATTATATTATATGGAGGACTATAGGGGTGCTTTATATTATATGGAGGACTATGGGGGTGCATTATACTATATGGAGGACTGTGGGGGTGCATTATATTATATGGAAGACTGTGGGGGTGCATTATACTATATGGAGGACTGTGGGGGTGCATTATATTATATGGAGGACTGTGGGGGTGCATTATATTATATGGAGGACTATGGGGGTGCATTATTCTGTATGGAGGACTATGGGGGTGCATTATACTATATGGAGGACTGTGGGGGTGCATTATATTATATGGAGGACTGTGGGGGTGCATTATATTATATGGAGGACTGAGGGGGTGCATTATATTATATGGAGGACTATGGGGGTGCATTATATTATATGGAGGACTATAGGGCTGCACATTTCTCTTTTTAAGGTAAAATCACATTTTTAATGGTTATGAGGCCGTGAGACGTCGACAATTTGATATTTTAGGTTTTGTGATTTGTGTGAGATTTTCCCTGACTCACCAGACCCCGGACAGCGGCACCGGGGAGGGGTTCATACATTCACTGAAACCTCTTGTTATTTTTGCACTTTTGCACTTGCTGTTCTTTGTGCGGTCGCGGCTTTCTATTGCAGTATATGTGAGTGCGCTCCTCAGAGTCGGGGCCTGTTCACACCTTCTGCGGTGACTTCACTCAGTCACATTCTCCTCACAGTCGTCCCGGGCCGGGTCAGCGGGGATCCGGGGCATTAATGGGGGGTCAGGCAGCTATGGACACTGCAGTCGTCTCCCCTTATCTTCACAAAGCTGAATTTGGGCTTTTGTTGTAGTGAAGGAATCACCCATCATGCAGCCGCCTTCACCAGGAGGACGTGCAGCACTGGTCGCAGGCAGCAGGGGGCGCTGCAGGACTGAGGCTCACAGCCAGCGCCTCCATCCTCAATATTACATGAAAGAAGGAAGAACTGAGGAGTCCAAGAGGCGTTACATTATTATAAAGTGCAGAGTCATAAAAAGTGATGGAACGCTGCAGAGGAAACGTCAGAGACCATCATCACCATCATCATTATCACCATCATCATTATCACCATCATCATCACCATCACCATCATCATCACCATCAGCATCACCATCAGCATCACCATCATCATCATCACCATCATCATCACCATCACCATCATCATTATCACCATCATTATCACCATCATCATCACCATCACCATCATCATCACCATCATCATCACCATCATCATTATCACCATCATCATCAGCATCACCATCATCACCATCATTATTATCACCATCATCATCACCACCATCAGCATCATCATCACCATCATCATTATCATCATCGCCATAATCATCATTAGCATCATCATCATCATCATCATCATCATCATCATCATCACCATCATCGCATCATTATTATCATTATCATCATCATCAACATCATGACCATCATTATTATCACCATCATCATCATCATCACTACACTACAGTCTACAAGGGATGGGTGAGGATACAGTAGGTGAGGAGAGAGGACCCTGCCCACGAGGGCTCACAGTCTACAAGGGATGGGTGAGGATACAGTAGGTGAGGAGAGAGGACCCTGCCCACGAGGGCTCACAGTCTACAAGGGATGGGTGAGGATACAGTAGGTGAGGAGTGAGGACGCTGCCCATGAGGGCTCACAGTCTACAAGGGATGGGTGAGGATACAGTAGGTGAAGAGAGAGGACTCTGCCCACGAGGGCTCACAGTCTACAAGGGATGGGTGAGGATACAGTAGGTGAGGAGAGAGGATCCTGCCCACGAGGGCTCACAGTCTACAAGGGATGGGTGAGGATACAGTAGGTGAGGAGAGAGGACCCTGCCCACGAGGGCTCACAGTCTACAAGGGATGGGTGAGGATACAGTAGGTGAGGAGAGAGGACCCTGCCCACGAGGGCTCACAGTCTACAAGGGATGGGTGAGGATACAGTAGGTGAGGAGTGAGGACGCTGCCCATGAGGGCTCACAGTCTACAAGGGATGGGTGAGGATACAGTAGGTGAAGGAGAGAGGACTCTGCCCACGAGGGCTCACAGTCTACAAGGGATGGGTGAGGATACAGTAGGTGAGGAGAGAGGATCCTGCCCACGAGGGCTCACAGTCTACAAGGGATGGGTGAGGATACAGTAGATGAGAGGAGAGGATCCTGCCCACGAGGGCTCACAGTCTACAAGGGATGGGTGAGGATACAGTAGGTGAGGAGAGAGGACCCTGCCCACAAGGGCTCACAGTCTACAAGGGATGGGTGAGGATACAGTAGGTGAGGAGAGAGAACCCTGCTCATGAGGGCTCACAGTCTACAAGGGATGGGTGAGGATACAGCAGGGGAGGAGAGAGGACCCTGCCCACGAGGGCTCACAGTCTACAAGGGATGGGTGAGGATACAGTAGGTGAGGAGTGAGGACGCTGCCCATGAGAGCTCACAGGCTACAAGGGATGGGTGAGGATACAGTAGGTGAGGAGAGAGGACCCTGCCCACGAGGGCTCACAGTCTACAAGGGATGGGTGAGGATACAGTAGGTGAGGAGAGAGGACCCTGCCCACGAGGGCTCGCAGTCTACAAGGGATGGGTGAGGATACAGTAGGTGAGAAGTGAGGACTCTGCCCATGAGAGCTCACAGGCTACAAGGGATGGGTGAGGATACAGTAGGTGAAGAGAGAGGACTCTGCCCATGAGGGCTCACAGTCTACAAGGGATGGGTGAGGATACAGTAGGTGAGGAGAGAACCCTGCCTACGAGGGCTCACAGTCTACAAGGGATGGGTGAGGATACAGTAGGTGAGGAGAGAGGACCCTGCCCACGAGGGCTCACAGTCTACAAGGGATGGGTGAGGATACAGTAGGTGAGGAGAGAGGATCCTGCCCACGAGGGCTCACAGTCTACAAGGGATGGGTGAGGATACAGTAGGTGAGGAGAGAGGACCCTGCCTCCGAGGGCTCACAGTCTACAAGGGATGGGTGAGGATACAGTAGGTGAGGAGAGAGGACCCTGCCTACGAGGGCTCACAGTCTACAAGGGATGGGTGAGGATACAGTAGGTGAGGAGAGAGGACCCTGCCCACAAGGGCTCACAGTCTACAAGGGATGGGTGAGGATACAGTAGGTGAAGAGAGAGGACCCTGCCCACGAGGGCTCACAGTCTACAAGGGATGGGTGAGGACACAGTAGGTGAGGAGAGAGGATCCTGCCCACGAGGGCTCACAGTCTACAAGGGATGGGTGAGGATACAGTAGGTGAGGAGAGAGGACTCGTGTTGTGGATGGCTTTGTATGTTATGGTTTGGGGTTTTGAACTGGGGCCTCTGGGCAATAAGAGGCCAGTGAGGGCAGAGAGGAGAGGCTGAGGAATAGCGGGGAGACAGGTGGATTAGTTGGGCAGCTGAGATTAGGATAGATTGGAGGGATGCGGGAGTGCTAGAGGGGAGGCCGGAGAGCAGGAGGTTGCAGTAGTCCATGTGGGAGATGATGAGGACATGCACGAGGGTTTTTGCAGATTCTTGGTGAAGGAAAGTGCGGATACCGGAGATATTTTTGAGTTGGAGTTGGCAGGAGGAGGAGAGGACTTGGATATGTGGCTTGAAGGAGACAGTGGAGTCGAGGGTTATTACTCGGTCACTGTATGGAGGTATTACTCGGTCACTGTATGGGGGTATTACTCGGTCACTGTATGGAGGTATTACTCGGTCACTGTATGGAGGTATTACTCGGTCACTGTATGGCGGTATTACTCGGTCACTGTATGGGGGTATTACTCGGTCACTGTATGGGGGTATTACTCGGTCACTGTATGGCGGTATTACTCGGTCACTGTATGGGGGTATTACTCGGTCACTGTATGGGGGTATTACTCGGTCACTGTATGGAGGTATTACTCGGTCACTGTATGGGGGTATTACTCGCTCACTGTATGGCGGTATTACTCGCTCACTGTATGGCGGTATTACTCGGTCACTGTATGGGGGTATTACTCGGTCACTGTATGGGGGTATTACTCGCTCACTGTATGGCGGTATTACTCGCTCACTGTATGGGGGTATTACTCGGTCACTGTATGGGGGTATTACTCGGTCACTGTATGGAGGTATTACTCGGTCACTGTATGGCGGTATTACTCGGTCACTGTATGGCGGTATTACTCGGTCACTGTATGGGGGTATTACTCGGTCACTGCATGGCGGTATTACTCGGTCACTGTATGGCGGTATTACTCGGTCACTGTATGGGGGTATTACTCGGTCACTGTATGGGGGTATTACTCGGTCACTGTATGGGGGTATTACTCGGTCACTGTATGGCGGTACTACTCGGTCACTGTATGGGGGTACTACTCGGTCACTGTATGGCGGTATTACTCGGTCACTGTATGGGGGTATTACTCGGTCACTGTATGGCGGTATTACTCGGTCACTGTATGGCGGTATTACTCGGTCACTGTATGGCGGTATTACTCGGTCACTGTATGGGGGTATTACTCGGTCACTGTATGGGGGTATTACTCGGTCCCTGTATGGGGGTATTACTCGTTCACTGTATGGAGGTATTACTCGGTCACTGTATGGCGGTATTACTCGGTCACTGTATGGCGGTATTACTCGGTCACTGTATGGCGGTATTACTCGGTCACTGTATGGCGGTATTACTCGGTCACTGTATGGGGGTATTACTCGGTCACTGTATGGGGGTATTACTCGGTCACTGTATGGCGGTATTACTCGGTCACTGTATGGGGGTATTACTCCGTCACTGTATGGCGGTATTACTCGGTCACTGTATGGGGGTATTACTCGGTCACTGTATGGGGGTATTACTCGGTCACTGTATGGGGGTATTACTCCGTCACTGTATGGGGGTATTACTCGGTCACTGTATGGCGGTATTACTCGGTCACTGTATGGCGGTATTACTCGGTCACTGTATGGGGGTATTACTCGGTCACTGTATGGCGGTATTACTCGGTCACTGTATGGGGGTATTACTCGGTCACTGTATGGGGGTATTACTCGGTCACTGTATGGGGGTACTATCTCGGTCACTGTATGGCGGTACTACTCGGTCACTGTATGGCGGTATTACTCGGTCACTGTATGGAGGTATTACTCGGTCACTGTATGGGGGTATTACTCGGTCACTGTATGGAGGTATTACTCGGTCACTGTATGGGGGTACTACTCGGTCACTGTATGGCGGTATTACTCGGTCACTGTATGGGGGTATTACTCGGTCACTGTATGGGGGTATTACTCGGTCACTGTATGGAGGTATTACTCGGTCACTGTATGGGGGTATTACTCGGTCACTGTATGGAGGTATTACTCGGTCACTGTATGGGGGTACTACTCGGTCACTGTATGGCGGTATTACTCGGTCACTGTATGGGGGTATTACTCGGTCACTGTATGGAGGTATTACTCGGTCACTGTATGGGGGTATTACTCGGTCACTGTATGGAGGTATTACTCGGTCACTGTATGGGGGTACTACTCGGTCACTGTATGGCGGTATTACTCGGTCACTGTATGGGGGTATTACTCGGTCATTGTATGGGAGTATTACTCGGTCACTGTATGGGGGTATTACTCGGTCACTGTATGGCGGTATTACTCGGTCACTGTATGGGGGTATTACTCGGTCACTGTATGGGGGTATTACTCGGTCACTGTATGGGGGTATTACTCGGTCACTGTATGGGGGTATTACTCGGTCACTGTATGGGGGTATTACTCGGTCACTGTATGGGGTATTACTCGGTCACTGTATGGGGGTATTACTCGGTCACTGTATGGGGGTATTACTCCGTCACTGTATGGGGGTATTACTCCGTCACTGTATGGGGGTATTACTCCGTCACTGTATGGGGGTATTACTCCGTCACTGTATGGCGGTATTACTCGGTCACTGTATGGGGGTATTACTCGGTCACTGTATGGGGGTATTACTCGGTCACTGTATGGGGGTATTACTCCGTCACTGTATGGGGGTATTACTCGGTCACTGTATGGGGGTATTACTCCGTCACTGTATGGGGGTATTACTCCGTCACTGTATGGGGGTATTACTCTGTCACTGTATGGGGGTATTACTCGCTCACTGTATGGCGGTATTACTCGGTCACTGTATGGCGGTATTACTCGGTCACTGTATGGGGGTATTACTCGGTCACTGTATGGGGGTATTACTCGGTCACTGTATGGGGGTATTACTCGGTCACTGTATGGCGGTATTACTCGGTCACTGTATGGGGGTATTACTCCGTCACTGTATGGGGGTATTACTCCGTCACTGTATGGGGGTATTACTCCGTCACTGTATGGGGGTATTACTCGGTCACTGTATGGGGTATTACTCCGTCACTGTATGGGGGTATTACTCGGTCACTGTATGGCGGTATTACTCGGTCACTGTATGGCGGTATTACTCGGTCACTGTATGGCGGTATTACTCCGTCACTGTATGGGGGTATTACTCGGTCACTGTATGGGGGTATTACTCGGTCACTGTATGGCGGTATTACTCGGTCACTGTATGGCGGTATTACTCGGTCACTGTATGGCGGTATTACTCGGTCACTGTATGGGGGTATTACTCGGTCACTGTATGGGGGTATTACTCGGTCACTGTATGGGGGTATTACTCGGTCACTGTATGGGGGTATTACTCGGTCACTGTATGGGGGTATTACTCGGTCACTGTATGGGGGTATTACTCGGTCACTGTATGGGGGTATTACTCCGTCACTGTATGGGGGTATTACTCGGTCACTGTATGGGGGTATTACTCGGTCACTGTATGGGGGTATTACTCGGTCACTGTATGGGGGTATTACTCGGTCACTGTATGGCGGTATTACTCCGTCACTGTATGGGGGTATTACTCGGTCACTGTATGGGGGTATTACTCGGTCACTGTATGGCGGTATTACTCGGTCACTGTATGGCGGTATTACTCGGTCACTGTATGGCGGTATTACTCGGTCACTGTATGGGGGTATTACTCGGTCACTGTATGGGGGTATTACTCGGTCACTGTATGGGGGTATTACTCGGTCACTGTATGGGGGTATTACTCGGTCACTGTATGGGGGTATTACTCGGTCACTGTATGGGGGTATTACTCCGTCACTGTATGGGGGTATTACTCGGTCACTGTATGGGGGTATTACTCGGTCACTGTATGGGGGTATTACTCGGTCACTGTATGGGGGTATTACTCCGTCACTGTATGGGGGTATTACTCGGTCACTGTATGGCGGTATTACTCGGTCACTGTATGGCGGTATTACTCGGTCACTGTATGGCGGTATTACTCGGTCACTGTATGGGGGTATTACTCGGTCACTGTATGGGGGTATTACTCGGTCACTGTATGGGGGTATTACTCCGTCACTGTATGGGGGTATTACTCGGTCACTGTATGGGGGTATTACTCCGTCACTGTATGGGGGTATTACTCCGTCACTGTATGGGGGTATTAATGTATGGTGAATTAGTTGATAACGATACATTCCTTTCATTTAGACATGTCCATATTCAGCTTCTCTATGGGGATATTTTCGGTGACTCCCGGTGATGGATAGCGGCTTCCCCTGATGATAATCACCATTACAGGATCAGTGAGGAGCATCGGATGGGAATAACCATCACAGACCACCTGAGGCTGTGGAGTGTGACACGTGGTGGGATCAGATACAGTCAGATACAGCGAGGGGTTAATGTTGGGATCTCCCCGTCATCTGTGGTAACACGGCTCCAGTGTTGCATCATGTGGACCGTAACCAGCGGATTACTGCAGACAATGAGCCAACAATGGAAATGTCAGCGAGCGCCGCCACGTGCAGAGAATTAATCCCAACCTACTCATTCATTCATTCATTCAATTATCTATCTATCTATCTATCTATCTATCTATCTATCTATCTATCTATCTATCTAGTCATCCATCTACTCTATCATCTATCTATCTATCTATCTAGTCATCCATCTACTCTAACATCTATCTATCTATAGTATCTATCTATCTATCTATCTATCTATCTATCTATCTATCTATCTATCTATCTATCTAGTCATCCATCTACTCTAACAGACAGCCCTCTATATACAGACACACGTTTATGTCTTTCTCACTATCTGACATGAAATCAGAATAAAGATTTCCCATTTTAGGATGATCCATAATTATTAATATTTCCCAAATGCAGAATGATGAGAGACAATGTCTTAAGACATTTTTCTTACTTTCTCCTAAGTCACAAGTTTACATACAGTAAGGTTACTTTGCCTTTAAACAATTTGGGACAGCCCATATGATGACGTCATGTGTTTGGAAGAGTCTGATTGGTTTATTGGAATGTATTACAGACACACCTGTGGATGTATTTTGATGCACACCTGACACTCACTGCTGCTTTATGTAGAATGATGGGAAAGTCTAGAGAAACCAGCCAAGATATCAGGAAGAGGATTGTGGACTCGGTTCATCCTTGGGTGCAATTTCCAGATCCCTGAAGGAGCCTCGTTCATCTGTACAAACAATTATACACAAGTACAAACAAGATGGGAATATGCAGCCATCATACCTCTCAGGACGGAGATGGGTTCTGTGTCCCAGAGATGAACGTGCTTTGGTCCAACATGTGAATATCAACCCAAGAACAAAACAAAAGACCTTGTGAAGATGATGGTGGAAGCTGGTAAAATTGTGTCACTATCCACAGTGAAACGAGACTATCAACATGGGCTGAAAGGCCGCTCTGCCAGGAAGAAGCAATTATTACTCCACAAGAAACTGATAAAAGACAGATTAATGTTTACAAATCCCCACAGGAACAAAGACCTACACTTCTGGAGATGTCCCGTGGTCTAATGAAAGTAAAATTAAACAGTTTGGCCATAATAACCATCATTACATTTAGAGGAAAAAGGGAGAAGCTTGGAGGCCTAAGAACACCATCCCAACCATGAAACACAGGGGAAGCAGCATCATGTTGGGAAGTTTTGCAGCAGGAGGGACTGGTGAACTTCACAAAATAGATGGATCATGATGAAAGAAGATTATTTGGCAATACTGAAGCGACATCTCCAGACATCAGCCAGGGAGGTAAAGCTCGGGCAGAAGTGGGTCTTCCAGATGGTGAATGATCCAAAGCTGCTGCCAAACTGGTTACAAAGTGCCTTAAGGATAACAAAGTCAATGTTCTGGAGCCATCACAAACCCTGACCTCAATCCTACTGAACATTTATCTGAAAAGTCTGCGAGCGACAACCTACAAACATGACTCATTACACCAGATCTGTCAGGAGGAACGGGCCCAAATTCCCACAACTATTGTGAGAAGCTTATGGAAGGATCCAAAACATTTCACCAAGTCATACAGTGTAAGGACAATGGTAACATACTAATAACATGTATGTAAACGTGTGACTTTACAGAAAGTAACACAAATGTCAACATTCTGTCTCATTATTCTGCATTTGGCAAATATTAATAATTATGATTCATCAGAATTGTCCTAAAACGGGAAAGGTTTATTCTGATTTCATGTCAGATAGTGAGAAAATCATGCAGATGTGTCTTTATATAGAGGGGATGGAAACGTCTGGTTTCCCCTGTATTGTCTATATATTATCTATTGTGATGACACAGTATTTGGCCACTTGTGACGGGGGTTAGCTGTTCTTAATTAGGCCAGATGTACAGTATTGTACTTTTGTTTGGTAAATCAGGAGCAGCTAGTCATTGCTTCTTATCCAACTACTCAGATCCCCCATTGTCTTAAATTGTGGATTGCATCACCCCTCTGTTCACATCATTCTAAGGAAAATTATGCAGTCGGATTGAACTACTGACCAATGAGAGAACAGCCTTATCCCACCAATCCTGTAAAACTACAATACCCTGAGAAGAAGTCTCCACAGAGGAGAGCACCCACTGACCCCCGTGTCTCCACAGAGGAGAGCACCCACTGACCCCCGTGTCTCCACAGAGGAGAGCACCCACTGACCCCCGTGTCTCCACAGAGGAGAGCACCCACTGACCCCCGTGTCTCCACAGAGGAGAGCACCCACTGACCCCTGTATCTCCACAGAGGAGAGCACCCACTGACCCCCGTGTCTCCACAGAGAACACCCACTGACCCCCGTGTCTCCACAGAGGAGAGCACCCACTGACCCCCATGTCTCCACGCAGGAGAGCACCCACTGACCCCCGTGTCTCCACAGAGGAGAGCACCCACTGACCCCCGTGTCTCCACAGAGGAGAGAGCACCCACTGACCCCCGTGTCTCCACAGAGGAGAGCACCCACTGACCCCCGTGTCTCCACAGAGGAGAGCCCCAGTGACCCCCGTGTCTCCACAGAGGAGAGCACCCACTGACCCCTGTGTCTCCACAGAGGAGAGCATCCACTGACCCCCGTGTCTCCACAGAGGAGAGCACCCACTGACCCCCTTGTCTCCACAGAGGAGATAATCCACTGACCCCCGTGTCTCCACAGAGGAGAGCACCCACTGACCCCCATGTCTCCACACAGGAGAGCACCCACTGACCCCCGTGTCTCCACAGAGGAGAGCCCCCACTGACCCCCGTGTCTCCACAGAGGAGAGCACCCACTGACCCCCGTGTCTCCACAGAGGAGAGCACCCACTGACCCCCGTGTCTCCACAGAGGAGAGCACCCACTGACCCCGTGTCTCCACAGAGGAGAGCACCCACTGACCCCCGTGTCTCCACAGAGGAAGCACCCACTGACCCCCGTGTCTCCACAGAGGAGAGCTCCCCACTGACCCCCGTGTCTCCACAGAGGAGACACCCACTGACCCCCGTGTCTCCACAGAGGAGAGCCCCCACTGACCCCCGTGTCTCCACAGAGGAGAGCCCCACCTGACCCCCGTGTCTCCACAGAGGAGAGCCCCCACTGACCCCCGTGTCTCCACAGAGGAGCACCCACTGACCCCGTGTCTCCACAGAGGAGAGCACCCACTGACCCCCGTGTCTCCACAGAGGAAGCCCCATGACCCCCGTGTCTCCACAGAGGAGAGCACCCACTGACCCCCGTGTCTCCACAGAGGAGAGCACCCACTGACCCCGTGTCTCCACAGAGGAGATCACCCACTGACCCCCGTGTCTCCACAGAGGAGAGCACCCACTGACCCCCGTGTCTCCACAGAGGAGAGCACCACTGACCCCCGTGTCTCCACAGAGGAGAGCACCCACTGACCCCGTGTCTCCACAGAGGAGAGACCCACTGACCCCCGTGTCTCCACAGAGGAGAGCACCCACTGACCCCCGTGTCTCCACAGAGGAGAGCACCCACTGACCCCCGTGTCTCCACAGAGGAGAGCACCCACTGACCCCCGTGTCTCCACAGAGGAGAGCACCACTGACCCCCGTGTCTCCACAGAGGAGAGCCCCACTGACCCCCGTGTGTCCACAGAGGAGAGCACCCACTGACCCCCGTGTCTCCACAGAGGAGAGCCCCCACTGACCCCCGTGTTCCACAGAGGAGAGCCCCCACTGACCCCGTGTCTCCACAGAGAGAGCCCCCACTGACCACCGTGTCTCCACAGAGGAGAGCACCCACTGACCCCCGTGTCTCCACAGAGGAGAGCACCCACTGACCCCGTGTCTCCACAGAGGAGAGCACCCACTGACCCCCGTGTCTCCACAGAGGAGAGCAACCCACTGCCACGCCCGTGCTTCTCACAGAGGAGAGCACCCACTGACCCCGTGTCTCCACAGAGGAGAGCACCCACTGACCCCCGTGTCTCCACAGAGGAGAGCACCCACTGACCCCGTGTCTCCACAAGGAGAGCACCCACTGACCCCGTGTCTCCACAGAGGAGAGCACCCACTGACCCCGTGTCTCCACAGAGGAGAGCACCCACTGACCCCCGTGTCTCCACAGAGGAGAGCACCCACTGACCCCCGTGTCTCCACAGAGGAGAGCCCCCACTGACCCCCGTGTCTCCACAGAGGAGATGCCATGACCCCGTGTCTCCACAGAGGAGAGCTCCACTGACCCCGTGTCTCCACAGAGGAGAGCACCCACTGACCCCCGTGTCTCCACAGAGGAGAGCACCCACTGACCCCCGTGTCTCCACAGAGGAGAGCCCCACTGACCCCCGTGTCTCCACAGAGGAGAGCACCCCACTGACCCCCGTGTCTCCACAGAGGAGAGCACCCCACTGACCCCCGTGTCTCCACAGAGGAGAGCACCACTGACCCCGTGTCTCCACAGAGGAGAGCACCCACTGACCCCGTGTCTCCACAGAGGAGAGCACCCACTGACCCCGTGTCTCCACAGAGGAGAGCACCCACTGACCCCCGTGTCTCCACAGAGGAGACACCCACTGACCCCCGTGTCTCCACAGAGGAGAGCACCCACTGACCCCCGTGTCTCCACAGAGGAGAGCACCCACTGACCCCGTGTCTCCACAGAGGAGAGCACCCACTGACCCCCGTGTCTCCACAGAGGAGAGCACCCCATGACCCCCGTGTCTCCACAGAGGAGATACTACCCTCACTGACCCTGCCCGTGTCTCCACAGAGAGACCCCACTGACCCCCGTGTCTCCACAGAGGAGCACCCACTGACCCCCGTGTCTCCACAGAGGAGAGCACCCACTGACCCCCGTGTCTCCACAGAGGAGAGCACCCACTGACCCCTGTGTCTCCACAGAGGAGAGCCCCACTGACCCCCGTGTCTCCACAGAGGAGAGCACCACTGACCCCCGTGTCTCCACAGAGGAGAGCACCCACTGACCCCCGTGTCTCCACAGAGGAGAGCACCCACTGACCCCGTGTCTCCACAGAGGAGAGCCCCGCTGACCCCCGTGTCTCCACAGAGGAGAGCACCCACTGACCCCGTGTCTCCCCAGAGGAGAGCACCCACTGACCCCCGTGTCTCCACAGAGGAGAGCACCCACTGACCCCCGTGTCTCCACAGAGGAGAGCACCCACTGACCCCCGTGTCTCCACAGAGGAGAGCACCCACTGACCCCCGTGTCTCCACAGAGGAGAGCACCCACTGACCCCCGTGTCTCCACAGAGGAGAGCCCCCACTGACCCCCGTGTCTCCACAGAGGAGAGCACCCACTGACCCCCGTGTCTCCACAGAGGAGAGCACCCACTGACCCCCGTGTCTCCACAGAGGAGAGCACTCACTGACCCCCGTGTCTCCACAGAGGAGAACACCCACTGACCCCCGTGTCTCCACAGAGAGCCCCCACTGACCCCCGTGTCTCCACAGAGGAGAGCACCCACTGACCCCCGTGTCTCCACAGAGGAGATCACTCACTGACCCCCGTGTCTCCACAGAGGAGAGCACACACTGACCCCCGTGTCTCCACAGAGGAGATCACTCACTGACCCCCGTGTCTCCACAGAGGAGAGCCCCCACTGACCCCCGTGTCTCCACAGAGGAGATCACTCACTGACCCCCGTGTCTCCACAGAGGAGAGCACCCACTGACCCCCGTGTCTCCACAGAGGAGAGCACCCACTGACCCCCGTGTCTCCACACAGGAGAGCTCCCACTGACCCCCGTGTCTCCACAGAGGAGATCACTCACTGACCCCCGTGTCTCCCCAGAGGAGAGCACTCACTGACCCCCCGTGTCTCCACAGAGGAGAGCACCCACTGACCCCCGTGTCTCCACAGAGGAGAGGACCCACTGACCCCCGTGTCTCCACAGAGGAGAGCACCCACTGACCCCCGTGTCTCCACAGAGGAGAGCACTCACTGACCCCCCGTGTCTCCACAGAGGAGAGCACCCACTGACCCCCGTGTCTCCACAGAGGAGAGCCCCCACTGACCCCCGTGTCTCCACAGAGGAGAGCACCCACTGACCCCCGTGTCTCCACAGAGGAGAGCACCCACTAACCCCCGTGTCTCCACAGAGGAGAGCACCCACTGACCCCCGTGTCTCCACAGAGGAGAGCACCCACTGACCCCCGTGTCTCCACAGAGGAGAGCACTCACTGACCCCCCGTGTCTCCACAGAGGAGAGCACTCACTGACCCCCCGTGTCTCCACAGAGGAGAGCACCCACTGACCCCCGTGTCTCCACAGAGGAGAGCACCCACTGACCCCCGTGTCTCCACAGAGGAGAGCACCCACTGACCCCCGTGTCTCCACAGAGGAGAGCACCCACTGACCCCCGTGTCTCCACAGAGGAGAGCACCCACTGACCCCCGTGTCTCCACAGAGGAGATCACTCACTGACCCCCGTGTCTCCACAGAGGAGAGAACCCACTGACCCCCGTGTCTCCACAGAGGAGAGCACCCACTGACCCCCGTGTCTCCACAGAGGAGAGCACCCACTGACCCCCGTGTCTCCACAGAGGAGAGCACCCACTGACCCCCGTGTCTCCACAGAGGAGAGCCCCCACTGACCCCCGTGTCTCCACAGAGGAGAGCCCCCACTGACCCCCGTGTCTCCACAGAGGAGAGCCCCCACTGACCCCCGTGTCTCCACAGAGGAGAGCACCCACTGACCCCCGTGTCTCCACAGAGGAGAGCCCCCACTGACCCCCGTGTCTCCACAGAGGAGAGCACCCACTGACCCCCGTGTCTCCACAGAGGAGAGAGCACCCACTGACCCCCGTGTCTCCACAGAGGAGAGCCCCCACTGACTCCCGTGTCTCCACAGAGGAGAGCACTCACTGACCCCCGTGTCTCCACAGAGGAGAGCACCCACTGACCCCCGTGTCTCCACAGAGGAGAGCACCCACTGACCCCCGTGTCTCCACAGAGGAGAGCACTCACTGACCCCCCGTGTCTCCACAGAGGAGAGCACCCACTGACCCCCGTGTCTCCACAGAGGAGAGCACCCACTGACCCCCGTGTCTCCACAGAGGAGAGCACCCACTGACCCCCGTGTCTCCACAGAGGAGAGCACCCACTGACCCCCGTGTCTCCACAGAGGAGAGCACCCACTGACCCCCGTGTCTCCACAGAGGAGAGCACCCACTGACCCCCGTGTCTCCACAGAGGAGAGCCCCCACTGACCCCCGTGTCTCCACAGAGGAGAGCCCCCACTGACCCCCGTGTCTCCACAGAGGAGAGCACCCACTGACCCCCCGTGTCTCCACTGCAGTCTATTGATTATCTATCAATCATCTATTTATCTATTCTCTATCAATCATCCATCTACTATAGATAATGGATACATTTATAGATATCTTTTATTATCTAGCTAGTTATCATGTATTTATTATCTATCTGTTACAATGTATCAGTCTGGAGTTTGGGAAGGTTTCATTGCCCAGAATGGATACAGATGTGAAGCTCCGTCCTGTATGGAGAGTTCTGTACATTGTTACTTTCAATCCTCTGGATGGACAGAGGTGATGGGGAGATTTGTGTTACAGAATATTTGTCCAAGTCTTAAAGGAGCGATTCATCCCCCCGAACGCAGCATAAATCAGATACTCTACATGATTGCAGCCATGAACCTTTTTCTCTGAAAATCCAGAGTTTATCATTATTAAAATAAATGTAGAAGCTCCAGACTAGTCCAGGCCCCGGCGTCTGCTCCCGCATCGCATTGCTTTTGTGGACTACATTTGATTCGGTGGACTATGATGGAATCGATGGACTACTGCAGGCTTTTTTCATGTGTGTTATTTGTAAAATAAATTGGTAAAAGAGGGAATGTGTCAGAGTTTTATTTCAAATAAACTATTTTAGGGTGTTCTAATTTTTGTTATTACTGATTAGGTTAGTAGTGTTGGATATCTGATATACGCCTTGACATTGCTAGCCTCTATGCTTGATAGAAGCTGACAATACACAGCTGGCATCAACCCAAAATTTCATTACCTCGATTGCCACCACACCAAGGCAGCAGGAGGATCAGGGGCAAAGTTCCAGTGTTAGAACATCTAATGGAGGTGCCAGTTCTGGGGCGACTGCAGAGTGCTTTTTTTTTTTAAGGATGGGAAGGGACCAAGAACCATAGCCTGAGAATACCAGACCCTGGCCATCAGCTTCACCTTGGCTGGTGATCCCATTCGGGGGGGACCCTACTTTTTTATTTTTAATGACTTATTAATAAATAAATAATTTAAATTAACAGCATGGGGTAACCTCTGTTTTTGGATTCCCAAGCAGGGGAAAGCTACCAGCTGTGGTCTGCAGCCTGCAGCTGTCTGCTTTACCTTAGTTGGTTAACAAAAATAGGGGGGACTGCACTTTTATCTTATGTGTATCATTATAGAGCAAGTACAGATGATGTTACAGATGCATTGCCTGTGCCGTCTGTGTGCAATGCATTGTTCTCGCAACCACTGACTTGTCCCTGCATTCTCTGAGCCTAAAAGTGTTCTGCTGGGAGTTGTGATACTATGGGGGAGCCGATGTGTCTGCAGCCAGTGTCCGCCAGACCCCGGGGTCTGCATGGTGGGGGATTATAGGACAAAATAGGAAAATATAACTCTGCATCAATTAGATGGCACCACTGCACAGGCGTCCAAGAGATAAAGGGCCCCGTCTACCCACGAGAGCAGCAGCACAGGCACATGAAGGGGTATGTTACCATGAGACTATATACTGGAGAGACTGGACTGTATGCGGGGCCCCTCAGGGGCAGACTGGGCCAGGGGACAGGGATGAATTTGCCCCCTGGGCCGCCCAGCGCCCACCCAACAGTTGTAAAAGGCCCCTTCACCTGATGTAACACTGTGCTGTGCTGTATACGGGGCCCCTGCATCTGATGTAACACTGTGCTGTGCTATATACGGGGCCCCTGCACCTGATGTAACACTGTGCTGTATACGGGGCCCCTGCATCTGATGTAACACTGTGCTGTATACGGGGCCCCTGCATCTGATGTAACACTGTGCTGTGCTATATACGGGGCCCCTGCTCCTGATGTAACACTGTGCTGTACTGTATACAGGGCCCCTGCACCTGATGTAACACTGTGCTGTATACGGGGCCCCTGCACCTGATGTAACACTGTACTGTATACGGGGCCCCTGCACCTGATGTAACACTGCATCACCTGAGCCTATCGGGGTGTGACGGGGCCCGGCCCTCGCCCAGAGGCCTCATCACCCGACCAGTGATTCATCAGTCATGTAATCTGCCGCCTCATAATGATTGTGAACCATAATTACACAGAGACGGACGCGGCTCTGTCACCGGAGAGGGAAAGTCTGCAGTCATATTATTATATGCTGCTCTATCGCCTTCATATTCCATAGCGCTGCAAATACACTGTCCCCATCGGGATATATGGTACAGTGCTAACCACTGAGCCACAGTACTGCCCTATATAGTACAGTGCTAACCACTGAGCCACCGTGCTGTTCTATATATAGTACAGTGCTAACCACTGAGCCACAGTACTGCCCTATATATACTACATTGCTAACCACTGAGCCACAGTGCTGCTCTATATATAGTACAGTGCTAACCACTGAGCCACCGTGCTGCTCTATATATAGTACAGTGCTAACCACTGAGCCACAGTACTGCCCTATATATACTACATTGCTAACCACTGAGCCATAGTGCTGCTCTATATATAGTACAGTGCTAACCACTGAGCCACCATGCTGCTCTATATATAGTACAGTGCTAACCACTGAGCCACAGTACTGCCCTATATATACTACATTGCTAACCACTGAGCCATAGTGCTGCTCTATATATACTACATTGCTAACCACTGAGCCACAGTGCTGCTCTATATATAGTACAGTGCTAACCACTGAGCCACCGTGCTGCTCTATATATAGTACAGTGCTAACCACTGAGCCACAGTACTGCCCTATATATACTACATTGCTAACCACTGAGCCATAGTGCTGCTCTATATATAGTACAGTGCTAACCACTGAGCCACCGTGCTGCTCTATATATAGTACAATGCTAACCTCTGAGCCACAGTGCTGCTCTATATATATAGTACAGTGCTAACCACTGAGGCCCTGTGCTGCCCTATATATAGTACAGTGCTAACCACTGAGCCACCATGCTGCCCTATATATAGTACAGTGCTAACCACTGAGCCACCGTGCTGCTCTATATATAGTACAGTGCTAACCACTGAACCACCGTGCTACTCTATATATAGTACAATGCTGACGACTGAGCCACCGTGCTGCTCTATATATAGTACAGTGCTAACCACTGAGCCACCGTGCTGCTCTATATATAGTACAGTGCTAACCACTGAGCCACCATGCTGCTCTATATATAGTACAGTGCTAACCACTGAGCCACCATGCTGCTCTATATATAGTACAGTGCTAACCACTGAGCCACCGTGCTGCTCTATATATAGTACAGTGCTAACCACTGAGCCACCGTGCTACTCAATATATAGTACAATGCTGACGACTGAGCCACCGTGCTGCTCTATATATAGTACAGTGCTAACCACTGAGCCACCGTGCTGCTCTATATATAGTACAGTGCTAACCACTGAGCCACTGTGCTGCCCTAAATACAGTACAGTGATGACGACTGACCCACCATGCTACTCTATATATAGTACAGTGCTAACCACTGAGCCACAGTATTGCTCTTTATATAGTACAGTGCTAACCACTGAGCCACAGTATTGCCCTATATATAGTACAGTGATGACCACTGAGCCACTATGATAATCTATATACAGTACAGTGCTAACCACTTAGTCACCGTGCTGCTCTATATATAGTACAGTGCTAACCACTGAGCCACTGTGATAATCTATATGCAGTACAGTGCTAACCACAGAGCCACTGTACAGCCCTATATATATAGTACAGTGCTAACCACTGACCCACTGTGCTGCCCTATATATGGTACAGTGCTGACCACTGAGCCACCGTGCTGCTCTATATATAGTACAGTGCTAACCACTGAGCCACCATGCTGCCCTATATAGTACAGTGCTAACCACTGAGCCACTGTGCTGCCCTATATATAGTACAGTGCTAACCACTGAGCCACTGTGCTGCACTATATATAGTACAGTGCTAACCACTGAGCCACCGTGCTGCTCTATATATAGTACAGTGCTAACCACTGAGCCACCATACTGCTCTATATATAGTACAATGCTGACCACTGAGCCACAGTGCAGTTCTATATATAGTACAGTGCTGACCACTGAGCCACCGTGCTGCTCTATATATAGTACAATGCTGACCACTGAGTCCCCGTGCTGCTCTATGTATAGTTCAGTCCTAACCACTGAGCCACAGTGCAGTTTTATATATAGTACAGAGCTAACCACTGAGCCACCATGCTGCCCTTTATATAGTCTATATGAAGAGTGAGAGGCCACAATCCCGAGTCTGGAGGAAGAGCGAAAGAGGTCACAATCCAAGAATCTGGAGGAAGAGTGGAGAGGCCACAATCCAGAGTCTGGAGAAGAGCGAAGAGGCCACAATCAGAATTGGAGGAAGAGTGAGAGGCCACCAATCCAAGAGTCTGGAGGAAGAGTGGAGAGGCCACAATCCAAGAGTCTGGAGGAAGAGCGAAGAGGCCACAATCCAAGAATCTGGAGGAAGAGTGGAGAGGCCACAATCAAGAGTCTGGAGGAAGAGCGAGAGGCCACAATCCAAGAGTCTGGAGGAAGAGCGGAGAGGCCACAATCCAAGAGTCTGGAGGAAGAGTGGAGAGGCCACAATCCAAGAGTCTGGAGGAAGAGTGGAGAGGCCACAATCCAAGAGTCTGGAGGAAGAGTGGAGAGGCCACAATTCCAGAGTCTGGAGGAAGAGTGGAGAGGCCACAATCCAAGAGTCTGGAGGAAGAGTGGAGAGGCCACAATCCCAGAGTCTGGAGGAAGAGCGGAGAGGCCACAATCCAGAGTCTGGAGGAAGAGTGGAGAGGCCACAATCCAAGAGTCTGGAGGAAGAGTGGAGAGGCCACAATCCAAGAGTCTGGATGAAGAGTGGAGAGGCCACAATCCAAGAGTCTGGAGGAAGAGTGGAGAGGCCACAATCCAAGAGTCTGGAGGAAGAGCGGAGAGGCCACAATCCAAGAGTCTGGAGGAAGAGTGGAGAGGCCACACTCCAAGAGTCTGGTGGAAGAGCAGAGAGGCACAATCCAAGAGTCTGGAGGAAGAGTGGAGAGGCCACAATCCAAGAGTCTGGAGGAAGAGTGGAGAGGACACAATCCAGAGTCTGGAGGAAGAGTGGAAAGGCCACAATCCAAGAGTCTGGAGGAAGAGCGGAGAGGCCACAATCCAAGAGTCTGGAGGAAGAGTGGAGAGGCCACAATCCAGAGTCTGGAGGAAGAGTGAGAGAGGCCACAATCCAAGAGTCTGGAGGAAGAGTGGAGAGGCCACAATCAAGAGTCTGGAGGAAGAGTGGAGAGGCCACATCAAGAGTCTGGAGGAAGAGGGAGAGGCCACAATCCAAGAGTCTGGAGGAAGAGTGGAGAGGCCACAATCCAAGAGTCTGGAGGAAGAGCGGAGAGGCCACAATCTAAGAGTCTGGAGGAAGAGCGGAGAGGCCACAATCAAGAGTCTGGAGGAAGAGCGGAGAGGCCACAATCCAAGAGTCTGGAGGAAGAGCGGAGAGGCCACAATCCAAGAGTCTGGAGGAAGAGTGGAGAGGCCACAATCCAGAGTCTGGAGGAAGAGCGGAGAGGCCACAATCCAAGAGTCTGGAGGAAGAAGTGGAGAGGACACAATCCAAGAGTCTGGAGGAAGAGGGAGAGGCCACAATCCAAGAGTCTGGAGGAAGAGGAGAGGCCACAATCCAAGAGTCTGGAGGAAGAGCGAAGAGGCACAATCCCAGAGTCTGGAGGAAGAGCGGAGAGGCCACAATCCAGAGTCTGGAGGAAGAGTGGAGAGGCCACAATCCCAGAGTCTGGAGGAAGAGTGGAGAGGCCACAATCCAAGAGTCTGGAGGAAGAGTGGAGAGGCACAATCCCAGAGTCTGGAGGAAGAGTGGAGAGGCCACAATCCAAGAGTCTGGAGGAAGAGTGGAGGGGCCACAATCCAAGAGTCTGGAGGAAGAGCGGAGAGGCCACAATCCAAGAGTCTGGAGGAAGAGTGGAGAGGCCACAATCCCAGAGTCTGGAGGAAGAGTGGAGGGGCCACAATCCAAGAGTCTGGAGGAAGAGCGGAGAGGCCACAATCCCAGAGTCTGGAGGAAGAGTGGAGAGGCCACAATCCAAGAACTGGAGGAAGAGCGGACATCCATGACACTTCTCTTTCCACGCCTGGATATTCCCGGCATCTTTTGGATGAGATGTTTTGAGGCTCCGGTTTAGTTTCTTGCTCTTCTGAAGTAGAGGAATTCTCTTTATTTAGAATAAATCTACTGAAAACAGAAAAGTCTCCAGAGACCGGAGGGAACACGATGAACTTTCTTGTCTTCTCATGTAGTAAACACATCAATGACTGGGGTAAGGTTCATGGGGTCGCTGGCTGGACCACGAGGGGCCCTTACTGGGCCGGGGCCGATTACACAACCAGGAATCCAAATAATCACAATAAACGCGACCATTCAGCCGTCATAAAAGACCCAAAAATGTCATGAAGTCAAAATCTGGAAGTGTGGAGGTCACTACTGTCCTAATGGTGAGTGACAGGAGCTGGAATCATCACCGTCTGTGTACGATCAGGAACGTCAGGGCAGTGAAGGGTTAATGCCCAGCGGATATTATTGTCCCTGGACCAGAGATTCCTAATTACGACAGATCCTCCTCATCCTCCGGAGGCAGATATCGTTATTAAACAGCAAATAGAAATCTATAATGTTACAATGTGACCAGGATCATTTTATAGACCTGGGAACAAAGGATTGAATCAAACCAGTACACAGCTGGGGAGATCCCACAGATCCCACCGATCTCTCACAATCAGCACTCCACAGCCTCCAATCATCAGGACAAGATGCGACTGACAGATGATTGATGGACAAGGCGACGGTATAGTAAATACACATCCAACACATGGAATATATCTATACCTCATTACCATCACTGTCAAGTTCCACAATAACCCAAGAAAGACTAGCTGCCATCACCAATCAGGTATACTGGCCAATTGGACGTCCTATGTATATATATACCTCAGTACAGTCACTGCCAAGCTCCACAATAACTCAAGAAATACTACAAGCTGCCACCACTGATCCTGTATACAGGTAAATTGGGCCTCCAGTCCTGGTAACATTTGGCTTCAGGGTTAGAGATAGAGGAACAAATCCATTACACTTTATATACTTAATCTGAAAAATAGGCAGAGTGTATGAAAATGTACAAAAGATTTTACAAAGGAGATAAAATACAATACAGAAATACAATAAAATAAAAGGGATCAACAAAAGAAAGGTTCTAAACCTGATGTCATGGAAATGGTGTCGAATAAAACATGGAACAATCTTAAGCAGACGTGTATCACCAGCACTGAGCAAAGGTGAAAACTCAATCTTTATTCATCACTGATGTATGTAACGTGCATTGGGATTGATAGCGCTATATAAGTGAATAAATACTATTGTTATTATTATTGAACAGTCACTGCCACATACCTCCCCTTAGTGACCTCAGATGGGGTTGGTCATGGTTGTAGCTATAGTCTCTAGAAAATTATAAGATCCACAAATTTTAGGCTATCCTCAATCCTGGAGGTCCCAGGTGGAAGATTTTACCACCATATTTCCTATCATGATTATAGCCATCTATAGATAGGAAATATGACATATGAAAACCCATTCTTCGGGCCAATGTTAATTTGGGGTTGATGCTCTGGCTGCACAGTAATGTAAGAGTATGCATGTTATTCCACTTAGGATCACGATGCTGAAAATGTGTCTCCCATAACTGTAGGATCTACACTTCCCAAATATTTATAAATTGGCCCGGGATCTACTCCATCTACTGTCAGTCCTTTAAAGCCCTGGAAGAATCATCTATTGAGGTGATGGAAGTGTCGCTTCTCCAGCTCTGGATACAAAGGGTTCAGGCTTTGTGTCTGTTTTACAGCAGATGTGGCATGCCAGTTACCTGTCCATACCGGGGGGCCTGCTGTCATTGCTGTTATTATGGGGCACTGTGGATAGCGCTGTTATTATGGGGCACTGTGGATATCGCTGTTATTATGGGGGCACTGTGGATAGCGCTGTTATTATGGGGGCACTGTGGATAGCGCTGTTATTATGGGGGCACTGTGGATATCGCTGTTATTATGGGGCACTGTGGATATCGCTGTTATTATGGGGGCACTGTGGATATCGCTGTTATTATGGGGGCACTGTGGATATCGCTGTTATTATGGGGGAACTGTGGATATCGCTGTTATTATGGGGGCACTGTGGATATCGCTGTTATGGGGGCACTGTGGATATCGCTGTTATTATGGGGCACTGTGGATATCGCTGTTATTATGGGGGCACTGTGGATATCGCTGTTATTATGGGGGCACTGTGAATATCGCTGTTATTATGGGGGCACTGTGGATAGCGCTGTTATTATGGAGCACTGTGGATATCGCTGTTATTATGGGGGCACTGTGGATATCGCTGTTATTATGGGGGCACTGTGGATATCGCTGTTATTATGGGGGCACTGTGGATATTGCTGTTATTATGGGGCACTGTGGATATCGCTGTTATTATGGGGGATGTGGATATCACTGTTATTATGGGGCACTGTGGATATCGCTGTTATTATGGGGACACTGTGGATATCGCTGTTATTATGGGGGCACTGTGGATATCGCTGTTATTATGGAGCACTGTGGATATCGCTGTTATTATGGGGGCACTGTGGATATCGCTGTTATTATGGAGCACTGTGGATATCGCTGTTATTATGGGGGCACTGTGGATATCGCTGTTATTATGGGCACTGTGGATATCGCTGTTATTATGGGGGATGTGGATATCGCTGGTATTATGGGGCACTGTGGATATCGCTGTTATTATGGGGGCACTGTGGATATCGCTGTTATTATGGGGGCACTGTGGATATCGCTGTTATTATGGGGCACTGTGGATATCGCTGTTATTATGGGGATGTGGATATCGCTGGTATTATGGGGGCACTGTGGATATCGCTGTTATTATGGGGGCAACTGTGGATATCGCTGTTATTATGGAGGCACTGTGGATATCGCTGTTATTATGGAGGCACTTTGGATATCGCTGTTATTATGGGGGCACTGTGGATATCGCTGTTATTATGGGGGCACTGTGGATATCGCTGTTATTATGGGGCACTGTGGATATCGCTGTTATTATGGAGGCACTGTGGATATCGCTGTTATTATGGGGCACTGTGGAGATCTCTGTTATTATGGGGCACTGTGGATATCGCTGTTATTATGGGGGCACTGTGGATATCGCTGTTATTATGGGGCACTGTGGATATCGCTGTTATTATGGGGCACTGTGGATATCGCTGTTATTATGGAGGCACTGTGGATATCGCTGTTATTATGGGGGCACTGTGGAGATCTCTGTTATTATGGGGACACTGTGGATATCGCTATTATTATGGGGGCACTGTGGAGATCTCTGTTATTATGGGGCCACTGTGGAGATCTGTGTTATTATGGGGGCATTGTGGATATCGCTATTATTATGGGGGCACTGTGGATATCGCTGTTATTATGGGGGCACTGTGGATATCGCTGTTATTATGGGGGCACTGTGGATATCGCTATTATTATGGGGGCACTGTGGATATCGCTGTTATTATGGGGGCACTGTGGATATCACTGTTATTATGGGGCACTGTGGATATCGCTGTTATTATGGGGGCACTGTGGATAGCGCTGTTATTATGGGGGCACTGTGGATATCGCTGTTATTATGGGGGCACTGTGGATATCGCTGTTATTATGGGGGCACTGTGGATAGCGCTGTTATTATGGGGGCACTGTGGATATCGCTGTTATTATGGGGGATGTGGATATCGCTGTTATTATGGGGCACTGTGGATATCGCTGTTATTATGGGGGCACTGTGGATATCGCTGTTATTATGGAGGCACTGTGGATAGCGCTGTTATTATGGGGGCACTGTGGATATCGCTGTTATTATGGGGCACTGTGGAGATCTCTGTTATTATGGGGGATGTGGATATCGCTGTTATTATGGGGCACTGTGGATATCGCTGTTATTATGGAGGCACTGTGGATATCGCTGTTATTATGGAGGCACTGTGGATAGCGCTGTTATTATGGAGGCACTGTGGATATCGCTGTTATTATGGGGGCACTGTGGAGATCTCTGTTATTATGGAGGCACTGTGGATATCGCTGTTATTATGGAGGCACTGTGGATAGCGCTGTTATTATGGGGGCACTGTGGATATCGCTGTTATTATGGGGCACTGTGGATATCGCTGTTATTATGGGGGCACTGTGGATATCGCTGTTATTATGGAGCACTGTGGATATCGCTGTTATTATGGAGGCACTGTGGATAGCGCTGTTATTATGGAGGCACTGTGGATAGCGCTGTTATTATGGAGGCACTGTGGATATCGCTGTTATTATGGGGCCACTGTGGATATTGCTGTTATTATGGGGCACTGTGGATAGCGCTGTTATTATGGGGCACTGTGGATATCGCTGTTATTATGGGGCACTGTGGATATCACTGTTATTATAGGGGCACTGTGGATATCGCTGTTATTATGGGCACTGTGGATATCGCTGTTATTATGAGGCACTGTGGATAGCGCTGTTATTATGGGGCACTGTGGATATCGCTGTTATTATGGGGGCACTGTGGATATCGCTGTTATTATGGGGGCACTGTGGATAGCGCTGTTATTATGGGGGCACTGTGGATAGCGCTGTTATTATGGAGGCACTGTGGATATCGCTGTTATTATGGAGGCACTGTGGATATCACTGTTATTATGGGGGCACTGTGGATATCGCTGTTATTATGGAGGCACTGTGGATATCACTGTTATTATGGGGCACTGTGGATATCGCTGTTATTATGGGGGCACTGTGGATATCGCTGTTATTATGGGGGCACTGTGGATATCGCTGTTATTATGGGGCACTGTGGATATCGCTGTTATTATGGGGGCACTGTGGATATCGCTGTTATTATGGGGGCACTGTGGATATCGCTGTTATTATGGGGCACTGTGGATATCGCTGTTATTATGGGGGCACTGTGGATATCGCTGTTATTATGGGGCACTGTGGATATCGCTGTTATTATGGGGCACTGTGGATATCGCTGTTATTATGGGGGATGTGGATATCGCTGTTATTATGGGGGCACTGTGGATATCGCTGTTATTATGGGGGCACTGTGGATATCGCTGTTATTATGGGGGCACTGTGGATATCGCTGTTATTATGGGGGCACTGTGGATATCGCTGTTATTATGGAGGCACTGTGGATATCGCTGTTATTATGGGGGCACTGTGGATAGCGCTGTTATTATGGGGGCACTGTGGATATCGCTGTTATTATGGGGGATGTGGATATCGCTGTTATTATGGGGGCACTGTGGATATCGCTGTTATTATGGAGGCACTGTGGATATCGCTGTTATTATGGGGCACTGTGGATATGGCTGTTATTATGGGGGCACTGTGGATATGGCTGTTATTATGGGGGCACTGTGGATATCGCTGTTATTATGGAGGCACTGTGGATATCGCTGTTATTATGGGGGCACTGTGGATATCGCTGTTATTATGGGGCACTGTGGATATCGCTGTTATTATGGGGCACTGTGGATATCGCTGTTATTATGGGGCACTGTGGATATCGCTGTTATTATGGGGGATGTGGATATCGCTGTTATTATGGAGGCACTGTGGATGTCGCTGTTATTATGGAGGCACTGTGGATATCGCTGTTATTATGGGGGCACTGTGGATATCGCTGTTATTATGGGGCACTGTGGATATCGCTGTTATTATGGAGGCACTGTGGATATCGCTGTTATTATGGGGGCACTGTGGATGTCGCTGTTATTATGGGGCACTGTGGATATCGCTGTTATTATGGGGGCACTGTGGATATCGCTGTTATTATGGGGGCACTGTGGATATCGCTGTTATTATGGGGGCACTGTGGATATCGCTGTTATTATGGGCACTGTGGATATCGCTGTTATTATGGGGCACTGTGGATATCGCTGTTATTATGGGGGCACTGTGGATATCGCTGTTATTATGGGGCACTGTGGATATCACTGTTATTATGGGGGCACTGTGGATAGCGCTGTTATTATGGGGGCACTGTGGATAGCACTGTTATTATGGGGCACTGTGGATAGCACTGTTATTATGGGGGCACTGTGGATAGCGCTGTTATTATGGGGGCACTGTGGATAGCGCTGTTATTATGGGGCACTGTGGATATCGCTGTTATTATGGGGCACTGTGGATATCGCTGTTATTATGGGGCACTGTGGATATCGCTGTTATTATGGGGCACTGTGGATATCGCTGTTATTATGGGGCACTGTGGATATCGCTGTTATTATGGGGCACTGTGGATATCGCTGTTATTATGGGGCACTGTGGATATCGCTGTTATTATGGGGGCACTGTGGATATCGCTGTTATTATGGGGGCACTGTGGATATCGCTGTTATTATGGAGGCACTGTGGATATCGCTGTTATTATGGGGGCACTGTGGATATCGCTGTTATTATGGAGGCACTGTGGATAGCGCTGTTATTATGGGGGCACTGTGGATATCGCTGTTATTATGGGGGCACTGTGGAGATCGCTGTTATTATGGAGGCACTGTGGATATCGCTGGTATTATGGGGGCACTGTGGATATCGCTGTTATTATGGGGCACTGTGGATATCGCTGTTATTATGGGGCACTGTGGATATCGCTGTTATTATGGGGCACTGTGGATATCGCTGTTATTATGGGGACACTGTGGATATCGCTGTTATTATGGGGGCACTGTGGATATCGCTGTTATTATGGGGCACTGTGGATATCGCTGTTATTATGGGGACACTGTGGATATCGCTGTTATTATGGGGCACTGTGGATATCGCTGTTATTATGGGGGCACTGTGGATATCGCTGTTATTATGGGGCACTGTGGATATCGCTGTTATTATGGGGCACTGTGGATATCGCTGTTATTATGGGGGCATTGTGGATATCGCTGTTATTATGGGGGCGCTGCGCCCTGTAGCCTTGATGCCCCGCAGTTAACCCTTTAGCACTACATAGATCCTGCCGTCCTGTTTTTGTGGTGTCCGTCATCAGTCGTCTCCTCTCCCCTCGGGCCTTCTCTCTCGGTAGCCCTCATGTGGTGATGATCACAGCCATGGCCATGTTGTCTCTTTCATGTTGTGTCCTCAGATCTCCGTCCCCCCGCGCCTCATTAGTCAGACGTCTTTCATGACCTTTGTGCAGATTGTGGATCTCCGGGTGCCATTTTGTTTTCCTCATCTTCTGCCCATTTCATGTCGGCGCTCCTCTGGTCCTTTCACTGTCAGTGGAGCGGAGGGAAGAGGATTACAACATTCCTGTCATGTCCGTTCTAGAGGATGAAAGGACGGCGGCACCCCTCTCCACCCCGAGTGTGACCGGCATCCTATCTGACACCTCCTGTGGCCGGGTGGCCATGTTGTGTGGAGAGAGGTGTCGGGCGGCTGCAGCACCCCAGGGTTCTGGTTGCAACAATGGCATTGCCTCCCTTACAGGGGGTGATGTCACGCTTGGAAGCAAAAAAGGGGGTTCCCTATTCAGGTGGCACATCATCCAACACTTTCCTGTCTCCAGACCAGAAGGGGGAGCTCTAGAACCCAGCGTAAGGGGAGCTTCCCTGTATAAATTCTGTCCCGGAGTTGGGGTTAGTCAGAAGAGCCATGGAGTGAGTCTGAGGAGGAAGGAGAGGAGAGACTGCGGGAGCCGAGCATGTTCGTGCTCACCCCAGAGGAAAGCACCAGGAAGTGGACACCGGGTCCGAGGCTGTGCAGGGTCTAATGTCCCGGCAGCCAAGGGTGGGGAATTCCAAGTTCCCCATCCACACCAAAGTGCCTGGAGGCAAAGCAGCATACTAGAGCCGAGGAGCGACCCCTGAAACAGGACTCGAGCTGCCTGTCATACGGCACATGCAGGAGAGAGGGCAGCAGCTTAGCATCGAGCGGCAGCAGGGACCCACAGGAGAACGTGTAGAGGAGAGACCTCAAACCCTCCCGGCTAGGTGGATCCACTGATGGCTTCCAGGCCACCCGGGCCCACAGTAACATCTAAACCAGTGCCTCGGACTGTAACTGCAACGTACAAGTAAAAGGTAAAAGAAACGTTCACTGCTGTGGCCTCCAGTTATTTGCGCACCCTCCATCCTACACCTTACACCCATCAACATCCACCGCCCTGGAGATCTGCTCCGCCCGTGCGGAGCCACTCCATCCCAGCTGCCCGTTCATCATCCCCGGAGGTTCTGCAGCAGCAGTGGCCACCTATAGCCACATACCACGGTAGCGTCACAAACTAATTCCTTTTAAACCACCCCATTCCCAAAAACTCTTTCACACTGAACTCTGGGTCACAGAAACCGGGTCTCGACCCCTGTGACTCCCCAGAGACAGTGTAGCCCGGTTCCGAATTCCCCATGGCCCTGGGGCTCGTCACGGCCATGTTGTGAGAAGAGAGGTATCGGGCAGCCATGTTGTGTGGAGAGTGGTGTGGGGCAGCTATACTGTGAGGAGAGAGGTGTCGGGCGGCCATTTTATGTGGAGAGAGGTGGCAGGTGGCCATGTGGGGAGAGAAGTGCCGGACCGCCATACTGTGTATAGAGAAGTGTTGGGCGGCCATACTGTGTGGAGAGAGGTGCCAGACGGCCATGTTGTGTGGAGAGTGGTGTGGGGCAACTATACTGTGAGGAGAGAGGTATCGGGCAGCCATGTTGTGTGGAGAGTGGTGTGGGGCAGCTATACTGTGAGGAGAGAGGTATCGGGCAGCCATGTTGTGTGGAGAGTGGTGTGGGGCAGCTATACTGTGAGGAGAGAGGTATCGGGCAGCCATGTTGTGTGGAGAGTGGTGTGGGGCAGCTATACTGTGAGGAGAGAGGTATCGGGCAGCCATGTTGTGTGGAGAGAGGTGTGGGGCAGCTATACTGTGTGGAGAGTGGTGTGGGGCAGCCATGTTGTGTGGAGAGTGGTGTGGGGCAGCTATACTGTGAGGAGAGAGGTATCGGGCAGCCATGTTGTGTGGAGAGTGGTGTGGGGCAGCCATGTTGTGTGGAGAGTGGTGTGGGGCAGCTATACTGTGAGGAGAGAGGTATCGGGCAGCCATGTTGTGTGGAGAGTGGTGTGGGGCAGCCATGTTGTGTGGAGAGTGGTGTGGGGCAGCTATACTGTGAGGAGAGAGGTATCGGGCAGCCATGTTGTGTGGAGAGTGGTGTGGGGCAGCCATGTTGTGTGGAGAGTGGTGTGGGGCAGCTATACTGTGAGGAGAGAGGTATCGGGCAGCCATGTTGTGTGGAGAGTGGTGTGGGGCAGCCATGTTGTGTGGAGAGTGGTGTGGGGCAGCTATACTGTGAGGAGAGAGGTATCGGGCAGCCATGTTGTGTGGAGAGTGGTGTGGGGCAGCCATGTTGTGTGGAGAGAGGTGCCGGACGGCCATACTGTGTATAGAGATGTGTTGGGCGGTCATACTGTGTGGAGAGAGGTGCCAGACGGCCATGTTGTGTGGAGAGTGGTGTGGGCAGCTATACTGTGTGGAGAGAGGTATCGGCACAGAAAAACTCACCAAAAATCTGCCAGGTAAATATCCTTTTCATTCAGCAGCAGATTGTCAGCTCCCCTGGAAGGCAACCCAGGTGTCATTATACCGGTGCACGATCACTTGCAACCCACAGTTGGGGGCGGTTGTGGCACCAGCGACCAGTCATACTGTCAAGGAAGCGACCAGTGGCATTCAGACACAAGGCTGCCTATGGGCTCAGTCACTCCTGTGCATGTGAAGCATAGTGTCAGAACTCGGCCTGTTAGTAACACCCAGAGCAGGTGGGCCGGTCCGTACTGACTATACGCCTCACCAGTGACTTATGCCCCCAGAGGGCGAAACCTGAACTGCAGATGAAAAAATTATAACTAAACTCTAAAGATGAAAAATGGGAGGATTTAGTTGCAAACATATGAGATAGGACGTGAGGGACTGTGACGAGGGTCCACGAGCTTACGTTATTTTGGCCAAAATATCCAACTAAATCCTCCCATTTTTCATCTTTAGAGTTTAGTTATAATTTTTTCATCTGCAGTTCAGGTTTCGCCCTCTGGGGCATAAGTCACTGGTGAGGCGTATAGTCAGTACGGACCGGCCCACCTGCTCTGGGTGTTACTAACAGGCCGAGTTCTGACACTATGCTTCACATGCACAGGAGTGACTGAGCCCATAGGCAGCCTTGTGTCTGAATGCCACTGGTCGCTTCCTTGACAGTATGACTGGTCGCTGGTGCCACAACCGCCCCCAACTGTGGGTTGCAAGTGATCGTGCACCGGTATAATGACACCTGGGTTGCCTTCCAGGGGAGCTGACAATCTGCTGCTGAATGAAAAGGATATTTACCTGGCAGATTTTTGGTGAGTTTTTCTGTGCTGATTTTAATGTCCTTTTTCGGTGAATGGAGAGAGGTGTCGGGCAGCCATGTTGTGTGGAGAGAGGTGTCGGGCAGCCATGTTGTGTGGAGAGAGGTGTCGGGCAGCCATGTTGTGTGGAGAGAGGTGTCGGGCGGGCATTTTATGTGGAGAGAGGGGGGAGTGGCCATATGGGGAGAGAGATGCCTTACGGCCATACTGTGTATAGAGACGTGTTGAGGGTCATATTGTGTGGAGAAAGGTGTCGGGCGGCCATGTTGTGTGGAGAAAGGTGTCGGGCGGGCCATGTTGTGTGGAGACAGGTGCCGGGCGGCCATGTTGTGTGGAGACAGGTGCCGGGCGGCCATGTTGTGTGGAGACAGGTGCCGGGCGGCCATGTTGTGTGGAGAGAGGTGCCGGGCGGCCATGTTGTGTGGAGAGAGGTGTCGGGCAGCCATGTTGTGTGGAGAGAGGTGCCGGACGGCCATGTTGTGTGGAGAGAGGTGTGGGGCAGCCATGTTGTGTGTGAGAGAGGTGCCGGGCGGCCATGTTGTGTGGAGAGAGGTGTCGGGCAGCCATGTTGTGTGGAGAGAGGTGCCGGACGGCCATGTTGTGTGGAGAGAGGTGTGGGGCAGCCATGTTGTGTGGAGAGAGGTGCCAGGCGGCCATGTTGTGTGGAGAGAGGTGTCGGGCTGCCATGTTGTGTGGAGAGAGGTGCCGGGCGGCCATGTTGTGTGGAGAGAGGTGCCGGACGGCCATGTTGTGTGGAGAGAGGTGTCGGGCTGCTATGTTGTGTGGAGAGAGGTGCCGGACGGCCATGTTGTGTGGAGAGAGGTGTGGGGCGGCTATACTGTGTGGAGAGAGGTGTGGGGCTGCCATGTTGTGTGGAGAGAGGTGTTGGGCAGCCATGTTGTGTGGAGAGAGGTGCGGGGCAGCCATGTTGTGTGGAGAGAGGTGCCGGACGGCCATGTTGTGTGGAGAGAGGTGTCGGGCAGCCATGTTGTGTGGAGAGAGGTGCCGGACGGCCATGTTGTGTGGAGAGAGGTGTCGGGCAGCCATGTTGTGTGGAGAGAGGTGCCGGACGGCCATGTTGTGTGGAGAGAGGTGTCGGGCAGCCATGTTGTGTGGAGAGAGGTGCTGGACGGCCATGTTGTGTGGAGAGAGGTGTCGGGCAGCCATGTTGTGTGGAGAGAGGTGTCGGGCTGCCATGTTGTGTGGAGAGAGGTGCCGGACGGCCATGTTGTGTGGAGAGAGGTGTCGGGCAGCCATGTTGTGTGCAGAGAGGTGTCGGGCGACAAAAATGCTAAATTCTCAGTGAAGAGTCAGGACCCAGATCTGACAAAGGGCGAGCAACACAGAGACTTCTTCATGACCCCAAAACCACGGGGCTCCAGATCAGAACCCACCACCACAACCGGAGTAGAAAACACCTTCACTGTTGTCTGGGGCCACAAGGGACTGGGTACTCAGATCTCGGGCGGTCGGGTGCAGGGATGTCATGGGTGGTCTGTGTCGGAGCCTGTGCCCTTGGGTGACAATGAAAAGGGGAGTATTTACAGGGATTAACGTGATTGTCAGTCGTGACGCCACCTGTAGGTCCGGTGATGGCACTGGCGCTGCTGAAACCTCCGGGGTGATGGGCTGCAGCAAGGTGTTGTGGCTCTTTACAGGAAGAGCGGGCTCCCCGGGACTGTAAGGGTAGGATGGTTAAGTATGGTAGCGCAGTCTTTGTGGTGTGGGACAGGTTGAAGAAGGGACACGCACACAATAAAGTCTTTTTCTCTACCTTTTACCGATGTTCTTGCCGGTACCCTCTCCTGGTTGAAGGCTACACCTCAGGATTTCCACACCTAGCGGGGTAGAGGCCTCCTTGTCCTCTTCCTTCTCTCTAGTCCGGCATGTGTGAAACCAGTCCTGACCTCCTGCTCCTCCACACCCGGGTTGCTGCACTTAGGGCTCTCTCTACCGCTATCTCTCCTGCGGTCCTGGTACTGCAAGTGTCTGGGAAGCTACGCCTGCGCGGTGTTCTGGATTCTCTGCTGGGTTATTCTCTCTCCCTGTGTGCAGACTCGGTCTCCAGTGACCGGTGATCTCCTGGGGTGAGCCGGGATGGCTCCTCTGCCCCCTCTGCCTGTGATCCTCGCTCTCTGGACCTCACACTGGCTCTGGCGGTGCACTGATCTCAGGCCCAGCACGGCTCCGGTGACCAGGTTAACCCACTAGGCTCTGAGCTGACTTCACAGCTCTCCTAGTGACGGCACACTCTGGATAACTCCACCCCCAGCACCTGTATTTATAGGGGATCTGGATTATCAACAACCAGTGGAGCTCCCCCTACGGGCCTGGAGTGGAAGGTGTTGGGTGTATGTGAGGTACCAGATGTGGAAATCCCTTAGTGAACTAGTTGGTTCTGTGGCTTTACCTATCAGGGGGCGCCACACTGTTGGCCCCAAAATGACCAGATTTGTCCTTTTTCACATACCCGAGCACTAATACATGGTGAGCCGTTATTGGTCCGGAACATGGTGGCACCGACCTCTCCACACCGAGATCTACACTGATCCCTGTGATCACAATCACTAGGGGATCACTGCACACAATGGCTTCAGCCCCAGGTTGATCAAATGGCTACCACCGGCCCACATGGCTTCACCCTCTGATATAAGGCACCGGCCCACATGGCTTCACCCTCCGATATTACGCACCGGCCCACATGGCTTCACCCTCCGATATAACGTACCGACCCACATGGCTTCACCCTCCGATATAACGCATCGGCCCACATGGCTACACCCTCCGATATAACGTACCGACCCACATGGCTTCACCCTCCGATATAACGCATCGGCCCACATGGCTACACCCTCCGATATAACGCACCGACCCACATGGCTTCACCCTCCGATATAACACATCGGCCCACATGGCTACACCCTCCGATATAACGCACCGACCACATGGCTTCACCCTCCGATATAATGCACCGGCCCACATGGCTTCACCTTCCGATATAACGCACCGGCCACATGGTTACACCCTCCGATATAACGCACCGGCCACATGGCTTCACCCTCCGATATAACGCACCGGCCCACATGGCTTCACCCTCCGATATAATGCACCGGCCCACATGGCTTCACCTTCCGATATAACGCACCGGCCACATGGTTACACCCTCCGATATAACGCACCGGCCACATGGTTACACCCTCCGATATAACGCACCGGCCACATGGCTTCACCCTCCGATATAACACACCGGCCACATGGCTTCACCCTCCGATATAACGCACCGGCCCACATGGCTTCACCCTCCGATATAATGCACCGACCACATGGCTTCACCCTCCGATATAATGCACCGGCCCACATGGCTTCACCTTCCGATATAACGCACCGGCCACATGGTTACACCCTCCGATATAATGCACTGGCCCACATGGCTTCACCCTCCGATATAACGCACCGGCCCACATGGCTTCACCCTCCGATATAACACACCGGCCACATGGCTTCACCTCCGATATAACGCACGGCCCACATGGCTTCACCCTCCGATATAACGCACCGACCACATGGCTTCACCCTCCGATATAAGCACCGCCACATGGCTTCACCCTCCGATATAACGCACCGACCACATGGCTTCACCCCTTCCGATATAACGCACCGCCACATGGCTTCACCCTCCGATATAACGCACCGCCACATGGCTTCACCCTCCGATATAACGCACCGGCCCACATGGCTTCACCCTCCGATATAACGCACCGGCCACATGGCTTCACCTTCCGATATAACGCACCGGCCACATGGTTACACCTCCGATATAACGCACCGGCCACATGGTTACACCCTCCGATATAACGCACCGGCCCACATGGCTTCACCCTCCGATATAACCACCGGCCACATGGCTTCACCCTCCGATATAACACCGCCCACATGGCTCACCTCGATATAGCACGCCACATGGCTTCACCCTCCGATATAAGCACCGGCCCACATGGCTTCACCCTCCGATATAACGCACCGACCACATGGCTTCACCCTCCGATATAATGCACCGGCCCACATGGCTTCACCCTCCGATATAACGCACCGCCACATGGTTCACCCTCCGATATAACGCACCGGCCCACATGGCTTCACCCTCCGATATAACGCACCGGCCACATGGCTTACACCCTCCGATATAACGCATCGACCCACATGGCTTCACCCTCTGATATAACGCACCGGCCACATGGCTTCACCCTCCGATATAACGCTTCGGCCCACATGGCTTCACCCTCCGATATAACGCACCGGCCCACATGGCTTCACCCTCCGATATAACGCACCGGCCCACATGGCTTCACCCTCCGATTTAACACATAGGCACACATGACTTCACCCTCCGATATAACGCACCGGCCCACATGACTACACCCTCTGATATAACGCACCGACCCACATGGCTTCACCCTCCGATATAACGCACCGGCCCACATGGCTTCACCCTCCGATATAACGCACCGGCCCACATGGCTTCACCCTCCGATTATAACGCACCGGCCCACATGGCTTCACCCTCCAATATAACGCACCGGCCCACATGGCTTCACCCTACGATATAACGCACCGACCCACATGACTACACCCTCCGATATAACGCACCGACCCACATGACTACACCCTCCGATATAACGCACCGGCCCACATGACTACACCCTCCGATATAACGCACCGGCCCACATGGCTACACCCTCCGATATAACGCACCGACCCACATGGCTTCACCCTCCGATATAACGCACCGGCCACATGGCTTCACCCTCCGATATAACGCACCGGCCCACATGGCTTCACCCTCCGAGATAACGCACCGGCCCACATGGCTTCACCCTCCGATATAACGCACTGGCCCACATTGCTACACCCTCCGATATAACGCACCGGCCCACACGGCTTCACCCTCCGATATAACGCATCGACCCACACGGCTTCACCCTCCGATATAACGCACCGGCCACATGGCTACACCCTCCGATATAACGCACCGGCCCACATGGCTACACCCTCCGATATAACGCACCGGCCACATGGCTTCACCCTCCGATATAACGCACCGACCCACATGGCTTCACCCTCCGATATAACGCATCGACCCACATGGCTTCACCCTCCGATATAACGCACCGGTCACATGGCTACACCCTCCGATATAACGCACCGACCCACATGGCTACACCCTCCGATATAACGCATCGACCCACATGGCTTCACCCTCCGATATAACGCATCGACCCACATGGCTTCACCCTCTGATATAACGCACCGACCCACATGGCTTCACCCTCTTGATATAACGCACCGACCCACATGGCTTCACCCTCCGATATAACGCACCGGCCCACATGGCTTCACCTTCCGATATAACGCACCGGCCCACATGGCTACACCCTCCGATATAACGCACCGACCCACATGGCTTCACCCTCCGATATAACGCACCGACCCACATGGCTACACCCTCCGATATAACGCACCGGCCCACATGGCTTCACCCTCCGATATAACGCACCGGCCCACATGGCTTCACCCTCCGATATAACGCACCGGCCCACATGGCTTCACCCTCCGATATAACGCACCGGCCCACATGGCTACACCCTCCAAAAAAAAACAATGGCCCACAAAGTAACACTATGAGAAACTGTGCTCCACGATTTCTGAATAACAACGTGACCAGTATGTATTATACTCGGCGCTCGCCCTGCACAGCTTCTTTATTCTGACCACATCTTTCTCTCCTCATTGAGAACACCTTGACCCGGGGTGTCCATGTGTCTGTGGGTCTTGGTGGAAGTACAACCCCCATCAGTCTCCAGCCTATGCCCCTTCCAACCCCATCATGCTCCAGTCTGTGCCCCCTCCACCCCCATCATGCTCCAGTCTGTGCCTCCTCCACCCCCCATCATGCTCCGTCTGTGCCCCCTCCACCCCCATCATGCTCCAGTCCTGGTGCCCCCTCCACCCCCATCATGCTCCAGTCTGCGCCCCTCCTCCCCTATCATGTTCCAGTCTGTGCCCCCCTCCACCCCCCATCATGTTCCGTCTGTGCCCCTCCTCCTCCCCCATCATGCTCCAGCCTGTGCCCCCTCCACCCCCATCATGCTCCAGTCTGTGCCCCTCCTCCCCCATCATGTTCCAGCCTATGCCCCCTCCAACCCCATCATGCTCCAGTCTGTGCCCCTCCTCCCCCATCATGTCCAGTCTGTGCCCCCTCCACCCCCCATCATGTTCCTGTCTGTGCCCCCTCCCCCCCATCATGCTCCAGCCTATGCCCCCTCCACCCCCATCATGCTCCAGTCTGTGCCCCTCCTCCCCCATCATGTTCCAGCCTATGCCCCCTCCAACCCCCATCATGCTCCAGTCTGTCCCCTCCTCCCCCATCATGCTCCAGTCTGTGCCCCCTCCCCCCATCATGCTCCAGTCTGTGCCCCTCCACCCCCATCATGCTCCAGTCCTGTGCCCCCTCCACCCCATCATGCTCCAGTCTGTGCCCCTCCTCCCCCCATCATGCTCCAGTCTGTGCCCCTCCTCCACCCCCATCATGCTCCAGCCTATGCCCCTCCACCCCCATCATGCTCCAGTCTGTGCCCCCTCCACCCCCATCATGCTCCAGTCTGTGCCTCCTCCACCCCCATCATGCTCCAGTCTGTGCCCCCTCCACCCCCATCATGCTCCAGTCTGTGCCCCCTCCACCCCCATCATGCTCCAGTCGTGCGCCCCTCCTCCCCCATCATGTTCCAGTCTGTGCCCCCTCCCCCCCCATCATGTTCCTGTCTGTGCCCCCTCCTCCCCCATCATGCTCCAGCCTGATGCCCCCTCCACCCCCATCATGCTCCAGTCTGTGCCCCTCCTCCCCCATCATGTTCCACTATGCCCCCTCCAACCCCATCATGCTCCAGTCTGTGCCCCTCCTCCCCCATCATGCTCCAGTCTGTGCCCCCTCCACCCCCATCATGCTCCAGTCTGTGCCCCCTCCACCCCCATCATGCTCCAGTCTGTGCCCCTCCCTCCCCCCATCATGCTCCAGTCTGTTGCCCCCTCCACCCCCATCATGCTCCAGTCTGTGCCCCTCCTCCCCCATCATGTTCCAGTCTGTGCCCCCTCCACCCCCATCATGCTCCAGTCTGTGCCCCCTCCACCCCCCATGAGTCTCCAGTCTGTGCCCCCTCCACCCCCATCATTTTCCAGTCTGTGCCCACTTCACCCCCCATCATTCTCCAGCCTGTGCCCCCCACTCCCCATTCTGCTCTAGTCTGTGCCCCCTCCACCCCATCATGTTCCAGTCTGTGCCCCCTTCACCCCCATAATGCTCCAGTCTGTGCCCCTTTCACCCCCATCATGCTCCAGTCTGTGCCCCCTCCTCCCCCCATCGTTGTCCAGTCTGTGCCCCCCTCACCCATCATGCTCCAGTCTGTTCCCCCTCCACCTCTCATCATGATCGAGTCTGTGCCCCCTCCACCCCCATCATTCTCCAGCCTGTGCCCCCTCCACCCCCCATCATTCTCCAATCTGTGCCCCCTCCACCCCCCTCCATGCTCTAGTCTGTGCCCCCTCCTCCCCCCATTATTCTCCAGTCTGTGCCCCTCCACCCCCTATCATGCTCCAGTCTGTGCCCCCTCCTCCCCCCATTATTCTCCAGTCTGTTCCCCCTCCACCCCCCATCATGCTCCAGTCTGTGCCCCCTTCACCCCCCAAGACCCCCATGTAGACCCCCTCAGCTGATCGGTGGTGTCACTTCTCCTTCCTTTTGTCCTCCATTATCTCAATCTCAGGGACAGGAGGGTGAACACACAGCCTGTGCCAGCAGTCAGAGGAATGTGTGCTCCAGAGCAGCGCTCCTCCTGGACCCCATATCCAAGAAGTATTCAGGGCAAAAGACAACAACAAAGTCAGCGACCGATGAAACAGCACGGAGCCGTCTGTCACCCAATTCACTGGTGTATGCCACTGATATATATATATACTAGCTGTAGTACCCGGGTACGCCCTATATATATATACTAGCTGTAGTACCCGGCTATGCCCTATATATATACACTAGCAGTAGTACCCGGCTACGCCCTATATATACTAGCTGTAGTACCCGGCTACGCCCGGGTTAATAAATAACTGCTGTTATCTATAACAAAATAGAATTTGAATATGTCATATTAATGACCTGTAAGAAAATGGAAGCTGAGCTGTGATTGGTTGCTATAGGCAGCCTGATAAATCTCCAGCCAACAGTAAACCCTCCCCCCGGCCGGGCAGTATATGTTACCTCACACATACACATAATACACAGCTCATGTGACTGACATCTGCCTTAATTCCCTATATGACATATGTGTTGCACATTGGATGTTTTTAATCAGATGTTTATGTTTGGAAATGAAAGATATCACACGTATGAGGCGAGTTGTGTGAGGTGATTTGTGCCATCTGTGTCTGTGTGGTGTGTGTGTCCCTGATGTGTGTGTATGTGTGTGTCCCTGTGGGGTGAGTGCATGTGTCCCTATAGGGTGTGTATGTGTGTGTGTGTCCCTGTGTGGGGGGTCTGTGTGGGGTGTGTGTCTCTTTGTGGTGTGTGTGTCCCTGTGGGGGGGGGGGTCTGTGTGTGTGTGTGTGTGTGTCTGTGTTGTGTGTGTCTCTTTGTGGTGTGTGTCCCTGTGGGGTGAGTGCATGTGTCCCTATAGGGTGTGTATGTGTGTGTGTCCCTGTGTGGGGGGTCTGTGTGGGTGTGTGTGTGTCTCTTTGTGGTGTGTGTGTCCCTGTGGGGGGGGGGTCTGTTGGTGTGTGTGTGTGTCTGTGTTGTGTGTGTCTCTTTGTGGTGTGTGTCCCTGTGGGGTGAGTGCATGTGTCCCTATAGGGCAGTGATGGCGAACCAATGACACGCGTGTCAGCACTGACACGCGTAGCCATTTTCAGTGACACGCGGCCGCCGGAGAAACTAGACTCGCTATTTGGATAAAAACCACAGACACGGCAGCAAAAAACTGTTGCGAGTCGGGTTTCCGACACGGCAATGCGAGCGCTTTCCGAGACATCTGCGATTTGTAAATCTCACATTACTCGCTATTACTCGCTTCCCCATTCATTAACATTGGACTCGCTAGATTCGCAACGAGTAGCGAGTCCCGGGCTTGGACTCGCTAGACTAGAGTCAAGCGATTCCGAGTTAGGACTCGCCCATCACTAACTACAGCTGAGGAAAAAAAAATGTGCTGGAGGTCTGTAGCCAGAACAGCAGCGCTCCGGCACAGAGCGTCTAGTCCTGGGACTTCCGGTAAGCGGAACTTCTGGCTGGCGCAGCAGGGAGCAGCGGAACGCTGCGGGGGACGCATATCTGAGGCCCTGTGATCGCTGTCTGGAGGTCCAGTGATTACTACAGCAACCATCCTCCAGTGAAAGGTTCTGGGCAGAATCTGGGGTGTCATGAATGTGTGATTGGCCATTACTGAGATAAGTGAGGGGGAGGCTGGAAGAGGCCGTTTCCCGCCATTAATGTACATAAGGAACGCCATCTTGCAGCATAGTACAGACTCCATTTCACCACTATATTATTGTTGCGCACCTTATTAATCCCTATTTCTGCCCTTTCCTAATTGCCTGCAGGGCTGTCTATAAATCTTCTGTCACTGCCCCTCTGATGGAGAAGCCAAAAAAACCAAGGTTAAGTAAAGGAAGTGGTAGTAGCAGTAGCCGACCCTTTCAAGAGACATGGACTGAGATGTATGGCATTATAGAAAACAATGGCAGATCATTTTGCGTTCTATGTAGTGAAACGGTAGTAAGCAGAAATTCAGCAACAAAAAAGTCACTAAATCAGTGATGGCGAACCTGTGGCAGTCCAGATGTTGCTGTTGCTGTTGCTGTTGCTGGACTGCCACAGGTTCGCCATCACTTGAAGAATTCCCCCTCCCTCTCACTTATCTTAGTTCATGGCACCCCACACAAGTTAAATAACAGCAAGACCAACAAAAGAAACCAACTGACAGATTAACAAAGAAGTCACTAAGCAGGTAAGTTAAATATTAAACATATTTGTCATTTAAACTATAAATATCGTAAAATTAGGGTTTTTTTTCTCAAGGTGACACCTTCCGAGTTATGCGCGGTTTTTTGGCGAATTTTGACACACCAAGCTCAAAAGGTTGCCCATCACTGGTATAGGGTGTGTATGTGTGTGTGTCCCTGGGGTGTGTATGTGTGTGTGTCCCTGTGGGGGGGGGGTCTGTGTGGTGTGTGTGTCTGTGGTGTGTGTGTCTCTTTGTGGTGTGTGTGTGTCCCTGTGGGGTGAGTGCATGTGTCCCTATAGGGTGTGTATGTGTGTGTCCCCGTGGGGGGGGGGTCTGTGTGGGGGGGTCTGTGTTGTGTGTGTCTTTGTGGTGTGTGTCCCTGTGGGGTGAGTGCATGTGTCGCTATAGGGTGTGTGTGTGTGTCCCCGTGGGTGTGTGTGTGTCTCTGTGTTGTGTGTGTCTCTGTGTTGTGTGTGTCTCTTTGTGGTGTGTGTGTCTCTGTGTTGTGTGTGTCTCTTTGTGGTGTGTGTGTTTGTTCAGGTGCGATGTGAGTATCCAATGTTGGGGCTGCACCTTAGCGACTATACACTTGCTGTTACTCTTTGTGTGCATGTGGTGTGTATACATGTCCCTGTGTGTGGTGAATATGTCATGTTGGGGCCCCACCTTAGTGACTATATGCTGGTATATGCTGTTAGTCTTTGGCGCTATCATTAAGCCCCTCTCATTCACAACTGTCAACTGGTAACTGTCACTTTTTCCCCATTATGTGGATAGGGGCAAAATTGTTTGGTCACTAATACTTCCATATGCAACGCCTTGAAAAAGTCTTCATACCCCGTGACCTTTCCACATTACAGCCACAAACTTTCCTGTATTTTGTTTTGATTTTCAGTGACACCAAAACAAAGTACAAATATCTGAAGTGTAAAAGAAATGATTCCTGATTTTCTATAATTCTGATAATTGTGAGGTTCATTAGTACTCAGCCCCCTGCAGTCTGACCATCATTAGTACATCGCCTCCTCCTGGGTGATTTCTCCTCATAGAACCATAGCTTTTCTGTGAAATCCTCAGAGGTTTGTGTGAGAACATCAGGGATCAAACACCATCATGAAAACCAAGGAACTCACTAGACAGGTCAGGGATCAAACACCATCATGAAAACCAAGGAACCCACCAGACAGGTCAGGGATAAAACACCATCATGAAAACCAAGGAACCCACCAGACAGGTCAGGGATAAAACACCATCATGAAAACCAAGGAACCCACCAGACAGGTCAGGGATAAAACACCATCATGAAAACCAAGGAACTCACCAGACAGGTCAGGGATAAAACACCATAAATGAAAACCAAGATACTCACCAGACAGGTCAGGGATAAAACACCATCATGAAAACCAAGGAACTCACCAGACAGGTCAGGGATAAAACACCATCATGAAAACCAAGGAACTCACCAGACAGGTCAAGGATTAAAGGTGTGAAGAAGAGGAAAGTAGGGTTAGGTTATAATAAAGGGAGGACAGGGAAAAAGAAGCCATGTAGAGGACACAGTGAGAAGTGAAGGACGGGGCAAGAAAAAGCCATGTAGAGGACAAAGCCATGAAGCCATGTCCTACAAAGTGTTGACTCAGGGGGTGAATACTAATGCAAGACAGAGAAAGGTGGTCCAACAAAGTGCTGACTCAGGGGCTGAATACTAATACAAGACATAGAAAGGTGGTCCTACAAAGTGCTGACTCAGGGGCTGAATACTAATACAAGACAGAGGAAGGTGGTCCTACAAAGTGCTGACTCAGGGGTTGAATACTAATACAAGACAGAGAAAGGTGGTCCTACAAAGTGCTGACTCAGGGGGTGAATACTAATACAAGACAGAGAAAGGTGGTCCTACAAAGTGCTGACTCAGGGGGTGAATACTAATACAAGACAGAGAAAGGTGGCCCTACAAAGTGCTGACTCAGGGGCTGAATACTAATACAAGACAAAGAAAGGTGGTCCTACAAAGTGCTGACTCAGGGGGTGAATACTAATACAAGACAGAGAAAGGTGGTCCTACAAAGTGCTGACTCAGGGGTGGTGAATACTTATACAAGCCAGAGAAGGGTGGCCCTACAAAGTGCTGACTGGGGGGTGAATACTAATACAAGACAGAGAAAGGTGGTCCTACAAAGTGCTGACTGGGGGGTGAATACTAACAGAAGACAGAGAAAGGTGGTCCTACAAAGTGCTGACTCAGGGGGTGAATATTAATACAAGACAGAGAAAGGTGATCCTACAAAGTGCTGACTCAGGGGAGTGAATACTAATACACGACAGAGGAAGGTGATCCTACAAAGTGCTGACTCAGGGGGGTGAATACGAATACAAGACAGAGAAAGGTGGTCCTACAAAGTGCTGACTCAGGGGGGTGAATACTAATACAAGACAGAGGAAGGTGGTCCTACAAAGTGCTGACTCAGGGGGGTGAATACTAATACACGACAGAGGAAGGTGGTCCTACAAAGTGCTGACTCAGGGGGTGAATACTAATACAAGACAGAGGAAGGTGGTCCTACAAAGTGCTGACTCAGGGGGGTGAATACTAATACAAGACAGAGAAAGGTGGTCCTACAAAGTGCTGACTCAGGGGGGTGAATACTAATACAAGACAGAGAAAGGTGGTCCTACAAAGTGCTGACTCAGGGGGGTGAATACTAATACAAGACAGAGAAAGGTGGTCCTACAAAGTGCTGACTCAGGGGGGTGAATACTAATACAAGACAGAGAAAGGTGGTCCTACAAAGTGCTGACTCAGGGGGGTGAATACTAATACAAGACAGAGAAAGGTGGTCCTACAAAGTGCTGACTCAGGGGATGAATACTAATGCAAGACAGAGAAAGGTGGTCCTACAAAGTGCTGACTCAGGGGCTGAATACTAATACAAGACAGAGAAAGGTAGTCCTACAAAGTGCTGACTCAGGGGGTGAATACTAATACAAGACAGAGAAAGGTGGTCCTACAAAGTGCTGACTCAGGGGCTGAATACTAATACAAGACAGAGAAAGGTGGTCCTACAAAGTGCTGACTCAGGGGGTGAATACTAACAAGACAGAGAAAGGTGGTCCTACAAAGTGCTGACTCAGGGGGTGAATACTGATACAAGACAGAGAAAGGTGATCCTACAAAGTGCTGACTCAGGGGTGAATACTAATACAAGACATAGAAAGGTGGTCCTACAAAGTGCTGACTCAGGGGGTGAATACTAATACAAGACATAGAAAGGTGGTCATACAAAGTGCTGACTCAGGGGGTGAATATTAATACAAGACAGAGAAAGGTGGTCCTACAAAGTGCTGACTCGGGGGGTGAATACTAATACAAGACAGAGGAAGGTGGTCCTACAAAGTGCTGACTCAGGGGGGTGAATACTAATACACAACAGAGGAAGGTGGTCCTACAAAGTGCTGACTCAGGGGGTGAATACTAATACAAGACAGAGGAAGGTGGTCCTACAAAGTGCTGACTCAGGGGGGTGAATACTAATACAAGACAGAGAAAGGTGGTCCTACAAAGTGCTGACTCAGGGGGGTGAATACTAATACAAGACAGAGAAAGGTGGTCCTACAAAGTGCTGACTCAGGGGGGTGAATACTAATACAAGACAGAGAAAGGTGGTCCTACAAAGTGCTGACTCAGGGGGGTGAATACTAATACAAGACAGAGAAAGGTGGTCCTACAAAGTGCTGACTCAGGGGATGAATACTAATGCAAGACAGAGAAAGGTGGTCCTACAAAGTGCTGACTCAGGGTCTGAATACTAATACAAGACAGAGAAAGGTAGTCCTACAAAGTGCTGACTGGGGGGTGAATACTAACAGAAGACAGAGAAAGGTGGTCCTACAAAGTGCTGACTCAGGGGGTGAATACTAATACAAGACAGAGAAAGGTGGTCCTACAAAGTGCTGACTCAGGGGGTGAATACTGATACAAGACAGAGAAAGGTGGTCCTACAAAGTGCTGACTCAGGGGGTGAATACTAATACAAGACATAGAAAGGTGGTCCTACAAAGTGCTGACTCAGGGGGTGAATACTAATACAAGACATAGAAAGGTGGTCATACAAAGTGCTGACTCAGGGGGTGAATATTAATACAAGACAGAGAAAGGTGGTCCTACAAAGTGCTGACTCAGGGGGGTGAATACTAATACACGACAGAGGAAGGTGATCCTACAAAGTGCTGACTCAGGGGGGTGAATACTAATACAAGACAGAGGAAGGTGGTCCTACAAAGTGCTGACTCAGGGGGTGAATACTAATACAATACAGAGAAAGGTGGTCCTACAAAGTGCTGACTCAGGGGGGTGAATACTAATACAAGACATAGAAAGGTGGTCCTACAAAGTGCTGACTCAGGAGGTGAATACTAATACAAGACAGAGAAAGGTGGTCCTACAAAGTGCTGACTCAGGGGGTGAATACTAATACAAGACATAGAAAGGTGGTCCTACAAAGTGCTGACTCAGGAGGTGAATACTAATATAAGACACAATATTCAGACTTATATGTATAACATATTGACTCCAGAAGTGGAGAAAGTTCATGGTGGTCCCGGAGGGTGCTGGACCACGTGTGGTTGTTATTATGCTCCTCATCCTCTTGCTCCTCCAGATCTTTGCCCTGGTAATGAGGTTCCCTAGGATCGCCCGACCTCTCGCCCGACCTCTCGCCCGACCTCTCGCCCACTGACCGGCCTGAATCTGGAGCAAGGATGACAAGTTCCTGGAAGGAGTCAGGGGGATAAGGATTTATTTTCACAGCTGATAATGTTTTGTTTTTTTCCCGTCAGTCGCTTTAAGGAATTGACTTGTGATTGACCGCGTCCTTCGCTCTACTGTACACAGCTCCGCCGACATCAACAAAAGGGAGGAATCACACAACATTGTGGTTTCTACGTCTGTATGACACATAAAGAATTTCATTTTGTCCAGTCTACAAGGGATGGGTGAGGATACAGCAGGTGAGGAGAGAGGACCCTGCCCACGAGGGCTCACAGTCTACAAGGGATGGGTGAGGATACAGCAGGTGAGGAGAGAGGACCCTGCCCACGAGGGCTCACAGTCTACAAGGGATGGGTGAGGATACAGTGGGAGAGGAGAGAGGACCCTGCCTACGAGATCTCACAGTCTACAAGGGACGGGTGAGGATACAGTAGGTGAGGAGAGAGGACCCTGCCTGTGAGGACTCATAGACTACAAGGGATGGGTGAGGATACAGTGGGTGAGGAGTGAGGACCCTGCCCAAGAGGATCACAGTCTACAAGGGATGGGTGAGGATACAGTGGGTGAGGAGAGAGGACCTTGCCCACGAGGGCTCACAGTCTACAAGGGATGGGTGAGGATACAGTGGGTGAGGAGAGAGGACCCTGCCCACGAGGGCTCACAGTCAACAAGGGATGGGTGAGGATACAGTAGGTGAGGAGAGAGGACCCTGCCACCGAGGGCTCAGTCTACAAGGGACGGGTGAGGATACAGTGGGAGAGGAGAGAGGACCCTGCCTACGAGGGCTCACAGTCTACAAGGGACGGGTGAGGATACAGTAGGTGAGGAGAGAGGACCCTGCCTGTGAGGACTCATAGACTACAAGGGATGGGTGAGGATACAGTAGGTGAGGAGAGAGGACCCTGCCTGTGAGGACTCATAGACTACAAGGGATGGGTGAGGATACAGTGGGTGAGGAGTGAGGACCCTGCCCACGAGGGCTCACAGTCTACAAGGGATGGGTGAGGATACAGTGGGTGAGGAGAGAGGACCCTTCCCACGAGGGTTCACAGTCAACAAGGGATGGGTGAGGATACAGTAGGTGAGGAGAGAGGACCCTGCCCACGAGGGCTCACAGTCTACAAGGGATGGGTAAGGATACAGTGGGTGAGAGGCAGTGGCGTAACTACCACGGTCGCAGCGGTCGCGGCTGAGACAGGCCCGCCCCCTGGGGGGGCCCCGTGCTCCCCGGGGGGCACTGCTGCCTGTGCCTCCAGCCGCCCGCCGCGACCGCGATAGCGCCAAAAGAGGAGCTGAGGGAGGACTGGAAGTGACACTGTCACTTCCTGCAGCCGCGCAGCAGTGCCCGCCCCTTCACCGCACCAAAAGCCGGGAGGCAGAGCAGGTAATCGCGCAGCCGGCACCACTAGCACCCCCTCCCCCCTGCTTCTCACCTGGCGGCACCGCTAGAACCCCCCCCTCTCGCTTCTCACCCTGCCGGCACCGCTAGCACGCCCCCCGGTCCTCACCTAGGGGGCCTCTGAGTGAATCTTGCACCGGGGCCCGCAGGACAGTAGTTGCGCCACTGGTGAGAGGACCCTGCCCACGAGGGCTCACAGTCTACAAGGGATGGGTGAGGATACAGTAGGGGAGAGGACCCTGCCCTCGAGGGCTCACAGTCTACAAGGAATGGGTGAGGATACAGTAGGGGAGAGGACCCTGCCCACGAGGGCTCACAGTCTACAAGGGATGGGTGGGGATACAATAGGTGAGGAGAGAGGACCCTGCCCACGAGGGCTCACAGTCTACAAGGGATGGGTGAGAATACAGTAGGTGAGGGGAGAGGACCCTGCCCACGAGGATCACAGTCTACAAGGGATAGGTGAGGATACAGTAGGTGAGGAGAGAGGACCCTGCCCACGAGGGTTCACAGTCTACAAGGGATTGGTGAGGATATGGTAAGTGAGGAGAGAGGACCCTGCCCACGAGGGCTTACAGTCTACAAGGGATGGGTGAGGATACAGTGGGTGAGGAGAGAGGACCCTGCCCATGAGGGCTCACAGTCTATAAGGGATGGGTGAGGATACAGTAGGTGAGGAGAGAGGACCCTGCCCGGAGGGCTCACAGTCTACAAGGGATGTGTGAGGATACAGTATGTGTGGAGAGAAGACCCTGCCCACGAGGGCTCACAGTCTACAAGGGGTGCGTGAGGATACAGTAGGTGGGGGGAGAGGACTCTGCCCACGAGGGCTCACAGTCTTCAAGGGATGGGTGAGGATACAGTAGGTGAGGAGAGAGGACCCTGCCCACGAGGGCTCACAGTCTATAAGGGATGGGTGAGGATAAAGTAGGTGAGGAGAGAGGACCCTGCCCCGGAGGGCTCACAGTCTACAAGGGATGTGTGAGGATACAGTATGTGTGGAGAGAAGACCCTGCCCACGAGGGCTCACAGTCTACAAGGGATGCGTGAGGATACAGTAGGTGAAGGGAGAGGACCCTGCACATGAGGGATCACAGTCTACAAGGGATGGGTGAGGGTACAGTAGGTTAGGGGAGAGGACCCTTCCCATGAGCGATCACAGTCTACAAGGGATGGGTGAGGATACAGTAGGTGAGGGGAGAGGACCCTGCCCATGAGGGCTTACAGTCTACAAGGGATGGGTCAGGATACAGTAGGTGAGGAGAGAGGACCCTGCCCACGAGGGCTCACAGTCTACAAGGGATGCGTGAGGATACAGTAGTGGGGGGAGAGGACCCTGCCCACGAGGGCTCACAGTCTACAGGGGGTGGGTGAGGATACCGTAGGTGAGGGGAGAAGACCCTGCCCACGAGGGCTCACAGTCTACAAGGGATAGGTGAGGATACAGTAGGTGAGGAGAGAGGACCCTGCCCATGAGGGCTCACAGTCTACAAGGGATTGGTGAGGATACAGTAGGGGAGAGGACCCTGCCCACGAGGGATTGCAGTCTATAAGGGATGGGTGAGGATACAGTAGGTGAGGAGAGAGGATCCTGCCCACGAGGGCTCACAGTCTACAAGGGATGCGTGAGGACCCAGTAGGTGAGGGAGAGGAGCCTGCCCATGAGGGATCACAGTCTACAAGGGATTGGTGAGGATACAGTAGGGGAGAGGACCCTGCCCACGAGGGATTACAGTCTATAAGGGATGGGTGAGGATACAGTAGGTGAGGAGAGAGGACCCTGCCCACGAGGGCTCACAGTCTACAAGGGATGGGTGAGGATACAGTAGATGAGGAGAGAGGACCCTGCCCACGAGGGCTCACAGTCTACAAGGGATGGGTGAGGATACAGTAGGTGAGGAGAGAGGACCCTGCCTACGAGGGCTCACAGTCTACAAGGGATGCGTGAGGATACAGTAGGTGAAGGGAGAGGACCCTGCACATGAGGGATCACAGTCTACAAGGGATGGATGAGGGTACAGTAGGTTAGGGGAGAGGACCCTTCCCATGAGCGATCACAGTCTACAAGGGATGGGTGAGGATACAGTAGGTGAGGGGAGAGGACCCTGCCCATGAGGGCTTACAGTCTACAAGGGATGGGTCAGGATACAGTAGGTGAGGAGAGAGGACCCTGCCCACGAGGGCTCACAGTCTACAAGGGATGCGTGAGGATACAGTAGGTGGGGGAGAGGACCCTGCCCACGAGGGCTCACAGTCTACAGGGGGTGGGTGAGGATACCGTAGGTGAGGGGAGAGGACCCTGCCCACGAGGGCTCACAGTCTACAAGGGATAGGTGAGGATACAGTAGGTGAGGAGAGAGGACCCTGCCCATGAGGGCTCACAGTCTACAAGGGATTGGTGAGGATACAGTAGGGGAGAGGACCCTGCCCACGAGGGATTGCAGTCTATAAGGGATGGGTGAGGATACAGTAGGTGAGGAGAGAGGATCCTGCCCACGAGGCTCACAGTCTACAAGGGATGCGTGAGGACCCAGTAGGTGAGGGGAGAGGAGCCTGCCCATGAGGGATCACAGTCTACAAGGGATTGGTGAGGATACAGTAGGGGAGAGGACCCTGCCCACGAGGGATTACAGTCTATAAGGGATGGGTGAGGATACAGTAGGTGAGGAGAGAGGACCCTGCCCACGAGGGCTCACAGTCTACAAGGGATGGGTGAGGATACAGTAGGTGAGGAGAGGACCCTGCCTACGAGGGCTCACAGTCTACAAGGGATGCGTGAGGATACAGTAGGTGAAGGGAGAGGACCCTGCACATGAGGGATCACAGTCTACAAGGGATGGGTGAGGGTACAGTAGGTTAGGGGAGAGGACCCTTCCCATGAGCGATCACAGTCTACAAGGCATGGGTGAGGATACAGTAGGTGAGGGGAGAGGACCCTGCCCATGAGGGCTTACAGTCTACAAGGGATGGGTCAGGATACAGTAGGTGAGGAGAGAGGACCCTGCCTGCAAGGGCTCACAGTCTACAAGGAATGGCTGAGGATACAGTATGTGAGGAGAGAAGTCCCTGCCCACGAGGGCTCACAGTCTACAAGGGATGCGTGAGGATACAGTAGGTGGGGGAGAGGACCCTGCCCACGAGGGCTCACAGTCTACAGGGGTGGGTGAGGATACAGTAGGCGAGGGAGAGGACCCTGCCCACGAGGGCTCACAGTCTACAAGGGATAGGTGAGGATACAGTAGGTGAGGAGAGAGGACCCTGCCCACGAGGGCTCACAGTCTACAAGGGATTGGTGAGGATACAGTAGGGGAGAGGACCCTGCCCACGAGGGATTACAGTCTACAAGGGATGGGTGAGGATACAGTATGTGAGGTGAGAGAACCCTGCCCACGAGGGCTCACAGTCTACAAGGGATGGGTGAGGATACAGTAGGTGAGAGGAGAGGACCCTGCCCACGAGGCCATTCATCGGGTGATGACTAGAGGTGATTCAGACATGGATGTAGGAAAGGCTTCTTTGCAGTTACAGCAGTCAGTAAAATGTGTCCAAAGAAAACGGCAAATCGGGTGAAGAGTTTTCCTGATACATTGTAACCACTGGAGAACGAGGCGACTCCATGTTCTCAACTCTGCGATCACCGATCCAACGATTTATCGTAGTCGTATCTCGGTGTCACACACAACGACGTCCTAACGATGTCGTTTCAATGACTCCAAACCCGCGACGTTGAGCGATATCATTCACGATCTCGTAACGTGTAACGGGGCCTATAATGCTACGTCTGAGGAGGAGGATTGAGGTGACCTCTGCCGGACAATCACCGAGTATTGCTTCACAGTTATCCTATATCCTCAGTATCACACAGCAGGATACAATCCAGTGCCGGTAGTGATTACCGTGTAGTCACATGAGGATCCCGCCGCCATTTATTTTACATATAGAGGACAATTCCACTGATTCATACACCAGTGATGGTTCAAGGGGTGAGTATGGCGGAGAATAGGATCAATGTGAATGAAGTCAGGGTAGGGTGAGCCTGGGCACATATCGTCTCCAGGTCATCTACCCAGGGGGAGACTCCATGTAACCCCAGTGTAGCAGTGTGTGTACACTCTCTGCCCCTCAGTCTTTGGTCTGTACCCGACCTACTGCCCAAGGTCCTAATTCAGGTGGAAAAGATAAAGAACTCCAGGAGACTGTGTCTGTGCTTCCTTGCCTCCATACCTTTACTACTACCACCATCATCTCCTCAACTCTCAAGGGTCTGCCCTGTGTGGAAGGGGAAGTTCACCATCTCACTGCCACCTAGTGGCTGGATACTTTCAGCTGGCGTCATTTTTCTCCATGTTTGTCTTCCCCTTTATGAAAGGATGATCATGGCTACAGCGCTGGGTGAGCAGCGGTGATCCAGACTGAGCGGCCCAGCTGCAGAGTTCTCTAGCCCATCCGGCCATACACATATGTGTGAGTAATGTCTCATTGATCCATATCAGGTCTCCCTTCGTGCTGCGGTTGGATACTCGGCTTTCTTAGGGTCCTGTTCACACGTTGGGTTTTTGTGGTGTTTTTCAGCGCAGTGAATGTTTCGCGCAGTCTCCGCGCACCGTCAGGGGTTTCTCCTTGCAGATTTGGTGCAGAATGAATCTACAGGTGTTGCTTCTTTTAGCGCTTCTCTATTCTAATAAGAAAGACATTTCTGCCCCAAATTCTGTCCGTGTGCACAGACCCGGAGGATTAGCCCCTGGGGGGGGGGAGTTGGTATTTTGGTCACATGGACAGCTCAATGTCAGGCAGCAGCTGCAAAAGCAAATCTGATATTCAGGCGTATAAAATGAGAGGTAATAACCCTGTGATCACCTCCACCATAGATGTAACATTGCCCCTCTGTCCCCCCAGCTTCAGTCTAAGGATCCTTGTTACATTTACATTCTAAATAAAATTATATACAAAGCTACATAGGGGTCAAAGGTCAGAGACCGGGATTCGCCATCAATACACAGGATACATTGTAACAGAATACAGCTGCACCCTGCTACGACGTATAATAGAATATAGAACAATATCATAGCTAAGGAACGAAAGAAATGAGACTTATCTCATAAATATGGCCGTATCCATAACCGCCCAGTAGCCACGTCAAGGAGTCTCTTGTACTGGGGCCCTACACTCTGTCACAGCCTCTATCTGGATTAAATACCTCCTATATCATGTGCAGGTAGGAACCTGCTAACAGAGAACAATAACATCATGGGGGACAATGGGGGATGGGGGGGTAGGTGGGGGTGCACACCAGAGGGCAGCTACTGGGCAGTTATCATTACAGCAGGAGAGGAAGGTCACCAGGAGCTAAAGGAGGCTGCAGGAGCCAGTGCAGGTGAAGGACCTTCTAGTCACGTGACTGGTCATGTGCCTGATCACATGATTGATAGGAAGGTCCTAGAACATCCTGCGACCTCTGTGCAGCTCCCAGTGGCTCCTCAACAGCTCTGCACTATAAAAGAGCAGTTAGATGTGTGTGTGTGTGTGTGTGTGTGTGTGTCTGCAGCAGAGCTATGTGTATCTGTATCTGCATGTAGTGTCCATGTAGCAGAACTGTGTGTCTATGGGGTCATGTAGAAGAACTGTGAGTGTCTATGGAGTCATGTAGAAGACCTGTGTGTGTCTATGGAGTCATGTAGCAAAGCTGTGTGTGTCTATGGAGTCATGTAGAAGACCTGTGTGTGTCTATGGAGTCATGTAGCAAAGCTGTGTGTCTATAAGTTTATATAGTAGAGCTGTGTGTGTAGTGTCCATGTAAGCAGGACTGTGTGTGGTGTGCATGTAACAGAGCCATGTATGTATATAGGCATATAGCAGAGCTGTGTGTGTCTATATGTTCATGTAGCAGAGCAGTATGTGGCTATAGGTATATAGCAGAACTATGTGTGTCCAATATATAATCTGCAGAAAGACACTAACAATAGATGTATTTACTCCCTATTCTACATTAGTACATTACAATGAACACTATTGACCCCTCCCTTCGCCAGGGAGCTGTGTGTGTCTATATGTGTGTGCTGTGTGTGATGTAGCAGAGCTGTGTGTATCTATGTGTATGTAGTGGGTTTTGTAGCAGAGTTGTGTGTCTATATATGAGAGTCTTCATCTCTCAACAGGAAGTGTGGGCAGGCCTTCATCTCTCCACAGGAAGTGTGGGCAGGCCTTCATTTCTCCACAGGAAGTGTGGACGGGCCTTCATCTCTCCACAGGAAAAGTGGGCTGGCCTTCATCTCTCCACAGGAAGTGTGGGCGGGTCTTCATCTCAACAGGAAGTGTGGGCGGGCCTTCATCTCTCAACAGGAAGTGTGGGCAGGCCTTCATCTCTCCACAGGAAGTGTGGACGGGCCTTCATCTCTCCACAGGAAAAGTGGGCTGGCCTTCATCTCTCCACAGGAAGTGTGGGCGGGTCTTCATCTCAACAGGAAGTGTGGGCGGGCCTTCATCTCTCAACAGGAAGTGTGGTCTGGTCTTCATCTCAACAGGAAGTGTGGGCGGGCCTTCATCTTAACAGGAAGTGTGGGCGGGCCTTCATCTTAACAGGAAGTGTGGGCGGGCCTTCGTCTCTCAACAGGAAGTGTGGGCGGGCCTTCATCTCTCAACAGGAAGTGTGGGCGGGCCTTCATTTCTCAACAGGAAGTGTGGGCGGGCCTTCATTTCTCAACAGGAAGTGTGGGCGGGCCTTCATCTCTCAACAGGAAGTGTGGGCGGGCCTTCATCTCTCAACAGGAAGTGTGGGCGGGCCTTCATCTCAACAGGAAGTGTGGGCGGGCCTTCATCTCTCAACAGGAAGTGTGGGCGGGCCTTCATCTCTCAACAGGAAGTGTGGGCGGGCCTTCATTTCTTAACAGGAAGTGTGGGCGGGCCTTCATCTCTCAACAGGAAATGTGGGCGGGCCTTCATCTCTCAACAGGAAGTGTGGGCGGGCCTTCATTTCTCAACAGGAAGTGTGGGCGGGCCTTCATTTCTCAACAGGAAGTGTGGGCGGGCCTTCATCTCTCAACAGGAAGTGTGGGCGGGCCTTCATTTTGCAACAGGAAGTGTGGGCGGGCCTTCATTTCTCAACAGGAAGTGTGGGCGGGCCTTCATCTCTCAACAGGAAGTGTGGGCGGGCCTTCATCTCTCAACAGGAAGTGTGGGCGGGCCTTCATCTCTCAACAGGAAGTGTGGGCGGGCCTTCATTTCTCAACAGGAAGTGTGGGCGGGCCTTCATCTCTCAACAGGAAGTGTGGGCGGGCCTTCATCTCTCAACAGGAAGTGTGGGCGGGCCTTCATCTCTCAACAGGAAGTGTGGGCGGGCCTTAATCTCTCAACAGGAAGTGTGGGTGGGCCTTCATCTCTCAACAGGAAGTGTGGGCGGGCCTTCATTTCTCAACAGGAAGTGTGGGCGGGCCTTCATCTCTCAACAGGAAGTGTGGGCGGGCCTTAATCTCTCAACAGGAAGTGTGGGTGTGCCGGTTTGTGTCTATAATGGGAAGGGTCATTGTCTTTCTCTGATTATTCCTCCAGGATGTAGATGGGCTGTTAGTTCAGGGCTGTCAATGCATGCAGAGAAGTGAGGGAAAGGAAGCTCCAACACTATTAGTGCCGGCAGAATGCTGATTAGGAACATGAAACGCTTCGGTCCTTATAGTTTGTTTCAATGTGTTAGTGCCAGTAATGCATCACTCTTCTTCAGGGCGGCTGTGGGGGGCGCAGTAAGGGCGTCCGCACCCGCTGCTGAGCCGCAATCTTCTTGCATCATGTAATTATTATCTGGACTGTATAACAAATATACAGTTTACTTTGTGTTTCTCTGTAATGAATTCCAGCGGCTCCTTGTGTGCTCTGTCCCTTGGCTCAGGGCCATGTGTGCGCTGATCTGGCCCCTGACCTCAATCTGACAGTGAAAAGCTTGTTAATAACCAGGGTGTCCTGTGTGAAGCGGCTGGTGCTGATCGCAGCAGAGGAAGGCTCCCTGTATACAGAGATACATGATAAGAGCCTGTCTGCAGTCACCACTAGGGGGAGCTCCCTGTATACAGAGATACATGATAAGATCCTGTCTGCAGTCACCACTAGGGGGAGCTCCCTGTATACAGAGATACATGATAAGATCCTGTCTGCAGCCACCACTAGGGGGAGCTCCCTGTATACAGAGATACATGATAAGATCCTGTCTGCAGTCACCATTAGGGGGAGCTCCCTGTATACAGAGATACATGATAAGATCCTGTCTGCAGTCACCACTAGGGGGAGCTCCCTGTATACAGAGATACATGATAAGATCCTGTCTGCAGTCACCACTAGGGGGAGCTCCCTGTATACAGAGATACATGATAAGATTCTGTCTGCAGTCACCACTAGGAGGAGCTCCCTGTATACAGAGATACATGATAAGATCCTGTCTGCAGCCACCACTAGGGGGAGCTCCCTGTATACAGAGATACATGATAAGATCCTGTCTGCTGTCACCACTAGGGGGAGCTCCCTGTATACAGAGATACATGATAAGATCCTGTCTGCAGCCACCACTAGGGGGAGCTCCCTGTATACAGAGATACATGATAAGATCCTGTCTGCAGTCACCACTAGGGGGAGCTCCCTGTATACAGAGATACATGATAAGATCCTGCCTGTCTGCAGCCACCACTAGGGGGAGCGCCCTGTATACAGAGATACATGATAAGATCCTGTCTGCAGTCACCACTAGGGGAGCTCCCTGTATACAGAGATACATGATAAGATCCTGCCTGTCTGCAGCCACCACTAGGGAGAGCTCCCTGTATACAGAGATACATGATAAGATCCTGTCTGCAGACACCACTAGGGGGAGCTCCCTGTATACAGAGATACATGATAAGATTCTGTCTGCAGTCACCACTAGGGGGAGCTCCCTGTATACAGAGATACATGATAAGATCCTGTCTGCAGCCACCACTAGGTAGAGCTCCCTGTATACAGAGATACATGATAAGATCCTGTCTACAGTCACCACTAGGGGGAGCTCCCTGTATACAGAGATACATGATAAGATTCTGTCTGCAGTCACCACTAGGGGGAGCTCCCTGTATACAGACATACATGATAAGATCCTGTCTGCAGTCACCACTAGGGGGAGCTCCCTGTATACAGAGATACATGATAAGATCCTGTCTGCAGTCACCACTAGGGAGAGCTCCCTGTATACAGAGATACATGATAAGATCCTGTCTGCAGTCACCACTAGGGGGAGCTCCCTGTATACAGAGATACATGATGAGATTCTGTCTGCTGTCACCACTAGGGGGAGCTCCCTGTATACAGAGATACATGATAAGATCATGTCTGCAGTCACCACTAGGGGGAGCTCCCTGTATACAGAGATACATGATAAGATTCTGTCTGCAGCCACCACTAGGGGGAGCTCCCTGTATACAGAGATACATGATAAGATCCTGTCTGCAGCCACCACTAGGGGAGCTCCCTGTATACAGAGATACATGATAAGATCCTGTCTGCAGCCACCACTAGGGAGCGCTCCCTGTATACAGAGATACATGATAAGATCCTGCCTGCAGTCACCACTAGGGGGAGTTCCCTGTATACAGAGATACATGATAAGATTCTGTCTGCAGTCACCACTAGGGGGAGCTCCCTGTATACAGAGATACATGATAAGATCCTGTCTACAGTCACCACTAGGGGGAGCTCCCTGTATACAGAGATACATGATAAGATCCTGTCTGCAGCCACCACTAGGGAGAGCTCCCTGTATACAGAGATACATGATAAGATCCTGTCTACAGTCACCACTAGGGGGAGCTCCCTGTATACAGAGATACATGATAAGATTCTGTCTGCAGCCACCACTAGGGAGAGCTCCCTGTATACAGAGATACATGATAAGATCCTGTCTACAGTCACCACTAGGGGGAGCTCTTTGTATACAGAGATACATGATAAGATCCTGTCTGCAGTCACCACTAGGGGGAGCTCCCTGTATACAGAGATACATGATAAGATCTTGTCTGCAGTCACCACTAGGGGGAGCTCCCTGTATACAGAGATACATGATAAGATCTTGTCTGCAGTCACCACTAGGGGGAGCTCCCTGTATACAGAGATACATGATAAGATTCTGTCTGCAGTCACCACTAGGGGGAGCTCCCTGTATACAGAGATACATGATAAGATCCTGTCTGCAGTCACCACTAGGGGGAGCTCCCTGTATACAGAGATACATGATAACACCCTGTCTGCAGCCACCACTAGGGGGAGCTCCCTGTATACAGAGATACATGATAAGATCTTGTCTGCAGCCACCACTAGGGGGAGCTCCCTGTATACAGAGATACATGATAAGATCCTGTCTGCAGCCACCACTAGGGGGAGCTCCCTGTATACAGAGATACATGATAAGATCCTGTCTGCAGTCACCACTAGGGGAGCTCCCTGTATACAGAGATACATGATATGATCCTGTCTGCAGCCACCACTAGGGGGAGCTCCCTGTATACAGAGATACATGATAAGATCCTGTCTGCAGTCACCACTAGGGGAGCTCCCTGTATACAGAGATACATGATAAGATCCTGTCTGCAGCCACCACTAGGGGGAGCTCCCTGTATACAGAGATACATGATAAGATCCTGTCTGCAGCCACCACTAGGGGGAGCTCCCTGTATACAGAGATACATGATAAGATCCTGTCTGCAGTCACCACTAGGGGAGCTCCCTGTATACAGAGATACATGATAACATACTGTCTGCAGCCTCCAAGCAATGTCCTTGCCCATAAAGCCCTTTTAATGCAAATTAAAGATGACTGCAGATGTTTCTTGGATGTAACCATAGTTAACAGAAGAAGATAATGATTTCCAGTCCAGTATAAGGTTAGCAATGTTGTGTGATAAGCAGGGCAGAGCGCCATCAGCTGCCTTGCCCTTGTTCACACTTCCTCCTGCTCTGATGAGAAGATCGCTGACATGATGTGAGCTGCTCCTGTTCCTGCAGGTCTGGACCTCGGTGGAGATGACATATTTGTAATGACTTTGTGATACATCTGACTCCCCTCTGTGTCAGCCTGGACCCTTGTGCACACGACCGGGGTTCATCCCCTATGGCACAGTCAGGCTCTGACAGCGGAGATGCAGTGACTTCAGGCTCCCGAGGCCCGGGGACATCCGCCATCTTGGTTGAGCTTCAGGGGAGAACTGTGATTTTCATTTATAAGTTGGGAAAAGCAAAAAGTGATGGCAGAAAATGTCCACAAACATTCCAGAGTGATGTAGATGGAGCAGCGGCTGCAGGGCAGACAGAACGTCTTTTTCTCCCTGTGGCCGCTGCTCCATTTCCTGCAGATTAGGCCCTTATCTGCCGGTGACCAGTAACACTGCAGGGAATGTGTGATCTTATGGTAGGATTAGAGTCCAGTGTTGGTGTCATTGTCCCCTGGGGCGTCTGGTCTGATTATTGTTTCTGTAGAGCATCACTGAGGACGTTCACTGCCACCAATAATGACCCCATGAAGGAGAAGCCCTCACACAGCTCTCATCACAAGCTCATAGGGAGTCTAGAACGTCCTGCTGCTCCTCATCTTCTCAGCCATGGGCCTGAATCTCTAGACCACAATTATCAGGTGTATCTGAATCTAGAACCTCATATGACTCCTCCTCTCTCCTCATAGAATTAGGTCTGAATCTAGAACCTCATTTCTCCTCAAATACTCATTTGTGAATCTAGAACCTCACACTGCTCCTCATCCATCCTCATATAAACAGGTCTGAATCTAACACTCATATAAATAGGACTAAATCTACAACCTCACACTACTCATAATATAGGCGGTTCTGGATCTAGAATCTCACACTACTCATAATATAGGCGGTTCTGGATCTAGAATCTCACACTACTCATAATATAGGCGGTTCTGGATCTAGAATCTCACACTACTCATAATATAGGCGGTTCTGGATCTAGAATCTCACACTACTCATAATATAGGCGGTTCTGGATCTAGAATCTCACACTACTCATAATATAGGCGGTTCTCGATCTAGAATCTCACACTACTCATAATATAGGCGGTTCTGGATCTAGAATCTCACACTACTCATAATATAGGCGGTTCTGGATCTAGAATCTCACACTACTCATAATATAGGCGGTTCTGGATCTAGAATCTCACACTACTCATAATATAGGCGGTTCTGGATCTACAACCTCACACTACTCATAATATAGGCGGTTCTGGATCTAGAATCTCACACTACTCATAATATAGGCGGTTCTGGATCTAGAATCTCACACTACTCATAATATAGGCGGTTCTGGATCTAGAATCTCACACTACTCATAATATAGGCGGTTCTGGATCTAGAATCTCACACTACTCATAATATAGGCGGTTCTGGATCTAGAATCTCACACTACTCATAATATAGGCGGTTCTGGATCTAGAATCTCACACTACTCATAATATAGGCGGTTCTCGATCTAGAATCTCACACTACTCATAATATAGGCGGTTCTCGATCTAGAATCTCACACTACTCATAATATAGGCGGTTCTGGATCTAGAATCTCACACTACTCATAATATAGGCGGTTCTGGATCTAGAATCTCACACTACTCATAATATAGGCGGTTCTGGATCTAGAATCTCACACTACTCATAATATAGGCGGTTCTGGATCTAGAATCTCACACTACTCATAATATAGGCGGTTCTGGATCTAGAATCTCACACTACTCATAATATAGGCGGTTCTGGATCTAGAATCTCACACTACTCATAATATAGGCGGTTCTGGATCTAGAATCTCACACTACTCATAATATAGGCGGTTCTGGATCTACAACCTCACACTACTCATAATATAGGCGGTTCTGGATCTAGAATCTCACACTACTCATAATATAGGCGGTTCTGGATCTAGAATCTCACACTACTCATAATATAGGCGGTTCTGGATCTAGAATCTCACACTACTCATAATATAGGCGGTTCTGGATCTAGAATCTCACACTACTCATAATATAGGCGGTTCTCGATCTAGAATCTCACACTACTCATAATATAGGCGGTTCTGGATCTAGAATCTCACACTACTCATAATATAGGCGGTTCTGGATCTAGAATCTCACACTACTCATAATATAGGCGGTTCTGGATCTAGAATCTCACACTACTCATAATATAGGCGGTTCTGGATCTAGAATCTCACACTACTCATAATATAGGCGGTTCTGGATCTAGAATCTCACACTACTCATAATATAGGCGGTTCTGGATCTAGAATCTCACACTACTCATAATATAGGCGGTTCTGGATCTAGAATCTCACACTACTCATAATATAGGCGGTTCTGGATCTAGAATCTCACACTACTCATAATATAGGCGGTTCTGGATCTACAACCTCACACTACTCATAATATAGGCGGTTCTGGATCTAGAATCTCACACTACTCATAATATAGGCGGTTCTGGATCTAGAATCTCACACTACTCATAATATAGGCGGTTCTGGATCTAGAATCTCACACTACTCATAATATAGGCGGTTCTCGATCTAGAATCTCACACTACTCATAATATAGGCGGTTCTGGATCTAGAATCTCACACTACTCATAATATAGGCGGTTCTCGATCTAGAATCTCACACTACTCATAATATAGGCGGTTCTGGATCTAGAATCTCACACTACTCATAATATAGGCGGTTCTGGATCTAGAATCTCACACTACTCATAATATAGGCGGTTCTGGATCTAGAATCTCACACTACTCATAATATAGGCGGTTCTGGATCTAGAATCTCACACTACTCATAATATAGGCGGTTCTGGATCTAGAATCTCACACTACTCATAATATAGGCGGTTCTGGATCTAGAATCTCACACTACTCATAATATAGGCGGTTCTCGATCTAGAATCTCACACTACTCATAATATAGGCGGTTCTCGATCTAGAATCTCACACTACTCATAATATAGGCGGTTCTGGATCTAGAATCTCACACTACTCATAATATAGGCGGTTCTGGATCTAGAATCTCACACTACTCATAATATAGGCGGTTCTGGATCTAGAATCTCACACTACTCATAATATAGGCGGTTCTGGATCTAGAATCTCACACTACTCATAATATAGGCGGTTCTGGATCTAGAATCTCACACTACTCATAATATAGGCGGTTCTGGATCTAGAATCTCACACTACTCATAATATAGGCGGTTCTGGATCTAGAATCTCACACTACTCATATAATCATGTGGGAATCTAAAACCTACAACTACTAATAATATAATGAGTTCTGAATCTAGAACCTCACATTGCTCCTTATCCATCCTCATATAAACAGGTCTGAATCTAGTACCTCCGACTGCTCCTCATTCCTCCTCATACTCATGTCTGAATCTAGAACTTCAGATAGTTCCTCATCAATCAGATAAGTTCTGAATCTAGATCCTCACTCTGCTCATTACTCATATAATTAAGACTGAATCTAGAACCCCACTGGTCCTTATCTCTCCTCATATACGGTAATCAAATGTGAATCTAGAACTTCACACTGCTAATGATATCTGTTCTGAATCTAGAACCTCACACTGCTCCTTATCTATCCTCATATAAACACGTTTGAATCTAGAACCTCACACTACTCCTCAACTCTCAATAATTAGGGCTGAATCTAAAACTTACACTGATGTGCATGCAATAAAGTCTGAATCTAGAACCTCGCACTGCTAATAATATAGTCAGGTCTGAATCTAGAACTTCACATGGCTTCTCATTGCTCTTCATGTAATCAGGTCTGAAACTAGATCTTCACACTGTTATGACTCATATTATTAGGACTGAATCTAGAACCTCACACTGAACCTTATCTCTTCTTATTATATAATCAAGTCTGAATCTAGAACCTCACACTGAACCTTATCTCCAGTGGCGTAACTTCAGTCCCAGGGGCCCCGATGCGAAAGCTCCAACGGGGCCCCCAATTATTGCAAATCTTTAATAATATGAGTCTTTTTCTATGGGCCAAAGGGACTTTTGGGGCCCCACTAGGCTGCAGGGCCCGGGTGCGATCGCAACCCCTGCACCTATTGTAGTTACACCCCTGCTTATCTCTTCTTATTATATAATCAAGTCTGAATCTAGAACCTCACACTGATCCTTATCTCTTCTTATTATATAATCAAGTCTGAATCTAGAACCTCACACTGAACCTTATCTCTTCTTATTATATAATCAAGTCTGAATCTAGAACCTCACACTGAACCTCATCTATTCTTATATAATCAAGTCTGAATCTAGAACCTCACACTGATCCTCATCTCTTCTTCTATAATCAAGTCTGAATCTAGAACCTCACACTGAACCTAATCTATTCTTATATAATCAAGTCTGAATCTAGAACCTCACACTGATCCTCATCTCTTCTTCTATAATCAAGTCTGAATCTAGAACCTCACACTGATCCTCATCTCTTCTTCTATAATCAAGTCTGAATCTAGAACCTCACACTGATCCTCATCTCTTCTTCTATAATCAAGTCTGAATCTAGAACCTCACACTGATCCTCATCTATTCTTACATAATCAAGTCTGAATCTAGAACCTCACACTGATCCTCATCTCTTCTTCTATAATCAAGTCTGAATCTAGAACCTCACACTGAACCTCATCTCTTCTTCTATAATCAAGTCTGAATCTAGAACCTCACACTGAACCTAATCTATTCTTATATAATCAAGTCTGAATCTAGAACCTCACACTGATCCTCATCTCTTCTTCTATAATCAAGTCTGAATCTAGAACCTCACACTGATCCTCATCTCTTCTTCTATAATCAAGTCTGAATCTAGAACCTCACACTGATCCTCATCTCTTCTTCTATAATCAAGTCTGAATCTAGAACCTCACACTGATCCTCATCTCTTCTTCTATAATCAAGTCTGAATCTAGAACCTCACACTGATCCTCATCTCTTCTTCTATAATCAAGTCTGAATCTAGAACCTCACACTGATCCTCATCTATTCTTACATAATCAAGTCTGAATCTAGAACCTCACACTGATCCTCATCTCTTCTTCTATAATCAAGTCTGAATCTAGAACCTCACACTGCTCCTCATCTCTTCTTCTATAATCAAGTCTGAATCTAGAACCTCACACTGATCCTCATCTCTTCTTCTATAATCAAGTCTGAATCTAGAACCTCACACTGAACCTCATCTCTTCTTCTATAATCAAGTCTGAATCTAGAACCTCACACTGATCCTCATCTCTTCTTCTATAATCAAGTCTGAATCTAGAACCTCACACTGATCCTCATCTCTTCTTACATAATCAAGTCTGAATCTAGAACCTCACACTGAACCTCATCTATCTATTATATAATTGCGAATGGGTTTTTTGCCCCTTTTGAGTCCGCTCTCGCTGCGAGTCAGCGTGGTCATGTAGATACGCCCGAAGCATTGGCCGCGCAGCGGGCATGGCGAGTCGCCTTAGCAGCGCGAAGCATTGGCCGCGAAGCAGCCATTGCGAGTCAGAGACTCGCTCTTCTAGAATCCCGATGCATCTGCATCGGGCACCCAGCTAGTTCTTATATAATCAAGTCTGAATCTAGAACCTCACACTGATCCTTATATAATCAAGTCTGAATCTAGAACCTCACACTGATTCTTATCTCTTCTTATATAATCAGGTCTGAATCTAGAACCTCACACTGCTCACATACGACAATTCATTCTACACATTGTTTTTCCCATACCTTGGTGCAGCTCCAGCTTTGTTTCCGGGTCTCCAGACATTAGTTGAGATCCTTTATCTTCATTTTACTCGGCACAAACTACTGCTGCCGTTCCCTGAGAAACATTGCCGTCACGTGTCGTTATCTCACCACTGTCCCTGCTGACATACTGATCTGGAACCCGATCACTTCTCACCTGGATTACTGTAACCCATTGCTGACTGATCATGGATGTCCACTTCCTGTTCTCACTCTCATGCTTCACCTGTGCTCTAGAATGCTTTACCTCGGGGGCATCAGGCTAATTTCTAACATTCTCACAAGTGTGAAACTAATTTTTCATAACATCACATTTTGTGCAGTTACAAGCACGGCTCCAGGGCCCGGATTCAGACAAATAATCTGGAATATCCTCATCTGCCACATCACGGTCCTTAGAATTCCTCATGTCACCGGTCATTTTGTTACTTCTCCTGGCAGCTTCTCACACTATTATTGTCTGCATCTTCCTCGTGTTCCTGCCAGTCATGTGCTATGATTAACGCTCCTATCTGTCCCCTACTTTGCACTACTACAGGGTCTGAAATGTTCTCGGAAAGAAAGGATGAGATCCACCCAAGCGATGAACATAATACACATGGATGTAACAGTTCAAGTTGATTTTACCCACTGGGGGCTTTTGAGTTGCAAGAGGTAACAGGGTTGAACAGCAAGGACTGTCTGCTAGCAAACACTTCAGCAGCACTTCCTTCACACGTACACTATCTTTTTGTCTCATTGACAGTTAGGACAAGACAAATTTTAACCACTGAGGCCTTTTGAGTTACAAAGTTCCTTTAAGACAAGGTTGGGGAACTCCAGGCCTCAAGGGCCACCAACAGGTTATGTTTTCAGGATTTCCTTAGCATTGCACAGGGGTTGGAATTATCACAAGTGCAGGTGATTATATTATCACCGATGCAATACTAGGAAATCCTGAAATCATGACCTGTTGGAGGCCCTCGAGGTCTGGAGTTTCCTGCTCCTGCTTTAAGATGTAACAGGGCTGAACAAAGATATACAGCAAGACAGTCTGCTAGCAAACACTTCAGCAGCACTTCCTTCCAACATTAGTCCATGACAGATTTGTGGCCCCATCTTGTGGAAATTTTTTGGCAGTAGGACCTCTTTAGCATCTTGAACACTCTTGCTGCCCACCCACATGTGACAATATACTCACCACTAACACATACCAGCCGTCCTGGTGGAAAGTGCCTTAGATACAAGCTGCTGCTCACACTTCATCGGCTTAGATACAAGCTGCTGCTCACACATCACCGGCTTGGATACACATTATTACTGGAAGACACTTTATAAGGTTGACAGAACATCAGACATTGTTGGCTTACACTTCACATCATGGAAACATGCAGTGGACAGGACAGCAGAGTGGATGTAATGAGTGGAAATGTCCATTGTGCGGCCGGTGATAAATCAGGCGCTGGTGACAGCCTAATGTAGATCCTGGCCCTCATCTGCTCTGTGTCAACACCAGATGTAATATTGTGATGAGTCTCCCTCACACCTAATGGAGGGACACAATCTGCTGAGGTGGGGATTGTGGGGCCCTCCCAGGACGGCTCCCTGACCGCAGCTGCTGCCCCTGGGACCGCTCCAATGGATGAGAATTAAAGGGACCGTCCACTTACCCCTCCCCAGATGACTGTGCGGAGTACGCGAGGGTTCCAGAACCGAGAAACTGGTGACGCAACACTCCATTCAAGATGTATAAGTATATACTGTATATACACCTGTGTGAGCGGATATACAGTATATACAGTATATACACACCTGTGTGAGCGGATACACAGTATATACAGTATATACACACCTGTGTGAGCGGATATACAGTATACAGTATATACACACCTGTGTGAGCGGATATACAGTATACAGTATATACACACCTGTGTGAGCGGATATACTGTATATACAGTATATACACACACCTGTGTGAGCGGATACACAGTATATACAGTATATACACACCTGTGTGAGCGGATATACAGTATATACACACCTGTGTGAGCGGATATACAGTATATACACACCTGTGTGAGCGGATATACAGTATATACTGTATATACACACCTGTGTGAGCGGATACACAGTATACAGTATATGCACTCCTGTATGAGCTCTACCCTAGTTCTTGTGATCGTCAGTGATCGCCGTCTGCAGCACCGGAGGATTACTCTATATCTGTAGAAGGGGCTTCAGCCTAAACAATCACCGACGCCTTCATTATCTTATGGACAAAGCAAAAAAGTGACCAGTTGTTACAGACTGTCCGGGAATTGCTTGATCACTGCCGATCCTGACCAACACAGGGTTAATTCACATGGCAAATGAAAGCATACACACATGTATACACACACACATGTATACTCCGAGCAATCACACATATGTACACATACATATAGCACATATGCATGTGTGCTACCCCAAAGTCTGGTTGACACAGTGGCATTGCCTCCCTCGGGGGGTGGATATCATGCATGGAAGCAATAAGGAGTATCCACACCAGGTAAGCTCACTGCATGCAACACTTTTCTGACTTCAGACCAGAAGGTGGAGCTCTAACCCGGGATCAGGGGAGCTCCCCTATACATTCCAGCCTGGGGGAGGAGTTAGTCAGTCAGTGAGTCAGTCTGAGAGAACAGTGCAGACGTCCTGGGGATTGGAGCCGGAGAAGATTGTGGCGCTCTGCTCACACAGGTAGCCACAGACTCCTCTACTGCACAGCTGGGTTTCCACAGCAGGTACCTACTACAATCAACACCTTCCACCCCGGCACAGTAGGGGGAGCTAGACTCACTGACTTTAGGTGAGATCCCCTATAAATACTGCTGCTGGGGGAGGAGTTAGAGTGTGCAGACACTAGAAGAGCTGCAAAGACGTCCTGGTGGTCGGTGCTGCGGTTCGGCCCGAGCCAGTGACCCGGAGTGGCCCTTCTACGTCCCACAAGACTGAGTGGGGACAGAAGGCAGGGAGCAGTGAGCCAACAGGGAAGCGAGGAACTGGTGGAGGTTCGCCCAGAGACATACCGGACATCGGGGATCCGCACCTGTGGGATACTCCAGGACCACAGAGAACCCCGTCACACCGTGGAGGCTTCAGTCACCCGGTCCCCCTGTGGGTCAGAGAGAGGGAGCCAGACACCACAGGGCACCACCGCAGTGATCAGAGAGGGTAACCCAGAGACCGTGCAGGAGGAGAGACAGACACCGCAGTGCAGCACCGCTGTGATCAGAGAGGGTAACATGTGGACAGCGCAAGAGGAAAGAGCAAGGACCTGGGGAGAGAGGAGGCAAGTCAGGCTGCATGCAGGCTGGGCTTCAGAAACCATAGAGAAGCAGAAGAGGCCTTATACCCACTTTCTGTGGAGACTCACTGTGCACCTGGTCACCTGTCAGTGCCCTGGACGTCTTTACCTGCTATACCACCAGTAAAAGAGGCTTCTACAGTGTGTGTGCGTCATTCCTCTCCTTTCCCGGTGCCCCTCATAAACTGCTCCATCACCCCTATCCCATCTACAGCTCCACTACAAGCTGCACCTTCACTCTATGCTCCCCGGAGGACCAGCCCTACCTGTAGGGAGCTTTGCCAACTAGCCGCATCACCATCTACCTCCGGCGGACTGTGGCGGCACTGGTGTCTCCTCACCAGAAACTACAGGTGGCGTCACGACAACTGTAAATATAATCCCCTGTAAATATAATCCCCTTTTTCAAAAAAGTCACCCATGATCAGGCGTAGCCACCACTCCCTGTGACACAGGAGCGTTAACCCCTTGGAGCCTGATAACCGAGTACCCCAAAGCCTGGGGCTCAACAAGATCGTCTCGGGATACAGAGCAGCAAGCGTGAGGGACCCGTAGGAGGGGGTCTGAGGAAGGAGAGGAGCAGGCCTGGGGAGTGGAGCCAGTTGCAGACTCACCCCAGAGCAGAGCACCAGAAGCAGACACCGGAGTCCGAGGCTTTGAGGGTATTCCAGACCCAGTAGCCAAAACCAGAGGACGCGAGACTCCACGTCTCCTGGCCACATCAAAGCACCTGGAGGCACAGCAGCATCGGAGAGCTTAGGGACAGCTGCCAGAGAAGTGATGCCCGGAAGGGCTCAGGATGCTGCCATACGGGTGAGAGACTTGCCTGTAAGAAGAGAATGTCGCAGCTTAGCTATAGGCAGCAAGGACCAGCAAAGAGGAGCGCAGCAGGGAGGCCTCAGATCCCCAACTTGCTTCCCAGTGATCCAGACTAAATCTGCAACTACCAGTAAAGGTAATGGAGACTAGGTACTATGTGTCTGTCGGTTATTCCACACCCACAGTCCAGCACCCCTATGGCCTACTACCACCATAGACTATACTGGCTGCCCTGGGGAATGGCTCCACCCGTGGGGAGCGATATCACCTTAGCTGGGAATCCATTATCTCCAGAGGTTCCGGCCATCAATAGCCGAACATCACTGGTGGCGTCACGACTTCAATTCCCAGAACCTTAACTCCTGAATTTTATTGACACCGCCAGGGTCACGGAGCCGGGTCTCCACCCCCATGACTCCCGTAGCCCGGCGCCGAGTACCCCACGGCCCTGGGGGGGGCGTGTCAACCCTGGCATCACAAACAGGATTTCGTTCCCAGAGTACCCCCGGAATTCTATGTGCAGTTTGTGACTGTCGCCATTATTGCACCGCGCAGTATGCAGGAAGACGATGGGGCGTGCCATCGTGGGAGGACCTCAGCAAAGCGCGTGAAGAGAAACCCCGCCAACGGGGCGGCTGCTCGTTGACCCCAGACTCCCCGGAAGAGAAACGCGGGTCCTGGTTAAGGTTCATTAGGGGAGAGAAAGATGTCTGATCCGGAGGGAGAAAAACTTGCGGTGGTCCCGGCAGCCACCCCTGCAGCCGCCACCTTCCCAGCCGAGTCCCAGTGGCGGCCCCAGCTGGAGCACCCGCATCAGCACCAGTCATGCTGTTCCGGGAGCGACCTGGTTACCGCAATATTAAGGGAAGTTTGACACCCTGAACAACTTCAGGGAGAGACTGAAAAGCTTGTTTGAAGTACATCCCCTGACTGAAAGCCAGAAATTTACCATTGTAATAGGACAATTGACTGGTGCGGCCCAACAAGAGGAAAAGTCCTGGCTGGACACTGACAAAAGAACTGTTAAACAAATCTTAGCCAGGTTAAAAGAGGCCTTTGACACCTGAACTGCAGTGAAGATTAACATGAGGTTTAATGGGTGCAAACAACAAGTACAGGACAGTATACGGGACTATGCATTAAATCTCCAAGAGGCGATGAGGGCCATGAAACAGGTATACACCTACAGTGCACGAGGTAACAACAAGTACAGGACAGTATATGGGACTATGCATTAAATCTCCAAGAGGCGATGAGGGCCATGAAACAGGTATACACCGACAGTGCACGAGGTAACAACAAGCTGCTGACCGAGCAGTTTATTGAGGGGCTCCGGTCTCGTGCCCACTGGACTCAGCTACGTATATTGGCCCTACAAAACCCTGACCTGGACTTTGCACAATTTAAAGACCGAGCCATTCGAGTGCTGCGAGAACCAACTGCGAGTAGCTCAGCACCCTCCCAGCGAGGTGGCGCCACAGCGGGGGCCGCTGCACAGACTCTGGAAACTGTAACCTCTGACTTATGATTGCAGGTGCAGGAGTTAACCAAAAATACGGCTGAGCTAACCAAGGCCACACAGTCCATGCAGGGGTCCAAACCATCAGAGAATATACAGTTGCTCTCCAGTCCAGATAACGTCCCGTGGCTAAGCCAGAGGAGGTATCCAAAACGATGTCGGAAACGACCGCGCGCCCATGAGATTGTTGTCAACATCGCTCCAACATCGTGCCGTGTAACGGGGCCTTTACTTCGATTAGGAAGCAAGATAGGCCGCTCTGAAAAAAAATGTGTTTTTAGGGACCGCCTGAAACTATATAAGTTGTGGATAAACCTAATTTCTTGGGGTAGAGCATTCCAGAGAATTGGTGCAGCGCGGGAGAAGTCTTGGAGCCAGGAGTGGGAGGTTCGGATTAGTGCAGATGTGAGTCTAAAGTCACTTCCAGAGCGAAGAGAACGGGTGGGGTGATAGACAGAGATGAGGGAGATGCAGGGGGGCTGCACTGTGAAGAGGACGGGTGGGGTGATAGACAGAAATGAGGGAGGAGATGTAGGGGGGCTGCACTGTGAAGAGAAAGGGTGGGGTGATAGACAGAAATGAGGGAGGAGATGTAGGGAGGTGCTGCACTGTGAAGAGGACGGGTGGGGTGATAGACAGAGATGAGGGAGGAGATGTAGGGAGGTGCTGCACTGTGAAGAGGATGAGTGGGGTGATAGACAGAGATGAAGGAGGAGATGTAGGGGTGCTGCACTGTGAAGAGAATGGGTGGGTGATAGACAGAAATGAGGGAGGAGATGTAGGGAGGTGCTGCACTGTGAAGAGGATGAGTGGGGTGATAGACAGAGATGAGGGAGGAGATGTAGGGGGTGCTGCACTGTGAAGAGGATGAGTGGGGTGATAGACAGATGAGGGAGGAGAGGTAGGGGGGGCTGCACTGTGAAGAGGACGGGTGGGGTGATAGACAGAGACCAGGGAGGAGATGTAGGGGGGTGCTGCACTGGGAAGAGGACAGGTGGGTGATAGACAGAGACCAGGGAGGAGATGTAGGGGGGTGCTGCACTGTGAAGAGGACGGGTGGGGTGATAGAGATGAAGGAGGAGATGTAGCGGGGTGCTGCACTGTGAAGAGCTTTGCAGGTGAGAACCAAGCAGTTTGAATTGGATCCTACAATGTATGGGCAGCCAGTGCAATCACTGGCACAGAGCAGATCCTATAGTGTATGGGCAGCCAGTGCAATGACTGGCACAGTGCGGATCCTATAGTGTATAGGCAGTCAGTGCAATGACTGGCACAGAGCAGATCCTATAGTGTATGGGCAGCCAGTGCAATGACTGGCACAGAGCGGATCCTATAGTGTATGGGCAGCCAGTGCAATGACTGGCACAGAGCGGATCCTATAGTGTATAGGCAGCCAGTGCAATGACTGGCACAGAGCGGATCCTATAGTGTATAGGCAGCCAGTGCAATGACTGGCACAGAGCGGATCCTATAGTGTATGGGCAGCCAGTGCAATGACTGGCACAGAGCGGATCCTATAGTGTACGGGCAGCCAGTGCAATGACTGGCACAGAGCGGATCCTATAGTGTATTGGCAGCCAGTGCAATGACTGGCACAGAGCAGATCCTATAGTGTATAGCCAGCCAGTGAAATGACTGGCACAGAGCAGATCCTATAGTGTATAGCCAGCCAGTGAAATGACTGGCACAGAGCAGATCCTATAGTGTATGGGCAGCCAGTGCAATGACTGGCACAGAGCGGATCCTATAGTGTACGGGCAGCCAGTGCAATGACTGGTACAGAGCGGATCCTATAGTGTATGGGCAGCCAATGTAGTGACTGGCACAGAGTGGATCCTATAGTGTATGGGCAGCCAGTGCAATGACTGGCACAGAGCGGATCCTATAGTGTATAGGCAGCCAGTGCAATGACTGGCACAGAGCAGATCCTATAGTGTATAGGCAGCCAGTGCAATGACTGGCACAGAGCGGATCCTATAGTGTATAGGCAGCCACTGCAATGACTGGCACAGAGCAGATCCTATAGTGTATGGGCAGCCAGTGCAATGACTGGCATAGAGCAGATCCTATAGTGTATAGGCAGCCAGTGCAATGACTGGTACAGAGCGGATCCTATAGTGTATAGGCAGCCAGTGCAATGACTGGCACAGAGCGGATCCTATAGTGTATAGGCAGCCAGTGAAATGACTGGCACAGAGCGGATCCTATAGTGTATTGGCAGCCAGTGCAATGACTGGCACAGAGCGGAAGCGTCTGGGTAATGGTTAGCTAGATAGGTGATCATGGCTGCTGCATTAAGGATGGACTGGAGAGGGGAGAATCTAGAGTGGGGGAGGCCAATTAATAGAGAATTACAATAGTCAAGGCGGGAGCGGATCAGGGCCACAGTGAGGGTTTTTCTGGTTACCAAGGTGAGAAAGGGGCGAGTTCTGGAGATATTCTTCAGGTGCAAGCGGCAAGAGCGGGCGAGAGATTGTTGTAAGGTAGCGAGTCGGGGGACTCTCTTGCTGCGTAATGACGCCAACACGTGTATATCATTTTTCACATGTCTACCCGTTTATTTCTCACAATCATCAATAACTCGGGTAGTGCATTTAAACATTTATCAAAAGAACATCACATAATACATTACATATAATATTGCACATATGCCATTATAGTAACCCGGGACCTGTAACCACCTCTCTTTCTCCATTGGAGCTCTGACAACCGCTCCCGTGGTGGCTACGGCCTCCGGCCTATCTACACGTTCCATACACATTTCACAGTACATAAATTACCACATATATCAACGGGCCCTGAGGGTCCCAATGGTGGTACCAGCCGCCTGGCTTTACTTCCCCAGCTCCACACTACCCCGAAATACAGGCACCAGCCTGCGCGGGTTCTTACACAGCGCATGCCATCCATCCTATAAGCATCCACGGATCACACACGTCCGGACCAGCGTCCACCTGGTTCAGCCACGGCTTCCCCATTCTAGGTGCTGTCACGACCCCGATCCTGGTTACCGGCATGGAGCTAGTACGCTCCCTTCACCATCTCTCAGCATGGCGGTATGGACTATCACTCAGTCCCTCACACAGACTGGATCTGCCCTTCTCTCTGGTCTGAGCTCATCTGCTCTGATCTGTGTTCTCCCTCACACACTCAGCTTGCGGCTCTTATCGTGCCTGCCACTCCCACATGGACACACCCACTTGGCTGCTAGTAATCAGCCTCCTCTAGTTCCTATACAGCTGCTCATCTATGTGCCTGGTCTCTACAGCACTCACACAGCTTGTTTAACTCCCTGTGTTCGGGGTTGGTTCACACAGTACACACAATGCTCTCAGCCGCTCATTGGTCTCATGAATCTTTCAGGCATTGACACACTGGGTGCCGGACATGATTATACAACACACCTACGGTACAACCCGGCTCATGTGCACAGGATCCTATACTGATCCTGCATGTGATGCGCCCTGGCCATGGGGACATGCCGGCTGTGCCTCACATTGTGTATAGGAGGTGAAGGAAAGATCAGAGTCAAACATAACACCCAGACAGCGAGCCTGCTGACTAGGTGTTATCACAGCGAGCCTGCTGACTAGGTGTTATCACAGCGAGCCTGCTGACTAGGTGTTATCACAGCGAGCCTGCTGACTAGGTGTTATCACAGCGAGCCTGCTGACTAGGTGTTATCACAGCGAGCCTGCTGACTAGGTGTTATCACAGCGAGCCTGCTGACTAGGTGATATCACAGCGAGCCTGCTGACTAGGTGTTATCACAGCGAGCCTGCTGACTAGGTGTTATCACAGCGAGCCTGCTGACTAGGTGTTATCACAGCGAGCCTGCTGACTAGGTGTTATCACAGCGAGCCTGCTGACTAGGTGTTATCACAGCGATCCTGCTGACTAGGTGTTATCACAGTGAGCCTGCTGACTAGGCGTTATCACAGTGAGCCTGCTGACTAGGTGTTATCACAGCGAGCCTGCTGACTAGGTGTTGTCACAGCGAGCCTGCTGCCTAGGTGTTATCACAGCGAGCCTGCTGACTAGGTGTTATCACAGCGAGCCTGCTGACTAGGTGTTATCACAGCGAGCCTGCTGACTAGGCGTTATCACAGTGAGCCTGCTGACTAGGTGTTATCACAGCGAGCCTGCTGACTAGGTGTTATCACAGCGAGCCTGCTGACTAGGTGTTATCACAGCGAGCCTGCTGACTAGGTGTTATCACAGCGAGCCTGCTGACTAGGCGTTATCACAGTGAGCCTGCTGACTAGGTGTTATCACAGCGAGCCTGCTGACTAGGTGTTATCACAGCGAGCCTGCTGACTAGGCGTTATCACAGCGAGCCTGCTGACTAGGTGTTATCACAGCGAGCCTGCTGACTAGGTGTTATCACAGCGAGCCTGCTGACTAGGCGTTATCACAGCGAGCCTGCTGACTAGGTGTTATCACAGCGAGCCTGCTGACTAGGTGTTATCACAGCGAGCCTGCTGACTAGGTGTTATCACAGCGAGCCTGCTGACTAGGTGTTATCACAGTGAGCCTGCTGACTAGGTGATATCACAGCGAGCCTGCTGACTAGGTGTTATCACAGCGAGCCTGCTGACTAGGTGTTATCACAGCGAGCCTGCTGACTAGGTGTTATCACAGCGAGCCTGCTGACTAGGTGTTATCACAGCGAGCCTGCTGACTAGGTGTTATCACAGCGAGCCTGCTGACTAGGTGTTATCACAGCGAGCCTGCTGACTAGGTGATATCACAGCGAGCCTGCTGACTAGGCGTTATCACAGCGAGCCTGCTGACTAGGTGTTATCACAGCGAGCCTGCTGACTAGGCGTTATCACAGCGAGCCTGCTGACTAGGTGTTATCACAGCGAGCCTGCTGACTAGGTGTTATCACAGCGAGCCTGCTGACTAGGCGTTATCACAGCGAGCCTGCTGACTAGGTGTTATCACAGCGAGCCTGCTGACTAGGTGTTATCACAGCGAGCCTGCTGACTAGGTGTTATCACAGTGAGCCTGCTGACTAGGTGTTATCACAGCGAGCCTGCTGACTAGGTGTTATCACAGCGAGCCTGCTGACTAGGTGTTATCACAGCGAGCCTGCTGACTAGGTGTTATCACAGCGAGCCTGCTGACTAGGTGTTATTACAGCGAGCCTGCTGACTAGGTGTTATCGTAGTGCCGCACACAGAGAGAGATGTCCGATTTAGGGAGGTTAGTGGAGGGCGGGAGCAGAAGAAGTTCAGTTTGGGAAATGTTGAGTTTCAGATAGAGAGCGGACATGATATTGGAGACTAGACAGTCATTGGTGTTCTGTATTAGAGCGGGAGTAAGGTCAGGGGCTGAAGTGTATAGTTGTGTGTCACCAGTGTAAAGATGGTACTGAAAGCCAAATCTGCTGATGGTCTGTCCAATCGGGGCCGTGTAGAGAGAGAAGAGGAGAGGGCCAAGGACTGAACCCTGAGGGACTCCAATAGTGAGAGGAAGAGGAGAGGACCAAGGATTGAACCCTGAGGGACCCCAATAGTGAGAGGAAGAGGGGGGGAAGTGGAGCCAGAGAATGATACTGAAAGAGCGGTCAGAAAGATAGGAGGAGAGCCAGGAGAGAGCCGTGTCCTTTATACCAATGGAGTGCAGCATAGAGAGTAGGAGATGGTGGTCAACAGTGTCAAAAGCTGCAGAGAGATCAAGAAGGATAAGCAGAGAGTGGTCACCATTACGTTTTGCTGTCAGAAGGTCGTTGGTCACTTTGATGAGGGCAGTTTCTGTAGAGTGAAGGGGGCGGAAACCAGACTGTAATGGGTCTAGAAGAGACTGAGCGGAGAGGTAACAGGTGAGGCGGGAATAGATCAGTGTGAAAAGAAAAAGAGAAGGAGAGTCCTATTGCCCAAGTAGCTAAAACACGTATGTACTGTCCACACAGTGTATATTGCTGTTATCACAGCGAGCCTGCTGACTAGGTGTTATCACAGCGAGCCTGCTGACTAGGTGTTATCACAGCGAGCCTGCTGACTAGGTGTTATCACAGCGAGCCTGCTGACTAGGTGTTATCACAGCGAGCCTGCTGACTAGGTGTTATCACAGCGAGCCTGCTGCCTAGGCGTTATCACAGCGAGCCTGCTGACTAGGCGTTATCACAGCGAGCCTGCTGACTAGGTGTTATCACAGCGAGCCTGCTGACTAGGTGATATCACAGCGAGCCTGCTGACTAGGTGTTATCACAGCGATCCTGCTGACTAGGTGTTATCACAGTGAGCCTGCTGACTAGGTGTTATCACAGCGAGCCTGCTGACTAGGTGTTATCACAGCGAGCCTGCTGACTAGGTGTTATCACAGTGAGCCTGCTGACTAGGTGTTATCACAGCGAGCCTGCTGACTAGGTGATATCACAGCGAGCCTGCTGACTAGGTGTTATCACAGCGAGCCTGCTGACTAGGTGTTATCACAGCGAGCCTGCTGACTAGGTGTTATCACAGCGAGCCTGCTGACTAGGTGTTATCACAGCGAGCCTGCTGACTAGGTGTTATCACAGCGAGCCTGCTGACTAGGTGTTATCACAGCGAGCCTGCTGACTAGGTGTTATCACAGCGAGCCTGCTGACTAGGTGTTATCACAGCGAGCCTGCTGACTAGGTGTTATCACAGCGAGCCTGCTGACTAGGTGTTATCACAGCGAGCCTGCTGACTAGGTGTTATTACAGCGAGCCTGCTGACTAGGTGTTATCGTAGTGCCGCACACAGAGAGAGATGTCCGATTTAGGGAGGTTAGTGGAGGGCGGGAGCAGAAGAAGTTCAGTTTGGGAAATGTTGAGTTTCAGATAGAGAGTGGACATGATATTGGAGACTAGACAGTCATTGGTGTTCTGTATTAGAGCGGGAGTAAGGTCAGGGGCTGAAGTGTATAGTTGTGTGTCATCAGCATGAAGATGGTACTGAAAGTCAAATCTGCTGATGGTCTGTCCAATCGGGGCCGTGTAGAGAGAGAAGAGGAGAGGGCCAAGGACTGAACCCTGAGGGACCCCAATAGTGTGAGGAAGAGGAGAGGACCAAGGATTGAACCCTGAGGGATCCCAATAGTGAGAGGAAGAGAAGAGGACCGAGGACTGAACCCTGAGGGACCCCAATAGTGAGAGGAAGAGAAGAGGGCCAAGGACTGAACCCTGAGGGACCCCAATAGTGAAAGGAAGAGGAGAGGGCCAAGGACTGAACCCTGAGGGACCCCAATAGTGAGAGGAAGAGGAGAGGACCAAGGATTGAACCCTGAGGGACCCCAATAGTGAGGGAAGAGGGGAAGAAGTGGAGCCAGAGAATGATACACTGAAAGAGCGGTCAGAAAGATAGGAAGAGAGCCAGGAGAGAGCAGTGTCCTTTATGCCAATGGAGAGCAGCATAGAGAGTAGGAGATGGTGGTCAACAGTGTCAAAAGCTGCAGAGAGATCAAGAAGGATAAGCAGAGAGCGGTCACCATTACGTTTTGCTGTCAGAAGGTCGTTGGTCACTTTGATGAGGCAGTTTCTGTAGAGTGAAGGGGGCGGAAACCAGACTGTAATGGGTCTAGAAGAGAGTGAGCGGAGAGGTAACGGGTGAGGCGGGAATAGATCAGTGTGAAAAGAAAAAGAGAAGGAGAGTCCTATTGCCCAAGTAGCTAAAACACGTATGTACTGTCCACACAGTGTATATTGCACAAAGTTTTACTTTATTTAATGCAATGGATACAATAACAGACGTGTTTGAGGTAAAATTGACAAGACATTTAAACATTAAGAGGGAGACAAAGTGACAAGTGGGCAAGACAGGCAGGGGCTGTATATGGAAGGTTCAGAGGGGTAGTAAAAGTGCGAGGTGCCAAGGTGCAAAGATCAGGGTAGAGGTAGTTTATCCTAATGGAGGTAGCAGAAAACCCCTGATCTAAAATACAATAAAGTGCACAATAACAGCTTACCCATGAGCCTAGTGAGGGTCCCTGCCACGTCTGTCCACTGGTCCAGTAGCCCCGACACGTGTTTCGCGTCGGCTGCTTCGGGGGGCTAGTGGTGACAAGTGCTCAACAGTGAGGGATTTTTAAATGGAGTCATGACCAATGGGAGACCGCTGATATTGCTGCATTTGCAGCACTGGCAAAAATGGTTGTCAGACGGCGGGGAGGGCATTCTAGGTTGCACCGGGTCCGGAACGCAACTTCCGGTGACGTCATTTCCCCCGGTGCACCCTTGATAGAAGTCCCCCTCGCCGCCCACTTCCAGTTTGCCAGTGCGCATGCGCACAGCGTCTAGCGCCATTTTGGATTAGGGCAGAGATAAGGGCGTACTAGTAGCGATCTGGGAATAATCCCAATCGCTACAGATTAGCGTTTCTATGTCATTTCTGCACCAAGTAGTGGGGCAAATAGGCTAGGAAGGACTGGACTGAAACACAGTAGATATAGAGCAGAGGAGAAAGAGGAGTAGGAAAAGGAGCAGGATATAACACCAGCAATACAGTAAATCATATATAAATCCATATACTGACAATAGTCAGTCCATATTAGGCGATGTAGTGCCTGTATTCCTACAAGTGTGTATTTTCATCCCAATTGCCTCCATAGCTCTCGTGTTTGTCCCATATGGGTTCAGTCCATCATTCCCAAAGGTCGACTCACATCTCCAAATCCCAATTTAGAAAAAATAATAATAGGTGAACCTAAAAAAGTGAATAAAGCACAAGTTAAAAAACTGACAATCCAATACACAACTCTGGATACGCCGAACAGCGATCATTTTTTCATGGGCAGCATGATTCAGGCAGGCCATGTTAACTCCAAAAAAGAGAGACATAGGCAGGGAGAGTTTTCTCGACCAACCAGACATACAGGGTTGAGAAACACATATATAAAAATCCCCATATAAACCCCAGCCATAATGGCATATAGGTCAAATTACCAGGGCACCTACAAGAACCATGACCCATTGGTAAATGGATATAAGGGAACAATACAGGGCTAAAATGTCTAAAATACATTGTAAACAGTGGCACTCGTATTGGGCTGACCCCCTAGGAGCCAAGGCGTCATTTCGCAAAGAGAAGAGTCAGGATTCATAAAAAAGGCGAAAAACTAAGTCTTTCATTCAAGCCTGCCGGTGACATCGTGCCCAGTGTCACGATCCACCGGCATTCCATTTTGGCTAGTTCTTTTTTAGCATCTCCTCCTCGTATCCCAAGCTGCACTTTGTCTATCCCACGGACTCTTAATGTCTCTGGGTTGCAGTCGTGGAATTTTTTGAAATGACGAGGAAGAGTGCGTAGAGTGCTCAAGTCCTCCACACTTTCAGCTGCCATTATGCTCTTCTCATGCTCCCTTACCTGACGCCTCAACTCCCTGGTTGTCAGACCCACATACACGAGGCTACAACCACATGTAGCATGGTAAATAACACCTGAAGTGCTACACGTGATATATTTCCCTATATTGAATTCCCTAGAGCCATTATGGTTCCGGAAGAGCCTGGCACGAATGATACTAGTTCTACAGGACAGGCAGGAGCCACATGGGAAACAACCAACCAGTGCACGTCCAGTATTAAAGGGAAATAAAGGTTTTTTGATATAGTGACTGTGCACTAGTCTGTCTCTCAGGCTCCGGCCCCTCCTGGCAGTCATCAGGGTCGATCAGGGATAACAGAGGATAGAGTAGGCTCAGTTTTTAGGACATCCCAATGGCGGGTGAGGATTCCCCTGATTGTCGTCCACTGATTATTATATGTGGAGATGAATCTCAAAACAGGGGAACCCTCCTCGTCATTTTTACGGTTTTTGTTTACTAAGAGATCGCACCGTGGGGTCTTTTTTGCCCTTGTGTATCCCCTTTTGATACTCCTCATACTGTAGCCTCTGTCTTGAAATCTCTCCCTCATGTCCGCTGCACGTTCTTTAAACACGTCTCCCTCAGAGCAAATACGTCGAAGCCGCAAAAATTGGCCGACCGGTATTGCTCTGATGGTTGACGGAGTATGTGAGGAAGTAGCATGGAGGAGAGAATTCACTGAGGTGTCTTTTCTAAAAATATCTGTAGCCACCTCTCCATCCTCTTTGATGGTAACCTTAATGTCTAGAAAGTCGATCTCATCCCTGGCGTATTTGAAGGTTAGTTTAATGTTGAGATTATTGCTATTAAGGGACTGGATGAACATTTCGAGTTCGGGGACGGTTCCACTCCAGACGACAAAGATGTCGTCAATATAGCGGAGCCAGCACAGCGCATGGGGGACAAGTGCCTGCCCCCCGCCAAAGATCCCCCCCTCCCAGCGACCCAGGAAGAGGTTTGCATATGACGGGGCGCAGGCCGCCCCCATCGCTGTGCCGCACCGCTGCAGGTAGAACCGATCCCCGAACACGAAAAAATTATGTGTTAATATGTACTCCAGTAGTTCCAGGATCAAGTCTCTCAACTCCTGATTCCAATTAGACATACTCAAAAAATAGCTAACTGCCTCAAGACCATCAGTATGCCCTATGTTGGTGTACAGGGACTCCACGTCGATGGTCACCAGCAACACCCCATCCTTCTCCAGATATAAACCGTCAACCCTACGTAGGACGTCCGAGGTGTCCCTGACATAGGAGGGCAGCGTCTCCACTAAGGGGTGTAGATAATATTCGATGAACTTACAAGTTGCATCACACAGCCCTCCTATGCCAGAGACAATCGGACGCCCAGGGGGGACTTCCGGGTTCTTGTGAACCTTAGGTAAAAGGTGGAAGGTGGGGGTGACCGGTGCATCGACGAGGAGTCCATCCATGACCTTTTTAGGGATAATCCCCGCCTCGAAAGCCCTCTCCAGAATATCCCTGAGCTCTACAGAGAACCTGTTAATGGGATTGGAGGGGAGCAGTTCGTAATAGTTTTTATCTTTTAATTGGCGCATTGCCTCCTTTTCATATAGGTTGGTTGGCCAAATTACCACGTTTCCCCCCTTATCCGCTGGTTTAATTACAACTCCACCTAGATCCCCAAGTTGTTTGAGGCCTGTCTTTGGGAAAAAGAAAGATTATCTTTATGGTGACGTTTACTCATATTCTTCAAATCCCGAGTGACCAATCTGTTAAAAATGTCAACCTGGGGGCATAGTGAGAAGGGGGGAAACGTGGTTGCTCTTGGCATCACTTCCCTGGGAAAAGTACCTGTCAATGGTTGTACCGTCTCTCCCTCCAATTCCTCCAGTTCTCTCAGAGCCTCAAGTTCCACCTCCGAGAGTTCCATTCGTGCAGTATCCTTTTTGTGATGAAGCTTACGAAGAGTCACCTTCCGCAGAAACAAGTGAAGATCTTTAATCACTGTAAAACAGTCAAAGTTTTGGTTAGGTACGAAAGTAAGTCCCAATTTCAGGACCTCAATCTGGGTGGGGGTTAGAGTATGATTAGAGAGGTTAATTACCTCTAGATTCCCACTTTTCCCAGTTTTCTTGTTCACTTGTTTAGGTGAAGCTGGTGTACGTTTACCAAGATCTTTTACACCATTATTCTTCGCCGCCTCAGCTCTAGTTAGGGGTCTAGGTATTAGGTTTGATCCTGATGGCTCCTCATCCAAAGATGAGATAGATGAGGCAGAAACTATTTCAGGTAATGGCTCAATGGGAATGTCAGGCGTATTAGGTTTGTTAGGTCTTTTCTTGCCTCTCCACCGGTACACACGATTATTTTTATAGTCCGCCAGATCCCTCTGATATTTCTTCGTTTTAACTGAGACAATCTCTTTCTCCCATTTTACAAATTCTTTATCCAAATTGTTGTTTAATTGGCTCAATGCCTCAGGAGAGAGCTCATCGCAAGTTTAGCTCTAATAACCTCAACCTCTTCTTCAATCGTCTCAATAGCTTTCTCATTGGAGTCGATAAGGAGACCCATAAAGCCAGGGAATAGATCAGACTGTAATGGGTCTAGAAGAGAGTGAGCGGAGAGGTAACGGGTGAGGCGGGAATAGACCAGGCGCTCCAAGAGTTTAGAGATGAAGGGGAGATTGGAGACTGGTCTGTAATTATTTGTGCAGGATGGGTCAAGAGAAGTTTTCTTTAATAATGGAGAAATGATCGAGTGTTTGAAGGAGGAGGGGAAAATGCCAGAAGAGAGGGAGAGATTGAAGATTTTGGTTAGGTGAGTGGTGACGACTGGAGAGAGGGACTGGAGTAGGTGTGAGGGAATGGGGTCAGTAGTGCATGTGGTGGGACGAGAGGAAGAGAGGAGCCTTGGAGACTTCTTCTTCTGTGACTGGGTCAAAAGTGGAGAGTGAACAGGAGGAGGTGTGGGGAGAGGTAGGGGGAACAGCGATTTGAGGTTGGGAATTGATTTCCTGACGGATGTTTTCTATTTTCTCCATAACGTAAGAGGCCAGATCATCAGCACAGAGGTCAGTGATCATCAGCACAGAGGTCAGTGATGGGGGCAGATCATCAGCACAGAGGTCAGTGATGGGGCAGATCATCAGCACAGAGGTCAGTGATGGGGCAGATCATCAGCACAGAGGTCAGTGATGGGGGCAGATCATCAGCACAGAGGTCAGTGATGGGGCAGATCATCAGCACAGAGGTCAGTGATGGGGCAGATCATCAGCACAGAGGTCAGTGATGGGGCAGATCATCAGCACAGAGGTCAGTGATGGGGCAGATCATCAGCACAGAGGTCAGTGATGGGGGCAGATCATCAGCACAGAGGTCAGTGATGGGGCAGATCATCAGCACAGAGGTCAGTGATGGGGCAGATCATCAGCACAGAGGTCAGTGATGGGGCAGATCATCAGCACAGAGGTCAGTGATGGGGCAGATCATCAGCACAGAGGTCAGTGATGGGGCAGATCATCAGCACAGAGGTCAGTGATGGGGCAGATCATCAGCACAGAGGTCAGTGATGGGGCAGATCATCAGCACAGAGGTCAGTGATGGGGGAAGATCATCAGCACAGAGGTCAGTGATGGGGCAGATCATAAGCACAGAGGTCAGTGATGGGGCAGATCATCAGCACAGAGGTCAGTGATAGGGGCAGATCATCAGCACAGAGGTCAGTGATGGGGCAGATCATCAGCACAGAGGTCAGTGATGGGGGCAGATCATCAGCACAGAGGTCAGTGATGGGGGCAGATCATCAGCACAGAGGTCAGTGATGGGGGCAGATCATCAGTACAGAGGTCAGTGATGGGGCAGATCATCAGCACAGAGGTCAGTGATGGGGGCAGATCATCAGCACAGAGGTCAGTGATGGGGGCAGATCATCAGCACAGAGGTCAGTGATGGGGCAGATCATCAGCACAGAGGTCAGTGATGGGGGCAGATCATCAGCACAGAGGTCAGTGATGGGCAGATCATCAGCACAGAGGTCAGTGATGGGGGCAGATCATCAGCACAGAGGTCAGTGATGGGGAAGATCATCAGCACAAAGGTCAGTGATGGGGGCAGATCATCAGCACAGAGGTCAGTGATGGGGCAGATCATCAGTACAGAGGTCAGTGATGGGGCAGATCATCAGCACAGAGGTCAGTGATGGGGCAGATCATCAGCACAGAGGTCAGTGATGGGGGCAGATCATCAGCACAGAGGTCAGTGATGGGGGCAGATCATCAGCACAGAGGTCAGTGATGGGGGCAGATCATCAGCACAGAGGTCAGTGATGGGGCAGATCATCAGCACAGAGGTCAGTGATGGGGGCAGATCATCAGCACAGAGGTCAGTGATGGGGGCAGATCATCAGCACAGAGGTCAGTGATGGGGGCAGATCATCAGCACAGAGGTCAGTGATGGGGCAGATCATCAGCACAGAGGTCAGTGATGGGGGCAGATCATCAGCACAGAGGTCAGTGATGGGGCAGATCATCAGCACAGAGGTCAGTGATGGGGGCAGATCATCAGCACAGAGGTCAGTGATGGGGGCAGATCATCAGCACAGAGGTCATGTGATGGGGGCAGATCATCAGCACAGAGGTCAGTGATGGGGGCAGATCATCAGTACAGAGGTCAGTGATGGGGCAGATCATCAGCACAGAGGTCAGTGATGGGGGCAGATCATCAGCACAGAGGTCAGTGATGGGGGCAGATCATCAGCACAGAGGTCAGTGATGGGGGCAGATCATCAGCACAGAGGTCAGTGATGGGGGCAGATCATCAGCACAGAGGTCAGTGATGGGGGCAGATCATCAGTACAGAGGTCAGTGATGGGGCAGATCATCAGCACAGAGGTCAGTGATGGGGCAGATCATCAGCACAGAGGTCAGTGATGGAGGCCGATCATCAGCACAGAGGTCAGTGATGGGGGCAGATCATCAGCACAGAGGTCAGTGATGGGGGCAGATCATCAGCACAGAGGTCAGTGATGGGGGCAGATCATCAGCACAGAGGTCAGTGATGGGGGCCTGCACTTTCGGACTGAGGAGAGAGTGAAAGGTGTTAAAGAGTTTTTATGGATTGTTGGATAGTGAGGAGATCGGGGTGGTGAAGTGTTTGGTGAAGGGCAGAGTTGTAAGTTCTCAGCATGAATTTATGATGGATAAAGTTTTCTGGTGTTCGGTTTTTCCTCCATAGGCGTTCATCACTCCTGGAGCATCGCTGGAGGAATGGAGTTTGTGATGTGAGCCAGGGCTGATTCACTCTGTGTTTGGAGGTTCTGAGGGTCAGGGGCGCTACTTGGTCCAGGAGCTTCTGAGAGAGTCATTGTAGTGATTCACAGCCGGATCAGGACAGGAGAATGAGGAGATTGGGGACAGTGATGAGTGTAGAGAGTCTGTGAGTGCATGAGGGTTAATGGCCTGTAGATTTCTGGATGTGTGATAGGTCGGGGTGTGCTGGGGTGGGCGAGGGTTTGTGAGTGTGAAGGACAGAATGTTGTGGTCAGAGAGAAGAAGAGGTGAGAGGTTGAACAGAGCCAAGTAAAGACCCGGTCAAGGGTGTTACTATCCATAGACGTCAGTGAAGGATGTGAAGGTCCGGCACACTGATTCCAATTCTACAAGATTCTTTTATTAAAGTGCTCAAAACATCTTAAAAGAAAGCATCATAGTTTGGCTCGCAGGCCAGCCATCACTGTGCACCTGTGTCGGATCTCCTGAGGCATGAGTGAGCTTTCCACGTCCCCCTTTCCTGACTCTTGTTTACCATTCTTGTGTGTCTCAGAGGTTGAGAGCTGCGAGAGGTGAAGAGAGGTGGTTAGAGATAGGAGTTGGGATGCAGATGGAGAGATGGGTCTATTTATGGGGATGTTAAAGTCTCCCAGAATGAGGGTTGGTAATTCTGAGGACATAAAGTGTTGCAGCCACGCAGAGAAATGGTTCAGGAACTGGGTGGGTGAACCTAGGGGGTGGTATACCACTGCTACTCTGAGGGGGAGGGGATGGAGGAGCCTATTGGTGTGAACCTCAAAAGAAGGGAATGAGAGTGATGGAGTGGGGGATGACGTAGAAAGTGCATTGTGGGAACAGGAGTAAGCAAACTCCAGCACCATGTCTATTCCCAGGTCCCGGGGAATGAGAGAAATGTAGGCCACCATAAGAAATAGCAGCAGGGGAAGCAGTGTCTCAATCCTGGATCCAGGTTTCAGTGAGGGCCAGGAGATTGAGAGAGTTAGTGAGAAAGTAGATATGAATGAAGGGAAGTTTGTTGCATACAGACCGTGGATTCCAGAGAGCGCAATTAAAAGAGGGAGATGAAGGTGTGCAGGTGATGTTAATAAGGTTGGTGGGGTTTCTATGTGAGTTGGGAGAGGGGTTGACATAGGTAGAGCGTGGACCAGGATTTGGAGAGATATCACCTGACAGGAGCAGAATTAAAAATAGAAAAGGCAAATAGTTTTTATAGTTTGATTTGTGACACAGTTTATGATTTAGTACCCTGGAGCATTGGAGTATGGTGGTCCGAGATTGTTCAGAAGGGTGAACAGAGTATGGGAGGTGTGCATAGTAGAGGGAAGGAGAGAGAGGTCGATGTGGATGAGGGGTGATGGAGGAAGGGATGGGGCAGTGAAAGTGGATGGCAAAAGCACATAGGAAGACAGAATGGAATAAAGGACAAAATGAATGAAAGAGAGTGAGTTACCTGCTACTGCCCTGACTAACTGGCATGGATTAACTGCACGACACTTAGCAATGGTGCACACCGCACACTCGCATGCACCCCTTAAGACAGAACTACATTTATTGGGCTCTCTATGGTATTAGATGAGGGGTGATGGAGGAAGGGATGGGACAGTGAAAGTGATTGACAGAAGCACATAGGAAGACAGAATGAAATAAAGGACATTGTTAAAAAAGAATGAAGGAGAGTGAGTTACCTGCTCCTGCCCTGACTAACTGGCATGGAGTAACTGCACGACACTTAGCAATGGTGCACACCCCACACTCGCATGCACCTCTCTCTATGGTATTAGATGAGGGGGATTTTGGGAAGTCAGATGATTTAGGTAACAGCTGCTTCACACACCACTACATTAATGGCTGATCAAACCCATTATCTATCCATCCATCTATCTATCTATCTATCTATCTATCTATCTATCTATCTATCTATCTATCTATCCATCTATCTATCTATCTCTCTATCTCTATCTATCTATCTATCTCTCTATCTATCTCTATCTATCTATCTATCTATCTATCTATCTATCTATCTATCTATCTATCTATCTATCTCTCTATCTCTATCTATCTATCTAATCTCTCTATCTATCTCTATCTATCTATCTATCTATCTATCTCTCTATATCTATCTATATCTATCTATCTATCTATCTATCTATCTATCTCTCTATCTCTATCTATCTATCTATCTATCTATCTATCTCTCTGATTGTCTTGCTCTCCAGTCTTCTATGCATTGTATGAATGTAAGCTGTAGTTGTGGATTGTTGGATGGTTCCGGCTGCTCCACTTTCCGGCGTCGGCCTCGCCCCGGCCTGGGGCTGATGTAAGATTTCATCATAGATGTCACGAGCGGCTTGTGAGATTATTTCCACCTCCCGGGATGATATCGGTTGCATTCTTGCGTGCGGCATCAATAGGGAAGGAACCGGTTTTCCATTGTGACCTCAGCAGATCAGCTGGAATATCGTCACCTTTCCCTGTCCTGACGTCGGCTGTCGCGGAGGTTACAAAAGTTCACGTGGGTTCAGGTTAGGCGAGTTCTGGAGAAGAAGGTAGATCAAAGAAGATCCCAGCAGATCTCTCACCAGAGGGAGCAAAATCATCAGGATATGCAGAGTCGCGATTCTGACCCCCAGGAGAAGCCCCACAGCAAAGGAAAGCGCAAAATAGGGCAAATCAGCAGATGTCACAATGGCGGTCAGTGAGGCTGCCAATAAAGGATTGAGTCATCTACATTGTTTCCTACTAAGTAGACTTAGAAACTGATACATTTGTATAGATTTTGTTTTGTGTATAATAATTACCTGAGCTTATTGTCACAACACTTACAGCAGCCATTCTCTGTGATCTGTGCAGAGAGGGGGAGGAGGTGACCATCAGCTATAGACTTCTAATGGAGAGCGATGTGGGCATGCTCTGTGATCTATGCAGAGGTGAGCTGTGACCTTTAGTCAGTCAGTGCCCATCAGTCAGGTCAGCGGCTCTCCTGGGTGTGGAGACTTTAGTGTGATCAGTCATACAGGCCATCATCCCACCGGTCAGTCAGTGCCCATCAGTCAGGTCAGTGGCTCTCCTGGGTGTGGAGACTTTAGTGTGATCAGTCATACAGGCCATCATCCCACCGGTCAGTCAGTGCCCATCAGTCAGGTCAGCGGCTCTCCTGGGTGTGGAGACTTTAGTGTGGGCAGCCGTACAGCCCATCATCCTCCGGTCAGTCAGGTCAGTGGCTCCCCTGGGTGTGGAGACTTTAGTATGGTCAGTCACACAGCCCATCTTCCTCCGGTCAGTAAGTGCCCATCAGTCAGGTCAGCGGCTCTCCTGGGTGTGGAGACTTTAGTGTGGGCAGCCATACAGCCCATCATCTTCCGGTCAGTCAGTGCCCATCAGTCAGGTCAGTGGCTCCCCTGGGTGTGGAGACTTTAGGGTGGGCAGCCGTACAGCCCATCATCCTGCGGTCAGTCAGGGCCCATCAGTCAGGTCAGCGGCTCCCGTGTTTGTGGTTTCTGCTGTTTACGCTTTGGCTGTTTCCATCCGGATTTCCTCCAGTAAATGAAGGCTCGGAGCTTCTCCTGAACAGAAACTTGGCGTTTGCTCACAAAGAAGCGACAAATATTTACAGCAAATAAAAACAAGTGGAGATTAATAAGGAGGAAAGTCTCCTTCTCCCGTCATCCTCCACATCTGGAGCTACGTCAGGAGACCCCATTTAACCTCTCGTCTTTTCATCAGAAAGGAAAAATGCATCGGCCGCAAGGACCGGGGAGTACTCAGTAGCCGGGTCAGGGGTACTCGGTAGCCGGGCAGGGGTATTCGGTAGCCGGGTTAGGGACAATCGGTAGCCGGGCCGGGGGTACTAAGTAGCCGGGCCGGGGGTACTTGGTAGCCGGGCCGGGGGTACTTAGTAGCCGGGTCAGGGTGCTCGGTAGCCGGGCAGAGGGTATTCGGTAGCCGGGTTAGGGACAATCGGTAGCCGGGCCGGGGGTACTAAGTAGCCGGGCCGGGGGTACTTGGTAGCCGGGCCGGGGGTACTTAGTAGCCGGGTCAGGGGTGCTCGGTAGCCGGGCAGAGGGTATTCGGTAGCCGGGCAGAGGGTATTCGGTAGCCGGGTTAGGGACAATCGGTAGCCGGGCCGGGGGTACTAAGTAGCCGGGCCGGGGGTACTTGGTAGCCGGGCCGGGGGTACTCAGTAGACGGGTCAGGGTGCTCGGTAGCCGGGCAGGGGGTATTCAATAGCCGGGCCAGGGGTACTCGGTAGCTGGGTCAGGGGTGCTCGGTAGCCGGGCAGAGGGTACCCGGTAGCCGGGCCGGGGGTACTTGGTAGCTGGGCCGGCTGATTCTTTGGGAGGTCACATGGCTGTGGCCCGGCTCTGTGGCCCTGGCTGTGCAGTGAGGGGGATATTTACAGGGGACATTGATAGTCTTTTTGTGACGCCACCTGTGGTATTCGGCCAGGGATGGCCACCGCTGCTGATTTGGGCCTCTGGGGCAGATGGTGCGGCAGCTGGGATGGTATCGCTCCCCACAGGTGGAGCAGGGCCCCAGGTTGGCGTAATATTCTATGGGGACGATGGTGATTATAATTAGGGTGCAGGACGGAGGGTGCGGGAAATAACAGGAAGCGACAGGAATGGTTGCAGTTTCTTTACCGTTTACTTGCTGTGGTGCAGTCCAGGGCACTGGTTACCAGGCTTGGTAGGGTCCGGTCAGCCTGGAAGCATTTGGAGAGGCCTTCCTGCTGCGCTCTCAGTTTGGGGTCCTGCGGCCCTCTTTCTGTTTGCTTGTCTTTGCCCTGTATGGCAGACAGCACGAGCCTATCACGTATACCGCCAGGCTGGTGGTGGCTCTGGCTCTCGATATGCTGTTGTGGTGCCGACTCTTCGGTGCGGTCAGGAGACTTGCAGCCTGCTGCCTTCCAGATTCGGGTTCTGGACGTACAGTACCTGCTTAACCCAGGACCCTGGCAACCTTGGTACCGCCTCGTCGTGGATGAGCTCACTCGCAGCTCCGCTGCCCTGAGCTCTCTCCTAGACGTCCTCTCCTTTTCCTCTCCTCTGACCCCTCCTCCGTGCCAGAAACAGGGAAGCTTCCTTGAACCCGGGTATAGAGCTCCCCCTTCTGGCCCGGAGTCAGGACTAGTGTCTGAATGCTGGGTGTTACCTAGCGCGGGGACCTCCTCCTGCTTCCAGGCATGACATCTCCCCCAGTGAAGGAAGCAACCTCACTGTGGCAACTGGAGCATTGGGGTGCCACAAAAACATGCCAGAATTTTTAAAATTGAATATTTGTTAAACTGTGAAGTCTCCCTGTGCTCGTGGTGTGTGCCGCCTGTGCTCATCTTGTGTGCCGCCTGTGCTTGTGGTGTGTGCCGCCTGTGCTCATCTTGTGTGCCGCCTGTGCTTGTGGTGTCTGCCGCCTGTGCTCATCTTGTGTGCCGCCTGTGCTCGTGGTGTGTGCCGCCTGTGCTCGTGGTGTGTGCCGCCTGTGCTCGTGGTGTGTGCCGCCTGTGCTCGTGGTGTGTGCCGCCTGTGCTCGTGGTGTGTGCCGCCTGTGCTCATCTTGTGTGCCGCCTGTGCTCGTGGTGTGTGCCGCCTGTGCTCGTGGTGTGTGCCGCCTGTGCTCGTGGTGTGTGCTGCCTGTGCTCGTGGTCCTTCTGTGGTTGTTCTGTGGTCTCTCTCTGGTCCTTCTGTGGTTGTTCTGTGGTCTCTCTCTGATCATTCTGTGGTCTCTCTCTGGTCCTTCTGTGGTTGTTCTGTGGTCTCTCTCTGGCCCTTCTGTGGTTGTTCTGTGGTCTCCCTGGTCATTCTGTGGCTGTTCTGTGGTCTCCCTGGTCATTCTGTGGCTGTTCTGTGGTCTCCCTGGTCATTCTGTGGATGTTCTGTGGTCTCTCTCTGGTCCTTCTGTGGTTGTTCTGTGGTCTCTCTCTGGTCCTTCTGTGGCTGTTCTGTGGTCTACCTGGTCATTCTGTGGTTGTTCTGTGGTTCCTCTCTGGTCTTTCTGTGGTTGTTCTGTGGTCTCTCTCTGGTCCTTCTGTGGTTGTTCTGTGGTCTCTCTCTGGTGCTTCTGTGGTTGTTCTGTGGTCTCTCTCTGGTCCTTCTGTGGTTGTTCTGTGGTCTCTCTCTGGTGCTTCTGTGGTTGTTCTGTGGTCTCTCTCTCTCTGGCCCTTCTGTGGTTGTTCTGTGGTCTCTCTCTGGCCCTTCTGTGGTTGTTCTGTGGTTTCTCTCTGGTCCTTCTGTGGTTGTTCTGTGGTCTCTCTCTGGCCCTTCTGTGGTTGTTCTGTGGTTTCTCTCTGGTCCTTCTGTGGTTGTTCTGTGGTCTCTCTCTGGTCCTTCTGTGGTTGTTCTGTGGTCTCTCTGGTCCTTCTGTGGTTGTTCTGTGGTCCCTCTCTGGTCCTTCTGAGGTTGTTCTGTGGTCCCTCTCTCTGGTCCTTCTGTGGTTGTTCTGTGGTTTCTCTCTGGTCCTTCTGTGGTTGTTCTGTGGTCTCTCTCTCTCTGGTCCTTCTGTGGTTGTTCTGTGGTCTCTCTCTGGTTCTTCTGTGGTTGTTCTGTGGTCTCTCTCTGGCCCTTCTGTGGTTGTTCTGTGGTTTCTCTCTGGTCCTTCTGTGGTTGTTCTGTGGTCTCTCTGGTCCTTCTGTGGTTGTTCTGTGGTCTCTCTCTCTGGCCCTTCTGTGGTTGTTCTGTGGTCTCTCTGGTTCTTCTGTTGTTGTTCTGTGGTCTCTCTGGTCCTTCTGTGGTTGTTCTGTGGTCTCTCTGGTCCTTCTGTGGTTGTTCTGTGGTCTCTCTGGTCCTTCTGTGGTTGTTCTGTGGTCTCTCTCTGGCCCTTCTGTGGTTGTTCTGTGGTCTCTCTCTGGCCCTTCTGTGGTTGTTCTGTGGTCTCTCTCTGGCCCTTCTGTGGTTGTTCTGTGGTCTCTCTGGTTCTTCTGTGGTTGATCTGTGGTCTCTCTCTGGTCCTTCTGTGGTTGTTCTGTGGTCTCTCTGGTTCTTCTGTGGTTGTTCTGTGGTCTCTCTCTGGTTCTTCTGTGGTTGATCTGTGGTCTCTCTGGTCCTTCTGTGGTTGTTCTGTGGTTCTCTCTGGTCCTTCCGTGGTTGTTCTGTGGTCTCTCTTGTCCTTCTGTGGTTGTTCTGTGGTCTCTCTCTGGTTCTTCTGTGGTTGATCTGTGGTCTCTCTGGTCCTTCTGTGGTTGTTCTGTGGTCTCTCTGGTTCTTCTGTGGTTGTTCTGTGGTCTCTCTGGTCCTTCTGTGGTTGTTCTGTGCTCTCTCTCTGGTTCTTCTGTGGTTGATCTGTGGTCTCTCTCTCTCTGGTCCTTCTGTGGTTGTTCTGTGGTCCCTCTCTGGTCCTTCTGTGGCTGTTCTGTGGTCTCTCTGGTTCTTCTGTGGTTGTTCTGTGGTCTCTCTCTCTCTCTGGTCCTTGTGTGGATGTTCTGTGGTCTCTCTCTGGTCCTTCTGTGGTTGTTCTGTGGTTTCTCTCTGGTCCTTCTGTGGTTGTTCTGTGGTCCCTCTCTGGTCCTTCTGTGGCTGTTCTGTGGTCTCTCTGGTTCTTCTGTGGTTGTTCTGTGGTCTCTCTCTCTCTGGTCCTTCTGTGGTTGTTCTGTGGTCTCTCTGGTCCTTCTGTGGTTGTTCTGTGGTCTCTCTCTGGTCCTTCTGTGGTTGTTCTGTGGTCTCTCTCTGGTCCTTCTGTGGATGTTCTGTGTCTCTCTGGTCCTTCTGTGGCTGTTCTGTGGTCTCTCTGGTTCTTCTGTGGTTGTTCTGTGGTCTCTCTCTGGTCCTTGTGTGGTTGTTCTGTGGTTTCTCTCTGGTTCTTCTGTGGTCTGTGGTCTCTCTGGTTCTTCTGTGGTTGTTCTGTGGTCTCTCTGGTTCTTCTGTGGTTGTTCTGTGGTCTCTCTCTCTGGTCCTTGTGTGGATGTTCTGTGGTCTCTCTCTGGTCCTTCTGTGGTTGTTCTGTGGTTTCTCTCTGGTTCTTCTGTGGTTGTTCTGTGGTCTCTCTGGTTCTTCTGTGGTTGTTCTGTGGTCTCTCTCTCTGGTCCTTGTGTGGATGTTCTGTGGTCTCTCTCTGGTTCTTCTGTGGTTGTTCTGTGGTCTCTCTCTCTCTGGTTCTTCTGTGGTTGTTCTGTGGTTTTCTCCTGGTCCTTCTATGGTTGTTCTGTGGTTTCTCTCTGGTTCTTCTATGGTTGTTCTGTGGTTTCTCTCTGGTCCTTCTATGGTTGTTCTGTGGTTTCTCTCTGGTTCTTCTGTGGTTGTTCTGTGGTCTCTCTCTCTGGCCCTTCTGTGGTTGTTCTGTGGTCTCTCTGGTCCTTCTGTGGTTGTTCTGTGGTCTCTCTCTGGTCCTTCTGTGGTTGTTCTGTGGTTTCTCTCTGGTCCTTCTGTGGTTGTTCTGTGGTATCTCTCTGGTCCTTATGTGGTCGTTCTGTGTCTCTCTCTCTGGTCCTTCTGTGGTTGTTCTGTGGTCTCTCTCTGGTCCTTCTGTGGTTGTTCTGTGGTCTCTCTCTGGTCCTTCTGTGGTTGTTCTGTGGTTTCTCTGTGGTCCTTATGTGGTCGTTCTGTGGTCTCTCTCTGGTCCTTCTGTGGTTGTTCTGTGGTTTCTCTGTGGTCCTTCTGTGGTTGTTCTGTGGTCTCTCTCTGGTCCTTCTGTGGTTGTTCTGTGGTCTCTCTCTGGTCCTTCTGTGGTTTGTTCTGTGGTCTCTCTCTGGTCCTTCTGTGGTTGTTCTGTGGTCTCTCTCTGGTCCTTCTGTGGTTGTTCTGTGGTTTCTCTGTGGTCCTTATGTGGTCGTTCTGTGGTCTCTCTCTGGTCCTTCTGTGGTTCTTCTGTGGTCTCTCTCTGGTCCTTCTGTGGTTGTTCTGTGGTTTCTCTGTGGTCCTTATGTGGTCGTTCTGTGGTCCCTCTCAGGTACTTTTGTTGCAGTCCTGCCTCATAAGCCGGGCCCGGTATCGCCTTCTTCAGCCGCCGTCTCTGGACTATTACTACTGATTGGAAGGTGAGAGAAAGAAAGGAGTCTCTGAGTAATGATGAGTGGCAGGTAGGGGAGTGCGGGCCCCTCATCTTACCAGCGGAGCTAAGGGTTAATTTGTCTGGGGTACAGGACCGTCCTCCTCCGGGGTCCTTCCAAATGGAACCTCAGAGAAAATAATAAAATACTTCAGTTATCAATGATAAAGACGGAGAATACGCGAGGAACCGCAGGCGAGCCCTGATCCTCACACCGGGGAATATAACATATACTGGGGGCCCTGATCATCACACCGGGGAATATAACATATACTGGGGGCCCTGATCATCACATCGGGGGATATAACATATACTGGGGGCCCTGATCCTCACACCGGGGGGATGTAACATATACTGAGGGCCCCGCTCCTCACACTGAGGGGATATAACATATACTGGGGGCCCCGCTCCTCACACCGAGGGATATAACATATACTGGGGGCCCTGATCCTCACACCGGGGGATATAACATATACTGGGGCCCTGATCCTCACACCGGGGGGATATAACTTATACTGGGGGCCCTGATCCTCACACCGGGGAATATAACATATACTGGGGGCCCCGCTCCTCACACTGAGGGGATATAACATATACTTGGGGCCCCACTCCTCACACTGGGGGATATAACATATACTGGGGGCCCCGCTCCTCACACCGGGGAATATAACATATACTGGGGGCCCCGCTCCTCACACCGGGGAATGTAACATATACTGGGGGCCCCGCTCCTCACACCGGGGAATATAACATATACTGGGGGCCCCGATCCTCACACTGGGGGATATAACATATACTGGGGGCCCTGATCCTCACACCGGGGGATATAACATATACTGGGGCCCTGATCCTCACACCGGGGATATAACATATACTGGGGGCCCTGCTCCTCACACCGGGGGATATAATGTATACTGGGGGCCCTGATCCTCACACCGGGAATATAACATATACTGGGGGCCCCGCTCCTCACACCGGAGGGATATAACATATACTGGGGCCCTGATCCTCACACCGGGGAATCTAACATATACTGGGGGCCCTGATCCTCACACCGGGGAATATAACATATACTGGGGGCCCCGCTCCTCACACCGGGGGATATAACATATACTGGGGCCCTGCTCCTCACACCGGGGAATATAACATATACTGGGGGCCCCGCTCCTCACACCGGGGGGATATAACATATACTGGGGGCCCTGATCCTCACACCGGGGGAATATAACATATACTGGGGCCCTGCTCCTCACACCGGGGGCATATAACATATACTGGGGGCCCTGATCCTCACACCGGGGATATAATGTATACTGGGGGCCCTGATCCTCACACCGGGGGATATAATGTATACTGGGGGCCCCGCTCCTCACAGCGAGGGGATATAATGTATACTGTGGGCCCCGCTCCTCACACCAAGGGGATATAACATATACTGGGGCCCCGCTCCTCACACGGGGGATGTAATGTATACTGGGGGCCCTGCTCCTCACACCGGGGGATATAATGTATACTGGGGCCCCACTTCTCAAACTGAGGGGATATAACGTACATCGCCGTCCCCGCTCTTCACACCGAGGGGATATAACGTATACTGGGGGCCCTGCTCCTCACACCAAGGGGATATAACATATACTGGGGGCCCCGCTCCTCTGAGGGATATAACATATACTGGGGGCCTGACTCTTCACACTGAGGGATATAATGTATACTGGGGGCCCCGCTCCTCACACTGAGAGGATATAATATATACTGGGGGCCCCACTCTTCACACTGAAGGATATAATGTATACTGGGGGCCCCGCTCCTCACACCTGGGGGATATAATGTATACTGGGGGCCCCGCTCCTCACACCTGGGGATATAACGTATACTGGGGACCCCGCTCCTCACACCGAGAGGATATAATGTATACTGGGGGCCCCGCTCCTCACACCGAGAGGATATAATGTATACTGGGCGCCCCGCTCCTCACACTGAGGGATATAACGTATACTGGGGCCCCGCTCCTCACACCGAGAGGATATAATGTATACTGGGGGCCCCGCTCCTCACCCTGAGGGATATAACATATACTGGGGGCCCCACGCCTCACACTGAGGGGATATAATGTATACTGGGGGCCCCGCTCCTCACACCAGGGGTATATAATGTATACTGGGGGCCCCGCTCCTCACACTGAGGGTATATAACGTATACTGGGGGCCCCGCTCCTCACACCGAGAGGATATAATGTATACTGGGGGCCCCGCTCCTCACACCAAGAGGATATAATGTATACTGGGGGCCCCGCTCCTCACACCGAGAGGATATAACGTACACTGGGGGCCCTGCTCCTCACACCGAGAGGATATAATGTATACTGGGGGCCCTGCTCCTCACACCGAGAGGATATAATGTATACTGGGGGCCCCGCTCCTCACACCGAGAGGATATAATGTATACTGGGCGCCCCGCTCCTCACACCGAGAGGATATAACGTACACTGGGGGCCCTGCTCCTCACACCGAGAGGATATAATGTATACTGGGGGCCCCGCTCCTCACACCTGGGGGATATAACGTATACTGGGGCCCTGCTCCTCACACTGAGAGGATATAATGTATACTGGGGGCCCCGCTCCTGACACCGGGGGGATATAATGTATACTGGGGGCCCCGCTCCTCACACCCGAGAGGATATAACGTATACTGGGGGCCCCGCTCCTCACACCGAGAGGATATAATGTATACTGGGCACCCCGCTCCTCACACACCGAGAGGATATAATGTATACTGGGGGCCCCGCTCCTCACACCGAGAGGATATAATGTATACTGGGGGCCCTGCTCCTCACACCGAGAGGATATAATGTATACCGGGGGCCCTGCTCCTCACACTGAGGGGATATAACGTATACTGGGGGCCCCGCTCCTCACACCGAGAGGATATAATGTATACTGGAGGCCCCACGCCTCACACTGAGGGATATAATGTATACTGGGGGCCCCGCTCCTCACACCGGGGGATATAATGTATACTGGGGGCCCCGCTCCTCACACTGAGGGGATATAATGTATACTGGGGGCCCCGCTCCTCACACCGAGAGGATAAAATGTACACTGGGGGCCCCGCTCCTCACGCCGAGAGGATATAACATATACTGGGGGCCCCGCTCCTCACACCGAGAGGATATAATGTATACCGGGGGCCCTGCTCCTCACACCAGGGTATATAATGTATACTGGGCACCCCGCTCCTCACACCGAGAGGATATAATGTATACTGGGGGCCCCGCTCCTCACACCCAGGGGATGTAACATATACTGGGGCCCGCTCCTCACACTGAGGGGATATAACGTATACTGGGGGCCCCGCTCCTCACACCTGGGGGATATAACGTATACTGGGGGCCCTGCTCCTCACACCCAGGGATGTAACGTATACTGGGGCCCTGCTCCTCACACCGAGAGGATATAATGTATACTGGGGGCCCCGCTCCTCACACCGAGAGGATATAATGTATACTGGGGGCCCCGCTCCTCACACCGAGAGGATATAATGTATACCGGGGGCTCTGCTCCTCACACCGAGAGGATATAATGTATACTGGGGCCCCGCTCCTCACACCGAGAGGACATAATGTATACTGGGGGCCCCGCTCCTCACACCGAGAGGATATAATGTATACCGGGGGCCCTGCTCCTCACCCCGGGGGATATACTGTATACTAGGCACCCCGCTCCTCACACCGAGAGGATATAATGTATACTGGGCATCCCACTCCTCACACTGAGGCGATATAACATATACTGGGGCCCCGCTCCTCACACCGGGAGGATATAACATATACCGGGGCCCTGCTCCTCACACCGAGAGGATATAATGTATACTGGGGGCCCCGCTCCTCACACCGAGAGGATATAATGTATACTGCGGGCCCCGCTCCTCACACCGAGAGGATATAATGTATACTGGGGGCCCCGCTCCTCACACTGAGGGGATATAATGTATACTGGGGGCCCCGCTCCTCACACCTGGGGGATATAATGTATACTGGGGGCCCCGCTCCTCACACCGAGAGGATATAATGTATACTGGGAGCCCCGCTCCTCACACCGAGAGGATATAATGTATACCGGGGGCCCTGCTCCTCACACCGGGGGGATATACTGTATACTAGGCACCCCGCTCCTCACACCGAGAGGATATAATGTATACTGGGCATCCCACTCCTCACACTGAGGGGATATAACGTATACTGGGGGCCCCGCTCCTCACACCGGGAGGATATAACATATACCGGGGCCCCGCTCCTCACACCGGGGGATATACTGTATTCTAGTCACATAAGTTTTGTTTAGGATCGAGTAATGCAAGTTTCCCACGTGCAGTAAATGTGGCGGCGGGTGAAGTCCAGATGCTTCATGAACTTTCTAAAGTAAACACTTGGCGTCTATCTTCTGCCGCCCGGTTGTAACGTGGCCGGGGTGAGCTGCTCGTTCTCTATGCCCGCCATGCTACATTTGGGTCCTGGCTGGGTCTTTGGGCCTTAATGGTGCCTTTACCTGGGCCTCCACAGACTGCTGGTTGCCATGGGATACGTTAGGCCGAGACCAGATGATATCACTACCATCCCGTACACAATCCTGAGAAGCCTTGTCTTCTCCTGTGGGGGCCACACGGGTCAGGGGCAGCTCTACGGCCCCCCACAGCTACTCCTTAGGCCTAGAGTTGTTACGTCACTACGACTTCTCACCATTACATACAATGTCCATTTGTGGACCAGATCCGACATCCTCAATCCCTCATAAGGGAGCTGGAGTACCAACATGGCGGTCATGATTTATTTCCAGTATTCACCAATTGGGGAACCTTTCACTGTCGTCACTTGTCTGTTCACGTTCACCCCGGAGGAAGCGACCATCTTGTCTTCCCATACAACTCTTTCCAGTCTGATTCAGTCTCCTCCTTAACTCTATCCATGCCGGAATAAATTAATTCCAACTGACAAACTCGTTTCACTATAATGAAAACAGTGTATTACATGGCAACACATCACATTGTCTTCAAGGGGTATGACCAGCACTTCCAACTCCTTACATTTCTCCCTCCTTTAACTATGGTCGTCCTCGACCATCCAAAATCTGTAAAAATACAAAACAACCTGTAACACTTATGTAGACACTTAGGAATCTGATAGCGTGAGATATAATGAAACTGAGACTAAGGTTTTGGGTAGATAATTTATATTGCAAATAATAACCAAACAGATTAAGAAACAGACACTAACAAGGTAAATCCTAAAATTAAATGGAAGTGCGACCAGCACTAATATGTAAATGTTCAGAAACAATATGCGACCAGCAGTATTACGTGAAGTGTCCAACAAACAGATGGTTATCAGTGTATTTCGTAGGGCTGACAGAGTACCCTGATAATTTAAACAGAGAATCAAAAGTTCTTAAAGACCCTGAAAGTCCAGAAGTAATGGAGCTCTTCTAGAGGTCTGGAAGGGGGGAAACCAATAGCCAGGATCAGGATAATGCACCGTAGACTGTAGGCAGCTGAGAGTAATGAGACAGAGCACAGAGCGAACAAGAGGCAGCAAGACGTCCTGAAGCAACCAGGAGACTCAGAGACCAGCCAACACAAAATACTCAAGTAAAGGATAAAGCCCAGACCTAGACTTATAAGCAGGACTTACAGGAAGTTCAAGGGCAAAATGAGGCACCAGATTCCAACTGGATGAAGGCAAAAAGATACAGCAATTCAATGGAGACCCTTAAAACCTTACATGACCATACCCCCACATAACAAATTAATAAGAACTGATTATTGACCAGTGGCATCTAGGTACAACCCTCTGCTCAGCATCCTTTCCTTTTAGGTTAAAGACACTGGAACATAAGGTGTTCAGAGTCCATCACAGTTTTTCAGTACACATGGATCTGGTCCTTCTTGGTAAGGACCCCAGAAAGGAACAACATAGTCCTCTAGTTCACCAATAGTCCATAGAACAAGACACAGTTCATTAGGAGCCTTAAAGGGGAACTCCAGTGAGAGAAAACTTTTTTGTACGGTCCCTGCCCTTCTCCATGATGAAGCAGAGCTGTGCACTGCAGTTCTAGGATCTATAGATCTCTTATAAATCAATAAAATCATATCTACCCCTGTGCTCTGTCCCCCTTCCTCATGGGGCAGAGAATTTTCAGCCTGACAATCTCATGCTGCTGGTGATAAGATGTGGTGTGTCGAGGGCGTGGATGCTGGGAGCTGCAGGATCATCCTACATTCCAGCCCCCTCACACTTCTTTATAGTGAGAGGGTGTGGCATGTCCACCGACCCCATGCTCACACATACAATCCTGTCCCTGATATACCATCCTAAGTGACAGGGGGTCCAGGATTGAAATAGCACAATCGTGTCACCAAGCAGATAGAAATACATGCTGTGATCCTCTGCTGTATGATGATGCATAATGTGTACTGTTATTGTGAGACTGGAAGCAGAGGCAAAGCATTACATTCATCGAGTCAGCTCTGCATGGTCTCTCCTCTGCCTTAGGAATATGGCAGCTTCCTATCCCTCCAACTTTCAATGAATCATCATCATCACTCCTCACTGGAATGTAAGATGATCCTGCAGCCCCCAGGGGCCACAACCCTGCCACGCCCATGACACACCCCTGCCACACCTCCTGGCACGCCCCTGACACACCTCCTGCTTTTTGCTCCTACATGAAGCTGTCAGGCTGTAAATTCTCTGTCCCATGAAGGGTGGTCAGAGCTAAGGAGCAGGTATCATTTTATTGATTTATAAGTGATCTATAGATCCTAGAGCTGCAGTGTACAGTCTGCTTCATTATGTTGCAGGGCAGGAACTGTACTAAAAAGCTTTCTCTCACTGGAGTTCCCCTTTAAAAGTGTTGGATATCTCTCCCTTAACTCTGTGCATGCCAGACTAAACTTATTACAACCAACAAACTCATTTAACCACAATGAAAGTCGTGCATTACAAAACACATCATATTGTCTTGTAGGGTGAACAGCACTTTCAGCTCCTTAGATTTCCCCCCTTCTTTAATGATGGTCGTCCTCGACCATCCAAAATCTGTAAAACACCAAAACAACCACACCTCCACATAACAAATGAATAACAATCAATTCTTGACTAGTGGCATCTGGATCTGTTCTTCAGGGTACAACCCTCCGGTCTCTGAGGGGTGCGGACAGCGCCTCCAACTCATTACAGTGCCACACACCATCTTCTCTGCAGGAGGACATGACTTTCGGGTCCCTCCCGTCTGCACCCATCACTATATAATGCCACTTGTTTCACCATAATGGAACCCCTCAGGTCACAGCTTTGTCTTCCTCTATTAACGCCCCCTGTAATTTACAATAAGCCATGGAGGCGGAGTCTTAGGGAGATCTATGCCCCGCCCATAGATCTTAGCGGCTTATGTGTATATTAAGGGAATAAAACATCAAATTGTAGATATCGAGGTGTCATTTTATTCTTCTTTCTATCACCTAGGAGTTCTTGGACTTCTGTTACGTGGACAGCAGGTCATCATGCCCTCAGTGACTTCGGGGACCAGGATTTCCTGAACTTACTTTAAAAATCCTGCAGAGAACACAAGGGTTCTCTGTGTGCAGATCTCTTCTGCAGATTGCTGGCAGACATTGACGCTTGGTCAGGGGTTCTCTGTGTGCAGATCTCTTCTGCAGATTGCTGGCAGACATTGACGCTTGGTCAGGGGTTCTCTGTGTGCAGATCTCTTCTGCAGATTGCTGGCAGACATTGAAGCTTGGTCAGGGTTTAGCTGTGTGCAGATCTCTTCTGCAGATTGCTGGCAGACATTGACGCTTGGTCAGGGGTTTAGCTGTGTGCAGATCTCTTCTGCAGATTGCTGGCAGACATTGACGCTTGGTCAGGGGTTCTCTGTGTGCAGATCTCTTCTGCAGATTGCTGGCAGACATTGAAGCTTGGTCAGGGGTTCTCTGTGTGCAGATCTCTTCTGCAGATTGCTGGCAGACATTGAAGCTTGGTCAGGGGTTCTCTGTGTGCAGATCTCTTCTGCAGATTGCTGGCGGACATTGAAGCTTGGTCAGGGGTTCGTTGTGTGCAGATCTCTTCTGCAGATTGCTGGCAGACATTGACGCTTGGTCAGGGGTTCTCTGTGTGCAGATCTCTTCTGCAGATTGCTGGCAGACATTGAAGCTTGGTCAGGGGTTTAGCTGTGTGCAGATCTCTTCTGCAGATTGCTGGCGGATATTGAAGCTTGGTCAGGGGTTCTCTGTGTGCAGATCTCTTCTGCAGATTGCTGGCAGACATTGAAGCTTGGTCAGGGGTTCTCTGTGTGCAGATCTCTTCTGCAGATTGCTGGCAGACATTGAAGCTTGGTCAGGGGTTCACTGTGTGCACATCTCTTCTGCAGATTGCTGACAGACATTGAAGCTTTGTCAGGGGTTCGCTGTGTGCAGATCTCTTCTGCAGATTGCTGGCAGACATTGACGCTTGGTCAGGGGTTCTCTGTGTGCAGATCTCTTCTGCAGATTGCTGGCAGACATTGAAGCTTGGTCAGGGGTTCTCTGTGTGCAGATCTCTTCTGCAGATTGCTGGCGGACATTGAAACTTGGTCAGGGGTTCGTTGTGTGCAGATCTCTTCTGCAGATTGCTGGCAGACATTGACGCTTGGTCAGGGGTTCTCTGTGTGCAGATCTCTTCTGCAGATTGCTGGCAGACATTGAAGCTTGGTCAGGGGTTCTCTGTGTGCAGATCTCTTCTGCAGATTGCTGGCAGACATTGAAGCTTGGTCAGGGGTTCGCTGTGTGCACATCTCTTCTGCAGATTGCTGGCAGACATTGACGCTTGGTCAGGGGTTCTCTGTGTGCAGATCTCTTCTGCAGATTGCTGGCAGACATTGAAGCTTGGTCAGGGGTTCTCTGTGTGCAGATCTCTTCTGCAGATTGCTGGCAGACATTGAAGCTTGGTCAGGGGTTTAGCTGTGTGCAGATATCTTCTGCAGATTGCTGGCAGACATTGAAGCTTGGTCAGGGGTTCTCTGTGTGCAGATCTCTTCTGCAGATTGCTGGCAGACATTGAAGCTTGGTCAGGGGTTCTCTGTGTGCACATCTCTTCTGCAGATTGCTGGCAGACATTGAAGCTTGGTCAGGGTTCGTTGTGTGCAGATCTCTTCTGCAGATTGCTGGCAGACATTGAAGCTTGGTCAGGGGTTCGCTGTGTGCAGATCTCTTCCGCAGATTGCTGGCAGACATTGAAGCTTGGTCAGGGGTTCTCTGTGTGCAGATCTCTTCTGCAGATTGCTGGCAGACATTGACGCTTGGTCAGGGGTTCTCTGTGTGCAGATCTCTTCTGCAGATTGCTGGCAGACATTGAAGCTTTGTCAGGGGTTCTCTGTGTGCAGATCTCTTCTGCAGATTGCTGGCAGACATTGAAGCTTGGTCAGGGGTTCTCTGTGTGCAGATCTCTTCTGCAGATTGCTGGCAGACATTGAAGCTTGGTCAGGGGTTCTCTGTGTGCAGATCTCTTCTGCAGATTGCTGGCAGACATTGAAGCTTGGTCAGGGGTTCTCTGTGTGCACATCTCTTCTGCAGATTGCTGGCAGACATTGAAGCTTGGTCAGGGGTTTAGCTGAGCGTTCTTTGTCCCCTATTTTAAACTGAGCAGTGGGGGGAGGTTTCTGCTGCAGACACTGATCAGTTCAGCTGTAAATCCAGCATTGGGGTGAGATAAAACACTTACTACAAAGCTGCAGATGGAACTGTGAGCTCTGAGCTTTGCTTCTCTATCCACCTCCCAGGAGACTTGAATCGGCAACTACAGTAACTTGAAGCTCTTGGGCCCTGATGTGAAAGCTCCAACAGGGCCCCAATTAATGTAAATCATTATTAGTAATAGTCTTTTTCCATAGGCCAAAGGGACTTTTGGGGCCCCCTAGGCTCCAGGGCTGGATGCTATTGCAACCCCTGCAGCTGTTATAGTTATGCCCCTGGGCAGCTGTAATGTGATCTCTCAGTGAGCTGACCTACAGCAGACAGATTTTAGTGGCAATTCAAAGTAAATGATTAATGTTGGAGGCAGGAGAAGTGGCTCATGAGTGGAGAAAGTCGATTGTTATATTGCGCTGCACTATGTGTTTTTTTTCTGTATATTGCAGTCCTGATATAGCACAATGTACACAGATCTGCTGAGTCTGCGGCTCCGGTGACGGGCAGCGCCGTACTCCAGAATACACAAGTATTGATCGTGTCGCTTTCATAAAATTAAAAATGTCAAGTGCTTTCCCGTAATGTGAGCCGGGGACGTCCGCAGGGATCAGATCAAGAGCCATAGAGGAGATGAGCGCACACGACACCTACACACTCATTTCCAGCCGCCGTCTGTTGAGCCGCCCGGCTGACACTTCTCGTGACGTCATTGGAAACTTCGGGCCAAAACACTTTGTTCCAACGTTTTCTACTATTTATAGCGAATATGAATGAAAGAGTTTTCTGGACACCTCCGAATGAGATTACTAACCTCGCTCTCTGGGGAAAAGTCAGATCGTTCCCTCGTCTTAGATATTTTAGGACTTCAACGAGCAAATAATAAGTGTTGGGGACACGATATACTTAGTAAGTTCTATATGATGCCGGAAAACGCCAGACCTGGCGCTGTCACCGGAAGATCTGAAGGCAAGTGAGCAGGTCACAACAGCCAGCGATGGAGGGGTCACACATACAATCAGCGAGATCTGAACTCCCATCAATGCACTACTGCAAATATACTGGGTGTAATCCTCAGTATCTGTATTATTCTATATATACACTGCACAGTACCACTTCTCCTGTCCTGTATACTGGGTGTAATCCTCAGTATCTGTATTATTCTGTATATATACACTGCACAGTACCACTTCTCCTGTCCTGTATACTGGGTGTAATCCTCAGTATCTGTATTATTCTGTATATATACACTGCACAGTACCACTTCTCCTGTCCTGTATACTGGGTGTAATCCTCAGTATCTGTATTATTGTGTATGCACACTGCACAGTACCACTTCTCCTGTCCTGTATACTGGGTGTAATCCTCAGTATCTGTATTACTCTGTATATATACACGGCACAGTACCACTTCTCCTGTCCTGTATACTGGGGTGTAATCCTCAGTATCTGTATTATTCTGTATATATAAACTGCACAGCACCACTTCTCCTGTCCTGTATACTGGGTGTAATCCTCAGTATCTGTATTATTCTGTATATATACACTGCACAGTACCACTTCTCCTGTCCTGTATACTGGGTGTAATCCTCAGTATCTGTATTATTCTGTATATACATTGCACAGTACCACTTCTCCTGTCCTGTATACTGGGTGTAATCCTCAGTATCTGTATTATTCTGTATATATACCACTGCACAGTACCACTTCTTCTGTCCTGTATACTGGGTGTAATCCTCAGTATCTGTATTATTCTGTATATATACACTGCACAGCATCACTTCTCCTGTCCTGTATACTGGGTGTAATCCTCAGTATCTGTATTATTCTGTATATACACTGCACAGTACCACTTCTCCTGTCCTGTATACGGTGTATTCTCAGTATCTGTATTATTCTGTATATATACACTGCACAGCACCACTTCTCCTGTCCTGTATACTGGGTGTAATCCTCAGTATCTGTATTATTCTGTATATATACACTGCACAGTACCACTTCTCCTGTCCTTTATGCGGTGTAATCCTCAGTATCTGTATTATTCTGTATATATACACTGCACAGTACCACTTCTCCTGTCCTGCGTACTGGGTATAATCCTCAGTATCTGTATTATTCTGTATATATACACTGCACAGTACCACTTCTCCTGTCCTGTATACTGGGTGTAATTTCAGTATCTGTATTATTCTGTTATATACACTGCACAGTACCACTTCTCCTGTCCTGTATACTGGGTGTAATCCTCAGTATCTGTATTATTCTGATATATACACTGCACAGTACCACTTCTCTGTCCTTATACTGGGTGTAATCCTCAGTATCTGTTTATTCTGTATATATACACTGCACAGTACCACTTCTCCTGTCCTGTATACTGGGTGTAATCCTCAGTATCTGTATTATTCTGTATATATACACTGCACAGTACCACTTCTCTGTCCTGTATACTGGGTGTAATCCTCAGTATCTGTATTATTCTGTATATATACACTGCACAGTACCACTTCTCCTGTCTGTATACTGGGTGTAATCCTCAGTATCTGTATTATTCTGTATATATACTGCACAGTACCACTTCTCCTGTCCTGTATACTGGGTGTAATCCTCAGTATCTGTATTATTCTGTATATATACACTGCACAGTACCACTTCTCTTTTTTGGGGGTGTAATCCTCAGTATTGTATTATTTGTTATATTACACTGCACAGTCCACTTCTCCTGTCCTGTATACTGGGTGTAATCTCAGTATCTGTATTATTCTGTATATATACACTGCACAGTACCACTTCTCCTGTCCTGTATACTGGGTGTAATCCTCAGTATCTGTATTATTCTGTATATATAACTGCACAGTACCACTTCTCCTGTCCTGTATACTGGGTGTAATCCTCAGTATCTGTATTATTCTGTATATATACACACTGCACAGTACCACTTCTCCTGTCCTGTATACTGGGTGTAATCCTCAGTATCTGTATTATTCTGTATATACACTGCACAGTACCACTTCTCCTGTCCTGTATACTGGGTGTAATCCTCAGTATCTGTATTATTCTGTATATATACACTGCACAGTACCACTTCTCCTGTCCTGTATACTGGGTGTAATCCTCAGTATCTGTATTATTCTGTATATATCACTGCACAGTACACTTCTCTCCTGTCCTGTATACTGGGTGTAATCCACAGTATCTGTATTATTCTGTATATATACACTGCACAGTACCACTTCTCCTGTCCTGTATTACTGGGTGTAATCTCAGTATCTGTATTATTCTGTATATATACACTGCACAGTACCACTTCTCCTGTCCTGTATACTGGGTGTAATCCTCAGTATATGTATTATTCTGTATATACACTGCACAGTACCACTTCTCCTGTCCTGTATACTGGGTGTAATCTCAGTATCTGTATTATTCTGTTATTATACCTGCACAGTACCACTTCTCCTGTCCTGTATACTGGTGTAATCCTCTATTAGTATTATTCTGTATATATACACTGCACAGTACCACTTCTCCTGTCCTGTATACTGGGTGTAATCCTCAGTATCTGTATTATTCTGTATATATACACTGCACAGTACCACTTCTCCTGTCCTGTATACTGGGTGTAATCCTAGTATCTGTATTATTCTGTATATATACACTGCACAGTACCACTTCTCTGTCCTGTATACTGGTGTAATCCTCAGTATCTGTATTATTCTGTATATATACATGCACAGTACCACTTCCTGTCCTGTATACTGGGTGTAATCCTCAGTTCTGTATTATTCTGTATATATACACTGCACAGTACCACTTCTCCTGTCCTGTATACTGGGTGTAATCCTCAGTATCTGTATTATTCTGTATATATACACTGCACAGTACCACTTCTCTGTCCTGTATACTGGGTGTAATCTCAGTATCTGTATTATTCTGTATATATACACTGCACAGTACCACTTCTCCTGTCCTGTCCTGTCCTGTATACTGGGTGTAATCCTCAGTATCTGTATTATTCTGTATATATACACTGCACAGTACCACTTCTCCTGTCCTGTATACTGGGTGTAATCCTCAGTATCTGTATTATTCTGTATATATACACTGCACAGTACCACTTCTCCTGTCCTGTATACTGGGTGTAATCCTCAGTATCTGTATTATTCTGTATTATACACTGCACAGTACCACTTCTCCTGTCCTGTATACTGGGTGTAATCCTCAGTATCTGTATTATTCTGTATATATACACTGCACAGTACCACTTCTCCTGTCCTGTATACTGGGTGTAATCCTCAGTATCTGTTATTATTCTGTATATATACACTGCACAGTACCACTTCTCCTGTCCTGTATACTGGGTGTAATCCTCAGTATCTGTATTATTCTGTATATATACACTGCACAGTACCACTTCTCCTGTCCTGTATACTGGGTGTAATCCTCAGTATCTGTATTATTCTGTATATATACACTGCACAGTACCACTTCTCCTGTCCTGTATACTGGGTGTAATCTCAGTATCTGTATTATTCTGTATATATACACTGCACAGTACCACTTCTCCTGTCCTGTATACTGGGTGTAATCCTCAGTATCTGTATTATTCTGTATATATACACTGCACAGTACCACTTCTCCTGTCCTGTATACTGGGTGTAATCCTCAGTATCTGTATTATTCTGTATATATACACTGCACAGTACCACTTCTCCTGTCCTGTATACTGGGTGTAATCCTCAGTATCTGTATTATTCTGTATATATACACTGCACAGTACCACTTCTCCTGTCCTGTATACTGGGTGTAATCCTCAGTATCTGTATTATTCTGTATATATACACTGCACAGTACCACTTCTCCTGTCCTGTATACTGGGTGTAATCCTCAGTATCTGTATTATTCTGTATATATACACTGCACAGTACCACTTCTCCTGTCCTGTATACTGGGTGTAATCCTCAGTATCTGTATTATTCTGTATATATACACTGCACAGTACCACTTCTCTGTCCTGTATACTGGGTGTAATCCTCAGTATCTGTATTATTCTGTATATATACACTGCACAGTACCACTTCTCCTGTCCTGTATACTGGGTGTAATCCTCAGTATCTGTATTATTCTGTATATATACACTGCACAGTACCACTTCTCCTGTCCTGTATACTGGGTGTAATCCTCAGTATCTGTATTATTCTGTATATATACACTGCACAGTACCACTTCTCCTGTCCTGTATACTGGGTGTAATCCTCAGTATCTGTATTATTCTGTATATATACACTGCACAGTACCACTTCTCCTGTCCTGTATACTGGGTGTAATCCTCAGTATCTGTATTATTCTGTATATATACACTGCACAGTACCACTTCTCCTGTCCTGTATACTGGGTGTAATCCTCAGTATCTGTATTATTCTGTATATATACACTGCACAGTACCACTTCTCCTGTCCTGTATACTGGGTGTAATCCTCAGTATTCTGTATTATTCTGTATATATACACTGCACAGTACCACTTCTCCTGTCCTGTATACTGGGTGTAATCCTCAGTATCTGTATTATTCTGTATATATACACTGCACAGTACCACTTCTCCTGTCTGCTGTATACTGGGTGTAATCCTCTAGTATCTGTATTATTCTGTATATATACACTGCACAGTACCACTTCTCCTGTCCTGTATACTGGGTGTAATCCTCAGTATCTGTATTATTCTGTATATATACACTGCACAGTACCACTTCTCCTGTCCTGTATACTGGGTGTAATCCTCAGTATCTGTATTATTCTGTATATATCACTGCACAGTACACTTCTCCTGTCCTGTATACTGGGTGTAATCCTCAGTATCTGTATTATTCTGTATATATACACTGCACAGTACCACTTCTCCTGTCCTGTATACTGGGTGTAATCCTCAGTATCTGTATTATTCTGTATATATACACTGCACAGTACCACTTCTCCTGTCCTGTATACTGGGTGTAATCTCAGATCTGTATTATTCTGATATATACACTGCACAGTGACACTTCTCCTGTCTGTATACTGGGTGTAATCCTCAGTATCTGTATTATTCTGTATATATACACTGCACAGTACCACTTCTCCTGTCCTGTATACTGGGTGTAATCCTCAGTATCTGTATTATTCTGTATATATACTCTGCACAGTACCACTTCTCCTGTCCTGTATACTGGGTGTAATCCTCAGTATCTGTATTATCCTGTATATATACACTGCACAGTACCACTTCTCCTGTCCTGGCTGGAGACGTCAGGGGTCGGTGTTATACCCAGCGAGGTTCTCTCGGGATCTCACTGATCCTATAATCACCATTCAAACCTCTAGGAATCTGGATCAGAGCAGATTATATTCTGATGTCCCTTAATCCATTTACATGTGAGATCTGTAGCAGCTTATTCCTGGGGGTGTCCTGGTCTATAGGGGCCATTGTATGGGAACGATCACATGATTGACAATGGCTGTTATGTGTTGCAGTAAACATCAGATCTCCTCCTTATATCATTATTATAATCTCAGAATCAATAATCTGCACATAATAAAATTTTAAGCTACAACAACAATTTCCCCCTTTGCTCCTGGTGTCCGTTCTGACAGTCGCTCTCTATGTAAACTGTGTTCACTGACCTCCTCCTATCACATCCTCAGCTCCAGCTACAATTGTCCCATGCATCTCTCTTATTCCATATTCCGGACCCTCGCTAAATCTTATTCCTTTATTCCATCCCTGAACTGACCCCTCACCGCCATCAGAGCTGCCCCCTCACCGCCATCAGAGCTGCCCCCTCACCACCACCGGAGCTGCCCCCTCACCACCACCCGAGCTGCCTCCTCACCACCACCAGAGCTGCCCCCTCACCACCACCAGAGCTGCCCCCTCACCACCACCAGAGCTGCCCCCTCACCACCACCGGAGCTACCACTTCACCACCACCGGAGCTGCCCCCTCACCACCACCAGAGCTGCCCCCTCACCACCACCAGAGCTGCCCCCTCACCACCACCGGAGCTGCCCCCTCACCGCCACCAGAGCTGCCCCCTCACCATTACCAGAGCTGCCCCCTCACCACCACCAGAGCTGCCCCCTCACCACTAATAGAGCTTCCCCCTCACCACCACCAGAGCTGCCCCCTCACCACTACCAGAGCTGTCCACTCACCACCACCAGAGCCTCCTCACCACCACCTGAGCTGCTGCCTCACCACCACCAGAGCTGACACCTCACCACCACCAGAGCTGCCGCCTCACCACCACCAGAGCTGCCTCCTCACCACCACCAGAGCTGCCCCCTCACCACCACCAGAGCTGCCGCCTCACCACCACCAGAGCTGCCCCCTCACCACCACCAGAGCTGCCCCCTCACCACCACCAGAGCCTCCTCCTCACCACCACCAGAGCTGCCACCTCACCACCACCAGAGCTGCCCCCTCACCACCACCAGATCTGCCGCCTCACCACCACCAGAGCCTCCTCCTCACCACCACCAGAGCTGCCTCCTCACCCCCACCAGAGCTGCCCCCTCACCACCACCAGAGCTGCCCCCTCACCACCACCAGAGCCTCCTCCTCACCACCACCAGAGCTGCCACCTCACCACCACCAGATCTGCCGCCTCACCACCACAAACACTGCCACCTCACCACCACCAGAGCTGCCTCCTCACCACCACCTCCAGAGCTGCAGCCTCACCACCACCTCCAGAGCTGTCGCCTCACCTCCACCAGAGCTGCCTCCTCACCACCACCAGAGCTGCCTCCTCACCACCACCAGAGCTGCCTCCTCACCACCACCAGAGCTGCCTCCTCACCTCCACCAGAGCTGCCCCCTCACCACTACCAGAGCTGCCTCCTCACCACTACCAGCGCTGCCCCCTCACCACCACCAGAGCTGCCCCCTCACCATCACCAGAGCTGCCCCCTCACCATCACCAGAGCTGCCCCCTCACCACCACCAGAGCATTACTTCACCAATTGCTCACATCATTCCCCCCCATCACTCTGGCCATTCCTTCTCCCCATTGGTCAGATCATTCCTTCCCTCCGGTCTCATTTCTCCCCCCATCGCTCCGGCCTTTCTCTCCCTCATCATTTCGGTCATTTCCCCCCATCGCTGTGCTCATATAGATGATTATTTATACACTTCTCTATATCCAATGTTTATCCCTTAATCACTTCTCCTCATTACGGCTCCTGCTTATCCCGGTTAATTCCCCGGCTCCTGGTGCTACAATCCAGAGTGATGTGATCCTCCTCACGTTATGATACCCGTGCACAGCAGTAACAGCAGAAAACCCTATTTTGCATGACTCATTAGATCACCCAGGGGGCTCATTGGGGCCTCACGACTCTTGCATGACTTTCCACACGTCTGTGGGGGTTAATGACTCATTTCTGGGGTCAATCACTAATGTTGGGGAGAAGGTGATTGTTTGGTATGGGATGAGGGTCTGTGCAGACACTTGAGTTCCTCCATCCCCCAGTGTTTCATGGTATATAAAGGGATCAATCATACTGGACAGGAAAGAGCCCTCAAACTATTATCCGCACGGCAGAGGTGAATCCATCACTCCGGCCATTCCTTCCCCTATGACTCCGGCCATTCCTTCCCACCATCGCTCTCGCCATTCCTTTCCCCCATCACTCCAGCCATCCCTTTCGTCCATTGCTCTGGCCATTCATTCCCCCCATTGCTCCGTTAATTCGTCCCCCCATCACTCCGTCCATTCCTTCCCCTCATCACTCCGGTCACTCCTCCCCCATCGCTTCGGTCAGTCCTTCCTCCCATTGCTCCGGCGATTCCTTCCCTTCCCCTCATCACTCCGGTCATTCCTTCCCCCATTGTTCTGGCCATTCCTTCTCCACATCGTTCCAGCCATTCCTCCGCTCATTACTCCGGCTATTCCTTCTCCCCCATCGCTCCGGCCATTCCTTCCCCCCATCGCTCCGGCCATTCCTTTCCCCCATCGCTCCGGCCATTCCTTCCCCCCATCGCTCCGGCCATTCCTCCCCATCACTACAGCCATCCATTTTCTCCATTGCTCCGGCCATTCCTTCCCCTCATCATGCCGGTCATTCCTCCCCCCATGGCTCCGGCCATTCCTTCCTGCATCACTCCAGCCATTCCTTCTCCTTATCGCTCCATCCATTTCTCTCCCCATCGCTCCGGTCATTCCTTTCCCCCATCACTCTGGCCATTCCTTCCCCCATCCACCCAGCTATTCCTTCCCCCATCACTCTGGCCATCCCTTTCCTACATTGCTCCGGCCATTCCTCCCCTCATCACTTCAGCCATTCCTTCCCCCCATCACTCCGGCCATTACTTCCCCTTATTGCTCTGGCCATTCCTCCTGCCCTTCACTCTAGCCATACCTCACCCCATCGCTTCGGCTATTCCTCCCCTCATTACTCCTGCCATTCCTTCCCCCCATCACTCCAACCATTCCTTCCCCCCATCACTCCAGCCATTCCTTCCCCCCATTGCTCCGGCCATTCCTTCTCTCCATCGCTCCAACCATTCCTCCCCTCATCACTCCGGCAATTTCTTCCCTCATTGCTCCGACCATTCCTTTTCCCTATCACTCTGGCCATTCCTTCCTCCCATCGCTCTGATCATTCCTCCCCTCATCACTCCGGCCATTCCTTCTCCCCATCGCTCCACCCATTCCTTCCCCTCATACCTCCAGCCACTCCTTCCCCCCATCGCTTTGGCCATTCCTTCCCGTCATCACTCCAGTCATTCCTTGCCAGAGGTAAATCCAGAGCAAAATGTTTAGCGTTCATTCCTAGACACCTCTTATGTGGTTTAAGTTGTCAACGCTCCTTGATAAAGCAAGCAGCGAAATGTACCTCGCAGGCCTGGAAGTTGTAGACAGGGAATCCCTATTTGCATTCTGTCATCTCTTATGTGTTTCACTTTATGTATTGAATTACTAAAATAAATAAACTTTTTCATGATATTCTAATTCATTGAGATGTTCCTGTATCAACATTACATGAACACATTACCAGAACCACCATCAGTACAGAAATACATAACCAGAACAACCATCAATACATCACCAGAACCATCAACAGTAAATGAATACATTACCAGAACCACTATCAGTACATGAAAACATCACCACAACCATGAACAGTACATGAACACATCTCCAGAACCACCATCAGTGCAGAAATTCATAACCAGAACAACCATCAATACATTACTAGAGCAATCAACAGTACATGAATACATCATCAGAACCATCAGGTGTACATGAATACATTATGATCCATACACATCAACATACACCATTATCAGTACATAAAAACATCACCACCACCATTCACAGTACATCTATACATCACCAAAACCACCATCAGTACAGAAATACATAACCTGAACAACCATCAATATATTACCAGAACCATCAACAGTACATGAATACATCACGAGAACCACTATCAGTACATGAAAACAGCACCACAACCATCTACAGTACATGAGCACATCTCAAGAACCATCATCAGTACAGAAATGCATAACCAGAACAACCATCAATACATCACCAGAACCATCAGCAGTACATGAATACGTCGCCAGAACCATTATCAGTACATGAAAACAGCCCCACACCCATGGACAATACATCAATACATCACTAAAATCACCATCACTACAGAAAACCATAACCAGAACAACCATCAACACATCACCAACACCATCAACAGTACATGAAGACATCACCAGAACCACTATCAGACACGAAAATAGCACCACAGTTATCAACAGTACATCAATACATCACCAAAACCACTATCAGTACAAAAAAACAACCAGACCAACCATCAGTACATCACCAGAACCATCAACAATACATGAATACATCACCAGAACCCTCATGAATATAAGAATACAGAAGCAAACTTAGTGCAGTGATCAATTGCAATTTCTTATTAGCTCCATATGCAATTGTATCATATGAACATACAACTCCCACTTTGTCCTTAACATTTGTAAGGAGATCTTGGGAGTTGATATTAGCAGTCATTATTACACTGACGACCATATAAGAACCACAGCACTGATGTGAATTAGTCAGTATCACAGATAATCATTTACATCCAGGCACCTTTCAGATCGCGCTGTCTCTGGGAGTCGTTCTCTTTATTTTCTCCATTTTATCCAGACGTTGTGATCACCTTTCACATCCACAGCTCGTCTCTGCAGACTTCCATCTCCTCCGGTCTTATGCAGCACATCTCGATACGGGGCCCTTACAAATAAGTGTCATTTATAATGCTCCTGAATAAAGATATCTGCCCTACATTGTGCCCTGAATAATTGCCCCTCACTGTCCCAAGCACTGTCCCTTTCACAGCCTCCACACTCCCCTCCTCGTGCCCAGTCTGTACTGTCCCCCTCACCACACTCCCCTCCTCGGCATAATGTCCCCTCCATTCTTGCCCTCAGACTGTCGTCCCATGTTGCTCAGTCTGGCTTTACCCCCTCCAGCTGCCGCCTGACATTGTGCATGCTGATCTTAGGCTTTAATGCTCCTCAGTCCACTGGCTTTACCCCCTCCAGCTGCCGCCTGACATTGTGCATGCTGATCTTAGGCTTTAATGCTCCTCAGTTCAGTGGCTTTACCCCCTCCAGCTACCGCCTGACATTGTGCATGCTGATCTTAGGCGTTAATCCTCCTCAGTCCACTGGCTTTACCCCCTCCAGCTGCCGCCTGACATTGTGCATGCTGATCTTAGGCTTTAATGCTCCTCAGTTCAGTGGCTTTACCCCTCCAGCTGCTGCCTGACATTGTGCATGCTGATCTTAGGCTTTAATGCTCCTCAGTCCACTGGCTTTACCCCCTCCAGCTGCAGCCTGACATTGTGCATGCTGATCTTAGGCTTTAATGCTCCTCAGTCCACTGGCTTTACCCCCTCCAGCTGCAGCCTGACATTGTGCATGCTGATCTTAGGCTTTAATGCTCCTCAGTTCAGTAGCTTTACCCCCTCCAGCTGCTGCCTGACATTGTGCATGCTGATCTTAGGCTTTAATCCTCCTCAGTCCACTGGCTTTAACCCCCTCCAGTTGCTGCCTGACATTGTGCATGCTGATCTTAGGCGTTAATCCTCCTCAGTCCACTGGCTTTACCCCCTCCAGTTGCTGCCTGACATTGTGCATGCTGATCTTAGCTTTAATGCTCCTCAGTCCAGTGGCTTTAACCCCCTCCAGCTGCCGCCTGACATTGTGCATGCTGATCTTAGGCTTTAATGCTCCTAAGTTCAGTGGCTTTAACCCTCTCCAGCTACCGCCTGACATTGTGCATGCTGATCTTAGGCTTTAATGCTCCTCAGTCCACTGTCTTTACCCCTCCAGCTGCCGCCTGACATTGTGCATGCTGACCTTAGGCTTTAATCCTCCTCAGTTCAGTGGCTTTACCCCCTCCAGCTGCCGCCTGACATTGTGCATGCTGATCTTAGGCTTTAATGCTCCTCAGTTCAGTGGCTTTACCCCTCCAGCTGCTGCCTGACATTGTGCATGTTGACCTTAGGCTTTAATACACCCAAGTCCACTGGCTTTACCCCCTCCAGCTGCAGCCTGACATTGTGCATGCTGATCTTAGGCTTTAATGCTCCTCAGTCCACTGGCTTTACCCCCTCCAGCTGCAGCCTGACATTGTGCATGCTGATCTTAGGCTTTAATGCTCCTCAGTTCAGTGGCTTTACCCCCTCCAGCTGCAGCCTGACATTGTGCATGCTGATCTTAGGCTTTAATGATCCTCAGTTCAGTGGCTTTACCCCTCCAGCTGCAGCCTGACATTGTGCATGCTGATCTTAGGCTTTAATGATCCTCAGTTCAGTGGCTTTACCCCTCCAGCTGCAGCCTGACATTGTGCATGCTGATCTTAGGCTTTAATGCTCCTCAGTTCAGTGGCTTTACCACCTCCAGCTGCCGCCTGGCATTGTGCATGCTGATCTTAGGCTTTAATGCTCCTCAGTTCAGTGGCTTTACCCCCTCCAGCTGCAGCCTGACATTGTGCATGCTGATCTTAGGCTTTAATGCTCCTTTGTTCAGTGGCTTTACCCCTCTCCAGCTGCAGCCTGACATTGTGCATGCTGATCTTAGGCTTTAATGCTCCTCAGTCCAGTGGCTTTACCCCCTCCAGCTGCAGCCTGACATTGTGCATGCTGATCTTAGGCTTTAGTGCTCCTCAGTTCAGTGGCTTTACCCCCTCCAGCTGCCGCCTGACATTGTGCATGCTGATCTTGGGCTTTAATGCTCCTCAGTCCACTGGCTTTACCCCCTCCAGCTGCAGCCTGACATTGTGCATGCTGATCTTAGGCTTTAATGCTCCTTTGTTCAGTGGCTTTACCCCCTCCAGCTGCTGCCTGACATTGTGCATGCTGATCTTAGGCTTTAATGCTCCTCAGTTCAGTGGCTTTACCCCCTCCAGCTGCCACCTGACATTGTGCATGCTGATCTTAGGCTTTAATGCTCCTCAGTCCAGTGGCTTTACCCCCTCCAGCTGCTGCCTGACATTGTGCATGCTGATCTTAGGCTTTAATGCTCCTCAGTTCAGTGGCTTTACCCCCTCCAGCTGCCGCCTGACATTGTGCATGCTGATCTTAGGCTTTAATGCTCCTCAGTTCAGTGGCTTTACCCCCTCCAGCTGCCGCCTGACATTGTGCATGCTGATCTTAGGCTTTAATGCTCCTCAGTTCAGTGGCTTTACCCCCTCCAGCTGCCGCCTGACATTGTGCATGCTGATCTTAGGCTTTAATGCTCCTCAGTCCACTGGCTTTACCCCTCCAGCTGCCGCCTGACATTGTGCATGCTGATCTTAGGCTTTAATGCTTCTCAATTCAGTGGCTTTACCCCCTCCAGCTGCTGCCTGACATTGTGCATGCTGATCTTAGGCTTTAATGCTCCTCAGTTCAGTGGCTTTACCCCCTCCAGCTGCCGCCTGACATTGTGCATGCTGATCTTAGGCTTTAATGCTCCTCAGTCCAGTGGCTTTACCCCTCTCCAGCTGCCGCCTGGCATTGTGCATGCTGATCTTAGGCTTTAATGCTCCTCAGTTCAGTGGCTTTACCCCCTCCAGCTGCCGCCTGACATTGTGCATGCTGATCTTAGGCTTTAATGCTCCTCAGTCCACTGGCTTTACTCCTCTCCAGCTGCTGCCTGGCATTGTGCATGCTGATCTTAGGCTTTAATGCTCCTCAGTTCAGTGGCTTTACCCCCTCCAGCTGCCGCCTGACATTGTGCATGCTGATCTTAGGCTTTAATGCTCCTCAGTCCACTGGCTTTACCCCCTCCAGCTGCCGCCTGACATTGTGCATGCTGATCTTAGGCTTTAATGCTCCTCAGTCCACTGGCTTTACCCTCTCCAGCTGCCGCCTGACATTGTGCATGCTGATCTTAGGCTTTAATGATCCTCAGTCCACTGGCTTTACCCTCTCCAGCTGCCGCCTGACATTGTGCATGCTGATCTTAGGCTTTAATGCTCCTCAGTCCACTGGCTTTACCCTCTCCAGCTGCCGCCTGACATTGTGCATGCTGATCTTATGCTTTAATCCTCCTCAGTCCACTGGCTTTACCCCCTCCAGCTGCCGCCTGACATTGTGCATGCTGATCTTAGGCTTTAATCCTCCTCAGTCCACTGGCTTTACCCCCTCCAGCTGCCGCCTGACATTGTGCATGCTGATCTTAGGCTTTAATGCTCCTCAGTCCACTGGCTTTACCCTCTCCAGCTGCCACCTGACATTGTGCATGCTGACCTTAGGCTTTAATACACCCAAGTCCACTGGCTTTACCCCCTCCAGCTGCTGCCTGACATTGTGCATGCTGATCTTAGGCTTTAATGCTCCTCAGTTCAGTGGCTTTACCCCCTCCAGCTTCCGCCTGACTTTGTGCATGCTGATCTTAGGCTTTAATGCTCCTCAGTCCAGTGGCTTTACCCCCTCCAGCTGCTGCCTGACATTGTGCATGCTGATCTTAGGCTTTAATCCTCCTCAGTCCACTGGCTTTACCCCTCCAGCTGCCGCCTGACATTGTGCATGCTGATCTTAGGCTTTAATGCTCCTCAGTTCAGTGGCTTTACCCCCTCCAGCTGCCGCCTGACATTGTGCATGCTGATCTTAGGCTTTAATGATCCTCAGTCCAGTGGCTTTACCCCCTCCAGCTGCTGCCTGACATTGTGCATGCTGATCTTAGGCTTTAATCCTCCTCAGTCCACTGGCTTTACCCCTCCAGCTGCCGCCTGACATTGTGCATGCTGATCTTAGGCTTTAATGCTCCTCAGTTCAGTGGCTTTACCCCCTCCAGCTGCCGCCTGACATTGTGCATGCTGATCTTAGGCTTTAATGATCCTCAGTCCAGTGGCTTTAAACCCCCTCCAGCTGCTGCCTGACATTGTGCATGCTGATCTTAGGCTTTAATGATCCTCAGTCCAGTGGCTTTACCCCCTCCAGCTGCTGCCTGACATTGTGCATGCTGATCTTAGGCTTTAATGCTCCTCAGTCCACTGGCTTTACTCCCCTCCAGCTGCCGCCTGACATCTTTTGATCCTTTTGCTCCTTTGGTTTCTTTCTCAGCACAATGACTTCACACAGAAACCCAGGAAGGTGCCATCTTGGGCTATAAACCAACATCTGTACCTGATCCTCCGACTGAGCCAACCTGTGATTATGTCAGAACATACTGAGAACATCATTAATGTCCGGCAGGATATTACCCCAGGAGACTCTGTTGGCAGACGTGACACCATGTGTCCGCGCCCGCAGACCTCAGGTTCATGTCCACCGTCGCCTCCGCGTCCCGAGTCCATGATGTCACCAGCACTGATGTCATCCACAGCGTTTCCCATCATGTCCTCCCCAATGACAGCTCCTCCTAGACAGACAGGGATCGCTGAGGACAGGAGAGGATGGAGGACACAACCCTAATACAAGGAACATAGACGGTCCACAGGACCACACAGGGACCAAAGAGGGACCATAGAGGGATCATAGAGGGACCATAGAGGGACCAAAGAGGGACCATAGAGGAATCATAGAGGAATCATAAAGGAATCATAGAGAGACCATAGAGGGTCCATAGTGGGACCATAGAGAGACCAAAGATGGACCATAGAGGGAACATAGAGGGATCATAGAGGGAACAAAGAGGGACCATAGATAGAACCATGGAGGGACCATGGAGGGACCATAGAGGGACCATCATGGAGGGATCATAGAGGAATCATAGAGATACCATAGAGGGACCATGGAGGGACCATGGAGGGACCATAGAGAGACCATAGAGGGTACATAGAGGGACCATAGAGGGACTATAGAGAGACTATAGAGGGACCATGAAGGGACCAAAGATGGACTATAGAGGGACCATGGAGGGACCATAGAGGGAACATAGAGGGATCATAGAGGAATCATAGAGGAATCATAAAGGAATCATAGAGAGACCATAGAGGGTCCATAGAGGGACCATAGAGAGACCAAAGATGGACCATAGAGGGAACATAGAGGGATCATAGAGGGAACAAAGAGGGACCATAGATAGAACCATGGAGGGACCATGGAGGGACCATAGAGGGACCATCATGGAGGGATCATAGAGGAATCATAGAGATACCATAGAGGGACCATGGAGGGACCATGGAGGGACCATAGAGAGACCATAGAGGGTACATAGAGGGACCATAGAGGGACTATAGAGAGACCATAGAGGGACCATGAAGGGACCAAAGATGGACTATAGAGGGACCATAGAGGGACCATAGAGGGAACATAGAGGGATCATAGAGGGAACAAAGAGGGACCATAGATAGAACCATGGAGGGACCATAGAGGGAACAAAGAGGGACCATAGGGGGACCAAAGAGGGAACATAGAGGGATCATAGAGGGAACAAAGAGGGACCATAGATAGAACCATAGAGGGATCACAGAGGGACCATAGAGGGAACATAGAGGGATCATAGAGGGAACAAAGAGGGACCATAGATAGAACCATAGAGGGAACATAGAGGGACCATAGAGGGAACAAAGAGGGACCATAGATAGAACCATAGAGGGACCATAGATAGAACCATAGAGGGAACATAGAGGGACCATGGAGGGACCATAGAGGGAACAAAGAGGGACCATAGGGGGACCAAAGAGAGATCATAGAGGGACCAGAGAGGGACCAAAGAGGGCCATAGAGGGACCATGGAGGGACCATAGAGGGACAATAGAGAGATCATAGAGGAATCATAGAGGGACCAAAGAGGGATCATAGAGGAATCATACAGGGACCATAGAGGGATCATAGAGGGACCATAGAGGAATCATAGAGGGACCATAAACGAATCATAAAGGGACCATAGAGGAATCATAGAGGGATCATAGAGGGACCATGGAGGGACAAAAGAGGGACCAAATAGGGACCAAAGAGGGATCATAGAGGAATCATAGAGGGACCATAGAGGGATCACAGAGGGACCAAAGAGGGACCATAAAGGAACCATAGAGGGATAATAGAGGGACCATAGAGGGACCAAAGATGGACTATAGAGGGACCATAGAGGGACCATAGAGGGATCATAGAGGGAACATAGAGGAATCATAGAGGAATCATAGAGGGACCATAGAGGAATCATAAAGGGACCATAGAGGAATCATAGAGGGATCATAGAGGGACCATGAAGGGACCAAAGAGGGACCAAAGAGGGATCATAGAGGGACCATAGAGGAATCATAGAGGGAACATAGAGGGACCATGAAGGGACCAAAGAGGGACCAAAGAGGAATCATAGAGGGACCATAGAGGAATCATGGAGGGACCATAGAGGGAACATAGAGGGATCATAGAGGAATCATAGAGGGATCATAGAGTGTCCATAGAGGGATCATAGAGTGTCCATAGAGGGATCATAGAGTGTCCATAGAGGGATCATAGAGGGACCATGAAGGGACCAAAGAGGGACCAAAGAGGAATCATAAAGTGACCATAGAGGAATCATGGAGGGACCATAGAGGGAACATAGAGGGATCATAGAGGAATCATAGAGGGACCATAGAGGAATCATAGAGTGTCCATAGAGGGATCATAGAGTGTCCATAGAGGGATCATAGAGTGTCCATAGAGGGATCATAGAGTGTCCATAGAGGGATCATAGAGGGATCATAGAGGGAACATAGAGGGATCACAGAGGGACCATAGAGGGATCATAGAGTGTCCATAGAGGGAACATAGAGGGATCATAGAGGGAACAAAGAGGGACCATAGAGGGATCATAGAGTGTCCATAGAGGGATCATAGAGGGATCATAGAGGAATCATAGAGGGACCAAAGAGCGACCATAGAGGGACCATGGAGGGACCATAGAAGGATCATAGAGGGACCATAGAGAGATCATAGAGGGACCATAGAGGAATCATAGACAAATCATAGAGGGACCATAGAGGGATCATAGAGGGACCAAAGAGGAATCATAAAGGGACCATAGAGGAATCATAGAGGGACCATAGAGGAATCATAAAGTGACCATAGAGGAATCATAGAGGAACCTTAGAGGGACCATAGAGGAATCATAGAGGGATCATAGAGGGACCATGGAGGAATCATAGAGGGACCAAAGAGGGACCATAGAGTGTCCATAGAGGGATCATAGAGGGAACATAGAGGAATCACATAGGCATGATACATAGAGAAGAGAAGGATCTGGATACATTGTATGGACTAGAAAGTGTTAGGACTGAAATAATATAATGTTCCTAATCACCAACAGCAAGCGGAGTCCCCCACATTACATTACTGATCCTGAGTTACCTCCTGTATTATACTCCAGAGCTGCACTCACTATTCTGCTGGTGCAGTCACTGTGTACATACATTACATTACTGATCCTGAGTTACCTCCTGTATTATACTCCAGAGCTGCACTCACTATTCTGCTGGTGCAGTCACTGTGTACATACATTACATTACTGATCCTGAGTTACCTCCTGTATTATACTCCAGAGCTGCACTCACTATTCTGCTGGTGCAGTCACTGTGTACATACATTACATTACTGATCCTGAGTTACCTCCTGTATTATACTCCAGAGCTGCACTCACTATTCTGCTGGTGCAGTCACTGTGTACATACATTACATTACTGATCCTGAGTAATGGTGGGTTTACACACACCAATCATTGTATCCAATCTCTGAACCAATCTCTGGTTGCAGTGAAATCATGGACAGATTGCTCCATGTTGTACACAGCCACAAAATGGAACTATGTGTCCATGATTTCACTGCAACCAGAGATTGGTTCAGAGATTGGATACAATGATTGGTGTGTGTAAACCCACCATTACCTCCTGTATTATCCTCCAGAGCCGCACTCACTATTCTGCTGGTGCAGTCACTGTGTACATACATTACATTACTGATCCCGAGTTACCTCCTGTATTATACTCCAGAGCTGCACTCACTATTCTGCTGGTGCAGTCACTGTGTACATACATTACATTACTGATCCCGAGTTACCTCCTGTATTATACTCCAGAGCTGCACTCACTATTCTGCTGGTGCAGTCACTGTGTACATACATTACTGATCCTGAGTTACCTCCAGTATTATACTCCAGAGCTGCACTCACTATTCTGCTAGTGCAGTCACTGTGTACATACATTACATTACTGATCCTGAGTTACCCCCTGTATTATACTCCAGAGCTGCACTCACTATTCTGCTGGTGCAGTCACTGTGTACATACATTACATTACTGATCCTGAGTTACCTCCTGTATTACACTCCAGAGCTGCACTCACTATTCTGCTGGTGCAGTCACTGTGTACATACATTACATTACTGATCCTGAGTTACCCCCTGTATTATACTCCAGAGCTGCACTCACTATTCTGCTGGTGCAGTCACTGTGTACATACATTACATTACTGATCCTGAGTTACCTCCTGTATTATCCTCCAGAGCTGCACTCACTATTCTGCTGGTGCAGTCACTGTGTACATACATTACATTACTGATCCTGAGTTACCTCCTGTATTATACTCCAGAGCTGCACTCACTATTCTGCTGGTGCAGTCACTGTGTACATACATTACATTACTGATCCTGAGTTACCTCCTGTATTATACTCCAGAGCTGCACTCACTATTCTGCTGGTGCAGTCACTATGTACATACATTACATTACTGATCCTGAGTTACCTCCTGCATTATACTCCAGAGCTGCACTCACTATTCTGCTGGTGCAGTCACTGTGTACATACATTACATTACTGATCCTGAGTTACCTCCTGTATTATACTCCAGAGCTGCACTCACTATTCTGCTGGTGCAGTCACTGTGTACATACATTACATTACTGATCCTGAGTTACCTCCTGTATTATACTCCAGAGCTGCGCTCACTATTCTGCTGGTGCAGTCACTGTGTACACTCCAGAGCTGCGCTCACTATACTGCTGGTGCAGTCACTGTGTACATACATTACATTACTGATCCTGAGTTACCTCCTGTATTATACTCCAGAGCTGCACTCACTATTCTGCTGGTGCAGTCACTGTGTACATACATTACATTACTGATCCTGAGTCACCTCCTGTATTATACTCCAGAGCTGCACTCACTATTCTGCTGGTGCAGTCACTGTGCACATACATTACATTACTGATCCTGAGTTACCTCCTGTATTATACTGCAGAGCTGCACTCACTATTCTGCTGGTGCAGTCACTGTGCACATACATTACATTACTGATCCTGAGTTACCTCCTGTATTATACTCCAGAGCTGCACTCACTATTCTGCTGGTGCAGTCACTGTGTACATACATTACATTACTGATCCTGAGTTACCTCCTGTATTATACTCCAGAGCTGCACTCACTATTCTGCTGGTGCAGTCACTGTGTACATACATTACATTACTGATCCTGAGTTACCTCCTGTATTATACTCCAGAGCTGCACTCACTATTCTGCTGGTGCAGTCACTGTGTACATACATTACATTACTGATCCTGAGTTACCCCCTGTATTATACTCCAGAGCTGCACTCACTATTATGCTGGTGCAGTCACTGTGTACATACATTACATTACTGATCCTGAGTTACCTCCTGTATTATACTCCAGAGCTGCACTCACTATTCTGCTGGTGCAGTCACTGTGTACATACATTACATTACTGATCCTGAGTTACCTCCTGTATTATACTCCAGAGCTGCACTCACTATTCTGCTGGTGCAGTCACTGTGTACATACATTACATTACTGATCCTGAGTTACCTCCTGTATTATACTCCAGAGCTGCACTCACTATTCTGCTGGTGCAGTCATTGTGTACATACATTACATTACTGATCCTGAGTTACCTCCTGTATTATACTCCAGAGCTGCACTCACTATTCTGCTGGTGCAGTCACTGTGTACATATATTACATTACTGATCCTGAGTTACCTCCTGTATTATATTCCAGAGCTGCACTCACTATTCTGCTGGTGCAGTCACTGTGTACATACATTACATTACTGATCCTGAGTTACCTCCTGTATTATACTCCAGAGCTGCACTCACTATTCTGCTGGTGCAGTCAGTGTGTACATACATTACATTACTGATCCTGAGTTACCTCCTGTATTATACTCCAGAGCTGCACTCACTATTCTGCTGGTGCAGTCACTGTGTACATACATTACATTACTGATCCTGAGTTACCTCCTGTGTTATACTCCAGAGCTGCACTCACTATTCTGCTGGTGCAGTCTGTTCACACTCGGTCCTCTTGCTCTGGTGGATCCCGGTGATCGTGGATCTGGCTCTTCATGTGCGGATGGTCGGGATCTCGTCACTTCTGATATTGTATCTTTGTTTTCAGCTCATGTGTAAATCATTATCTGTTATGGAAACTCAAAGCGAAATCTTCAAAGGTTCCGGATGATGGATCATGTCCTGTCTCCGCTCAGACTGGGTATAAATGATGAGAGTTGTAGTGTATTCAGTTACCTCCAGATCATCTCATGGTAGAGAAATGTCCCAGGATGAAAGTGATCCCATCCCCCACATCTGGAGAGCAGGTGAAGATCCCGATATATTAGAGCAGCCCCCCAAAGCCGAGGATCTCTACAGGGCCAGAGGACAAGGGGCAGACGGGGCAATCACCCAGGGACCACCATCAGCAATGAGGCCCACTGTCATTAATATTATTATTTATTATTACTGTCACAAACTTCGTCAGGTCCTGTAGCTCTCTGGCGCCCCCTTATCCTGCTGGCCAAATCCGGTATTGCCAGAGGATAAGACAAGGAGCCCAGGTGCTCTACTTTATGTCGTCTACTGCAGCACGTGATTGGACAGGATGTATATATACCACCAGTTCCCAGGGTGGAAAGAGCCCAAAATGGACCTTTTGGTTTTAAGTGTTTGGCCCTAAAACCACGAACTCCCCCTTTTTTCTGACCTCACATCTGGGCTGTTCCCTAGAAAAACAACTCCCACCATCAAAGTCGTGAATCCTCCATCTTTCCATATCTTTGGCTGAGAAGCTCCCACATCAGAGATATGGACTTCATGTTTCCCCTCGTGATTTTTGGTGCTGTTTGACCCCAAATATGATACGTTTGTGATGTGTGGAAGGTCAGAACTCATTTCCCAGGTTTCTGACCCGTTTCCAGAAAAGTAAGATAGACCATTAAATCCACAAAAATGTAAGCATTCCAAAAATATGATTTATTAAATTGTGACATGGACGTGCATTATTAAATTTAATGTTAAAAGACTGTAACTTAAGACAAAGAAACATCCCCTTGATGCTGCAGTTGGAACCAGCACAAACCTGTTAGCCTTCAGCTCAGCTCAGGTTTATGGCTTGGCTTAGTGGTAAACATTCCTGACTGGGGGAGCAGAGAGGAGATCTATGCAATTCCCCTATGAAGAAACAGGGACGGAGAAGCAAGTTAGCGCTGCTGTGTCTTTTAAAACAATGAACAGAATTCATATTTTCCTGACAATTCCCTATCCGTCAGGATCAACCTTCCCAGGAAAACTGCTGGATCCAAAGATTGTCAGAGGCCGCATGGACATCAGAGTCAGACGATCAGTGGGACTGGCGTCCTCTATAGGGTCTCCCATGGTCTTCACTGACATGATGTCGGGAAAAGAAGGATTGGGAGGGCACAGAGGAGACTGAAGAAGGAAGACAGAGGAGATTGAAGAAGGAAGACAGAGGAGACTGAAGAAGGAAGACAGAGGAGACTGAAGGAGGAGGACAGAGGAGACTGAAGAAGGAGGACAGAGGAGACTGAAGAAGGAAGACAGAGGAGACTGAAGGAGGAGGACAGAGGAGACTGAAGGAGGAGGACAGAGGAGACTGAAGGAGGAGGACAGAGGTGACTGAAGAAGGAGGACAGAGGAGACTGAAGAAGGAAGACAGAGGAGACTGAAGGAGGAGGACAGAGGAGACTGAAGGAGGAGGACAGAGGAGACTGAAGGAGGAGGACAGAGGAGATTGAAGAAGGAAGACAGAGGAGACTGAAGGAGAAAGACAGAGGAGACTGAAGAAGGAAGACAGAGGAGACTGAAGGAGGAGGACAGAGGAGACTGAAGAAGGAAGACAGAGGTGTGGCGCCCCACTAAGAGTGTGTCACAGGAGGGTACTACACCCCTGACTGAAGGTGTCATATTCTCTGTTCCAGTGATGAGTAGGAGAATCCTGAGGCTCCAACACACACATACACCTTGTGATGGGGGACCAATCAGACACCCGTTGCTAGGGTAACAGGTCCCGGTGGGAGGAGAGCTAGGTGATATAGTGGGTGGGAGAGCAGCGAGGAGTTAGATCAGGAAGGGGAACAGAACAGTGCAGAAGTCAGGCCATGACAGGGGAGAGGCAAAGTGAAAGTAACAGAAGTAGCAGAGTGGAAGGAGTTGAAGAGGAGCACTGAGACAGCTAACAGGGAGGGCACCGAGCACTGGTGACCCAGAAGAGAAAGGGGCCAAGAGCAGAACGGGTAAGACAATACCCGAGCCCAGTCCAGAACCCGGAGTACCGGCTCCGAGGTGGTGCAGATGCTACATCACTGCACCACAGATCCCGGAGTGATTGAGAGCTTCACAGGAGCGCAATACACAGCTTACCACCACCGCTGCTGTACCAGGGGGTACCCACCATTGGGGTTCAGGGACCTAACGTGAGTCGGAGGCCAACGGCTCGGGTTCCAACAGAGGATCCTCAGTATCCCGGCTAGGTATACAGAAGCAGCGACTAGAGAGGGACAGTAAGAGATAGAGAAAGACAGTTGTGGAGCCTTGGAGGGACACTACTCACCGCAAGGACCACCCGATCCACATTGAGAACTGTCACCCTGTATGCCATAGAACATACAAGTAAATACCCGTTCAGAGGAGCAACGTGTCCGAGCCTTATTCTAGAACTGCCGTTACCTTGCTTTGCAGAAATAACCGAGCTGCCCTATTACTCCACTGCAGCTCTCGACTCCGGGGACCCCGCTCGTCCTGTAGGGAGCGTTCCATCCTGCTGCCGCCCATCACCCCAGAGGTCCAAGCAGTGCCGGTGCCATCACCGGAACCCTACAGGTGGCGTCACGAACAAAACTTCATTCCCTTTCCATTATTTTACTTTAACCCTTTTTCTGACCACCGGGCCGCAGCCTCAGACACCGCAACAGTGACTGACAGCCAGCGCCTGAGACCCGAGCACCCGGCTCACGGTGAGTCAGAGGAGACTGAAGGAGGAGGACAGAGGAGACTGAAGGAGGAGGACAGAGGAGACTGGAGGAGGAGGACAGGGGAGACTGGAGGAAGAGCACAGAGGAGACTGGAGGAGGAGGACAGAGGAGACTGGAGGAGGACAGAAGAGACTGGAGGAAGAGGACAGAGGAGTCTGGAGGAAGAGGAAAGAGGAGACTGGAGGAAGAGAACAGAGGAGACTGGAGAAGGAGGACAGAGGAGACTGGAGGTAGAGAACAGAGGAGACTGGAGGAGGAGGACAGAGGAAACTGGAGGAGGAGGACAGAGGAGTCTGGAGGAAGAGGACAGAGGAGACTGGAGGTAGAGAACAGAGGAGACTGGAGGAGGAGGACAGAGGAAACTGGAGGAGGAGGACAGAGGAGAATGGAGGAGGAGGACAGAGGAAACTGGAGGAAGAGGACAGAGGAGACTGGAGGAGGAGGACAGATGAGACTGGAGGAGGAGGACAGAGGAGACTGAAGGAGGAGGACAGAGGAGACTGGAGGAGGACAGAAGAGACTGGAGGAAGAGAACAGAGGAGACTGGAGGAAGAGGAAAGAGGAGACTGGAGGAAGAGAACAGAGGAGACTGGAGAAGGAGGACAGAGGAGACTGGAGGTAGAGAACAGAGGAGACTGGAGGAGGAGGACAGATGAGACTGGAGGAGGAGGACAGAGGAGACTGAAGGAGGAGGACAGAGGAGACTGGAGGAGGAGGACAGAGGAGACTGAAGGAGGAGGACAGAGGAGACTGGAGGAGGAGGACAGAGGAGACTGAAGGAGGAGGACAGAGGAGACTGGAGGAGGAGGACAGAGGAGACTGAAGGAGGAGGACAGAGGAGACTGGAGGAGGACAGACATATTTTATAAATGCTTTATATGTTATATACAGTATGATCACACATCACACATACAGTGCGCGCATTGGACACATAATCCCTATATGGCACATATACAGCACCTATAGAATGCCACATTATGTACAGGACATATAGGGGCCCCGGAGCCTCCCTAGCTGGGGCCACACCTTATCAGGGAGGAATCGATGTTATCACATTCCCCAATGTCCCAAAGATGCAGAATGTGAAGCGTTAAAAGAAAACTCCACATCTGAACATTCACCACATTCCACAGATAAAACAACACTTGAGAAACTCTGAATTCTTCCCTTCACTGATCTCCCGTCCATTTACACTTATTCTGCATACTATCACCCTACAGACGCGACTATCACCCTACAAACATGACTATCACCCTACAGAAGCGACTATCGCCCCACAGAGGCGACTGTCACTCTACAGAAGCGACTATCGCCCTACAGAGGCGACTATCACTCTACAGACGTGACTATCGCCCTACAGACGTGACTATCACCCTACAGACATGACAATCACCCTACAGACATGACTATCGTCCTACAGACATGACTATCGCCCTACAGACGCAACTATCGCCCTACAGACATGACTATCGCCCTACAGACGCAACTATCGCCCTACAGAGGCGACTATCACTCTACAGACGCGAGTCGACTATCGCCCTAGAGATGCGACTATTGCCCTACAGATGCAACTATCACCCTACAGACACGACTATCGCCCTACAGACACGACTATCACCCTACAGACGCGACAATTGCCCTACAAACGTGACTATTACCCTAAAGACGCGACTATCGCCCTACAGAAATGACTATCGCCCTAGAGATGCGACTATTGCCCTAGAGATGCGACTATCGCCCTACAGACGAGACTATCGCCCTACAGATGCAACTATTGCCCTACAGACGAGACTATCGCCCTACAGATGCAGCTATCACCCTACAGACGCAACTATCGCCCTACAGACACAACTATCGCCCTACAGACACAACTATCGCCCTACAGATGCGACTATCGCCCTACAGATGCGACTATCGCCCTACAGATGCGACTATCGCCCTACAGACACAACTATTGCTCTACAGACATGACTATTGCCTTACAGACACAACAATCACCCTACAGGCACGACTATTGCCCTACAGACGCCCCTACCCTGATAATCTGCACTATGAACCAGACACTGATCATTGGGTGAAATGATCATCATTCTCAGCAGTGCATCGTCCGGTGTAAGCAGAGCTCATGCCATGGCTGCCCGCATTCACCGGTCGGTCATACACATTAGATGTCTGTGGCTGGTTGGTGCTTTGGTCGATTGTTCAGCAGAAAGCCATCTCAGCCGACTCTCCCATACACAGGAGCACCCACCAGGTCGAGCCTTCACTGAGCCGAGCCTTCACTGAACCGAGCCTTCACTGGGCCGAGCCTTTTTCGCGCTAAGCCAAGCCGAGTCTTCACCAAGCCAAACCTTCACCAAGCCAAGCCTTTAACAGGCTGAGTTTTTACTGGGCCAAGACTTCACCAGGCCAAGCCTACACCGGGCCGAGCCCTCGCCAGATCCAGCCCTCACCCAGCCAAACCTTCACTAGGCCGAGCCTTCAATGCGCCAAGCCTTCACTAGGCCGAGCCTTCACTGGGCCGAGCCTTCACCGGGCCAAGCCTTCACCGGGCCAAGCCTTCACCGGGCCAAGCCTACACCATGTTGAGCCCTCACCAGGACAAGCCCTCACCCAGCCAAACTTTCACCGGGACAAGCCTTCACTTTGCCGAGCCTTCACTGGGTTAAGTGTTCACCGGGCTGAGGCTTAACCGGGTCAAGCCCTCAGCCAGCCAATCCTTCACCAGGCTGAAAGTTCACCAGGTTGAGGCTTCACCTGGTCAAACCTTCACTGGGCCAAGGGTTTATTAGGTCGAGAACTTACCTGGCCAAGTCTACGCCAGGTTGAGTCCTCACCAGACGAAACGCTAACCGGACTGAGCCTTCACAGGGCCGAGCCAACACTGGGTTGAGTATTCAGCGGTCTGAGCATCCATGTCCACTATGAGAGTCACCATCTGACACAACGACTGATTGGCTTATTCTCAATGCGAACAATATGATCATCAGTCTAAAATTGGACATGTGTGATCATCCCAGATCACTAGTCTTCATACACAGGAGCCTTCACCAGGTCAAGTCCTCAGCCGGCCAAGCCTTCAGTCAGCCTAGCCTTCACCAGATCAAGCTCTCAGCCGGCTAAGCCTTCACCGGGACTAGTCTACACTGAGCTGAGCATTCACCGGTCTGAGCATTCCATGTTCTCTATGAGAGGGTCACTGTCTGGCACAACGACTGGCGGCTTTTTCTATATGAGAACGATACAATCATCAGTCCAAAATTAGGCATGCATGATCATGATCTCCCCCAACCATCAGTCTCTATACACAGGAGCGTTCACTGAGCCAAGCCTTCACCGGACCAAGCCTCCACCAGGGCAATCCTTCACCAGGCCGAGCCTACACCAGGGCAATCCTTCACCGAGCCTACACAGGGTCGAACATTCTCCAGGTCAAGCCCTCACCCAACCTAACTTTCACCGGGCCAAGCCTTCATGGGGCCGAGCCTTCATCGGGCCAATCCTACACCAGGCCGAGCCCTCACCAGGTCAAACCCTTACTCAACCAAACCTTCACCGGGCCATGCCCACACTGGACCGAGCCCTCACCCATCCAAGCCTTCACTGTGCCGAGCCTTCACCTGGCCAAGCCTATACAGGTTGAGCCCTCACCTGGCCAAGCCTATACAGGTTGAGCCCTCACCTGGCCAAGCCTATACAGGTTGAGCCCTCACCTGGCCAAGCCTATACAGGTTGAGCCCTCACCTGGCCAAGCCTATACAGGTTGAGCCCTCACCTGGCCAAGCCTATACAAGGTTGAGCCCTCACCTGGCCAAGCCTACAACAGGCTTATTCTCCATGCGAACAATACGATCATCAATCTGAAATTGGACATGTGTGATCATCATCTCCCTGATCATCAGTCTCCATACACAGGAGCCCTCACTGGGCCAAGCCTTCAGCAGGTCAAGCCTTCAGCGGGCCAAGACTTCACTGGGCCGAGCCTTAACCAGGTTGAGCCCTCATGAGGCCAAGCATTTATCAGATTGAGCCCTCACTGGGCCGAGTCTCCACCGGTCCTAGCATTCCATGTCCACTATTAGAGCGTCACCGTCTGGCACAACAACTGTTGGCTTTTTTTCCATGAGAACGATGTTTCAGTCCGAAATTGGACATGGTGGGATCATCATCTCCCCCGACCATCAGTCTCCATATACATTAGACCATTAGACCTGTCATTACTGTGTAGGGGGCCATAGCTTTATGTCTAGTGCTGCCCAGGGGCGTAACTACAGTAGGTACAGGGGTTGCAATTGCACCCGGGCCCTGCAGCCTAGGGGGCCCCAAAAGTCTCTTTGCCCTATAGAAAAAGCCTAATACTAAGAAAGATTTCCAATAATTGGGGGCCCCGTTGGAGCTTTCACATCGGGGCCCCTGGGCCTGAGGTTACGCCACTGGTGCTGCCGATACATTTTTACCAGCGCGGTGCATGGTGGGAGGCCACACGCCGATACGCGGTGCATGGTGGGAGGCCACATGCCGATACGTGGTGCATGGTGGGAGGCCACATGCCGATACGCGGTGCATGGTGGGAGGCCACATGCCGATACGCGGTGCATGGTGGGAGGCCACATGCCGATACGTGGTGCATGGTGGGAGGCCACATGCCGATACGCGGTGCATGGTGGGAGGCCACATGCCGATACGCGGTGCATGGTGGGAGGCCACATGCCGATACGCGGTGCATGGTGGGAGGCCACATGCCGATACGCGGTGCATGGTGGGAGGCCACACGCCGATACGCGGTGCATGGTGGGAGGCCACATGCCGATACGCGGTGCATGGTGGGAGGCCACACGCCGATACGCGGTGCATGGTGGGAGGCCACATGCCGATACGCGGTGCATGGTGGGAGGCCACATCGTCACCAGCCGGAGCCAAAAGCTATTAAATTACATGATTGAGGGCAAGCAGAAAAAAGATGAGAGCAGCTCTGGGTGTGAACATCGCTCAGTAATTCAGTTAATTAAGTGAAACTCTGAAATGCTGAGGGGGATCTGAACAAACAACACCCGAAAAATGTCAGCAAGTTTGGCCAGTCCTGAATACAGACTAATGATATGATGTCACTCTATGTATCCAAGCAATGGCGAGCATTCCTCCTGCTGATACATTGTTACCAATTACTAGTGCAAGTGCTCAATGTCAGGAGGCAGCTGAAAAGCCTCCAGTCCTCACCCCCCACCACCTCTATGAATGTGAGATTGGGCTAGTACAAAGTCAGAGTAGTCATTATAAAGACTGGCACAATCCCAGCCTCGGCCTCCTGGGATTAGTCCTCCTGGAGAGCAAAGCTCTGAAGCGCCCTGCGAGCGGTGGCCAACTCCAGTCATTGACTACAATCAGGGGTAGGACGCAGATTCCTACAGAACATGGATGGCGTGCGTCACTCCGAGGGGCAGTTCACAAATATTGGGTTCCAGTTGGGATCTACAATTTTAAAGGGGTCTGACACTTTCCATAAATGTATCATTTTTTTTACCTGGTGTAAATGCTGCTGTTCTCCTGAATCCGGCGATGGTTCTCTCTCATTCCTGCGCCTCTCTGTTCCAGAGTTATGGCTCCCTCTTCCCTGTATGTAAATGTAGTCTTTTTTATACAACTGGGCGTGGTCTTTGACTTTGTGAGCTCCACGCCCACTTGGTTAAAAATATCAGAGTTATATAAAAGGAAGAGGAGGCCGTATCTCAGGAACGGAGGGGCGCAGGAATGAAAGAGAACCATCGCCGGATTCAGGAGAACAGCGACATTTACACCACATTAACAGAAAAACAGAATTATGGTAAATAACAAATTCTGTATAAAAAGGAAGAAGAAGAATCCTTGGGAAAAATAACCTTTATGGAAATCCCCGACAAGTCTCTGGTGACTTCTGCCGGGGTGTAAGGAGCCACAAGGACTTATTGTCACAAGTGTGTTCACCCTGAGGGACCTCTGATGAGGCAGGGAGCAGAAGGTCTTCTACTTGTGTTTTGCTTACTTTTAGCACCACAGAGGTTAAGGACTCTTTCCCTGCTGGCTGTTTCTTGTGACCTTAATCACAGATGTAGCTTTTTCTGACCACTCCCCTCCGCTATAAAGAGGCACATGTCTTATCAGCTGATACCAATGATAGAATCTGTTTCTATGCTGACCACTTTACAAGGAGCAATGTACTGGAAGTAGCTGTGGTTTGTCACAATTGCAGCTGTGGCGTTATACTCTTTTGTGTCTATTTTCTCCATCTGTCCTCCTGCCCTTGTGTTGTATTACTGCAGTGATGAGACTACCGTCCTTGCCAGCCTTCTTACTGGGCAGGGTGAGTCCAGGGCCAGCGAGGGATTAGACATGTGATGGCAACAGGGGAAGAACCCGCATAGGAATGTTAGGGAGCGCAGGGTTCATCCTCAGGTGAGTGTCAGGAGGTGACCCCTCTCCCTGTCTGGACGCCCCAGCGTGACACTATTACTGTCTGAGCCTAGAAACTGTATCAGAGAGTAAGGCCCCTGAGATCTGTGCTGAGGGCCCCTCAATCAGCTAAAGTGTGACCACAAAACTCTGGGGCGAAGCTTGATGTTCTTTCAGGTTCCAGGAAACTGAGGTATGTGGAGCTGTATGCAGGGTCCCTGCACTGTGACGGGGGGGGGGTCACCGTATTGGTACCAGTACTGGGTCCAGTAATCAGACATTATATGATCTTATAGATCCCTCCATAGAGGCATCTCTGCAGAGTAAAGGGTCCTTGGAGAAGCTCCATATGTCCCAGATTCCTGGGGGCCACAGACATGGGAGCGGTGGGATATCGTCAGGGCCGGTGTCAGAACCCGGCACACCTGGGCAAGTGTTGGGGCCCTGGAAGGCCAAGGGGAGCCCACACCATCGTGGGACATTGTCCGCGCCACTTGCCACACGGTGTTCCCTGCCCTGTCACTGCTTCCTCCCTCCATGCGTTCAGTGTTGTGTGCAGTGTGCCATCTGACTAATGGCAGCTTCTAGTAACAAGCCGGCAGTGATATCAGGAGATAGTGACACTGATCTGCTGCCGGCTTATTACTAGAAGCTGCCAGCAGTAAGACAGCAATGGGGGAGAGAGGCAGTGCTGAGGGCCCCCCTTTCAGGTGGGGGAGGGGTGAGGAGACATAGGGCACCCCTGTCAGGGAGGGAGGGAGACATATCACTAAGGGGAAGGGCAGGGAGAGGCACAGCGCACAGTGGAGGGAGAAGCACAGTGTAGAGAGGCACAGTGCACAGTGGGGGGAGAAGCACAGTGTAGAGAGGCACAGCGCACAGTGGGGGGGAGAGGCACAGTGTAGAGAGGCGCAGCGCACAGTGGGGGCAGAAGCATAGTGTAGAGAGGCACAGCGCACAGTGGGTGGAGAAGCACAGTGTAGAGAGGCACAGCGCACAGTGGGGGGGAGAGGCACAGTGTAGAGAGGCGCAGCGCACAGTGGGGGCAGAAGCATAGTGTAGAGAGGCACAGCGCACAGTGGGTGGAGAAGCACAGTGTAGAGAGGCACAGCGCACAGTGGGGGGAGAAGCACAGTGTAGAGAGGCACAGCGCACAGTGGGGGGAGAAGCACAGTGTAGAGAGGCACAGCGTACAGTGGGGGGAGAAGCACAGTGTAGAGAGGCACAGCGCACAGTGGGTGGAGAAGCACAGTGTAGAGAGGCACAGCGCACAGTGGGGGGAGAAGCACAGTGTAGAGAGGCACAGCGCACAGTGGGGGGAGAAGCACAGTGTAGAGAGGCACAGCGCACAGTGGGGGGAGAAGCACAGTGTAGAGAGGCACAGCGCACAGTGGGGGGAGAAGCACAGTGTAGAGAGGCAAAGCGCACAGTGGAGGGAGAAGCACAGTGTAGAGAGGCACAGCGCACAGTGGGGGGAGAAGCACAGTGTAGAGAGGCACAGCGCACAGTGGGGGGAGAAGCACAGTGTAGAGAGGCACAGCGCACAGTGGGGGGAGAAGCACAGTGTAGAGAGGCACAGCGCACAGTGGGGGGAGAAGCACAGTGTAGAGAGGCACAGCGCACAGTGGGGGGAGAAGCACAGTGTAGAGAGGCACAGCGTACAGTGGGGGGAGAAGCACAGTGTAGAGAGGCACAGCGCACAGTGGGGGGAGAAGCACAGTGTAGAGAGGCACAGCGCACAGTGGGGAGGGGAGGCACAGTGTAGAGAGGCACAGCGCACAGTGGGGGGAGAAGCACAGTGTAGAGAGCACAGCGCACAGTGGGGAGGGGAGGCACAGTGTAGAGAGGCGCAGCGCACAGTGGGGGCAGAAGCACAGAGTAGAGAGGCACAGCGCACAGTGGGTGGAGAAGCACAGTGTAGAGAGGCACAGCGCACAGTGGGGGGAGAAGCACAGTGTAGAGAGGCACAGCGCACAGTGGGGGGAGAAGCACAGTGTAGAGAGGCACAGCGCACAGTGGGGGAGAAGCACAGTGTAGAGAGGCAAAGCGCACAGTGGAGGGAGAAGCACAGTGTAGAGAGGCACAGCGTACAGTGGTGGGAGAAGCACAGTGTAGAGAGGCACAGCGTACAGTGGTGGGAGAAGCACAGTGTAGAGAGGCACAGCGCACAGTGGTGGGAGAAGCACAGTGTAGAGAGGCACAGCGCACAGTGGTGGGAGAAGCACAGTGTAGAGATGCACAGCGCACAGTGGGGGGAGAGGCACAGTGTAGAGAGGCACAGAGCATACATGAGGCGAGCGGCACAGCTTGCAGCCTATATATAATATATAAAAAGCCTGCAGCCTCTATATTACATGTATATCCAGGCTTCACCCTCTATATTTTATATATACCCCCTCTTTATTATATATACAGCCCGCAGGCTGTATGTATTAAAGGGACCCACTGAGACGCTTTTGCCCGGGCCCACAAACACCTGGAGCTGACCCTAGATATCGGGGTCTCTGCACCCACACCCCATTATGATGGATATCACTGATTTTAAGGTTGCGGCTTCTTTTAATGCAGAAAAAATGTAAAAGCAAGAAAGTGTCTGCAGCATAGAAATATGAGTGAATTCCTGGGAGAAGCCGCGCACCGTCCTCACCTTACAACAACACGCCGCCCTATCACAGGCGATCAGTAATGCCAAACGCAAAGCAAAAGCGCCAGAAATGTGAAAAATGTAAACAAAGCCGGGCAGCGGATCAGAACGGGAGCTGTGGGGGCAACAGCAAGAAATCTATATGTACAGTAGACAGTATACAGTGTATATACGCCTCAACATGGAAACATACGTCAACAGGGAGACGGGTGATGGAGACGACAGGACGGAGGAAACACTGACTGACGTCTCCAGCCGAGGCGGCCATCACTGAGGTTATTAATATTACATGATTGAAACATATAAACCAGGCCTAAAACCAGTGATACAGTAGATGTGGCCTGAACGATGCTTCACCCGCAACCATCTGCTCCATATACAGGAGCCTTCGTTCTGCAGAGTGCTGCTGTGTACTCTATGGAAGTGTCAATGGACATCACAACACCTCCCTTAGTAGTGCGGACATTACTCCAAAGTGTCTGAGGAACATTTTCTGGCGGGGCTCCTGTGCTTTACCATCTCCAGACTTGTGTCCTCTGGCTGCAGCATCTCCAGACTTGTCTTCTGTGGCTGCAGAATCTTCAGACTTGTCTCCTCTGGCTGCAGAATCTCCAGACTTGTCTTCTGTGGCTGCAGCGTCTCTGGACTTGTGTCCTGTGGCTGCAGCATCTCCAGACTTGCCTCCAGTAGCTGCAGCATCTCCAGCCTTGTCTCCTGTGGCTGCAGCATCTCCAGATTTGTCTCCTCTGGCTGCAGCATCTTCAGACTTGTCTCCCCTGGCTGCAGCTTCTCCAGACTTGTTTCCTCTGGCTGCAGAATCTCCAGACTTGTTTTCTGTGGCTGCAGAATCTCCAGACTTGTCTTCTGTGGCTGCAGAATCTCCAGACTTGTCTCCTCTGGCTGCAGAATCTCCAGACTTGTCTTCTGTGGCTGCAGCGTCTCTGGACTTGTGTCCTGTGGCTGCAGCATCTCCAGACTTGCCTCCAGTGGCTGCAGCATCTCCAGCCTTGTCTCCTGTGGCTACAGCATCTCCAGATTTGTCTCCTCTGGCTGCAGCATCTTCAGACTTGTCTCCCCTGGCTGCAGCATCTCCAGACTTGTCTCCCCTGGCTGCAGCATCTCCAGACTTGTCTCCCCTGGCTGCAGCATCTCCAGACTTGTCTCCTGTGGCTTCAGCACCTCCAGACTTGTCTTCTGTGGCTGCAGCGTCTCCAGACTTGTCTCCAGTGGCTGCAGCATCTCCAGACTTGTCTTCTGTGGCTGCAGCATCTCCAGACATGTCTCCTGAGGCTGCAGCATCTCCAGACTTGACTTCTGTGTCTGCAGCATCTCCAGACTTGTCTCCCCTGGCTGCAGCATCTCCAGGCTTGTCTCCTGTGGCTTCAGCACCTCCAGACTTGTCTTCTGTTGCTGCAGCGTCTCCAGACTTGTCTCCAGTGGCTGCAGCATCTCCAGACTTGTCTTCTGTGGCTGCAGCATCTCCAGACGTTTCTCCTGAGGCTGCAGCATCTCCATGCTTGACTTCTGTGGATGCAGCATCTCCAGACTTGTCTTCCCTGGCTGCAGCATCTCTGGACTTGTCTTCTGTGGCTGCAGCATCTCCAGACTTTTCTCCCCTGGCTGCAGCATCTCCCGACTTGTCTCCCCTGGCTGCAGCATCTCCAGACTTGTCTCCTGTGGCTGCAGCATCTCCAGACTTGTCTCCTGTGGCAGCAGCATCTCCAGACTTGTCTCCAGTGGCTGCAGCATCTCCAGACTTCTCTTCTGTGGCTGCAGCATCTCCAGACTTGTCTTCTGTGGCTGCAGCGTCTCTAGACTTGTCTTCTGTGGCTGCAGTGTCTCCAGACTTGTCTCCTGTGGCTGCAGCATCTCCAGACTTGTCTCCTGTGGCAGCAGCATCTCCAGACTTGTCTCCAGTGGCTGCAGCATCTCCAGACTTGTCTCCAGTGGCTGCAGCATCTCCAGACTTGTCTCCAGTGCCTTCAGCATCTCCAGACTTGTCTTCTTTGGCTGCAGTGTCTCCAGACTTGTCTCCTCTGGCTGCAGCATTTCAGGATGTGTCTTCTAGGGGTCAGATGTTAGTACTATAGGGCAGCCCGGTGGCTCAGTGGTTATCACTGTACTAGATAGTGTCGGAGGACTCTGCTGACCACGCTACGTACAATCTGTGGCCCAGTCCTATTGTCTACCTTGCAGTCGTTACATACCAAGGGCACAGTGATTGGAAGCAGATGGAGGCAGAATAACAATAGAGAATGATGATGAGATCTGGAGCCGCACATCACTCTTGCGTCACGAGTTCCTGACCGCACAGAGGACGCACTGTGCTCATCCGGGGGTTTATGCCCTTTTGCTTTGTGATTTCATTTTGTAGCTTCTGTCCAATATTTTCATTCCTGTTAGAAATATTTTAACATTTTTGACAATCAAGAGAATATCTGAACAATAAAGGCGTCTTGGCCTGAGTCCTCTCTCTGAGCAGAGGGTGTGCCCCAGCAGAGACCAACATCAGCGGGCAGAGGGTGTGCCCTGGCAAGGACCGATGTCAGCCGGCAGAGGGTGTGCCCTGGCAGGGACCAACATCAGCGGGCAGAGGGTGTGCCCCGGCAGGGACCAATGTCAGCGGGCAGAGGGTGTGCCCCGGCAGGGCCCAACGTCAGTGGGCAGAGGGTGTGCCCCGGCAGGGCCCAACGTCAGCGGGCAGAGGGTGTGCCCCGGCAGGGCCCAACGTCAGCGGGCAGAGGGTGTGCCCCGGCAGGGACCAACGTCAGCGGGCAGAGGGTGTGCCCCAGCAGGGACCAACGTCAGCGGGCAGAGGGTGTGCCCCAGCAGGGACCAACGTCAGCGGGCAGAGGGTGCGCCCCAGCAGAACGTCAGTTCCAGGACCTTTGTCATCATCTGTGATATTTTATGCTAAAAACTGATACAAGCATCTTTTTATTGTGTCGGTGAATTATTGAAGCTTCCAGCCAAGGTCCTGACCCCCTGATTACCAGACACCTGTCCCAACGGATGGGCACACGGACCCCTGTGATAAGCTGGACACATCACCTGTTCCTCAGACCGATTCTTCACATCCTCCTCTGGTGTCTCTTCATCAGAACAATTCTTCACATTCTCTACTTGTCACATTCTCCTCTGATACTTTCATAAAAATGATTCTTCACCCCTCCTCTTATCTTATTATGCACTTACTTTGTGGCGTCTGTGATGGGTGTCCAAACATAGCCCCCGCTAGCGGTGCCACCGACGCCAGGAACCCGCCGCCCGCGACCTGATCACCCCCATCCGATCCTTGCACCCCACAGATCCCCTCCCCCACAAACCTGTCATTGCACAGGTCCTTTACCTACCCAGCAAAGTATGTGCCCCCCCCCCACAGCAGTGTCTGTGTCTCGTCTCTGGCAGGGACCGTGGGGTACTCGGAACTGGGCCCTCTTGTTGTTGTCTGAGGCTGTGGGATGTCATGGTGGTGTGACCCGGTCCGTAATCCCCTCTTCGGGCCAGCAGTAAAAATGGGAATTGGAATAAAACAAAAATAAAAGAATGTTGTGACGCCACCCGTAGAGTGCGGCCGGTATAGCCGGTATAGCCGCTGCTGCAGTCAGGACCTATGGGGATGATTGGAGTAGCAGCAAGGATGGTTCAAGAGCACCTGTCACCAAATCAGGCATGGTGATCTAATTACAGCACTGGATGCAGCATGTCTGCAGCAGGCAGGCAAGGGGTCCCCCAGCACTTGAGCAGCCCTGTACCCCGAGATAATACAGTTAGAAAACTTACATGCTACAGCCACTAAGGAGGTGGCTAGGGGCTGCAGCCAAGGGCAGAGTCACCCCCCTGCCTGTGTAATCTGCCCACCGCTGCCAATCATTCTCTCCCTGTCTGCAGCATTTAAGCAGAGTTTGTTTTCTCTCTCCCGTTTAGCCCCGTCCACGGACTTTCCAGTTCCCTGAGGAAGGAGCTCGGTACGTGGCTCCGAAACGCGTTGGAAATAAACCTCTACTACCAGTACTCAGACGTCCAGTGTCGTTGGTGTATTTACCTCTCTGGCAGCAGCGCGGACAACAAGGTACTTCGTCCGAAAAACCTGATCTCTGCACCGCACCCTGTGGAAGTACAGTCCCTGCAGCAGCTGCATTGTTTGAGTGATTACGCTGGTTGTGTGCTACACAACCGGACCAGGTGAGCAAATCTGATTTTTTTTACAAATTTACCTGTCTATAAAGGATAAGACCCTATGTGCGCATTCTCAACCCTCTAGATACTCACACTGGCTAGTCAGTATCCTCAGATGGGCCTGGCATGGCACTTGACCATAGGATGTCTTCTATAGTCCTCCTAGGAACTTGTTGGCAGCGGATCATACATGATACACTGAAAGCGTGTTGACAGCAGAACTTAGCTTTAATTAGCAACAAACAGGTACAGATATGAAGGGCTTTGTGGAAACAGGAATAAACATCTTAAATGTCCCTTTGCAGCCTCAGCAAGCTGCTGTGCTTCTCATCACATGCACAGACACAGGGAACTGCTTACAGTCACATGGTATTTCCTGTGTGAGAGCCTCAGCGAGTGTTCCTCTTTTTTTCTTTTAAACTAACTTTACTGACAATGCACATACCTAGCAATAGAACCCTAATGGTACCTTTACACACGGCTACATTTCTAGGGTGTCCACAGGTAACTTACTGGCTGCAGTGAAATCATGGAGACATGATTCCATTTGTACACAGCAACAAGATAGAACCTTGTCTCCATGATTTCACTGCAACCAGTAAGTTACCTGTAGCCACCCTAGAAATGTTGCCGCGTGTAAAGGTACCTTAACACATACAGGATTGGAGTTGTTGCACTACACATATTCCAACAGTACTGAACTGCCTGCCCCTGCCCCCAGACCAGAATTTATAGGGAATCTGCCCTGAACCCAGGTGTAGAGCTCCCCCTTCTGGCATTGAGTTGGGAAGGTGTTGTGTGTATATGTTACCTGAAGTGGGTACCTTCCCTTGCTTTCAGGCTTAATATTGTGGCAACCAGACCCTGGGGTGCCACACTCCCCCTTGGTTAAATTCAGTACTCCTGGACTGAGGAAACACCTTTTATACATAACAATGACAATACAGTAGATAATGAACAAAGTCTCAAAAAGGAAAAATTTACAAAAAACAAGAAAAATTGAAGAAAAGCAGTCACTTTGGGGATTAGTCCTTCCAACATTGGCTGCTGAATAATATTTACATGAAGTCTTTGCCACAGCCAGTCCTGTGACTAATGGTCCATGTTTAAATTTAATAAAAGTTCAAGAAAGCTCAAGAGTTCCTACAGTAAAGTCTCTGTAGGCACGGCACGCTAAGTGGTTACATTGTTGCATGAAAGAAAACAAACATGTTTACATTGCGAGTCTTGTCATATTTCCTGGGTACGTGTAGACCTACGCAGTACAGGTATACTACTACTTGTGGACCTACGCAGCACTGGTGTCTGTGGGCTATCTGGATCTGTAGTGTCTGATACTGCTGGAGTGTGTGCACTACTTACTGGTGTCAGTGGTTCCGGTATAGCAGCAGGATGACTCTGACTCACCATGGGACTGACAGGCTCACCAATAGCGAGGGGCTGACTCTCTGGTTCTAGTTCTTCATTCCTTAGAGTCCTTGCACGGCACCCGACCACAGAATGTCTTCTACAGTCCTCCTAGGAGCTGAACTGCCTGACCCCGCCCCCAGACCAGAATTTATAGGGGACCTGCCCTGAACTCGGATGTAGAGCCCCCTTTCTGTCCTAGAGTTGGGAAGGTGTTGTGTGTGTGTTTTACCTGAGGTGGGTACCTTTCCTTGCTTCCAAGCTTAATATTGTGGCAACCGGACCCTGGGGCGCCACATCTGTACCCCCATAAAAGTATGTGCTGCCCCTCCCAGTAGCCCATATGCTCCCCAGCAATGTATGTGCCCCCATCCCAGCAGCCTATGTGCCCCCCAGCAGCCTGTGTGCCTCTCCTCAGAAGTGTATTGTTAACTTTTACATACTTTGTTTTCATTTTACCTTTACCAAAGGAGAAGGGGCAAGCGCACAAGGGGGAGAGAGAGGACAAGGAGACAGCTCAAATGAGAGAGCACAGAGGGGAGAAGACCTTACGGGGGGGAGAGAGACAGCACACAGGGCAGAGGATGATGAGCTGCAGTCGGGTGGAGACCCCGATAATAACGACGAGCTGCAGTCGGGTGGAGACCCCGATGAGGATGATGAGCTGCAGTCTGGTCGAGACCCTGATGAGGACGATGAGCTGCAGTCTGGTCGAGACCCCGATGATAACGACGAGCTGCAGTCGGGTGGAGACCCCGATGATAACGACGAGCTGCAGTCGGGTGGAGACCCCGATGAAAACAACGAGCTGCAGTCAGGTGGAGACCCCAATGAGGATGATGAGCTGCAGTCGGGTGGAGACCCCGATGACAACGACAAGCTGCAGTCGGGTGGAGACCCCAATGAGGATGATGAGCTGCAGTCGGGTGGAGACCCTGATGAGGATGACGATCTTGGTCCAGGTGGCCGGTCTCAGATGATCTTGGTCCAGGTGGCCGGTCTCAGACGATCTTGGTCCAGGTGGCCAGTCTCAGATGATCTTGGAGGTGACATTGCTGAATGAGGAGGTCCTGGGTGGTTTGGTCACACGTGGTTGTTGGTTGTAAGGTCAGTTGGATGTTATGACAAATCCTCTGAAACACCTTAGGAGAAACTTATGGGAGAGAATTGAACATTCATTTCATGGGCAGCCGCTCTGGTGGACATTCCTGCAGTCAGCTGCCAATCACACAGTACAGTTGTGGCCAAAAGTATTGACCCCCCTGCAATTCTGTCAGATAATCCTCAGTTTCTTCCTGTAATGATTGCAATCACATATTCTTTGCTATTATTATCTTCATTTAATTTGTCTTCAATGAAAAAACATAAAAGAGAATGAAGCAAAAAGCAAAACATTGATCATTTCACACAAAACTCCAAAAATGGGCCAGACAAAAGTATTGGCACCCTCAGCCTAATACTTGGTTGCACAACTAGTGATGGGCGAATCCTAAATTACTCGGAATCGCTTGACTCTAGCGAGTCCGAGCACAGGACTCGCTACTCGTTGCGAGTCTAGCGAGTCCAATGTTAATGAATGGGGAAGCGAGTAATAGCGAGTAGTGTGAGATTTACAAATCACAGATGTGTCTCGGAAGCTTCAGCCTGAAGCAATCCTAGTTTTGTCATTTATTTGCATTGAACTCGTTTACTTTGTAAGTAATCGCTGACTCGCACAGATAAGATCCTGTCTGCTCAGTGTGCTGGCTGCCCCAGCTCCAGGGTCCTAGAGCCCGCCTGCTGCCTGATGTAGCAGTGCTGAGATTGTTCTCAGTCTGCTCATTCCCTGTGTACAGACATGAATGTCTGTGCACAGAGATGATGTAGCAGAGCTGAGATTGTTCTCAGTCTGCTCATTCCCTGTGCATAGACATCTATATGCACAGGGGATGTAGCAGAGAGGACATCGCGTTTTGGACTGCGTCGGACGGAAGAGGATTTTTTTAATTAAAGATGGAGTCCCTAATGGCTTTTTTTTTTATTTCAAATAAAAAATTTTCCTTGTGTTGTGTTTTTTTTAAAACAATTTAATAGAAATTCATGGCGGTCATGTCTAATATTGGCGTGACCGCCATAAATTTCGGGCTTAGGGCCAGCTGATAATACAAAGCTGGCCCTAACCTCTATTACCCAGCGTGCCACCGCTACCAGGGCCGCTGGAAGAGCGGGGTTCAGCGCCAGAGGATGGCGCTTCAATGAACGCGCCATCTTCTGGGGCGGCTGCGGGCTGCAATTTGCAGCGGGGGGTGCCCAGAAAGCTTGGGCATCCCTGCGCTGCGGATTCCAGCCCCCAGCTGCTTAGCTGTACCTGGCTAGACATAGAAATTGCGCGGAGCCCCACGCATTTTTTTTTAATTATTTCATGAAATTCTGAGATTCTGACTCTGAGACTCTGACTCTGAAATTCATGAAATAATAAAAAAAAATGCGTGGGGCTCCACGCAATTTCTATGTCTAGCCAGGTACAGCTAAGCAGCTGGGGGCTGGAATCCGCAGCGCAGGGATGCCCAAGCTTTCTGGGCACCCCCCGCTGCAAATTGCAGCCCGCAGCCGCCCCAGAAGATGGCGCGTTCATTGAAGCGCCATCCTCTGGCGCTGAACCCCGCTCTTCCAGCGGCCCTGGTGGCGGTGGCACGCTGGGTAATAGAGGTTAGGGCCAGCTTTGTATTATCAGCTGACCCTAAGACCGAAATTTATGGCGGTCACGCCAATATTAGACATGACCGCCATGAATTTCTATTAAATTGTTTTAAAAAAAACACAACACAAGGAAAATTTTTTATTAGAAATAAAAAAAAAAAGCCATTAGGGACTCCATCTTTAATTAAAAAAATCCTCTTCCGTCCGACGCAGTCCAAAACGCGATGTCCTCTCTGCTACATCCCCTGTGCATAAATATAGATGTCTATGCACAGGGAATAAGCAGACTGAGAACAATCTCAGCACTGCTACATCATCTCTGTGCACAGACATTCATGTCTGTACACAGGGAATGAGCAGACTGAGAACAATCTCAGCACTGCTACATCATGTCTGTGAGCAGGCGGGCTCTAGGACCCTGGAGCTGCACAGAGAAGACAGCTGGACTCGGCTCCAAAGAAACAGCAGTTATCTGCGAGTTTCCCTGCTATCACTGGCACAGTAGCCAGTGATTACTCGCACGAGTCTAATGCAAACAATGGCAATCCTAGTTTTGTCAGCGTTTCTGACAAAACTAGGATTGATATTGATTTGCATTGGACTCGTGCGAGTAATCACTGGGAAACTCGCAGAGTACCGAGTCCTAGCGAGTAGATTCGCCCATCCCTATGCACAACCTTTAGCCAAAATAACTGCGATCAGCCGCTTCCGGTAACCATCAATGAGTTTCTTACAATGCTCTGCTGGAATTTTACACCATTCTTCTTTGGCAAACTGCTCCAGGTCCCTGATATGTGAAGGCGCCTTCTCCAAACTGCCATTGTTAGATCTCTCCACAGGTGTCTATGGGATTCAGGTCTGGACTCATTGCTGCCACCTTAGAAGTCTCCAGTGCTTTCTCTCACACCATTTTCTAGAGCTTTTTGAAGTGTGTTTTGGGTCATTGTCCTGCTGGAAGACCAATGACCTCTGAGGGAGACCCAGCTTTCTCACACTGGGCCCTACATTATGCTGCACAATGTGTTGGTAGTCTTCAGACTTCATAATGCCATGCACACGGTCAAGCAGTCCAGTGCCAGAGGCAGCAAAGCAACCCCAAACCATCAGGGAGCCTCCGCCATGTCTGACTGTAGGGAGCGTGTTCTTTTCTTTGAATGCCTCTTTTTTTCTCCTGTAAACTCTATGTTGATGCCTTTGCCCTTTGCTCTACTTTTGTCTCATCTGACCAGAGAACATTCTTCCAAAACGTTTTAGGCTTTCTCAGGTAAGTTTTGGCAAACTCCAGCCTGGCTTTTTTATGTCTCGGGGTAAGAAGTGGGGTCTTCCTGGGTCTCCTACCATACAGTCCCTTTTCATTCAGACGATGACGGATAGTACGGGTGACACTGTTGTACCCTCGGACTGCAGGGCAGCTTGAACTTGTTTGGATGTTAGTCGAGGTTCTTTATCCACCATCCGCACAATCTTGTGTTGAAATCTCTTGTCAATTTTTCTTTTCCGTCCACATCTAGGGAGGTTAGCCACAGTGCCATGGGCTTTACACTTCTTGATGACACTGTGCACGGTAGACACAGGAACATTCAGGTCTTTGGAGATGGACTTGTAGCCTTGAGATTGCTCATGCTTCCTCACAATTTGGTTTCTCAAGTCCTCAGACAGTTCTTTGGTCTTCTTTCTTTTCTCCATGCTCAATGTGGTACACACAAGGACACAGGACAGAGGTGGAGTCAACTTTAATCCATGTCAACTGGCTGCAAGTGTGACTTAGTTATTGCCAACACCTGTTAGGTGCCACAGGTAAGTTACAGGTGCTGTTAATTACACTAATTACAGAAGCATCACATGATTTTCTAACAGTCCCAATACTTTTGTCCACCCCCTTTCTTATGTTTGGTGGAATTAGATACAATTTGGCTTTAGGACAATTCTCTTTTTGTGTTTTTTCATTGAAGACAAATGAAATGAAGATAATAATAGCAAAGAATTTGTGATTGCAATCATTCAGGAAGACACTGAGTATTATCTGACAGAATTGCAGGGGTGTCAATACTTTTGGCCTCAACTGTACATCAACAGCTGCAACATTGCGCTGTGGGATAAAGCTGCACATTCTAGTGGCCATTATAGACGCACCTGTGCAATCATCATGTGTCTGGAGATTATATACTTGTGGCTACGAGGTGAGATGTTATATAGCAAGGGGCAATTAGTTACAATGTAATAGTGGGGGGTGTCACTTCCCTGAGTGCGTCCGGTACGTCTCCGTATATTGTGTCTCTTGCTGCACACGTCAGGTCGGTCTATGGCAGCTCCTCTCCAGGATCGTGCAGGGACCTGTCTACATAGAACAGACAAGGCTTTATGTCATGAAGTTATAATCCGGAGCTTGTGAATTTTGCCAAACTCCTACAAAGGGCAGCGAGGACAAGGGGAGCGAGGACAAGGGGAGCGAGGACAAGGGGAGCGAGGACAAGGGGAGCGAGGACAAGGGCGGCGAGGACAAGGGCGGCGAGGACAAGGGCGGCGAGGACAAGGGCAGCGAAGACAAGGGCAGCGAGCACAAGGGCAGCGAGGACAAGGGGAGCGAGGACAAGGGGAGCGAGGACAAGGGGAGCGAGGACAAGGGCAGCGAGGACAAGGGCAGCGAGCACAAGGGCAGCGAGGACAAGGGGAGCGAGCACAAGGGCAGCGAGGACAAGGGGAGCGAGGACAAGGGGAGCGAGGACAAGGGGAGCGAGGACAAGGGGAGCGAGGACAAGGGCAGCGAAGACAAGGGCAGCGAGCACAAGGGCAGCGAGGACAAGGGGAGCGAGGACAAGGGGAGCGAGGACAAGGGCAGCGAGGACAAGGGGAGCGAGGACAAGGGGAGCGAGGACAAGGGCAGCGAGGACAAGGGGAGCGAGGACAAGGGGAGCGAGGACAAGGGGAGCGAGGACAAGGGCAGCGAGGACAAGGGGAGCGAGGACAAGGGCAGCGAGGACAAGGGGAGCGAGGACAAGGGGAGCGAGGACAAGGGGGGCGAGGACAAGGGGGGCGAGGACAAGGGAGGCGAGGACAAGGGGAGCGAGGACAAGGGAGGTGAGGACAAGGGGAGCGAGGACAAGGGCAGCGAGGACAAGGGAGCGAGGACAAGGGGAGCGAGGACAAGGGGAGCGAGGACAAGGGCAGCGAGGACAAGGGCAGCGAAGACAAGGGGAGCGAGGACAAGGGTAGCGAGGACAAGGGCAGCGCTGTTCCTGTGCGCGCACCCTGCGCCGGTATATGGGAATACACGTGTGACGTGTGTTCTCTACCAGGGACTGTGGCCCCGGGCGGCTCGGGCCCTCACTGGGATGATCCCAGACACTTTTCATAACAGTAATATTTCCATTACTGAGCAGAAATCTGAATGGGTCAATGACCTCAATCACAGATCCTCCGTCTGATAACAGATCTCATCCTCTGGATCATAAAGATCCCATCAGTGATCAGGAGATTCCTCATAAACAGATAACTATAACCAGGGCCCAACCGATCCCGAGGATGGAGGACCCCGGCACCATGGAGGAGCAGATCACCCCAGATCTCCCTACTGACATTATGGGAAGGAAAACATTCTGCAACTTCCACAGAAACTTACAACCTCTGTCCTGACATATAACTTCCCACAGCTGAGATCGTTACAGTGTGTCAGTGCTGGGACAAATCTCCACAATGTGCACAACGGCCGGACAAGGTCCCATCACATGAAGTCATCGACCTCACGACAACCGTTATTACTTTACTCATTGTAACAACATTCAAGAATCAGAGAAAGAAAAGATATAGAACATTTACTGGTTATTTTCCTGCACTTTTATTCTCAGGCAGATCAGGGGGTTATAAGACCCTTAACCCAGACAGGAGCCTGAGAGCGAACAGACAGGAGCCTGAGAGCACACAGACAGGAGCCTGAGAGCGAACAGACAGAAGCCTGAGAGCGAACAGAGAGGAGCCTGAGAGCGAACAGAGAGGAGCCTGAGAGCGGACAGACAGGAGCCTGAGAGCGAACAGACAGGAGGCTGAGAGCGAACAGAGAGGAGGCTGAGAGCGAACAGACAGTAGCCTGAGAGCAAACAGACAGGAGCCTGAGAGCGAACAGAGAGGAGGCTGAGAGCAACAGACAGGAGCCTGAAGAGCTGAACAGACAGGGGCCTGAGAGCGAACAGACAGGAGCCTGAGAGCGAACAGACAGGAGCTGAGAGCGAACAGAAAGGAGCTGAGAGCGAACAGAGAGGAGGCTGAGAGCGAACAGACAGGAGCCTGAGAGCTAACAGACAGGAGCCTGAGAGCGAACAGACAGGAGGCTGAGAGCGAACAGAGAGGAGGCCTGAGAGCGAACAGACAGGAGCCTGAGAGCAACAGACAGGAGCCTGAGAGCTAACAGACAGGAGCCTGAGAGCGAACAGACAGGAGCCTGAGAGCGAACAGACAGGAGCCTGAGAGCGAACAGACAGGAGCCTGAGAGCGAACAGAGAGGAGGCTGAGAGCGAACAGACAGGAGCCTGAGAGCGAACAGAGAGGAGGCTGAGAGCAAAAAGACAGGAGCCTGAGAGCAAACAGACAGGAGCCTGAGAGCAAAAGACAGGAGCTGAGAGCGAACAGACAGGAGCCTGAAAGCTAACAGACAGGAGCCTGAGAGCAGACAGACAGGAGCCTGAGAGCGAACAGACAGGAGCCTGAGAGCGAACAGACAGGAGCCTGAGAGCGAACAGACAGGAGCCTGAGAGCGAACAGACAGGAGCCTGAGAGCGAACAGAGAGGAGGCTGAGAGCGAACAGACAGGAGCCTGAGAGCGAACAGAGAGGAGGCTGAGAGCAAAAAGACAGGAGCCTGAGAGCAAACAGACAGGAGCCTGAGAGCAAACAGACAGGAGCCTGAGAGCGAACAGACAGGAGCCTGAGAGCAAACAGACAGGAGCCTGAGAGCAGAGAGACAGGAGCCTGAGAGCGAACAGAGAGGAGGCTGAGAGCAAAAGACAGGAACCTGAGAGCAGAGAGACAGGAGCCTGAGAGCAGAGAGACAGGAGCCTGAGAGCAAACAGAAAGGAGCCTGAGAGCGAACAGACAGGAGCCTGAGAGCGAACAGACAGGAGCCTGAGAGCGAACAGAGAGGAGCCTGAGAGCAAACAGACAGGAGCCTGAGAGCGAACAGACAGGAGCCTGAGAGCAAACAGACAGGAGCCTGAGAGCAGAGAGACAGGAGCCTGAGAGCGAACAGAGAGGAGGCTGAGAGCAAACAGACAGGAACTGAGAGCAGAGAGACAGGAGCCTGAGAGCAGAGAGACAGGAGCCTGAGAGCAAACAGAAAGGAGCCTGAGAGCGAACAGACAGGAGCCTGAGAGCGAACAGACAGGAGCCTGAGAGCGAACAGAGAGGAGCCTGAGAGCAAACAGACAGGAGCCTGAGAGCGAACAGACAGAAGCCTGAGAGCGAACAGACAGGAGCCTGAGAGCAGACAGACAGGAGCCTGAGAGCGAACAGAGAGGAGGCTGAGAGCGAACAGACAGGAGCCTGAAAGCTAACAGACAGGAGCCTGAGAGCAGACAGACAGGAGCCTGAGAGCGAACAGAGAGGAGGCTGAGAGCGAACAGAAAGGAGCCTGAGAGAGAACAGAGAGGAGGCTGAGAGCAAAAAGACAGGAGCCTGAGAGCTAACAGACAGGAGCCTGAGAGCGAACAGACAGGAGCCTGAGAGCGAACAGACAGGAGCCTGAGAGCGAACAGAGAGGAGGCTGAGAGCGAACAGACAGGAGCCTGAGAGCGAACAGAGAGGAGGCTGAGAGCAAAAAGACAGGAGCCTGAGAGCAAACAGACAGGAGCCTGAGAGCAAACAGACAGGAGCCTGAGAGCGAACAGACAGGAGCCTGAGAGCGAACAGACAGGAGCCTGAGAGCAAACAGACAGGAGCCTGAGAGCGAACAGACAGGAGCCTAAGAGCAGACAGACAGGAGCCTGAGAGCGAACAGACAGGAGCCTGAGAGCAGAGAGACAGGAGCCTAAGAGCAAACAGACAGGAGCCTGAGAGCGAACAGAAAGACAGGAGCCTGAGAGCGAACAGACAGGAGCCTGAGAGCAAACAGACAGGAGCCTGAGAGCGAACAGACAGGAGGCTGAGAGCGAACAGAGAGGAGGCTGAGAGCAAAAAGACAGGAGCCTGAGAGCAAACAGACAGGAGCCTGAGAGCGAACAGAGAGGAGCCTGAGAGCGAACAGACAGGAGCCTGAGAGCGAGCAAGACAGGAGCCTGAGAGCGAACAGAGAGGAGGCTGAGAGCGAACAGACAGGAGCCTGAAAGCTAACAGACAGGAGCCTGAGAGCAGACAGACAGGAGCTGAGAGCGAACAGAGAGGAGGCTGAGAGCGAACAGAAAGGAGCCTGAGAGAGAACAGAGAGGAGGCTGAGAGCAAAAAGACAGGAGCCTGAGAGCTAACAGACAGGAGCCTGAGAGCGAACAGACAGGAGCCTGAGAGCGAACAGACAGGAGCCTGAGAGCGAACAGACAGGAGCCTGAGAGCGAACAGAGAGGAGGCTGAGAGCGAACAGACAGGAGCCTGAGAGCGAACAGAGAGGAGGCTGAGAGCAAAAAGACAGGAGCCTGAGAGCAAACGACAGGAGCCTGAGAGCAAACAGACAGGAGCCTGAGAGCGAACAGACAGGAGCCTGAGAGCAAACAGACAGAGCCTGAGAGCAGAGAGACAGGAGCTGAGAGCGAACAGAGAGGAGGCTGAGAGCGAACAGAGAGGAGGCTGAGAGCAAAAAGACAGGAGCCTGAGAGCAAACAGACAGGAGCCTGAGAGCGAACAGACAGGAGCCTGAGAGCGAACAGACAGGAGCCTGAGAGCGAACAGACAGGAGCCTGAGAGCAAACAGAGAGGAGGCTGAGAGCAAACAGACAGGAGCCTGAGAGCAGAGAGACAGGAGCCTGAGAGCGAACAGAGAGGAGGCTGAGAGCAGAGAGACAGGAGCCTGAGAGCTAACAGACAGGAGCCTGAGAGCGAACAGACAGGAGCCTGAGAGCGAACAGAAAGAAGCCTGAGAGCGAACAGAGAGGAGGCTGAGAGCGAACAGACAGGAGCCTGAGAGTGAACAGACAGGAGCATGAGAACGAACAGACAGGAGCCTGAGAGCTAACAGACAGGAGCCTGAGAGCGAACAGAGAGGAGGCTGAGAGCGAACAGACAGGAGCCTGAGAGCGAACAGAGAGGAGCCTGAGAGAGAACAAACAGGGGCCTGAGAGCGAAAAGACAGGAGCCTGAGAGCTAACAGAGAGGAGGCTGAGAGCAAACAGACAGGAGCCTGAGAGCAAACAGACAGGAGCCTGAGAGCGAACAGACAGGAGCCTGAGAGCGAACAGAGAGGAGGCTGAGAGCGAACAGACAGGAGCCTGAAAGCTAACAGAAAGGAGCCTGAGAGCAGACAGACAGGAGCCTGAGAGCGAACAGAGAGGAGGCTGGAGAGCGAACAGAAAGGAGCCTGAGAGAGAACAGAGGGAGGCTGAGAGCAAAAAGACAGGAGCCTGAGAGCTAACAGACAGGAGCTGAGAGCGAACAGGACAGGAGCTGAGAGCGAACAGACAGGAGCCTGAGAGCGAACAGAAGGAGCCTGAGAGCGAAACAGAGTACGAGGTGAGCTGAGAGCGAACAGACAGGAGCTGAGAGCAACAGACAGGAGCCTGAGAGCAAAGACAGGAGCTGGAGCAACAGAAGGAGCTGAGAGCGAACAGACAGGAGCCTGAGAGCAAACAGACAGGAGCCTGAGAGCAACAGACAGGAGGCCTGAGAGCGAACAGACAGGAGCCTGAGAGCGAACAGACAGGAGCCTGAGAGCAACAGACAGGGGCCTGAGAGCAGAGAGACAGGAGCCTGAGAGCACAGAAAGGAGCTGAGAACGAAACAGACAGGAGCCTGAGAGCAACAGAGAGGAGCTGGAGAGCGAAACAGACAGGAGCATGAGAGCAAAAGACAGGAGCTGAAGAGAACAGAGAGGAGCCTGAGAGAACAGACAGGAGGCTGAGAGCGAACAGACAGAAGCCTGAAGTAAGACAGGAGCTGAGAGCAGAATAGGACAGGAGCCTGAGAGCGAAATACAGGAGGCTGAGAGCGAACAGACAGGAGCCTGAGAAGTAGACACAGGAGCCTGAGAGCAGAAGACAGGAGCCTGAGAGCTAACAGAGAGGAGCTGAGGCGAACAGAAGGAGCTGAGAGCGAACAGAAGGAGCGCTGAGAGCAGAATAGAAGGAGCCTGAGAGTAACAGCAGGAGGCTAACAAGACAGGAGCTGAGAGGTAACAGACAGGAGCCTGAGAGCAGAAAGGAGGAGCTGAGAGCGAAAAGACAGGAGCTAGGAACAGAGAGGAGCTGAGAGCAACAACAGGAGCCTGAGAGCAAAAGACAGTGAGCCTGAGAGCAAAAGACAGGAGCTGAGAGCGAACAGAAGGAGCTGAGAGCTAAACAGACAGGACTGACAGCAGAAGCTGAGAGCCGGAGTAAGCAACAGAAGGAGCTGAGATGCGAACAGACAGGTAGCCTGAGAGCGAACAGACAGGAGCCTGAGAGCAAGAGAGGAGCCTGAGAGCTAAACAGGAGGAACAGGAGCCTTGAGAGAACAGACAGGAGCTGACAGCAAGAAAGGAGCTGAAGCACGAGAGGATAAAGGAAACGCAGGACCTGTAATGCATACAGACAGTGAGCCAAGCAGAATAGAAGGCAGCCTAGAGCAACTAAGGAGGTAACAACCAGGACATGAAGTAAGAGACACAGTGACTGCACAGCAGAATATGAGTGCAGCTCTGAGTATAAACAGAGAGTAACTCAGGAACAGTAAGTAAGTATGACACAGTGACTGCACCAGCGAAAAGGAGTGCAGCTCTGGAGATAATACAGGAGGCTAACTACAGGATCAGTATGTAATGATGTACACAGAGGAGCTGAGAGCAGAACAGGAGGGAGCTCTGGAGAAAGTACAGGAGGAGACAACAGGATCAGACTGTAAGTATGAACACAGGACTGACAGCAGAAGAGCTGAGAGTGCAGATCATGGAGGAGCTGAAGAACAGAGGTGAAGCAACAAGGATCAGAGTAATGAGTAACAGGACTAGAGCACAGCAGAATAGTGAGTGCCTGGAGATAATACAGGAGGTGAACACAGGATCAGTAAATGTAGGACTGTACACAGTGACTGCACCAGAGAATAGTGAAGTGCAGCTCTGGAGTATAATACAGGAGGTAACTCAGGATCAGTAATGTAATGTATGTACACAGTGACTGCACCAGCAGAATAGTGAGTGCAGCTCTGGAGTATAATACAGGAGGATAACTCAGGATCAGTAATGTAATGTATGTACACAGTGACTGCACCAGCAGAATAGTGAGTGCAGTCTGGAGATAAACAGGAGGTAACTCAGGATCAGTAATGTAATGTATGTACACAGTGACTGCACCAGCAGAATAGTGAGTGCAGCTCTGGAGGATAATACAGGAGGTAACTCAGGATCAGTAATGTAATGTATGTACACAGTGACTGCACCAGCAGAATAGTGAGTGCAGCTCTGGAGTATAATACAGGAGGTAACTCAGGATCAGTAATGTAATGTATGTACACAGTGACTGCACCAGCAGAATAGTGAGTGCAGCTCTGGAGTATAATACAGGAGGTAACTCAGGATCAGTAATGTAATGTATGTACACAGTGACTGCACCAGCAGAATAGTGAGTGCAGCTCTGGAGTATAATACAGGAGGTAACTCAGGATCAGTAATGTAATGTATGTACACAGTGACTGCACCAGCAGAATAGTGAGTGCAGCTCTGGAGTATAATACAGGAGGTAACTCAGGATCAGTAATGTAATGTATGTACACAGTGACTGCACCAGCAGAATAGTGAGTGCAGCTCTGGAGTATAATACAGGAGGTAACTCAGGATCAGTAATGTAATGTATGTACACAGTGACTGCACCAGCAGAATAGTGAGTGCAGCTCTGGAGTATAATACAGGAGGTAACACAGGATCAGTAATGTAATGTATGTACACAGTGACTGCACCAGCAGAATAGTGAGTGCAGCTCTGGAGTATAATACAGGAGGTAACTCAGGATCAGTAATGTAACGTATGTACACAGTGACTGCACCAGCAGAATAGTGAGTGCAGCTCTGGAGTATAACACAGGAGGTAACTCAGGATCAGTAATGTAATGTATGTACACAGTGACTGCACCAGCAGAATAGTGAGTGCAGCTCTGGAGTATAATACAGGGGGTAACTCAGGATCAGTAATGTAATGTATGTACACAGTGACTGCACCAGCAGAATAGTGAGTGCAGCTCTGGAGTATAATACAGGAGGTAACTCAGGATCAGTAATGTAATGTATGTACACAGTGACTGCACCAGCAGAATAGTGAGTGCAGCTCTGGAGTATAATACAGGAGGTAACACAGGATCAGTAATGTAATGTATGTACACAGTGACTGCACCAGCAGAATAGTGAGTGCAGCTCTGGAGTATAATACAGGATGTAACTCAGGCTCAGTAATGTAATGTATGTACACAGTGACTGCACCAGCAGAATAGTGAGTGCAGCTCTGGAGTATAATACAGGAGGTAACTCAGGATCAGTAATGTAATGTATGTACACAGTGACTGCACCAGCAGAATAGTGAGTGCAGCTCTGGAGTATAATACAGGATGTAACTCAGGCTCAGTAATGTAATGTATGTACACAGTGACTGCACCAGCAGAATAGTGAGTGCAGCTCTGAAGGATAATACAGGAGGTAACTCAGGATCAGTAATGTAATGTATGTACACAGTGACTGCACCAGCAGAATAGTGAGTGCAGCTCTGGAGTATAATACAGGAGGTAACTCAGGATCAGTAATGTAATGTATGTACACAGTGACTGCACCAGCAGAATAGTGAGTGCAGCTCTGGAGTATAATACAGGAGGTAACTCAGGGTCAGTAATGTAATGTATGGACACAGTGACTGCACCAGCAGAATAGTGAGTGCAGCTCTGGAGTATAATACAGGAGGTAACTCAGGATCAGTAATGTAATGTATGTACACAGTGACTGCACCAGCAGAATAGTGAGTGCAGCTCTGGAGTATAATACAGGAGGTAACTCAGGATCAGTAATGTAATGTATGTGCACAGTGACTGCACCAGCAGAATAGTGAGTGCAGCTCTGGAGTATAATACAGGAGGTAACTCAGGATCAGTAATGTAATGTATGTACACAGTGACTGAACCAGCAGAATAGTGAGTGCAGCTCTGGAGTATAATACAGGAGGTAACTCAGGGTCAGTAATGTAATGTATGTACACAGTGACTGCACCAGCAGAATAGTGAGTGCAGCTCTGGAGTATAATACAGGAGGTAACTCAGGATCAGTAATGTAATGTATGTACACAGTGACTGCACCAGCAGAATAGTGAGTGCAGCTCTGGAGTATAATACAGGAGGTAACTCAGGATCAGTAATGTATGTGCACAGTGACTGCACCAGCAGAATAGTGAGTGCAGCTCTGGAGTATAATACAGGGGGTAACTCAGGATCAGTAATGTAATGTATGTACACAGTGACTGCACCAGCAGAATAGTGAGTGCAGCTCCGGAGTATAATACAGGATCAGTAATGTATGTACACAGTGTTTCAGAGGTGTAATGTGAGGGTCTGTACTCAGGGTCCTGGCAGTGATTATTGGGGTCCTCTTCTTGCTCTTCTCGTTACCCCTCAGGATTATTGTGCAGATTGCTGTGATGGACCCTGACGGGTGTTTAATGCCCGCGGTGTTTATGTCTCCGGCCGGCGCTGATGGCGCTGATAAATGTGTGGAGACTCAGGATAATGTGGAGAGTTTGTATGGTGGAGATATCGCGGGAGATAGGAGAGTTATTAATCGGCCCCTGGAATTCTCTCCCACAGATGGGCCCTCGCTCTACATCTAGGGATAATCCTCTCTTGACCACGCGGCTGTGTCTATCCAGGAGTCACAATCTCCAGCCTCTGGAGAGAAAGCCGCTGTACAGCCTGTGGGGAAAGACCGGGACCAGACCGGTGCAGCCGGGTCCGAGGAAAACAGCAGCGGTGACAGAGGACGAGGATCCCCTGATGTACGCCGTTGTCACACCGGTAGGAAAGAGCCCGGTGATCCCGTGCAACATAGGGACACCCACGGCTAGGCTGGGACCAGAGAGTCGGCTCTGAGGGGACCCCAGCTATATGCCGGATCACAGACACTCCTAGTTCAGATTCCAGGTCTGATCTCCTAACACATGGGCAGGAGCTGCAGTGACATAGAGGACCCGGGCTTGCTACCCGCACACAGGGGAAAGCCAAACAAGGGACCGAGTTGTCTACCATACAGCACGCTGGGGAAGAGAAGTGTAGAAAAGCCTGAATGGGAGAAAGAAAGTGAAGGGTCTCCAGGCGGGTGAGGTCAACTAAATGGTGAAAGTTGGAGTTAAATTGTGGAACAACTTGTGAACTGTACTGTGGAAGAACTGCCAGTGAAACCCGGTGAACCCTGCCAGTGTCTCCCATGTGTGATTTCCTGTATGTTGAACTGTTATATTCATCCTGTCAGGAGCAGCCCTGACCCGCGGCGGGCTCATCCATCCAGCCGCAGCACCATCCATCCTCCTGGCAGAAGTAAGCAGCAGCGGTGGTCCCCTCACTGACCACAACCCGTGGGTGGCGTCACGACAATCCCTGTAAATAACACCTTTTACTTGTGGGCTCAGGATACGGTCCGGACCAAGACCACCATGGTACCCCTATCCAGTACGGAGTACCCCGTCCCAGTGGGCTCCACATACGACTTTGTAGATGTAGAACTTTGTAGATGCAGGACTTTGTAGATGTAGGACATTGTAGATGCAGGACTTTGTAGATGTAGGACTTTGTAGATGTAGGACTTTGTAGATGTAGGACTTTGTAGATGTAGGACTTTGTAGATGCAGAACTTTGTAGATGTAGGACTTTGTAGATGTAGGACATTGTAGATGCAGGACTTTGTAGATGTAGGACTTTGTAGATGTAGGACTTTGTAGATGTAGGACTTTGTAGATGTAGGACTTTGTAGATGTAGGACTTTGTAGATGTAGGACTTTGTAGATGTAGGACATTGTAGATGCAGGACTTTGTAGATGTAGGACTTTGTAGATGCAGGACTTTGTAGATGTAGGACTTTGTAGATGTAGGACTTTGTAGATGTAGGACTTTGTAGATGTAGGACTTTGTAGATGCAGAACTTTGTAGATGTAGGACTTTGTAGATGTAGGACTTTGTAGATGCAGGACTTTGTAGATGTAGAACTTTGTAGATGTAGGACTTTGTAGAAGCAGGACTTTGTAGATGTAGGACTTTGTAGATGCAGGACTTTGTAGATGTAGGACTTTGTAGATGCAGGACTTTGTAGATGCAGGACTTTGTAGATGCAGGACTTTGTAGATGTAGGACTTTGTAGATGTAGGACTTTGTAGATGTAGGACTTTGTAGATGTAGGACTTTGTAGATGCAGGACTTTGTAGATGTAGGACTTTGTAGATGCAGGACTTTGTAGATGCAGGACTTTGTAGATGTAGGACTTTGTAGATGTAGGACTTTGTAGATGTAGGACTTTGTAGATGCAGGACTTTGTAGATGCAGGACTTTGTAGATGTAGGACTTTGTAGATGTAGGACTTTGTAGATGTAGGACTTTGTAGATGCAGGACTTTGTAGATGTAAGACTTTGCATTTCTCCCTGGTATGAACCGTTCTGTTAGTTGCTTGTTTAGGTCTTGTTGAATCCTCTCTCTATGGGCAGTAGATGGGTGATGGCCGTACAACTAGTGAACTCGTCTGATTGTGACGTCGGGATGGAATTATTCCCCATTGTGGAGCTTAGTGTCGTCCCCATGGGGTTTTTGCTTCCCCTGGATGAACATATTCTGCTCTAGGTTGTACTCAGTGGACGTCTATCCACCTTCTGATCTCACATCTGTCCTCACCGTCTCTTCGGTAGAGCACATGATGGCTGAATACACAGAGGTCCCATCGGGTCACCACAGATTTGGTATAGGAGCACACCCTGAGGTCTGCCCTCACCACAACTGAGGCCGGAAAGTGCAAAAACTGTAGGATAAAGTCCATTTCACATTACTAAGATGGCAGATGAGAATGGGGCAAGAAGAGGTAAGGTGAATATGGACGGGTCACATCAGGGACATGCAGATCACACAGTCATCCTTCCTCCATAATGGGTTAAACATCTAGGAGGTTCATGACACTAATGAGTGGCCAAGAGAGCAGTGTGTGCTGATTACTAACAGCCCCAGGTGTGGGTGTGGCAGGTGGGTGTCATTTCACTACTGAGATTATAGGAGCGGCTGTCAGCATCAATCTGCTCTGATAGTGAATGGGCCTTATTACAAGGTCAGTTTTGTTGCCCTTCCAGTGATAACTTGCTGTGCTTTGTCTTGTGAGGTCAGTAGCTTCATGCAGCCATGGTTGTGGAGTCGGTGTCCGTTTTGGTGGAGTCGATGTTTCGTTTACTGACTCTACAGGACTGCCTGCGGCCTCTGCACCCCATGCCCCTCTACAGGTGGAGGCCTCTCATCCCCACATGCCCCTCTACAGGCGGAGGCCTCTCATCCCCACATGCCCCTCTACAGGCGGAGGCCTCTCATCCCCACATGCCCCTCTACAGGCGGAGGCCTCTCATCCCCACATGCCCCTCTACAGGCGGAGGCCTCTCATCCCCACATGCCCTCTACAGGTGGAGGCCTCTCATCCCCACATGCCCCTCTACAGGCGGAGGCCTCTCATCCCCACATGCTCCTCTACAGGCGGAGGCCTCTCATCCCCACATGCCGCTCTACAGGTGGAGGCCTCTCATCCCCACATGCCCCTCTACAGGCGGAGGCCTCTCATCCCCACATGTCCCTCTACAGGCGGAGGCCTCTCATCCCTTCATGCCCCTCTACAGGCGGAGGCCTCTCATCCCCACATGCCCCTCTACAGGCGGAGGCCTCTCATCTCCACATGCTCTTCTACAGGTGGAGGCCTCTCATCCCCACATGCCCCTCTACAGGTGGAGGCCTCTCATCCCCACATGCCCCTCTACAGGCGGAGGCCTCTCATCCCCACATGCCCCTCTACAGGTGGAGGTCTCTCACCCCACATGCCCCTCTACAGGTGGAGGCCTCTCATCCCCACATGCCCCTCTACAGGCGGAGGCCTCTCATCCCCACATGTCCCTCTACAGGCGGAGGCCTCTCATCCCTTCATGCCCCTCTACAGGTGGAGGCCTCTCATCCCCACATGCCCCTCTACAGGCGGAGGCCTCTCATCCCCACATGCCCCTCTACAGGCGGAGGCCTCTCATCCCCACATGCCCCTCTACAGGTGGAGGTCTCTCACCCCCACATGCCCCTCTACAGGTGGAGGCCTCTCATCCCCACATGCCCCTCTACAGGCGGAGGCCTCTCATCCCCACATGCCCCTCTACAGGCGGAGGCCTCTCATCCCCACATGTCCCTCTACAGGCGGAGGCCTCTCATCCCTTCATGCCCCTCTACAGGCGGAGGCCTCTCATCCCCACATGCCCCTCTACAGGCGGAGGCCTCTCATCCCCACATGCCCCTCTACAGGTGGAGGCCTCTCATCCCCACATGCTCCTCTACAGGCGGAGGCCTCTCATCCCTTCATGCCCCTCTAAAGGCGGAGGCCTGTCATCCCCACATGCCCCTCTACAGGTGGAGGCCTCTCATCCCCACATGCCCCTCTACAGGCGGAGGCCTCTCATCCCTTCATGCCCTTCCCAGGATCTCACTGATTGGCCCTTCCCAGGATCTCACTGATTGTCCCTTCCCAGGATCTCACTGATCGGCCCTTCCCAGGATCTCACTGATGGTCCCTTCCCAGGATCCCACTGATGGCCCTTCCCAGGATCTCACTGATCGTCCCTTCCCAGGATCTCACTGATCGGCCCTTCCCAGGATCCACTGATTGGCCCTTCCCAGGATCTCACTGATCGGTCCCTTCCCAGGATCTCACTGATCGGCCCTTCCCAGGATCTCACTGATCGTCCCTTCCCAGGATCTCACTGATGTCCCTTCCCAGGATCTCACTGATGGTCCCTTCCCAGGATCTCACTGATGGCCCTTCCCAGGATCTCACTGATCGGCCCTTCCCAGGATCTCACTGATCGGCCCTTCCCAGGATCTCACTGATTGTCCCTTCCCAGGATCCACTGATCGGCCCTTCCCAGGATCCCACGATCATCATGATGCCCTTCCCAGGATCTCACTGATCGGCCCTTCCCAGGATCTCACTGATGGCCCTTCCCAGGATCTCACTGATCGGCCCTTCCCAGATCTCACCTGATTGTGCCCTTCCCAGGATCTCACTGATCGGCCCTTCCCAGGATCTCACTGATGTCCCTTCCCAGGATCCACTGATGGCCCTTCCCAGGATCTCACTGATGGCCCTTCCCAGGATCTCACTGATCGGCCCTTCCCAGGATCTCACTGATCAGCCCTTCCCAGGATCTCACTGATCGGCCCTTCCCAGGATCTCACTGATCGGCCTTCCCAGATCTCACGATGCCCTTCCCAGGAGCTTCATCCACTGATTGGCCCTTCCCAGGATCTCACTATCTGCCCTTCCCAGGATCTCACTGATCAGTGCCCTTCCCAGGATCTCACTGATCGGCCTCCAGGATCTCACTTGTCCCTCCAGGATCCCACTGATTCGGCCCTTCCCAGGATCCCACTGATGCCCTTCCCAGGATCTCACTGATGCCCTTCCCAGGATCTCACTGATGGCCCTCATCCCAGGATCTCACTGTGATCCCCTTCCCAGGATCTCACTGATCGGCCCTTCCCAGGATCCACTGATGGTCCCTTCCCAGGATCTCACTGATTCGGCCCTTCCCAGGATCTCACTGATCGTCCCTTCCCAGGATCTCACTGATTGGCCCTTCCCAGGATCCACTGATCGGCCCTTCCCAGGATCTCACTGATGGACCTTCCCAGGATCTCACTGATCGGCCCTTCCCAGGATCTCCATCTGATCACATGCCTTCCCAGATCTCACGATTCGCCCTTCCAGGATCTCACTAGATGGCCCTTCCCAGGATCTCACTGATCGGCCCTTCCCAGGATCTCACTGATCGCCCTTCCCAGGATCTCCACTGATCGGCCCTTCCCAGGATCTCACTGATGGTCCCTTCCCAGGATCTCACTGATGGCCCTTCCCAGGATCCACTGATTGGCCCTTCCCAGGATCTCACTGATCGTCCCTTCCCAGGATCCACTGATCGGTCCCTTCCCAGGATCCCACTGATCGTGTCCCTTCCAGGATCTCACTGATCGGTCCCTTCCCAGATCTCACTGATCGGCCCTTCCCAGGATCCACTGATGCCCTTCCCAGGATCCCACTGATCGGCCCTTCCCAGGATCTCACTGATCGGCCCTTCCCAGGATCTCACTGATCGGCCCCTTCCCAGGATCTCACTGATAGCCCTTCCCAGGATCTCACTGATGGTCCCTTCCCAGGATCTCACTGATCGGCCCTTCCCAGGATCTCACTGATAGCCCTTCCCAGGATTCACTGATGTCCCTTCCCGGATCTCACTGATGGCCCTTCCCAGGATCCCACTGATGCCCTTCCCAGGATCCACTGAGGCCCTCCCAGGATCCCACTGATCGGCCCTTCCCAGGATCTCACTGATGCGACCTTCCCAGATCTCACTGATGGCCCTTCCCCCACGATGCCCTCCACATGATCGGCCCGTCTTCCCTTCCCATGATCCTCACTGATCGGTCAGGACTCATACGCCTTCCCAGATCTCACTGATCGGCCCTTCCCAGGATCCCACTGATGGCGACCTTCCCGGATCCCACTGATCGGCCCTCCCGGGGATCTCACCATTGGCCCCTTCCCAGGACCACTGCCTCTCTCCCCCAGGATCTCTACGTGAGAGGCCCTATCCCAGAGTCTCACAGATGCGGGCCTTCCTTCAGGTCTCACTGAACGGCGGCCTGTCAGGATCCACGATGTCCCTCCCAGGATTCACTGATGGCCTCTTCCCCAGATCTCACTGATCAGGGGTAGCCCTTCCGGATCCCTGATTGTCCCTTCCCAGGATCCTCACTGATTGGCCCTTCCCAGGATCTCACTGATTGTCCCTTCCCAGGATCCCACTGATTCGTCCCTTCCCAGGATCCACTGATTGGCCTCCCTGATCCACGAGGCATTCCCACGACTACTGTGCCCTTCCCAGGATCTCACTGATCGGTCCCTTCCCAGGATCCACTGATTGTCCTTCCTCAGGATCCATGATCTTCCCATGGATTCACTGATCGGCCTCCCAGGATCTCCCTTCCAGGATCTCACTGTCCCTCTCCATACTGATCCCTTCCCAGGATCTCACTGATCCCCTTCCCATGGACCTTCCCATGATGTCCTTCCAGTTCCTATTCCCTTCCAGGATCCCTGATTCCCATTCCAGGATCTCCTCCAGATCTGCCCCTTCCCGGATCTCACTGATCGCCCTTCCAGGATCCACTGATTGTCCCTTCCCAGGATCTCACTGATCGTCCCTTCCCAGGATCTCACTGATCGGCCCTTCCCAGGATCTCACTGATCGGCCCTTCCCAGGATCTCACTGATGGGCCCTTCCCAGGATCTCACTGATCGGCCCTTCCCAGGATCTCACTGATCGGCCCTTCCCAGGATCTCACTGATCGTCCCTTCCCAGGATCTCACTGATCGTCCCTTCCCAGGATCTCACTGATCGGCCCTTCCCAGGATCCCACTGATCGGCCCTTCCCAGGATCTCACTGATAGTCCCTTCCCAGGATCTCACTGATCGGCCCTTCCCAGGATCTCACTGATTGGCCCTTTCCAGGATCTCACTGATCGACCCTTCCCAGGATCTCACTGATGGGCCCTTCCCAGGATCTCACTGATCGGCCCTTCCCAGGATCTCACTGATCGGCCCTTCCCAGGATCTCACTGATCGTCCCTTCCCAGGATCTCACTGATCGGCCCTTCCCAGGATCTCACTGATCGGCCCTTCCCAGGATCTCACTGATCGGCCCTTCCCAGGATCTCACTGATCGGCCCTTACCAGGATCTCACTGATCGGCCCTTCCCAGGATCTCACTGATCGGCCCTTCCCAGGATCTCACTGATGGTCCCTTCCCAGGATCCCACTCATCGGCCCTTCCCAGGATCTCACTGATCGGCCCTTCCCAGGATCTCACTGATCAGCCCTTCCCAGGATCTCACTGATGGTCCCTTCCCAGGATCTCACTGATCGGCCCTTCCCAGGATCTCACTGATCGTCCCTTCCCAGGATCTCACTGATCGTCCCTTCCCAGGATCTCACTGATCGGCCCTTACCAGGATCTCACTGGTGGTCCCTTCCCAGGATCTCACTGATCGTCCCTTCCCAGGATCTCTCCGTCTCCTCTTATTTGTGCGCTTGTTCTCTGGAGGGGGACGCACAATCCGTCTCCTAAACAATGAGACGAGGAGCCGGGGTCAGCCGCAGCGACAGATGTCAGATTCTCTGATTTCACGTCTCCATTGATGTCTGTATTACAGCGGCGTCAAAACAGACAAAAAGATGAGGGTGAGCGCAGGTATGTGCCTGAATGTGTCCTACAAAGGGAGCGAAATGTGACAACCGCCCCCAAAATAAATAAACCAGGTGCAGATCCGAATGAGGAGACGGATCCCGGGGAACAAGAGGAAAGTGACGAGAGTCCAACAAGAAGAAAAACACTGAAGAGAGAAAGAAAATCCTACAATAAGTCCGGCAGCTCCAGGCTATGGCAGCCGCGCTCCGCAAGGGAGGAGATCGCACCCGAGCAATGGGGCAGCACTAGAAAGATCCATGCTCCGCCGGGGAGGAGACTGCACCCCAGCAATGGGGCAGCACTAGAGAGATCCATGCTCCGCCGGGGAGGAGACGGCACCCGATCAATGGGGCAGCACTAGAAAGATCCATGCTCCACCGGAGAGGAGACTGCACCCGAGCAATGGGGCAGCACTAGAAAGATCCATGCTCCGCCAGGGAGGAGACCGCACCCGAGCAATGGGGCAGCACTAGAAAGATCCATGCTCCGCTGGGGAGGAGACTGCACCCCAGCAATGGGGCAGCACTAGAGAGATCCATGCTCCGCCGGGGAGGAGACCGCACCCGAGCAATGGGGCAGCACTAGAAAGATCCATGCTCTGCCAGAGAGGAGACCGCTCCAGAGCAATGGGGCAGCACTAGAAAGATCCATGCTCCACCGGGGAGGAGACCGCACCTGAGCAATGGGGCAGCACTAGAAAGATCCATGCTCCGCCGGGGAGGAGACCGCACCTGATCAATGGGGCAGCACTAGAAAGATCCATGCTCGCGAGAGAGACTGCACCTGATCAATGGGGCAGCACTAGAAAGATCCATGCTCCGCCGGGGAGGAGACCGCACCGAGCAATGGGGCAGCACTAGAAAGATCCATGCTCCGCCGGGAGGAGACCGCACCCGAGCAATGGGGCAGCATAGAAAGATCCATGCTCGCCGGGGAGGAGACCGCACCTGATCAATGGGGCAGCACTAGAAAGATCCATGCTCGCCGGGGAGGAGACGCACCCGAGCAATGGGGCAGCACTAGAAAGATCCATGCTCCGCCGGGGAGGAGACCGCACCTGATCAATGGGGCAGCACTAGAAAGATCCATGCTCCCCGGGGAGGAGACGCACCCGAGCAATGGGGCAGCACTAGAAAGATCCATGCTCCACCGGGGAGGAGACGCGCACCCAAGCAATGGGGCAGCACTAGAAAGATCCATGCTCCGCCGGGGAGGAGACCGCACCTGATCAATGGGGCAGCACTAGAAAGATCCATGCTCCACCGGGGAGGAGACCGCACCCGAGCAATGGGGCAGCACTAGAAAGATCCATGCTCCACCGGGAGGAGACCGCACCCGAGCAATGGGGCAGCACTAGAAAGACCATGCTCCGCCGGGGAGGAGACCGCACCTGATCAATGGGGCAGCACTAGAAAGATCCATGCTCGCCAGAGAGGAGACTGCACCCGAGCAATGGGGCAGCACTAGAAATATCCATGCTCCGCCAGGGAGGAGACCGCACCTGATCAATGGGGCAGCACTAGAAAGATCCATGCTCCGCCGGGGAGGAGACCGCACCTGAGCAATGGGGCAGCACTAGAAAGATCCATGCTCCGCCAGGGAGGAGACCGCACCCGAGCAATGGGGCAGCACTAGAAAGATCCATGCTCCGCCGGGAGGAGACCGCACCTGAGCAATGGGGCAGCACTAGAAAGATCCATGCTCCGCCAGGGAGGAGACCGCACCCGAGCAATGGGGCAGCACTAGAAAGATCCATGATCCGCCGGGGAGGAGACCGCACCTGATCAATGGGCAGCACTAGAAAGATCCATGCTCCGCCGGAGAGGAGACCGCACCCGAGCAATGGGGCAGCACTAGAAAGATCCATGCTCCGCGGGGAGGAGACCGCACCTGATCAATGGGGCAGCACTAGAAAGATCCATGCTCCGCCGGAGAGGAGACCGCTCCTGAGCAATGGGGCAGCACTAGAAAGATCCATGCTCCGCCGGGAGGAGATCGCACCTGATCAATGGGGCAGCACTAGAAAGATCCATGCTCCGCCGGAGAGGAGACCGCTCCTGAGCAATGGGGCAGCACTAGAAAGATCCATGCTCCGCCGGGAGGAGACCGCACCCCGGCAATGGGGCAGCACTAGAAAGATCCATGCTCCGCCGGAGAGGAGACCGCACCTGAGCAATGGGGCAGCACTAGAAAGATCCATGCTCCGCCGTGGAGGAGACTGCACCCGAGCAATGGGGCAGCACTAGAAAGATCCATGCTCCGCCGGGGAGGAGACCGCACCCGAGCAATGGGGCAGCACTAGAAAGATCCATGCTCCGCCTGAGAGGAGACCGCACCTGAACAATGGGACAGCACTAGAAAGATCCATGCTCTGCCAGGGAGGAGACTGCACCCGAGCAATGGGGCAGCACTAGAAAGATCCATGCTCCACCGGAGAGGAGACCACACCCGAGCAATGGGGCAGCACTAGAAAGATCCATGCTCCACCGGAGAGGAGACTGCACCCGAGCAATGGGGCTGCACTAGAAAGATCCATGCTCCGCCGGGGAGGAGACCGCACCTGATCAATGCGGCAGCACTAGAAAGATCCATGCTCCGCCAGGGAAGAGACCGCACCTGATCAATGGGGCAGCACTAGAAAGATCCATGCTCCGCCAGGGAGGAGACCGCACCCGAGCAATGGGGCAGCACTAGAAAGATCCATGCTCCGCCGGGGAGGAGACCGCTCCTGAGCAATGGGGCAGCACTAGAAAGATCCATGCTCCGCCGGAGAGGAGACCGCACCCGAGCAATGGGGCAGCACTAGAAAGATCCATGCTCCGCCGGAGAGGAGACCGCACCCGAGCAATGAGGCAGCACTAGAGAGATCCATGCTCTGCCGGAGAGGAGACCGCACCCGAGCAATGGGGCAGCACTAGAAAGATCCATGCTCTGCCGGAGAGGAGACCGCACCTGAGCAATGAGGCAACACTAGAAAGATCCATGCTCCGCCGGGGAGGAGACCGCACCCGAGCAATGAGGCAGCACTAGAAAGATCCATGCTCTGCCGGAGAGGAGACCGCACCCGATCAATGGGGCAGCACTAGAAAGATCCATGCTCCGCTGGGGAGGAGACCGTACCCGAGCAATGAGGCAGCACTAGAAAGATCCATGCTCCGCCGGGGAGGAGACCGCACCCGAGCAATGAGGCAGCACTAGAAAGATCCATGCTCCACCGGAGAGGAGACTGCACCCGAGCAATGGGGCAGCACTAGAGAGATCCATGCTCCGCCGGGGAGGAGACCGCACCCGAGCAATGAGGCAGCACTAGAAAGATCCATGCTCCGCCAGGGAGGAGACCGCACCCGATCAATGGGGCAGCACTAGAAAGATCCATGCTCCACCGGGGAGGAGACCGCACCCGAGCAATGGGGCAGCACTAGAAAGATCCATGCTCTGCCGGAGAGGAGACCGCACCTGAGCAATGGGGCAGCACTAGAGAGATCCATGCTCCGCCGGGGAGGAGACCGCACCTGAGCAATGGGGCAGCACTAGAAAGATCCATGCTCTGCCGGAGAGGAGTCCGCACCCGAGCAATGGGGCAGCACTAGAAAGATCCATGCTCTGCCGGGGAGGAGACCGCACCCGAGCAATGGGGCAGCACTAGAAAGATCCATGCTCCGCCGGGGAGGAGACCGCACCCGAGCAATGGGGCAGCACTAGAAAGATCCATGCTCCGCCGGAGAGGAGACCGCACCCGAGCAATGGGGCAGCACTAAAAAGATCCATGCTCCGCCGGGGAGGAGACCGCACCTGATCAATGGGGCAGCACTAGAAAGATCCATGCTCCGCCAGGGAGGAGACCGCACCCGATCAATGGGGCAGCACTAGAAAGATCCATGCTCCACCGGAGAGGAGACCGCACCCGAGCAATGGGGCAGCACTAGAAAGATCCATGCTCCGCCGGGGAGGAGACCGCACCCGATCAATGGGGCAGCACTAGAAAGATCCATGCTCCACCGGAGAGGAGACCGCACCCGAGCAATGGGGCAGCACTAGAGAGATCCATGCTCCGCCAGGGAGGAGACCGCACCCGATCAATGGGGCAGCACTAGAAAGATCCATGCTCCGCCAGGGAGGAGACCGCACCCGAGCAATGGGGCAGCACTAGAAAGATCCATGCTCCTCTGGGGAGGAGACCGCACCCGAGCAATGGGGCAGCACTAGAAAGATCCATGCTCCGCCGGGGAGGAGACTGCACCCGAGCAATGGGGCAGCACTAGAAAGATCCATGCTCCGCCGGGGAGGAGACCGCACCTGAGCAATGGGGCAGCACTAGAGAGATCCATGCTCCGCCGGGGAGGAGACCGCACCCGAGCAATGGGGCAGCACTAAAAAGATCCATGCTCCGCCGGAGAGGAGACCGCACCCGATCAATGGGACAGTACTAGAAAGATCCATGGTCCGCCGGAGAGGAGACCGTACCTGAGCAATGGGGCAGCACTAGAAAAATCCATGCTCTGCCGGGGAGGAGACTGCACCCGAGCAATGGGGCAGCACTAGAAAGATCCATGCTCCACCGGGGAGGAGACCGCACCCGAGCAATGGGGCAGCACTAGAAGGATCCATGCTCTGCCGGGGAGGAGACCGCACCCGAGCAATGGGGCAGCACTAGAAAGATCCTTGCTCCGCCGGGGAGGAGACCGCACCCGAGCAATGGGGCAGCACTAGAAGGATCCATGCTCTGCTGGGGAGGAGACCGCACCCGAGCAATGGGGCAGCACTAGAAAGATCCTTGCTCCGCCGGGGAGGAGACTGCACCCGAGCAATGGGGCAGCACTAGAAATATCCATGCTCCACCGGGGAGGAGACCGCACCCGAGCAATGGGGCAGCATTAGAAAGATCCATGCTCCACCGGGGAGGAGACCGCACCCGAGCAATGGGGCAGCACTAGAAAGATCCATGGTCCGACGGAGAGGAGACCGCACCCAGGCAATGGGGCAGCACTAGAAAGATCCATGCTCTGCCGGGGAGGAGACCGCACCCGAGCAATGGGGCAGCACTAGAAAGATCCATGCTCCGCCGGGGAGGAGACCGTACCGAGCAATGGGGCAGCACTAGAAAGATCCATGCTCCGCCGGGTAGGAGGCCGCACCTGAGCAATGGGGCAGCACTAGAGAGATCCTTGCTCCACCGGGGAGGAGACCGCACCTGAGCAATGGGGCAGCACTAGAAAGATCCATGCTCCGCCGGAGAGGAGACCGCACCCGATCAATGGGACAGTACTAGAAAGATCCATGGTCCGCCGGAGAGGAGACCGTACCTGAGCAATGGGGCAGCACTAGAAAGATCCATGCTCCGCCGCTGAGGAGACCGCACCCAAGCAATGGGGCAGCACTAGAAAGATCCATGCTCCGCCGGGGAGGAGACCGCACATGAGCAATGGGGCAGCACTAGAAAGATCCATGCTCCCTCAAATTTCTCAGCATACGGGAATAGGTTCTTCTGTACAATCAGTACGCTCCACTGCTGAAGAAACACGTGTAAATCCGGACAGCGAGGATCCAGGGTTAAAAGTCTTTAGACTTCTTGGCTGTAGAAGTCAGAGAAGGAATCCTAGGCCTTAGGGCCTGGCTGGAAATTTTGTGGTGAACAGAAGGATGAAGTTCCAGGCCTTGGACCTGGGAGTGGTGAGGAGAGTCCTCACATGAGGTCTACTCTGTCTAGATCTGGGGGATTTCCAACTCGGTCTCTCAAGCTAGATAGAGACTGGAAGTAGCGCCACCTATTGAGCCTTGTGACTGCGTCAGTGGCCAATAGGACAACACTCAATTTACATGTCAGATTCTTACAATGCAAAGTAATATAAATTATACATTTCACCAGCAGATGGTGCTGCAACACAACAAATGAGAACTACATGAATAGTACATTGAGTATCAATGGATTTAACTGAACTGCACATGTTACACTCAGTATTACTGATAGAGGGGTAGCTAGGGAGTGAGCTGCAGCGTGCAGCAGAATGTGACAGCTGTAGATATATTACCGACACTCCGGTCCATGGATCTAATGACCTGAAGCTTCATGGATCTCTATGGATCTGTCACACGTGTCTGCGGTGCGGTCACCTGTCTCTGCCCCAATGTGATTTAATAGGAAGAGCCTGCAAAATTACATGGAATAGTAAAGGGTCCAATAACAAGAGCAGGAGGACGACACTGCAAATCTCAATGTCAGGCAGCTGCAGCGACAGCAGAAGAAAGTCACCAGCCTGACTGAAGAGCCATCCGGGACCCCACATATCGCCTGTAGGGTCACCACGTTGGACGGTTTGCGGTTTGCACTGCTGACAGTGAACTGGACGATGAGATATGAAGGGGGCGAGAGAACACAAGGCTCCAAACACCGAGCGTGTCGTTACTGCTGCAAGGTCTACACAAATTGCCATGACTTTAACTACTTCTGAGGCTACGTGGCCCCTATCACTGGGTCCACTGCTAGTGGGGGCGCTGTGCTGGTCTGTATGGTCCCATAGGTGACCAGAAAAATGCCCACAAGGAAAATTGCCCAAAGGACTGGGGTTAGGGTTCGGTGTTAAGGTTTAGGGGATAGGTGTTAGGGTCAGGTGTTAGGGAATAGGGATAGTGATAGGGGTTAGGTGTTATGGTGGGTTTACACGCCGCGATATCGGCGTCCAACTCCGACCAAAAGTCACGTGGTTCGTGAGTTGGACCCGTCCCGATATCGTTCGTGCGTTGTACGGTCTGAACATCCGATACGATGCAGGAACGATGGCAAACCGATATCGGGGGTGGAATGAGCGTGCTATTCAACGGCCCGATATCGGATGCCGGTTGTAGCCGCATCGTCCCGTCTGACAGCCCAACTACGATGTGTACTGCCACGTTACCCATTCACTCCCATGTTAAATGGTCGTTCCTGGGTTGGGGGGCGTACACATCGGAGGGACGTTGTATCCCGATATCGGGCTGTCTAAACCGGCGATGCGATGCAGGGAAAAGCGCGCTCCCGCGTCGTTGGTCCCGATATCGGGACGTGTAAACCCACCATTAGTGTTAGGTGTTAGAGTTAGATATTAGGGGATAGGGATAGGTGTTAGGTGTTAGGGTTTATGGGTTAGGGGTTATTTGTTAGGGTTACGGGTTAGAGTTAAGTATTAAGGGATAGGTGTTAGGTGTTAGGGTTATGTGTTAAGTGTTAGGATTTATGGGTTAGGTGTTAGAGTTAGGGTTAGGGGTTAGGGTTATGTATTAGGTGTTAGGATTTATGGGTTAGGGGTTATTTGTTAGGGTTAGGTGTTAGAGTTAAGTATTAGGGGATAGGGATAGGTGTTAGGATTTATGGGTTAGGGGTTAGGTGTTAGTGTTAGGTGTTAGAGTTAAGTATTAGGGGATAGGGATAGGTGTTAGATTTATGGGTTAGGTGAGATAGTTAGGGTTACAGGTTAGAGTTAGGTATTAGGGGATAGGGATAGGTGTTAGGGGATAGGGATAGGTATTAGGGGATAGGGATAGGTGTTAGGATTTATGGGTTAGGTGTTAGATTTATGGGTTAGGTGAGATAGTTAGGGTTACGGGTTAGAGTTAGGTATTAGGGGATAGGGATAGGTGTTAGGGGATAGGGATAGGTGTTAGGGGATAGGGATAGGTGTTAGGTGTTAGGGTTATGTGTCAGGTGTTAGGATTTATGGGTTAGGTGTTAGAGTTAGGGTTGTCTGTGGGCATATTTGTAGCGGTCCCACATTATGACTATGGCCGCCTTCTTCAGGACCATCTGCTCTTACACTGGGAGAATAGCGTTTTGTGATAAGATGATGTGTGATCTCGCCAGGTGCGTCACTCCGGTAACTTTCCACTCGCTCCACCTGTTCCACCTTCAGGAGCAGATTGATATAAGGAGAGCCTGTAATTTATTGTGTCTCCAGCTAATTGCACAGGGCGACCCGGCAGCTCCACACGTAATCAGGAAGGTTTATCCTCTGAATGCGTAGTATCATTACATAAGGGATGCTGTGTTATCTGCAGAGGCCACAGTCACAAAGCTAAATCTGACCTACAAAGAGTAAAGCCCCGTCACACATAACGAGATTGTTAGCGAGATCATTGTTAAGTCCCAGATTTTGTGATATAACAGCGATCTCGCTAACGATCTCGTTACAAAGTCCTCTGGGTCATTTTAAGGTCGTTAGTCTCTTGCTGGGAACGCTGCATCGCTGTGTGTGACAGGGACAACGACCAACGATCTCCATACTACACCCGAGAGAGACAGGGTCCCAACGACGTCCTATCATTCCGGATCATTGCTGAGTCGCTGGTGAGATCTGACTGTTTGACATCTCCCCAGGGATCCCAAAGTGACGCAACAGCGATCCCTAAAGATCGTTATCGTTGTTGGGATCGCTGTTGCGTCGTTGTGTGTGACGGGAGCTTTAAGGAGCAATAACCCTGATCTCTGTCTCACACACAACGACGCTGCGGACAATCTTATATAAAGAGCAGGAACAGTCACAGACAATGCTGCTTCACCATCCGGGCACTAAAGGGTCACTCTGGAGACCGTCCTGCCTATAGGAGAAGAGTTTATGAGGGACAGTCCTGTCCAGAGAAGAGTTTATGAGGGACAGTCCTGCCTAGAGGAGAGTTTATGAGGGACAGTCCTGCCCAGAGAAGAGTTTATGACGGACAGTCCTGCCCAGAGAAGAGTTTATGACGGACAGTCCTGCCCAGAGGAGAGTTTATGAGGGACAGTCCTGCCCAGAGAAGAGTTTATGAGGGACAGTCCTGTCCAGAGAAGAGTTTATGAGGGACAGTCCTGTCCAGAGAAGAAGAGTTTATGAGGGACAGTCCTGCCCAGAGAAGAGTTTATGAGGGACAGTCCTGTCCAGAGAAGAGTTTATGAGGGACAGTCCTGCCTAGAGGAGAAGAGTTTATGAGGGACAGTCCTGCCTAGAGGAGAAGAGTTTATGAGGGACAGTCCTGTCCAGAGAAGAGTTTATGAGGGACAGTCCTGCCTAGAGAAGAGTTTATGAGGGACAGTCCTGTCCAGAGAAGAGTTTATGACGGACAGTCCTGCCCAGAGAAGAGTTTATGAGGGACAGTCCTGCCTAGAGAAGAGTTTATGACGGACAGTCCTGTCCAGAGAAGAGTTTATGAGGGACAGTCCTGCCCAGAGTTGAAGAGTTTATGAGGGACAGTCCTGTCTAGAGAAGAGTTTATGAGGGACAGTCCTGCCTAGAGGAGAAGAGTTTATGAGGGACAGTCCTGCCTAGAGAAGAGTTTATGAGGGACAGTCCTGCCCAGAGAAGAGTTTATGAGGGACAGTCCTGCCCAGAGAAGAGTTTATGAGGGACAGTCCTGCCTAGAGAAGAGTTTATGAGGGACAGTCCTGTCCAGAGAAGAGTTTATGAGGGACAGTCTTGCCCAGAGAAGAGTTTATGAGGGACAATCCTGCCCAGAGAAGAGTTTATGAGGGACAGTCCTGCCTAGAGAAGAGTTTTATGAGGGACAGTCCTGCCTAGAGAAGAGTTTATGAGGGACAGTCCTGCCCAGAGAAGAGTTTATGAGGGACAGTCCTGCCTAGAGAAGAGTTTATGGGGACAGTCCTGCCCAGAGAAGAGATTATGAGGGACAGTCCTGTCCAGAGAAGAGTTTATGAGGGACAGTCCTGTCCAGAGAAGAAGAGTTTATGAGGGACAGTCCTGCCCAGAGAAGAAGAGTTTATGAGGGACAGTCCTGCCCAGAGAAGAAGAGTTTATGAGGGACAGTCCTGTCCAGAGAAGAGTTTATGAGGGACAGTCCTGCCTAGAGGAGAGTTTATGAGGGACAGTCCTGTCCAGACAAGAAGAGTTTATGAGGGACAGTCCTGTCCAGACAAGAAGAGTTTATGAGGGACAGTCCTGTCCAGACAAGAAGAGTTTATGAGGGACAGTCCTGACTAGAGGAGAAGAGTTTATGAGGGACAGTCCTGCCCAGAGAAGAGTTTATGAGGGACAGTCCTGCCCAGAGAAGAGTTTATGAGGGACAGTCCTGCCCAGAGAAGAGTTTATGAGGGACAGTCCTGCCTAGAGAAGAGATTATGAGGGACAGTCCTGCCTAGAGGAGAGTTTATGAGGGACAGTCCTGCCCAGAGAAGAGTTTATGAGGGACAGTCCTACCCAGAGAAGAGTTAATGAGGGACAGTCCTGCCTAGAGAAGAGTTTATGAGGGACAGTCCTGTCCAGAGAAGAGTTAATGAGGGACAGTCCTGTCCAGAGAAGAGTTTATGAGGGACAGTCCTGCCTAGAGGAGAGTTTATGAGGGACAGTCCTGCCCAGAGAAGAGTTTATGAGGGACAGTCCTACCCAGAGAAGAGTTTATGAGGGACAGTCCTGCCTAGAGGAGAGTTTATGAGGGACAGTCCTGTCCAGAGAAGAGTTAATGAGGGACAGTCCTGCCTAGAGGAGAGTTTATGAGGGACAGTCCTGTCCAGAGAAGAGTTTATGAGGGACAGTCCTACCCAGAGAAGAGTTTATGAGGGACAGTCCTGTCCAGAGAAGAGTTTATGAGGGACAGTCCTGTCCAGAGAAGAGTTTATGAGGGACAGTCCTGCCCAGAGAAGAAGAGTTTATGAGGGACAGTCCTGCCCAGAGAAGAGTTTATGAGGGACAGTCCTGCCCAGAGAAGAGTTTATGAGGGACAGTCCTGTCCAGAGAAGAGTTTATGAGGGACAGTCCTGCCCAGAGAAGAAGAGTTTATGAGGGACAGTCCTGCCCAGAGAAGAGTTTATGAGGGACAGTCCTGCCCAGAGAAGAGTTTATGAGGGACAGTCCTGTCCAGAGGAGAGTTTATGAGGGACAGTCCTGCCCAGAGAAGAGTTTATGAGGGACAGTCCTGCCCAGAGAAGAAGAGTTTATGAGGGACAGTCCTGTCCAGAGAAGAGTTTATGAGGGACAGTCCTGCCCAGAGAATAGTTTATGAGGGACAGTCCTGTCCAGAGAAGAGTTTATGAGGGACAGTCCTGCCCAGAGAAGAGTTTATGAGGGACAGTCCTGTCCAGAGAAGAGTTTATGAGGGACAGTCCTGCCTAGAGGAGAAGAGTTTATGAGGGACAGTCCTGCCTAGAGAAGAGTTTATGAGGGACAGTCCTGCCTAGAGGAGAGTTTATGAGGGACAGTCCTGTCCAGAGAAGAGTTAATGAGGGACAGTCCTGCCTAGAGGAGAGTTTATGAGGGACAGTCCTGACTATAGGAGAAGAGTTTATGAGGGACAGTCCTGTCCAGAGAAGAGTTTATGAGGGACAGTCCTACCCAGAGAAGAGTTTATGAGGGACAGTCCTGTCCAGAGAAGAGTTTATGAGGGACAGTCCTGCCTAGAGGAGAGTTTATGAGGGACAGTCCTGCCCAGAGAAGAAGAGTTTATGAGGGACAGTCCTGTACAGAGAAGAGTTTATGAGGGACAGTCCTGCCCAGAGAAGAGTTTATGAGGGACAGTCCTGTCCAGAGAAGAGTTTATGAGGGACAGTCCTGCCCAGAGAAGAGTTTATGAGGGACAGTCCTGTCCAGAGAAGAGTTTATGAGGGACAGTCCTGTCCAGAGAAGAGTTTATGAGGGACAGTCCTGCCCAGAGAAGAGTTTATGAGGGACAGTCCTGTCCAGAGAAGAGTTTATGAGGGACAGTCCTGCCCAGAGAAGAGTTTATGAGGGACAGTCCTGCCCAGAGAAGAGTTTATGAGGGACAGTCCTGCCCAGAGAAGAGTTTATGAGGGACAGTCCTGCCTAGAGAAGAAGAGTTTGTGAAGGACAGTCCTGCCCAGAGAAGAGTTTATGAGGGACAGTCCTGCCTAGAGAAGAAGAGTTTGTGAAGGACAGTCCTGCCCAGAGAAGAGTTTATGAGGGACAGTCCTGCCCAGAGAAGATCTTGTGAAGGACAGTTCTATCCACAGCAGACAGTGCTGACACTAGAAGCTTCTAATCAGGACATTAATGGCGAGGGCTGAGCCTGTGCTGCGCAGTGACTCCACTGACAGATGTGGAGTTTAGAAATCTTTCTTTCAATTTTATGATACCAAAAGCATAAAAAAATGCTGAAGATGTAAATATCTCCACTACGGGCTCAGCGTCCTATAGGGCGCTTATTGGACATTAGTAAATGGGCTAAAGAGGTGCGATTCCTCTATATTTCTGGTGTGATTCCTCTATATTTCTGGTGCGATTCCTCTATAGTTTTGGTGTGATTCCTCTATATTTCTGGTGTGATTCCTCTATATTTCTGGTGCGATTCCTCTATATTTCTGGTGTGATTCCTCTATATTTCTGGTGTGATTCCTCTATATTTCTGGTGCGATTCCTCTATATTTCTGGTGCGATTCCTCTATAGTTTTGGTGTGATTCCTCTATATTTCTGGTGTGATTCCTCTATATTTCTGGTGTGATTCCCCTATATTTCTGGTGTGATTCCTCTATATTTCTGGTGTGATTCCTCTATATTTCTGGTGTGATTCCTCTATATTTCTGATGCGATTCCTCTATAGTTTTGGTGTGATTCCTCTATAGTTTTGGTGTGATTCCCCTATATTTCTGGTGTGATTCCTCTATATTTCTGGTGTGATTCCCCTATATTTCTGGTGCGATTCCTCTATATTTCTGGTGTGATTCCTCTATATTTCTGGTGAGATTCCTCTATATTTCTGGTGTGATTCCTCTATATTTCTGGTGTGATTCCTCTATAGTTTTGGTGTGATTCCTCTATATTTCTGGTGCGATTCCTCTATATTTCTGGTGTGATTCCTCTATATTTCTGGTGCGATTCCTCTATATTTCTGGTGCGATTCCTCTATATTTCTGGTGTGATTCCTCTATATTTCTGGTGCGATTCCTCTATATTTCTGGTGTGATTCCTCTATATTTCTGGTGCGATTCCTCTATAGTTTTGGTGTTAGTGATGGGCGAATCCTAAATTACTCGGAATCGCTTGACTCTAGCGAGTCCGAGCCCAGGACTCGCTACTCGTTGCGAGTCTAGCGAGTCCAATGTTAATGAATGGGGAAGCGAGTAATAGCGAGTAGTGTGAGATTTACAACTCGCAGATGTGTCTCGGAAGCTTCAGCCTGAAGCAATCCTAGTTTTGTCATTTATTTGCATTGCTCGTTTACTTTGTAAGTAATCGCTGACTCGCACAGATAAGAGTCCTGTCTCCTCTGTGCTGGCTGCCAGCTCCAGGGTCCTAGAGCCTGCCTGCTGCCTGATGTAGCAGTGCTGAGATTGTTCTCAGTCTGCTCAATCCCTGTGTACAGACATGAATGTCTGTGCACAGAGATGATGTAGCAGAGCTGAGATTGTTCTCAGTCTGCTCATTCCCTGTGCATAGAGATCTATATCTATACACAGGGGATGTAGCAGAGAGGACATCGCGTTTTGGACTGCGTCGGACGGAAGAGGATTTTTTTAATTAAAGATGGAGTCCCTAATGGCTTTTTTTTTTATTTCTAATAAAAAATTTTCTTTGTGTTGTGTTTTTTTTAAAACAATTTAATAGAAATTCATGGCGGTCATGTCTAATATTGGCGTGACCACCATAAATTTCGGGCTTAGGGCCAGCTGATAATACAAAGCTGGTATTAACCCCTTTATTACTCAGCGTGCTACCGCCACCAGGGCCGCTGGAAGAGCGGGGTTCAGCGCCAGAGGATGGCGCTTCAATGAACGCGCCATCTTCTGGGGCGGCTGCGGGCTGCAATTTGCAGCGGGGGGTGCCCAGAAAGCTTGGGCATCCCTGCGCTGCGGATTCCAGCCCCCAGCTGCTTAGCTGTACCTGGCTAGACATATAAATTGTGCGGAGCCCCACGCATTTTTTTTAAATTATTTCATGAAATTCTGAGATTCTGACTCTGACTCCGAGACTCTGACTCTGAGACTCTGACTCTGAAATTCATTAAATAATTTTTAAAAAATGCGTGGGGCTCCGCGCAATTTCTATGTCTAGCCAGGTACAGCTAAGCAGCTGAGGGCTGGAATCCGCAGCGCAGGGATGCCCAAGCTTTCTGGGCACCCCCCGCTGCAAATTGCAGCCCGCAGCCGCCCCAGAAGATGGCGCGTTCATTGAAGCGCCATCCTCTGGCGCTGAACCCCGCTCTTCCAGCGGCCCTGGTGGCGTTAGCACGCTGGGTAATAAAGGGGTTAATACCAGCTTTGTTATACAAGCTGGTATTAAGCCCGAGATTCTTAATGTCAGGCCACGTTTGACCCAGCCACTAAGAATCTCCAATAAAGGGTTAAAAAAACACAGAGAAAATTTTTTATTTGAAATAAAAAAAAAAGCCATTAGGGACTCCATCTTTAATTAAAAAAATCCTCTTCCGTCCGACGTAGTCCAAAATGCGATGTCCTCTCTGCTACATGCACAGGGAATGAGCAGACTGAGAATAATCTCAGCACTACTACATCTCTGTGAGCAGGCAGGTTCTAGGACCCTGGAGCTGCACAGAGAAGACAGCTGGACTCGGCTCACAAAGAAACAGCAGTTACTTTGCGAGTCTCCCTGCTATCACTGGCACAGTAGCCAGTGATGACTCGCACGAGTCCAATGCAAACAATGGCAATCCTAGTTTTGTCAGCGTTTCTGACAAAACTAGGATTGATATTGATTTGCATTGGACTCGTGCGAGTCATCACTGGGAAACTCGCCGAGTACCGAGTCCTGCGAGTCCCTTACTACTCGCCGAGTAACGAGTCCTAGCGAGTAGATTCGCCCATCCCTATTTGGTGTGATTCCTCTATAGTTTTGGTGTGATTCCCCTATATTTCTGGTGTGATTCCTCTATAGTTTTGGTGTGATTCCTCTATATCTTTGATGTGATTCCTCTATATTTCTGGTGCGATTCCTCTATATTTCTGGTGCGATTCCTCTATATTTTTGGTGCGATTCCTCTATATTTCTGGTGCGATTCCTCTATATTTCTGGTGCGATTCCTCTATATTTCTGGTGTGATTCCTCTATATTTCTGGTGCGATTCCTCCATATTTCTGGTGCGATTCCTCTATATTTCTGGTGCGATTCCTCCATATTTCTGGTGTGATTCCTCTATATTTCTGGTGCGATTCCTCCATATTTCTGGTGCGATTCCTCTATATTTCTGGTGCGATTCCTCTATAGTTTTGGTGTGATTCCCCTATATTTCTGGTGTGATTCCTCTATATTTCTGGTGTGATTCCTCTATATTTCTGGTGTGATTCCTCTATATTTCTGGTGTGATTCCCCTATATTTCTGGTGCGATTCCTCTATAGTTTTGGTGTGATTCCCCTATATTTCTGGTGTGATTCCTCTATATTTCTGGTGTGATTCCCCTATATTTCTGGTGTGATTCCTCTATATTTCTGGTGCGATTCCTCTATATTTCTGGTGCGATTCCTCTATATTTCTGGTGTGATTCCTCTATATTTCTGGTGCGATTCCTCTATATTTCTGGTGCGATTCCTCTATATTTCTGGTGCGATTCTTCTATATTTCTGGTGTGATTCCTCTATATTTCTGGTGCGATTCCTCTATATTTCTGGTGTGATTCCTCTATATTTCTGGTGCGATTCCTCTATATTTCTGGTGCGATTCTTCTATATTTTCTGGTGCGATTCCTCCATATTTCTGGTGGATTCCTCTATATTTCTGGTGCGATTCCTCTATATTTCTGGTGCGATTCCTCCATATTTCTGGTGTGATTCCTCTATATTTCTGGTGTGATTCCTCTATATTTCTGGTGCGATTCCTCTATATTTCTGGTGCGATTCCTCCATATTTCTGGTGCGATTCCTCTATATTTCTGGTGCGATTCCTCTATAGTTTTGGTGTGATTCCCTATATTTCTGGTGTGATTCCCCTATATTTCTGGTGTGATTCCTCTATATTTCTGGTGTGATTCCTCTATATTTCTGGTGCGATTCTTCTATATTTCTGGTGCGATTCCTCCATATTTCTGGTGCGATTCCTCTATATTTCTGGTGCGATTCCTCTATATTTCTGGTGCGATTCCTCTATATTTCTGGTGTGATTCCTCTATATTTCTGGTGCGATTCCTCTATATTTCTGGTGCGATTCCTCCATATTTCTGGTGTGATTCCTCTATATTTCTGGTGCGATTCCTCCATATTTCTGGTGCGATTCCTCTATATTTCTGGTGTGATTCCTCTATAGTTTTGGTGCGATTCCTCTATAGTTTTGGTGCGATTCCTCTATATTTCTGGTGTGATTCCCTATATTTCTGGTGTGATTCCTCTATATTTCTGGTGTGATTCCCCTATATTTCTGGTGTGATTCCTCTATATTTCTGGTGTGATTCCTCTATATTTCTGGTGTGATTCCTCTATATTTCTGGTGCGATTCCTCTATAGTTTTGGTGTGATTCCTCTATAGTTTTGGTGTGATTCCCTATATTTCTGGTGTGATTCCTCTATATTTCTGGTGTGATTCCCCTATATTTCTGGTGTGATTCCTCTATATTTCTGGTGTGATTCCTCTATATTTCTGGTGCGATTCCTCTATATTTCTGGTGTGATTCCTCTATATTTCTGGTGCGATTCCTCTATAGTTTTGGTGTGATTCCTCTATAGTTTTGGTGCGATTCCTCTATATTTCTGGTGCGATTCCTCTATATTTCTGGTGTGATTCCTCTATATTTCTGGTGCGATTCCTCTATATTTCTGGTGTGATTCCTCTATATTTCTGGTGCGATTCCTCTATAGTTTTGGTGTGATTCCTCTATAGTTTTGGTGCGATTCCTCTATATTTCTGGTGCGATTCCTGTATATTTCTGGTGCAATTCCTCTATATTTCTGGTGCGATTCCTCTATAGTTTTGGTGCGATTCCTCTATATTTCTGGTGCGATTCCTCTATAGTTTTGGTGCGGTTCCTCTATATTTCTGGTGCGATTCCTGTATATTTCTGGTGCAATTCCTCTATATTTCTGGTGCGATTCTTCTATATTTCTGGTGCGATTCCTCTATATTTCTGGTGCGATTCCTCCATATTTCTGGTGCGATTCCTCTATATTTCTGGTGCGATTCCTCTATATTTCTGGTGCGATTCCTCTATATTTCTGGTGCGATTCCTCCATATTTCTGGTGCGATTCCTCTATATTTCTGGTGTGATTCCTCTATATTTCTGGTGCGATTCCTCTATATTTCTGGTGCGATTCTTCTATATTTCTGGTGTGATTCCTCTATATTTCTGGTGCGATTCCTCTATATTTCTGGTGCGATTCCTCTATATTTCTGGTGCGATTCCTCTATATTTCTGGTGCGATTCTTCTATATTTCTGGTGCGATTCTTCTATATTTCTGGTGCGATTCCTCCATATTTCTGGTGCGATTCCTCTATATTTCTGGTGCGATTCCTCTATATTTCTGGTGCGATTCCTCCATATTTCTGGTGCGATTCCTCTATATTTCTGGTGCGATTCCTCCATATTTCTGGTGTGATTCCTCTATATTTCTGGTGCGATTCCTCCATATTTCTGGTGCGATTCCTCTATTTTTCTGGTGTGATTCCTCTACAGTTTTGGTGCGATTCCTCTATATTTCTGGTGCGATTCCTCCATATTTCTGGTGCAATTCCTCTATATTTCTGGTGCGATTCCTCCATATTTCTGGTGCGATTCCTCCATATTTCTGGTGCGATTCCTCTATAGTTTTGGTGTGATTCCTCTATATTTCTGGTGCGATTCCTCTATAGTTTTGGTGTGATTCCTCTATATTTCTGGTGCGATTCCTCTACACTTTTGCCCTGAGGAAGTGGCTATGAGCCATGAAACACGTGTAGGCAAAATAAACAGAGTGTGTGATTTACTCTGTGTTTATCTTTGTGGTCAGTGCGGCATTTGATCCCAGCTCTTTTTCACTCTTTTCTGGATTCTACACTTTTAGTGTGATTCCTCTATATTTCTGGTGCGATTCCTCTACACTTTTAGTGTGATTCCTCTATAGTTTTTGTTTGATTCCTCTATATTTTTAGTGCAATTTCTCTATCTTTTTTACACAATTCTTCTGTACTTTTGGTGCGATTCCTCTATAGTTTTTGTGAGATTCCTCTATATTTTGGACATGATTCCTCTATACTTTTGGTGTGATTCTTCTATATTTTTAGTGTGATCTTTCTATATTTTTTCACAATTCCTCTATACTTTTGATGTGATTCCTCTATAGTATTGGTGCGATTCCTCTACATTTTTTACATGATTCTTCTATACTTTTGATGCGATTCCTCTATAGTATTGGTGCGATTTCTCTACATTTTTTACATGATTCTTATATACTAGGGGTGCGTTTCCTCTATAGTTTTTATACTATTTGAAAGAACAGACATCATGTGTAAGGAATGGAGCGATCACCCGATGCAAAAAGATCAGAAAAGTGTTTTTAATTCCAAACTACAAAAGCACACACAAAAACAAATTAAAAACAATTAAAAAAGGCAAGTAGCCCTACTCATCAAGGTGGTCCCTGCAGATGGAAAATGCCAGCCAAGAAGTAAATTACAATCTACGGTAACAGTCACATGCCAATATCAGTTATTGCAAACCAAAAACAATAATCCTTAGAATATTCCATTCCTGGTTTTGTAAAGAACACACATACAAAAAACATCCAACCCCTTATTTATAACCCCAAAAAAAACTTATAATATACTGTTGTCCCCACCTCTAATAAGGTCCCTATGGAAATGGGAGGGGGAGTCAGTTAGGACAAATGGTCAGTCAAAAGCTGTCAAGAGAAGGGGAGGAAGGAATAGAGAATCCATGAAAATAAGCAAAATCCAGTCCTCACAGCCTTCAAAGGGTCCTGGGTTCAGGATTTCCTTACCATTGAAGAGGTGATGGATCCTTATCAAGGCAATGCTAAAGAAATACTGAAAATAAGATCTTTTGGGGCCACGACTTAATCCAAAAATTGGTGACTAATACACCTGATCCAAAGCAACACAAGTGAGTCCAACACTGGGCCCTCACCGCCGTCTTCTCTACACTTGGTGGACAGGGTGGAAATGTGCCCTCAGCCTCACTAATCAGTGACCCCAGGGGTCTCTCTGTGACTGGTTACAAATAGACTCCAGATTTCCTTGGCGTTCTTATTATTATGAATTACCGGCATTTAGCTTAATCACAAGCCATGGTGACTTGATGGAGGAAAATTCTGTAGGAAAGTCGATCTTGTGTGAGCCTAGATAGGTCCATCAGCGTCTTCTCCACCAATAGATAGGTCCTCCAGGGTCCTATCCAAGCCTAGATAGGCCCACTGGGGTATTCTCAAGCCTAGATAGGCTCACTGGGGTCTTCTCAAGCCTAGGTAGGTCCACCAGGGTCTTCTCAAGCCTAGTTCGGTCCACCAGGGTCTTCTCAAGCCTAGGTAGGTCCACCAGGGTCTTTTCCAAGCCTAGATGGGTCCAGCGGGGTATTCTCCAAGCCTAGATAGCTCCACCTGGGTCTTTTTCAAGCCTAGATAGGTCCACCTGGGTCTTCTCCAAGCATAGATAGCTCAACTACGATCTTCTCTGCTGTTATCTTGACAGTATCAAGCCATTTGATTGCAGGTCAATCTGTTCCCCTTGTTCCTTCTATTCTTCCGACCATGATGTCTTCTCTAGTGATGGCTCTTCATATAAGTTGTATCTTGGTGATCCTTCCTTCCAGTGACATGTCTAGTTGAGTCTTGTTCTTCTTGCCATCCATGGTATTGATAACCTCCTTCTCCAGCTCCACATTATGAAGGTGATGATTCTTCTTCTGTCTTGTTCCTTTATCGTTCAGGTGTCACTTTCATATGTTACTACAGAATAGACCAGACTATGTACGAGCCGTGTCTTCATCACCAGTGAAATGTTCCTACAGAATAGACCAGACTATGTACGAGCCGTGTCTTCATCACCAGTGAAATGTTACTACAGAGTAGACCAGACTATGTACGAGCCGTGTCTCCATCACCAGTGAAATGTTACTACAGAATAGACCAGACTATGTACGAGCCGTGTCTTCATCACCAGTGAAATGTTACTACAGAATAGACCAGACTATGTACGAGCCGTGTCTCCATCACCAGTGAAATGTTACTACAGAATAGACCAGACTATGTACGAGCCGTGTCTCCATCACCAGTGAAATGTTACTACAGAATAGACCAGACTATGTACGAGCCGTGTCTTGATCACCTGTGACATGTTACTACAGAATAGACCAGACTATGTACGAGTCGTGTCTCCATCACCAGTGAAATGTTACTACAGAATAGACCAGACTATGTACGAGCCGCGTCTTCATCACCAGTGAAATGTTACTACAGAATAGACCAGACTATGTACGAGCCGCGTCTTCATCACCAGTGAAATGTTACTACAGAATAGACCAGACTATGTACGAGCCGTGTCTTCATCGCCTGTGAAATGTTACTGCAGAATAGACCAGACTATGTACGAGCCGCGTCTTCATCACCAGTGAAATGTTACTACAGAATAGACTAGACTATGTACGAGCCGTGTCTCCATCACCAGTGAAATGTTACTACAGAATAGACCAGACTATGTACGAGCCGCGTCTTCATCACCAGTGAAATGTTACTACAGAATAGACCAGACTATGTACGAGCCGTGTCTCCATCACCAGTGAAATGTTACTACAGAATAGACCAGACTATGTACGAGCCGTGTCTTGATCACCTGTGACATGTTACTACAGAATAGACCAGACTATGTACGAGTCGTGTCTCCATCACCAGTGAAATGTTACTACAGAATAGACCAGACTATGTACGAGCCGCGTCTTCATCACCAGTGAAATGTTACTACAGAATAGACCAGACTATGTACGAGCCGCGTCTTCATCACCAGTGAGATTTTACTATAGAATAGACCAGACTATGTACGAGCCGTGTCTTCATCACTAGTGAAATGTTACTACAGAATAGACCGACTATGTACGAGCCGTGTCTTCATCACCAGTGAAATGTTACTATAGAATAGACCAGACTATGTACGAGCCGTGTCTTCATCACTAGTGAAATGTTACTACAGAATAGACCGACTATGTATGAGCCGTGTCTCCATCACCTGTGAAATGTTACTACAGAATAAACTAGACTATGTACGAGCCGCGTCTTCATCGCCTGTGAGATTTTACTATAGAATAGACCAGACTATGTACGAGCTGTGTCTTCATCACTAGTGAAATGTTACTATAGAATAGACCAGACTATGTACGAGCCGTGTCTTCATCACTAGTGAAATGTTACTACAGAATAGACCGACTATGTACGAGCCGTGTCTCCATCACCTGTGAAATGTTACTACAGAATAGACCGACTATGTACGAGCCGTGTCTTCATCACGAGTGAGATGTTACTACAGAATAGACCAGACTATGTACGAGCCGTGTCTTCATCGCCTGTGAGATTTTACTACAGAATAGACCAGACTATGTACGAGCCATGTCTTCATCACCTGTGAAATGTTACTACAGAATAGACCAGACTATGTACGAGCCGTGTCTCCATCACCAGTGAAATGTTACTATAGAATAGACCAGACTATGTACGAGCCGTGTCTACATCATCAGTGAAATGTTCCTTGATGTGAAGACCTCGTCCAGTGACTTCATTGTTGATTTTCCCATAGCTTTTCTCCTATTGACTTCCGGTGTCGTCCCTGCATCTTGAGTGATCATTGATCCAGGTTGGTTCCTTGGCGTTACACCTTAAATAAGATGAAAGTTGCAGTACCACAGGTGACCAAACGGTGGGGATAGTGAGCCAGGCAGCTCTGCGGCCCTCACTGACGCCCGCTGGGACTTTTATGTTATGAATATTTTTGACACTTTCAGTTGTCAGTTATTACATGCATGAAGATGAGAAAGTCAGTACACCCTGTGAGCGCTGCACACCTTTCCTGCTATTCTTTACCTACATATATGATCAAAAAGTTCCTTATTCCTGGGGGCAAGAAAACACCTATAAACCAGCGAGAAGAAATGTCGTCCTCCATGGAAAACCCCTGTATTCCCAGCTACAAATAATCTCCATAATCTGCAGCGTCTCCTCTGTGTCCCTGCTCCTCTGTAGAGAGAGGACACCACATCTGGGGTCTCAGGGCTGCGGGGGTCCAGGGGGCTCCTCTGTAAAGAGAAGACACCACATCTGGGGGCTCAGGGCTGCAGAGGTCCGGGGGGGTTAATCTGACCAGAAGCCACATCTGGGGGCTCAGGGCTGCGGGGGTCCAGGGGGCTCCTCTGTAGAGAGAAGACACCACATCTGGGGGCTCAGGGCTGCAAGGGTCTGAGGGGCTCATCTGACCAGGGGCCACATCTGGGGGCTCAGGACTGCGAGGGTCTGGGGGGGTTAATCTGACCAGGGCCACATCTGGGGGCTCAGGGCTGCAGGGGTCCGGGGGGCTCCTCTGTAGAGAGAAGACACCACATCTGGGGGCTCAGGGCTGCAGGGGTCTGAGGGGCTCATCTGACCAGGGGCCACATCTGGGGCTCAGGACTGCGAGGGTCTGGGGGGTTAATCTGACCAGGGGCCACATCTGGGGCTCAGGACTGCGAGGGTCTGGGGGGGTTAATCTGACCAGGGGCCACATCTGGGGGCTCAGGGCTGCAGGGGTCCGGGGAGCTCATCTGACCAAGGGCCACATCTGGGGGTTCAGGGCTGCAGGGGTCTGAGGGGCTCATCTGACCAAGGGCCACATCTGGGGGTTCAGGGCTGCAGGGGTCTGAGGGGCTCTTCTGTAGAGAGAAGACGCCACATCTGGGGGCTCAGGGCTGCAGGGGTCTGAGGGGCTCATCTGACCAAGGGCCACATCTGGGGGTTCAGGGCTGCAGGGGCCTGGGGGGCTCATCTGTAGAGAGAAGACGCCACACCTGGGAATATGAATATGGCCCCCCTCCATTCGAGTCCTCACCGCGTGCAGTAGAAGACCCCAGATTGTGTAATTGGGGGCTGACATTTATCACCTTTCTTATTAGAAGGGATGAATGAACACTGTGTAGAGATTAGATTGTCAGCTCATGGGCTCAGGGCTGTTGGGAGTGATACATTTGCTTGCTGACCTGTACAATGGACCAATGCTGCATCACCAATGTAGGAAAGGCTTCTTTACAGTAAGAGCGGTCACACTATAAAACGTCAAACAAGAACCAGTAACAGGAATGTATACAATGTGAAGGTGTTTACCTAATAACTAATAATTGAGTAGTAATGACAGGGAAGAATGAATTTTACGACCTTGTGGGGTAAGTAAAGGATTTGTTGTTCACCTTGAGGAGAAGACAGAACCTGATGGACGCGTCTATTTACAACCTCTGGAACACAAGATTTAATAAAACAACCCCCCGAGGTGCAGGACCTGCTGCGTCACCGCTGTTATCACCCCCCAGGGTCTGAATAGTTGGATTTCCCCTGGCTGATAATTGGGGTAGAGGAGAATGTTCCCATCACTCGGTGTCCGGGATGCGGGGAGTAGAGGGTGAGGCAATGACCTGTTTACACTGATACATTGTGACACTTGTCATCTGTTGTGAAGTCGTGACGCCCACGGAGGGAGACATGTCCTGATCAGGCAGAGTCCTAACACACAAGAGCTTCCTCCACACAGATGTCCATATGTCAATCATCGATCTATATACTATGTATCAGGACAGGATCCATCGTCCATCTTATCCTCCAGTGTAAGAAGTATTAAGCCAAATTGTCAGGATTCCAGCTCGTCAGATTAACCTTTGTGTCTCCTTGCCCTTATCCAAAATGGCATCTGCCACCTCGTTCCTGTCCAGGTGTTCCTGCTTTCCTGTCCATATAAGCTCAGGTCCTTCTTCCAGTCCTTGATTGAGTATTTTGCTGGATCCCTGGCTCCTCAGAGAAAACTGTAAAAGATACAGAAGCGCAAATAGGGTCTTAACCTCTTTAAAATATTGTATAAATTTAGCTATTGCTGCTCACCTGGCCTTATCGTGAGACCCACAACCAGTATATATCACGGCTGCTAAAGAATCCACTGTTCCACATGTTCTATGTGGCCACAGGAGAAAACAAATGGATATATACCGTATATATGGATGATCTGCGCTGCCGTCTGATGAATGAGACCATAGGGATATATGGATCAACTGGTGACTTTATTCAATATTTAATATATATATACGTAAGCTCCAGTCCATCTTCTAGTCCTTTCTTGAGTATTCAGCTTGTATCCCTGGCTTCTCTGTGCGTCTCAAGTTTGTGCTCCTTCACCAGCTATTCTGGTTCATCTCTTTCCCGCTTCTCTGCAGTCTGAAGTCCAGCTAATCTTCACCTGCTGCCAGTTGGCCTTGCTGTGTCTGGTTGCTTTGCCTTGAGTTTGTGCCAGCTTCATTCTGCCAGTCTGCCCTGCTTTACGTCAGCCCTGTTTGCTCTAAAAGGTTCCACTGCGGCCATTCAGTTAAGTTTATGCAATTGCAGTTGCAGAGCTCTGGAGAGGTCAAGACTTTGTATGATGTTGCTCTGCACTGCATAGATTTCTGGACTGTATTCTCATAGACTTTACCATTTCCAGGCCTCCCTGGATATGAACTGTTACTCATAGATTATTCTGTAATAGGCCACTATCAGTGTGATCTGTTACTCATAGACTATTCTGTAATAGGCCACTATCAGTGTGATCTGTTACTCATAGACTATTCTGTAATAGGCCACTATCAGTGTGATCTGTTACTCATAGACTATCCTGTAATAGGCCACTATCAGTGTGAACTGTTACTCATAGACTATTCTGTAATAGGCCACTATCAGTGTGAACTGTTACTCATAGACTATCCTGTAATAGGCCACTATCAGTGTGATCTGTTACTCATGGACTATCCTGTAATAGGCCACTATCAGTGTGATCTGTTACTCATGGACTATGCTGTAATAGGCCACTATCAGTGTGAACTGTACTGTTACTGTACTTGGCTTCTGTGTTTTCACTTCTATTTGTACTACTCACTTACTCTGCACCTGACTGCTGCCCCTACACCCTGGATTTGTTACGCGTGTGCTAAAATATAGACTTCCACTTTAATATCTTGTCTCAGTCGCGTCTTTGCTCCCACGCCATTAGATTCCTAAGTTATCCACAATAGATAATATCTAAATCTTCCTGGAAAAATGCTCTCAGTTCTTCCATCTCAGATGAAACGTTACTGGTGCTGCAGGTGTCCACTGCAGAGGTCTCCCGATGCCCCTCACCAGAAAAGGAAGCTAGGAGAAGAATGGTGGCACAATACAGAGTACAGAGCAGAGGGTACTGCCTATTTTACCAGCAGCTGGGGTCATTTAGTAATAGTGTCCGGTGGGCAAAGGGTGTGTGGTCTGGGTCTTCACCTCTGAGGTGGTGGTTGGGGACTTACTATATCTTGAACTTCTTTTACCATAGGTGCATTTCCCATCTTCTAATTCACACTGTTCGGTTCCAAGTTACCAAGAAAGAGCCCCTGCAGCTTAAAACCTTTTGCACTTTACTTGCAACACAGTCCAAGCACCGCTTCACCAAACACTTCAGACTTCACCAACATCTTCACACAGACCGGCCCTACAGTGTCAGATGCAGACTAAGTCCTGCCAGCTATCCTTGCGGATAGCAAGACTGTGGAGTCAGGAAGCCAAACATCCGACTCTTCAATTTCCAATGAATCTGACTCCTCCAAAATGAACTCTGACTCCGACTCCATGACTCCGACTCCACTTGCTCCCCGTGGTCAGTGGCCTAGAGCAGGGGTCCCCAACCTTTTTTGCTTCGGGACCGACATCAAGCAAGATAATTTATCTGTGGCCCAGATGGGCGTGTTATAGGGGCGGGGCTTTGATCATATGGGGTGGGGTCAAGTAGAAGGGGTGGGGTTTAGTGTCCTGTTTCCCCAAAAGATGCGTTACATCTTATTTGCGGCGAATGTCTTATTTCTCCATCCCCTTGCAGCCCCAGCCCTCCTCTTTTGCAGCCCCCAGCCTTTTTGCAGCCCCCTGCCTCCTTTTACAGCCTGCAGTCTCCTTCTGCAGCCCCAGCCTTTTTGCAGCCCCCAGCCTCCTTTTGCAGCCCCCAGCCTCCTTTTGCAGCATGCAGTCTCCTTCTGCAGCCCCAGCCTTTTTGCAGCCCCCAGCCTCCTTTTGCAGCCCCCAGCCTCCTTTTGCAGCATGCAGCCTCCTTTTGCAGCCCCCAGCCTTTTTGCAGCATGTAGCCTCCTTTTGCAGCCCCCAGCCTCCTTATGCAGCCCACAGCCTCCTTATGCAGCCCCCAGCCTCCTTATGCAGCCCCCAGCCTCCTTATGCAGCCCCCAGCCTCCTTATGCAGCCACCATCATCTTCTTACAGCCACAATACCATATCGCCGCGGCCCCATCATCATCTCCTTGCAGGTCCTCCGCTGCATCAGGCACCGCTGTGCTTTGTGCCCCAGCTGCGTGTATGTATGGACGAAGCCGTCGGCCAATCACAGTGCAGCAGCCAGTGGCCAATCAGGGCCAGACTGCTGCACTGTGATTGGCCGATGGCTCCGTTAGTACATCTATGTACGCAGCTGAGGCACAGAGCACAGCAGCGCTGTAGTGCGGCGGGAGCAGATATCACTGAGGGGTGGGGAAGTGGGCAGCATCCTCCACTCTGTGCTGCTGTAGAGCACACTGTGTGTAGTGCTTGTCTGCGGCGGCATGGACTGGCACAGAGACTCCAGCGGCCCGGTCCCTGTCCGCGGCCCGGTGGTTGGGACCCCTGGCCTAGAGAACTCTTTCCCTTTTATAGGCATCACTGCCACAGAACTGGTCCACCACTGTCTTTACGGTTCACCATGTACCAGCTGGGTTAGGGGTGCCCACTTGCTGCTTTACACTGTAATACGGGCCCGGTCACCTTCACTTTATCTTGCACATTACTTATGTCCATTCCTTCTCAGCCTACATTCTTCTGCTGCTTGAAACAGGAGATACCAGACACTATATTCCCCTCACAGTGGGCCGGCTCCAACATTAATTCCCTTAGCTCTGTCTCCTAAGGCCTGGACTCCCCTACAACTAGGGAACCTAACATTGGCGGCATCTAGGGATGGCTGAAAACACTGCACCCACTGCCTGGAATTACACATACCTTTACCCTGTCTATGGCGGAGCTGCAGGTTGTATCCTCTGATCGGTGAGGGCCCCCTCGACCCTCTGTAGCTCTTCCCGACACAGTAGATACCGCTGTGGTGCCGATAGGAGGGAGGACATTGTATTGTGGAGCCATTGATACACAGGAGGATCAGTCCAGACCACAAGAAAACATGTAGAAATGAAGATACAATAATAAAAGGAGAAAGTGATGAGAAATAAGTAGAATTTCACAAGCCGGAGCCGCTTCCCGGGATCCTTGTACTGATTAACGTCTATGTACTGCAGTCGTGTGATCGAGCGCCGGACGCGGCTTCTTGCCCAACACTCGGAGCCGCCAATATTTACTGGAGGTGAATAAACTTTACTTTTCCTCTGATGCAACAAGAAAAACAAAGAAATGTGTCGATGAGGGATAAACCCCAACATATCTGCGGTGGATGATGAGAGTGAAGCAGAGGCCACACCGGGAATATCAGCATTATATACTGTATATACAGGATATACACCGGGAATATACAGCACACACACCGGGAATATACAGCACACACACCGGGAATATACAGCACACACACCGGGAATATACAGCACACACACCGGGAATATACAGCACACACACCGGGAATATACAGCACACACACCGGGAATATACAGCACACACACCAGGAATATACAGCACACACACCGGGAATATACAGCACACACACCGGGAATATACAGCACACACACCGGGAATATACACCGGGAATATACAGCACACACACCGGGAATATACAGCACATACACCGGGAATATACACCGGGAATATACAGCACACACACCGGGAATATACAGCACATACACCGGGAATATCAGCATTATATACTGTATATACAGGATATACACCGGGAATATACAGCACACACACCGGGAATATACAGCACACACACCGGGAATATACAGCACACACAGCGGGAACATACAGCACACACACCAGGAATATACAGCACACACACCGGGAATATACAGCACACACACCGGGAATATACAGCACACACACCGGGAATATACACCGGGAATATACAGCACACACACCGGGAATATACAGCACATACACCGGGAATATCAGCATTATATACTGTATATACAGGATATACACCGGGAATATACAGCACACACACCGGGAATATACAGCACACACACCGGGAATATACAGCACACACACGGGAACATACAGCACACACACCAGGAATATACAGCACACACACCGGGAATATACAGCACACACACCGGGAATATACAGCACACACACCGGGAATATACACCGGGAATATACAGCACACACACCGGGAATATACACCGGGAATATACAGCACACACATCGGGAATATACAGCACACACACCGGGAATATGCAGCACACACACCGGGAATATGCAGCACACACACACGGGAATATACAGCACACACACCAGGAATATGCAGCACACACACCGGGAATATGCAGCACACACACCGGGAATATACAGCACATACACCGGGAATATACAGCACATACACCGGGAATATACAGCATATACACCGGGAATATACAGCATATACACCGGGAATATACAGCATATACACCGGGAATATACACTGGGAATATACAGTATATATACCGGGAATATACAGAATATACACCGGGAATATACACCGGGAATATACAGAATATACACGGGAATATACAGTATATACACCAGGAATATACACTGGGAATATACAGCACATACACCGGGAATATACAGCACACACACCGGGAATATGCAGCACACACACCGGGAATATGCAGCACATACACCGGGAATATACAGCACATACCCGGGAATATACAGCACATACACCGGGAATATACAGCATATACACCGGGAATATACAGCATATACACCGGGAATATACACTGGGAATATACAGCACATACACCGGGAATATACAGCACATACACTGGGAATATACAGCACATACACCGGGAATATACAGCACATACACTGGGAATATACACCGGGAATATACAGCACATACACCGGGAATATACAGCATATACACCGGGAATATACAGCATATACACCGGGAATATACAGCATATACACCGGGAATATACAGCATATACACCGGGAATATACACTGGGAATATACAGCACATACACCGGGAATATACAGGATATACACCGGGAATATTACACCGGGAATATACAGCATATACACCGGGAATATACAGCATATACACCGGGAATATACAGCATATACACCGGGAATATACAGTATATATACCGGGAATATACAGAATATACACCGGGAATATACACCGGGAATATACAGAATATACACCGGGAATATACAGTATATACACCAGGAATATACACTGGGAATATACAGCACATACACCGGGAATATACAGCACACACACGGGAATATGCAGCACACACACCGGGAATATACAGCACACACACTGGGAATATACAGCACACACACCGGGAATATGCAGCACACACACCGGGAATATGCAGCACATACACCGGGAATATACAGCACATACACCGGGAATATACAGCACATACACCGGGAATATACAGCATATACACCGGGAATATACAGCATATACACCGGGAATATACAGCATATACACCGGGAATATACACTGGGAATATACAGCACATACACCGGGAATATACAGCACATACACTGGGAATATACAGCACATACACTGGGAATATACAGCACATACACCGGGAATATACAGCACATACACCGGGAATATACAGCACATACACCGGGAATATACAGCATATACACCGGGCATATACAGCATATACACCGGGCATATACAGCATATACACCGGGAATATACAGCATATACACCGGGAATATACACTGGGAATATACAGCACATACACCGGGAATATACAGGATATACACCAGGAATATACAGCATATACACCGGGAATATACAGCATATACACCGGGAATATACAGCATATACACCGGGAATATACAGTATATATACCGGGAATATACAGAATATACACCGGGAATATACACCGGGAATATACAGAATATACACCGGGAATATACACTGGGAATATACAGCACATACACCGGAGAATATACAGGATATACACCGGGAATATACAGCATATACACCGGGAATATACACTGGGAATATACAGCACATACACCGGGAATATACAGGATATACACCGGGAATATACACCGGGAATATACAGCATATACACCGGGAATATACAGCATATACACTGGGAATATACAGCATATACACCGGGAATATACAGTATATATACCGGGAATATACAGAATATACACCGGGAATATACACCGGGAATATACAGAATATACACCGGGAATATACAGTATATACACCAGGAATATACACTGGGAATATACAGCACATACACAGGGAATATACAGGATATACACCGGGAATATACACCGGGAATATACAGAATATACACCAGGAATATACACCGGGAATATACAGCATATATACCGGGAATATACAGCATATATACCGGGAATATACAGGATATACACCGGGAATATACAGGATATACACCGGGAATATAGAGGATATACACCGGGAATATAACACCGGGAATATACAGAATATACACCGGGAATATACAGTATATACACCAGGAATATACACTGGGAATATACACTGGGAATATACAGCACACACACCGGGAATATACAGAATATACACCGGGAATATACAGAATATACACCGGGAATATACTGAATATACACCGGGAATATACACCTGGAATATACAGCACAAACACCAGGAATATACAGCACATACACCGGGAATATACACTGGGAATATACAGCACACACACCGGGAATATACAGCACATATACCGGGAATATACAGCACACACACCGGGAATATACAGCACATACACCGGGAATATACACTGGGAATATACAGCACATACACCGGGAATATACAGAATATACACTGGGAATATACAGAATATACACCGGGAATATACAGAATATACACCAGGAATATACAGCACATACACCAGGAATATACAGCACATACACCGGGAATATACAGAATATACACCGGGAATATACAGAATATACACCAGGAATATACAGCATATACACCAGGAATATACAGCACATACACCGGGAATATACAGTATATACACCGGGAATATACAGAATATACACCAGGAATATACAGCATATACACCAGGAATATACAGCACATACACCGGGAATATACAGAATATACACCGGGAATATACAGAATATACACCAGGAATATACAGCATATACACCAGGAATATACAGCACATACACCGGGAATATACAGTATATACACCGGGAATATACAGAATATACACTGGGAATATACAGAATATACACTGGGAATATACAGAATATACACCGGGAATATACAGAATATACACCAGGAATATACAGAATATACACCAGGAATATACAGTATATACACCGGGAATATACAGTATATACACCGGGAATATACAGAATATACACTGGGAATATACAGAATATACACTGGGAATATACAGAATATACACCGGGAATATACACTGGGAATATACAGCACATACACCGGGAATATACACTGGGAATATACAGCACACACACCGGGAATATACAGTATATACACCGGGAATATACAGAATATACACCGGGAATATACAGAATATACACTGGGAATATACAGAATATACACTGGGAATATACAGAATATACACCGGGAATATACAGAATATACACCAGGAATATACAGAATATACACCAGGAATATACAGTATATACACCGGGAATATACAGTATATACACCGGGAATATACAGAATATACACTGGGAATATACAGAATATACACTGGGAATATACAGAATATACACCGGGAATATACACTGGGAATATACAGCACATACACCGGGAATATACACTGGGAATATACAGCACATTCACCGGGAATATACAGCATATACACCAGGAATATACACCGGGAATATACACCGGGAATATACACCGGGAATATACAGCATATACACCGGGAATATACAGCACATACACCGGGAATATACAGCACACACACCGGGAATATACAGCACACACACAGGGAATATACAGCACACACACCGGGAATATACAGCACATACACCGGGAATATACAGCACACACACCGGGAATATACAGCACACACACCGGGAATATACAGCACATACACCGGGAATATACACCGGGAATATACAGCACATACACCGGGAATATACAGCACATACACCGGGAATATACACCGGGAATATACAGCACATACACCAGGAATATACACCGGGAATATACAGCACATACACCGGGAATATACAGCATATACACCAGGGGTATACAGCATATACACCGGGAATATACAGGATATACACCTGGGGTATACAGTATTTACACCGGAAATATACAGTATATACACCAGGGGTATACAGTATATACACCAGAAATATGCAGGATATACACTTGGGGTATACAGTATATACATCGGGAATATACAGTATATACACCAGGAATATGCGGGCTATACACCAGGGGTATACAGTATATACACTGGGGATATACACCAGGGGTATACAGTATATACACCAGGAATACACAGGATATACACCAGGGGTATACAGTATATACACCAGGGATATACAGTATATGCACCAGCGATATACAGTATATACACCGGGAATATGCAGTATATACACCAGAAATATACAGGATATACACCAGGGTATACAGGATATACAACGGGAATATACAGTATATCAGGGGTGGACCTACCGTGGTACAGCTGGTTCAGCTGCACCAGGACCTGACCGGCTAGGGGGCCCCTCAAGCCTGCAGGGGGGCCCCAGCCGACCCCCATAACCCTGTGCCCTGTGTCAGAGGAAAGGGTTAACCTTGGCTGATCCCGCCCCGGCTCCCAGGACTGTGCGGCCCGGCGCAGGTTGGAGCCGCAGGACCCATAGCGAACCCGAATCCCCCCGCTCCTTGCTGTCACCTGTTAGCCCCCGGGGGCTGGGGGAGCTCGGGATCTGGGGGAGCTCCGGACCTGGGGGAGCTCCGGACCTGGGGGAGCTCGGGATCTGGGGGAGCTCGGGATCTGGGGGAGCTCGGGATCTGGGGGAGCTCGGGATCTGGGGGGAGCTCCGGGCCTGGGGGAGCTCGGGACCTGGGGGAGCTCGGGATCTGGGGGAGCTCGGGATCTGGGGGAGCTCGGGATCTGGGGGAGCTCGGGATCTGGGGGAGCTCCGGGCCTGGGGGAGCTCGGGACCTGGGGGAGCTCGGGATCTGGGGGAGCTCGGGATCTGGGGGAGCTCGGGATCTGGGGGAGCTCGGGATCTGCTATGTCTGATTTCGGACAGCCGATCCTTTTCTTTTCCAGAAATGAGTCTGGTCCTGTTTATCATAGGGTTGGGCGAGATCGATACCGGTCAGTTGATTGGCCAAACGTTGGTTCAACCAACAGGTTCCTAAGTGTACGGGGGCTTCAGATGTCATAAGTGAGTGCAACTGCTACCAAGAGGAGCGAACACCTCTGATATTCCCCGATGCCTGGACTACGTTCCTTCAGTCTAGAAGACATCAGTGCACGAGATGTGAATATTACACCGCCATACAATGTCAGCGCGATATTCAGTGTCATCTGAGCTGAGTGGAGGACGACTGTCACCATCCGTCCTTATGACCGATGCAGATCATATGTGCACAATCTACCACATCAGACTGGGTCTGGACAAACAACGCTAATGAAGGTCGAACATCTCGTGTCACCATCACAAGAGACCATCAGCCTCCGGAGCGATGGCGTCACGGAGGATTTGGCAATGAATCCTGATCCAGTTCCAATGATTTTACTTGTCTGACAGAAATAGAACAACATCCAAGACCGAGCACCATGGAATGTGCCCGAACATCATGGAATGTGCCTGAGCACCGCGGAATGTGCCCGAACACCGTGGAATGTGCCTGAACATTGTGGAATGTGCCCAAACACCGCGGAATGTGCCCAAACACCGCGGAATGTGCCCGAACATCGCGGAATGTGCCCGAGCACGGCGGAATGTGCCCGAGCACGGCGGAATGTGCCCGAACACCGCGAAATGTGCCCGAACACCGCGAAATGTGCCCGAACACCGTGGAATGTGCCCAAACATTGTGGAATGTGCCCAAACATTGTGGAATGTGCCCAAACATTGTGGAATGTGCCCAAACATTATGGAATGTGCCCAAACACCGCAAAATGTGCTCAAACACCGCGGAATGTGCCAAAACACCGCGGAATGTGCCAAAACACCGCGAAATGTGCCAAAACATCGTGGAATGTGCCCGAACATAGTGGAATGTGCCCGAACATCGTGGAATGTGCCCGAACATCGTGGAATGTGCCCAAGCATGGCGGAATGTGCCCGAACACCGCGGAATGTGCTTGAACACCGTGTAATGTGCCCGAACATCAGGGAATGTGCCCGAACACCAAAAAATGTGCTCGAACACCGCGGAATGAGCCCGAACACAGTGGAATGTGCCCAAACATTGTGGAATGTGCCCAAACATTGTGGAATGTGCCCAAACATTGTGGAATGTGCCCAAACATTGTGGAATGTGCCCGAACACCTTGGAATGTGCCCGAACATCGTGGAATGTGCCCGAACATCGTGGAATGTGCCCAAACATTGTGGAATGTGCCCAAACATTGTGGAATGTGCCCGAACACCTTGGAATGTGCCCGAACATCGTGGAATGTGCCTGAACATCGTGGAATGTGCCCAAGCATGGCGGAATGTGCCCGAACACCGCGGAATGTGCCTGAACATCATGGAATGTGCCTGAACACCAAAGAATGTGCTCAAACACCGCAGAATGTGCCCGAACACAGTGGAATGTGCCCAAATGCCGTGGAATGTGCCCGAACATCGTGGAATGTGCCCGAACCTTCGGAATCTGCCCGAACATCGTGGAATGTGCCAGAACACCGCTGAATGTGCCAGAACATCATGGAATGTGCCCAAACACTGCGAAATGTGCCAGAACAGCGCAGAAAAATCATTTTCATTCTTATTTTGGGAACTGCTCACAAACCTGGAGAAATTCTAGTGAATATCTACCATGTGGATCGATAGACGGCATTGATGGTAGTCACTAATTCAGCAATGTATCCCGCACCCTCAGGCCTGTTATGTTGTGTTCTCTGCTGGTTTGGAGCAGTCATGACCGACTCAGTAGTGAATCGATTCTCATTTTTCCCTTTATTAATGGTCTTGTGGCCATGCTCGAGTATTCAGTTGAAACCTTTGCTTCCTGTGATCCTCAAGTGAACCTCCTCTGCCAATTCCACTCTGGCTTTTCCTGTGTCTGTAGTCCTTCTCCAGCTTCCACACCTGCTCAGTGCTTCTCCTGCAAACCTGCTTCTGTGCATTTCAGTCTTAGCTCCAGCCTGCCTGCCCGTGCCCTGTGACATGTTAGCCCTGTATGCCTTTAAGCTTTGCAGCTTCCCTGTTACTTTTGTGCAGTTGTAGTTACTCGGGACTTTGCATGACATTTCTTACACTACACTGCACAGTTTCAAGTTCAGGACTTGTTCTTGTGATAACTCCCAGGAAGGCCTGGGAAGGTCATCAAACTCATAGACTGTTCCTGATGTGAATTGCTTCTTGTCACTGTGTGTCCCTCCCCCCGGCCTGTGTTCATGTTCCCTATGTAATGAAACCTGCTTTAGTATTTCCCATCCTGCATTTAGTGGGGGAAATCTAACTTTGTTCTTCTCTGCAGAAAGCTACTCCAATACACAAACCTGTAGACAGAACAGGGTCACGAGCTTCGGGAAACTTCTCAATATAGTCACATGTTCAAAAGGTGTGTGAGCTCTCCCCCCATCCAGGGGCTGATCTAAGGAGAGAGAACAATAGACTCATGGTCAGTTCAGTTGTGTGGTGACTTTCAAAGGACTAGGATCCGAGGCTGAGGCCAGATCCTGGCGCTTGTGTGTGGATTGATAGAAGCTGCCACGTGGGGTTGTGTTGTGTCCGTCACCTGCTGGATCCATTGAACTCATCCAATTTCGTGGACTCATTATGGACTTTGCAGAATTACCTTCATGTATTCTGTTGCGTTTTCCCTGTCCAAATAAAGTTCTTTGGATTGTTCATCGGCCTGATAACCCTTCCAGATGTTACACACCCTGTTACACTTGTGAAGAGACTTTCCTGATTCATGAACTTGTTCACTTGCTCCATCTCACGTTTATTTACTTTCACATGTGTTTAATACAGCGTGTTCACCTATAAACCTGGTCTCTGAGTATCTGTGCTCCCATAAGCTATTAGATTCCTGAGTAAATCCTTACAATACCTTACACCTAAGCTGCACAGAGAGCAATGCTGGTTCTTCCCATTGCCATAGTACATGATCAGTGTGTGCTGTCACGTGTTCATGCGATTATTACATGTAGATGGGATCCCACGTCGCTGTGTAAGGTACAGAGTCAACACAGACTTTGGTCATATTATCAGCAATGTAAATAATGGGTTTATCTAGTGCGATATTAGGGCTATAGGTGAGAGGAGAAATCAGAAGTCACACCGACACCGCAGAGTAACACATACATAAAGGTTACCGAGCGCGTCCTCCAACAACGAGGCCTGGGAACAAATCTAACCAAAGCACTGACATTATCTCCAAAGGGAAGGATAAGATTAGACTCTTAGCTCCTGCAAGCATGGATGATGGGGGTGATACATTATGTAAGATAGCAAGATTAGATTTTGGGCTCCTGGGAACAGGGAAGATGGAAAAGACAGATTGATGGAGAAATATAAAGGTCCTGTCACACGCGTCAATGTCGTCAGCGATCTGATCGCTGACGACATTGACGGCTGATTGCTGGTGAGCTGTCACACAGACAGACTCACCAGCGATCAATTGACCAGTGACATCATGGAAACGATTTAAATATCGTTTCCACGATGTCCTGCTCCCGCTGCCAGCCTGCTGGAAGCGGGAGCAGCCTGGTCTCCAAGGTACACTGCGGGTAACTAGGCAGCGCGCGCTGCCTAGATACCCGACGTGTACCTTAGTTACCAGCCTCCTCCGCTCACCCGGTGAGCGGAGGAGGCTGGTAACTAAGGTACACAGTCGGGTATCTAGGCAGCGCGCGCTGCCTAGTTACCCGACGTGTACCTTAGTTACCAGCCTCCTCCGCTCACCGGGTGAGCGGAGGAGGCTGGTAACTAAGGTACACGTCGGGTATCTAGGCAGCGCGCGCTGCCTAGTTACCCGCAGTGTACCTTGGATACCAGCTCCCAGCGCTTCTGAGAGGCGCTGGGAGCTGGAATATCGCTACTCCCGGTGTCACACGCAGCGATGCTGCGTGTCCACCGGGCGACAATCGCCAGGTTTTAGGACTGATTCTAAAACCTGGCGATCATCAACCAGCGATTTATCGCTGGTTGATTCACTATGTCACACGCGTCAATATCGCTGCAACGTCACGTGCAGCCGATATCGTGCAGGCGATATTGACGCGTGTGACAGGCCCTTTAGATTGTAAGCTCCTGTGTTTACAGTAGACCTGTGAGGCTATGGCCTCAATGAATGCACAGGTCACATATAGAGTCCACTGACCAAGAAATGAAGACAACATCCTCCAATAATGGAAGATACGCCCTCCAATAACGGAAGATACGCCCTCCAATAAGAAAAGATACCTCCTCCAATAAGGGAAGATACGCCCTCCAATAAGGGAAGATACGCCCTCCAATAAGGGAAGATACGCCCTGCAATAAGGGAAGATACGCCCTGCAATAACGGAAGATACGCCCTGCAATAACTGAAGATACGCCCTCCAATAACTGAAGATACGCCCTCCAATAACTGAAGATACGCCCTCCAATAACTGAAGATACGCCCTCCAATAACTGAAGATACGCCCTCCAATAACTGAAGATACGCCCTCCAATAAGGGAAGATACGCCCTCCAATAACTGAAGATGCGCCCTCCAATAAGGGAAGATACGTCCTCCAATAACTGAAGATACGCCCTCCAATAAGGGAAGATACGCCCTCCAATAAGGGAAGATACGCCCTCCAATAAGGGAAGATACGTCCTCCTCTGAGATAGACAGACAGACAGACAGTTAGAGCTCACCAGTCTCCTGCTGCTTCTTCCGGGGCCGCTCATTAAGCTTCATGAATATTCACTGCACTGACTCTCTCTCACTCTGTGACAGCGTCTGTGATTGGCTGTTGCACTCAGGCTGCGCCCCCACAATCTGCACCGGTGTCTGTGTTTGGTTGCCATATACATTAGTGTATGGCAACCAACCTGACCGGCATATGTGTGTAAAATAAGTAATGGTAAAAAAATGCATAAGAGTCTCCCGTAATCTTCATTCTCAGCACAGATAAAGTGGATAGTTGCAGGCTGCAGCACCCAGTTATGCGCTTTTTATTGGCTGAGTATCAAATACGGGGACCCCACAAGGTTTTTAAAATGTATTTAAAGGTATGAATTTAAAAAAACAGTCCAATTTGATATTCAGCCAAGATGAAGTGCATTGGTGTGGGTTGCTTTTCCCATGCTGGGGAGACAAAAAATTGCCCCCACCATTGTAATAATAGAAACCCGTTGCTACCCCAAATTTTAGTGCATTCATTAGAAGCACCAAATCCTGGCATTTTACCCTGATCTTCCCAATGCCCTGGTGCGGTGGCATTGGTGTGGTAGAAGGGGTTAATGACAGTTGAGTATTGACAGCTGTCATTAAGCCCAGATTGGTAATGTTCAGGCGTCTATGATACCTGTCCATTACCAATATGGTTAGGAAATAGTTAATAAACACACAGAGAAAAATCCTTTTTTAGAAATAAAACACACAGACAACCCTCATTTTCCCATGTATTAACCCCAAACATACCCACCGATGATAATCCACAACGATGTCCCATTCCGCCTTGCTGCATCGGAGGTCGGGCTGTAGGAGGAAGGCCCTCATCAGTACTTGCTCTAGCACACGGTGAGTGCATCGGGAGCTTCGGCCGTGCCAGCGATGTCATGAGTGAGGTCACCTGAGGACACAGCTGATGTAGTTACCATGGTTATGACTAGACCGAGTTACACATGTAATTGAGTTGTCCCCCCATATCCGCTGGTCTGGGTGACAATGATGGGAGTCAGACAGCGACGTCCTGCTAAAGTCTGCAAGGCCTTCAATGGATGGGACTGTCGTTCTGTTTGGCGGCACACCTTCCCACTACGTGCACACTGCACCCATCATCCAGGCCGGGGAATATCTGCTCTCCGTGCACTCTCATTTCTCTCTATTTCCTCGTGTCCTCCATGCACACACTTGTAAGTTTCATCTATGTACAAATATGTGTGGAATTGCTCCTCCATAAATAAGCGATAAGTAAACTCTGTGATAATTTTCCTTTGAAGTATCAGGGGGATAACAAGGCCTAAAGTCACTTGAAGGAAAGCCACCCAGGCCCCATTTTACAATGCTTCAACAATTACAGCTAATTGGAGGTAGAGGTGTCATAAAGATCCGCTATCATCCTGCGAAGCTGTCCTTCTGTTACTATAAATACAGAGCACTGACCCGGCAGACGTTCGCTCCAGGGCGTAGCCGAGAAAAACATTTATGGGATTCTTGCCAATCAATGAGGCCTTCTAACGAAATACGTGTGCACGCGGTACAGCCATAGACTTAATCTGGGACCCCAAAACTGAGAACAAGGTGGGTGACAACAAACCAACAAGAACAAAGAACAAGGTGGGTGACAACAAACCAACAGGAACAAAGAACAAGGTGGGTGACAACAAACCAACAAGAACAAAGAACAAGGTGGGTGACAACCAAAAGGAACAAAGAACAAGGTGGGTGACACCAAACCAACAAGAAGAAAGAACAAGGTGGGGGACAACAAACCAACAAGAACAAAGAACAAGGTGGGTGACAACAAACCAACAAGAACTGAGAACAAGGTGGGTGACAACAAACCAACAAGAACAAAGAACAAGGTGGGGGACAACAAACCAACAAGAACAAAGAACAAGGTGGGTGACATCAATCCAACAGGAACAAATAACAAGGTGGGTGACAACAAACCAACAAGAACAAGGAACAAGGTGGGTGACATCAATCCAACAGGAACAAATAACAAGGTGGGTGACAACAAACCAAAAGGAACAAAGAACAAGGTGGGTGACATCAATCCAACAGGAACAAATAACAAGGTGGGTGACAACAAACCAACAAGAACAAGGAACAAGGTGGGGGACAACAAACCAACAAGAACTGAGAACAAGGTGGGCGACAACAAACCAACAAGAACTGAGAACAAGGTGGGTGACATCAATCCAACAGGAACAAATAACAAGGTGGGTGACAACAAACCAACAAGAACAAGGAACAAGGTGGGGGACAACAAACCAACAAGAACAAGGAACAAGGTGGGGGACAACAAACCAACAGGAACAAAGAACAAGGTGGGTGACAACAAACCAACAAGAACAAAGAACAAGGTGGGGGACAACAAACCAACAAGAACAAAGAACAAGGTGAGTGACAACAAACCAACAAGAACAAAGAACAAGGTGGGGGCAACAAACCAACAAGAACAGAGAACAAGGTGGGGGACAACAAACCAACAAGAACAAAGAACAAGGTGGGGGACAACAAACCAACAAGAACAAAGAACAAGGTGGGGGACAACAAACCAACAAGAACAAAGAACAAGGTGGGTGACAACAAACCAACAAGAACAAAGAACAAGGTGGGTGACAACAAACCAACAAGAACAAAGAACAAGGTGGATGACAACAAACCAACAAGAACTGAGAACAAGGTGGGTGACAACAAACCAACAAGAACAAAGAACAAGGTGGGTGACAACAAACCAACAAGAACAAAGAACAAGGTGGGTGACAACAAACCAACAAGAACTGAGAACAAGGTGGGTGACAACAAACCAACAAGAACAAAGAACAAGGTGGGGGACAACAAACCAACAAGAACAAAGAACAAGGTGGATGACAACAAACCAACAAGAACAGAGAACAAGGTGGGGGACAACAAACCAACAAGAACAAAGAACAAGGTGGATGACAAAAACCAACAAGAACAGAGAACAAGGTGGGTGACAACAAACCAACAAGAACAGAGAACAAGGTGGGTGACAACAAACCAACAAGAACAGAGAACAAGGTGGGGGACAACAAACCAACAAGAACAGAGAACAAGGTGGGGGACAACAAACCAACAAGAACAAAGAACAAGGTGGGTGACAACAAACCAACAAGAACAAAGAACAAGGTGGGGGACAACAAACCAACAAGAACAAAGAACAAGGTGGGGGACAACAAAACAAAAGGAACAAAGAACAAGGTGGGGGACAACAAACCAACAAGAACAGAGAACAAGGTGGGGGACAACAAACCAACAAGAACTGAGAACAAGGTGGGCGACAACAAACCAACAAGAACAGAGAACAAGGTGGGTGACAACAAACCAAAAGAAACAGAGAACAAGGTGGGTAACAACAAACCAACAAGAACAGAGAACAAGGTGGGTGACAACAAACCAACAAGAACAAAGAACAAGGTGGGGGACAACAAACCAACAAGAACAAAGACAAGGTGGGTGACAACAAACCAACAAGAACAAAGAACAAGGTGGATGACAACAAACCAACAAGAACAGAGAACAAGGTGGGGGACAACAAACCAACAAGAACAAAGAACAAGGTGGGGGACAACAAACCAACAAGAACAAAGAACAAGGTGGGGGACAACAAACCAACAAGAACAAAGAACAAGGTGGGTAACAACAAACCAACAAGAAAAAGAGAACAAGGTGGGGGACAACAAACCAACAAGAACAAAGAACAAGGTGGGGGACAACAAACCAACAAGAACAAAGAACAAGGTGGGGGACAACAAACCAACAAGAACAAAGAACAAGGTGGATGACAACAAACCAACAAGAACAGAGAACAAGGTGGGGGACAACAAACCAACAAGAACAAAGAACAAGGTGGGGGACAACAAACCAACAAGAACAAAGAACAAGGTGGGGGACAACAAACCAACAAGAAACAAAGAACAAGGTGGGTAACAACAAACCAACAAGAACAAAGAACAAGGTGGGTGACAACAAACCAACAAGAACAAAGAACAAGGTGGGGGACAACAAACCAACAAGAACAAAGAACAAGGTGGGGGACAACAAACCAACAAGAACAAAGAACAAGGTGGGTGACAACAAACCAACAAGAACAGAGAACAAGGTGGGTGACAACAAACCAACAAGAACAAAGAACAAGGTGGGTAACAACAAACCAACAAGAACAGAGAACAAGGTGGGTGACAACAAACCAACAAGAACAGAGAACAAGGTGGGGGACAACAAACCAACAAGAACAAAGAACAAGGTGGGGGACAACAAACCAACAAGAACAGAGAACAAGGTGGGGGACAACAAACCAAAAGGAACAAAGAACAAGGTGGGTGACAACAAACCAACAAGAACAAAGAACAAGGTGGATGACAACAAACCAACAAGAACAGAGAACAAGGTGGGGGACAACAAACCAACAAGAACAAAGAACAAGGTGGGGGACAACAAACCAAAAGGAACAAAGAACAAGGTGGGCGACAACAAACCAAACTCTCATTTCCCCCTGTTACCTAATAGATTGTAGCTTATGAGCGGGGTCCTCATCCTCTTGGTATCTGTGGGGTCCTCACTCCTCTTGGTATCTGTGGGGCCCTCACTCCTCTTGATATCTGTGGGACCCTCACTCCTCTTGATATCTGTGGGACCCTCACTTCTCTTGGTATCTGTGGGGCCCTCACTCCTCTTGGTATCTGTGGGGCCCTCACTCCTCTTGGTATCTGTGGGGCCCTCACCCCTCTTGGTATCTGTGGGGCCCTCACCCGCCTTGGTATCTGTGGGGCCCTCACCCCTCTTGGTATCTGTGGGGCCCTCACCCCTCTTGGTATCTGTGGGGCCCTCACTCCTCTTGGTATCTGTGGGGCCCTCACCCCTCTTGGTATCTGTGGGGCCCTCACCCCTCTTGGTATCTGTGGGGCCCTCACCCCTCTTGGTATCTGTGGGGCCCTCACCCCTCTTGGTATCTGTGGGGCCCTCACTCCTCTTGGTATCTGTGGGACCCTCACTCCTCTTGGTATCTGTGGGGCCCTCACCCCTCTTGGTATCTGTGGGGCCCTCACTCCTCTTGGTATCTGTGGGGCCCTCACCCCTCTTGGTATCTGTGGGGCCCTCACTCCTCTTGGTATCTGTGGGGCCCTCACTCCTCTTGGTATCTCTGGGGCCCTCACTCCTCTTGGTATCTGTGGGACCCTCACTCCTCTTGGTATCTGTGGGGCCCTCACTCCTCTTGGTATCTGTGGGACCCTCACTCCTCTTGGTATCTGTGGGACCCTCACTCCTCTTGGTATCTGTGGGGCCCTCACCCCTCTTGGTATCTGTGGGACCCTCACTCCTCTTGGTATCTGTGGGACCCTCACTCCTCTTGGTATCTGTGGGGCCCTCACTCCTCTTGGTATGTGTGGGACCCTCACTCCTCTTGGTATCTGTGGGACCCTCACTCCTCTTGGTATCTGTGGGGCCCTCACTCCTCTTGGTATCTGTGGGACCCTCACTCCTCTTGGTATCTGTGGGACCCTCACTCCTCTTGGTATCTGTGGGGCCCTCACTCCTCTTGGTATCTGTGGGGTCCTCACTCCTCTTGGTATCTGCGGGGCCCTCACCCCTCTTGGTATCTGTGGGGCCCTCACTCCTCTTGGTATCTGTGGGGCCCTCACTCCTCTTGGTATCTGTGGGGCCCTCACTCCTCTTGGTATCTGCGGGGCCCTCACTCCTTGTATCTGATGACTTGTGCTCCTGACTATGTTGGCGCTATAGAAATAAGATTAATATTACCCTACAAATGTTGGTGCTGTACTCAGAGCAGGAGATATGAGGAGACTGAGCTCCACATGAGGTCAGTGATCCAGATCTGTATCATCCCTGTAAATCACGATGGAACATAAAGATAAAGACGTGACACAATGTCCCTGATCCGGAATCTCATCCATAGATCGCGGCCCCTCGGGGACTTGTGATTGTAACATAGTAACATAGTTTTTAAGGTTGAAGGAAGACATAAGTCCATCTAGTTCACCCCATAGCCTAACATGATCCAGAGGAAGGCAAAAAAAACCATGTGGCAACACTAAAGGTACCTTTACACGCCGCTACAACAGGATGGATACAACCCGCTACAGGCTACGATTGTAGCTTGCGTCATCAAAATACCCCGTAGTAGCGGCGTGTGAAGACGGTAGTAGGCACCCGGCCACAGATACATCTGTTTCCGAGCACTGCCCTGAAACAGGTGGCTACACAGGCGGTTGCAGCGAGCTGTATCGGCGTGTAAAGAAGCTACAGAAGGGTTGTTTCTACACCATGCTATGTAGCTGGGGCGTGACACAGGCTCCCGTATACCGCGCCCCTTCAGCGATCATTGGAGGAAGCTCCTGCGTTGCGATTGGTTGTCGCCGCACAGGGCGGCATATTTAAGGAGCTGAGCAGTCACACTACACAATTGCTTGAGCATCATGTATTAATCAGCCTCCTGCGCTGCATGGGTTTCTTGCTTTGTCTTATCAGCGTACGGACGTCTCGTAATCCACAATGGTGGCACGCCTATGTGCTGTCCCTGCTGCACCAGGTATGCCCATATTAGCTGGTTGTAGCGGTGTGTAAATGAGGTAAGATGAGCTACAGATGGCTACTTGAGACACCCGGCAATGTATCTAGCTGTAGATGTAGCGTAGCGTACCTTGTGGCGGCGTGTAAAGAGGGTGCGTTTCCCGTTTGTAACCGTTTGGCCGTGCTCGTGCACGTGAAGTAGCGGGTTGTATCCATCCTGTTGTAGCGGCGTGTAAAGGTACCCTAATGGGCGTACCTGGTGCAGCAGGGACAGCACATAGGCGTGCCACCATTGTGGATTACGAGACTTCCGTACGCTGATAGGACAAAGCAATAATACCATGATTGGGCAGGCATCGCAGGAGGCTGATTAATACATGACGCTCGAGCGATTGTGTAGTGTGACTGCTCAGCTCCTTAAATATGCCGCCCTGTGCGGCGACAACCAATCGCAACGCAGCATCTTCCACCAATGATCGCAGATGGGGCGCGGTAACACGGAGCCTGGGTCACGCCTTAGCTACATTGCAGCTACATCGCAGGCTGTCCACAGTTCCCTTCTGTGGGTTCTTTACACGCCGATACAGCTCGCTACCATCGGCTTTGTAGCCATCTGTTTATGGGCAGTGTACGGATACAGATGTATCTGTAGCCGGCTGTGTCGTCCCGTCTTCAGACGCCGCTACTGCGGGCGATATTGGCGCTACAAGCTACATTTGTAGCCTGTAGCGGGTTGTATCCATCCTGTTGTGGCGGCGTGTAAAGGTACCATGATGGTACCTTTACACGCCGCGACGGCAGGCTGGATACATCGCGCTACAAGCTACAATTGTAGCTTGTAGCGTCCATATCGCCTGTAGTAGCGGCGTCTGAAGAGGCGACGCTACAGCCGGCGACAGATACATCTGTTTATGGTCTCTGCTCATAAACTTAAGGCAACATCGCCGATTGTAGCGAGCTGTATCGGCGTGTAAAGAAGCAACGGAAGGCAACTCTGGACACCCGGCGATGTGGCTGCCATGTATCTAAGGCGTGACACAGTCGCCATGTTACCGCGCCCCATCTGCGATCATTGGAGGTCGCTCCTGCTTTATGATTGGTAGTCGCAGCATAGGGCGGGATATTTAAGGAGCTGACCAGTCACACTACACAATTACTCGAGCGTGCTGTATTAATCAGCCTCCTGCGATGCCTGGCCAATCATGATGATATTGCGCTGTCCTATCATCGTACGGACGGCTCGTAATCCAAGATTGTTGCACGCCTATGTGCTATCCCTGCTGCACCGGGTCCGCCCATAGTAGCTTGTTGGAGCGGTGTGTAAACATGGTACGCTACGCTACAGCTGGCTACTTGAGACACCCGGCGATGTAGCTAGCTATAGATGTAGCGTGGCGTAGCGAACCTTATGGCGGCGTGTAAAGAGAGTGCGTTGACCGTTTGTAGCCGTTCGGGCGTGCTCGTGCACGTGAAGTAGCGCGATGTATCCAGCCTGCCGTCGCGGCGTGTAAAGGTACCATGAGGGTTAAAGTCTATTGGGGTTATAGATGGTGGAGACGGGGTTAAAGGACACACACTCACGTTTGGTAGACACTGGTGCACTTCTCCTTCTCTCCTGAGGCTGCAGAGCTGACAGGCTTGTAGCAGGGGGAAGCTCTCTGTGCTGAATCTGGAGCAAAGGTCGCAATCAATACACAGACTCCAAAGCTTTACTGCTGATGTTACTGCAGATTATAGTCCACGGAGTCTGTAATGGGGCTGAGCTCTCTTCCCACCCTGTCCGGGGTCGTCAGCTTCCTCGTGCTGCACTGTGTGTGTGTCCTGGCTGCTGCTATTAGCTGAGCTGCTGGGATTCCTCACGTCTCTCTCTCTGTATTCTGCTGGTACCACTTGGCTAGGCAACTTGAGTCCTCTGTGCTGTGCTGACCCCTCCGTGTTGCTTTGCACTGGTACTAGGGGCATCTAGAGATCCCACTGTTCCGGGATTCACTGTGCTGTGGGTGCCAGACACAGTGCCGGATCCGGTGTCCGTTCTGTGCGTTCTTCTGGGGCAAGTGAAGGTATCACTCCAGCTCCCAGACAAGTTCCTCTGTCTGTAGTTCTCCTGTTCCTCTGACCCTTGCTAGGTCTGCACTGAGCTAACTCTGCTCTGTGTCCTCTTCACAGCCCTGCACCGTGCTGAACGGTCTGAGCTCTCCCTCATAAGCAGGAGTATTTAAGGGAGCAGGTGGTGCTCCCCCTCCTGGCCCAGAGGTGCTAGTGTTTGTCAGTGTGTAGTGGGGAAGAGAACCCATGTGGTGTTATTGTGGCATATTAACCCATGGGGTGCCACAATTGCTTCCCTTAGTTTCCCCCAGTTTTCCTGAGAGTGTGACCCCCTTGTTTATGATCATTATGATCTCGGACTATGCCTGATCAGGATATTGTACATAGTTAGCTCACTTCGGTGTGCTGTTTGTTTTATAGTGTGCTTTTATACTGTGACAATGTATGTTTGACTGTTTACGCTTCACTGAACAATTGCACTTAGGACCGCAACACTTAAAAACCCAGTGGCGTCCCGAAGTAGCGGTCACTTTAGTCCCTGTCGCCACACCCAGGGCTTGCAAAAGTGTTATATTGTGGTGGGTTCTTGAAGACTTAAAGAGACAATCGCCAAATTGTTTGAACTCTTTTTTACCTATTTCTATCCCCACGCCCCTTTTAGACGCTAGATGTGTTTTGTTATGTAACGTTCAAGGCGCGAACCTCCCGTTCCGGGAAGAAGAAGCACTTATGTAAATATGTTATTGTTGAATGCATGATAAAAAAATGTTTGAGCTTTTGTGTACCACCGAACCAGGTCCTAGCACGTGGACGTGCTATCCTTTGCTCAGGAGGAGTATGGCGCCCCTGCCGACCAGTCGCCACTAGATGGCGCAGCAGCCGCGATTGGTAAGTCGGTCTCCCTATACAAACATCCAACGCACTCCCGATCCTAAGTCTAGGGACTCTATGCCCAGCAACGGGATAGCAGGAGAAGCCATGTGGTGGGTGTAAAGTTAGAGAAGGACCTGGTTAGAGGAGGTAACAACAGAACAAAAAGGACCACCAAAGTAGGAGAGTTAGTCCGGAGAAGTCAGCCAAGGTAAGTCGAGGAGTGAAGTCCATTCAGTGGAAGGAGAGGCGAGGACACCACCAGACAGGACTGCAAGGACACGGACCCGGCAGCCTGTGCCACCATGAGACTAGCCCGGGTCCAAGGCTGTAGACCGTAGTGAGAGAAAGGAGTCCCGGTGTGCTTGAATTAGCAAAGACCCCGGCGGGGTGCAGGGTCTTTATGTCCCAAGAGTCCCATGCAGTGAAGAGAAGGCCGTCATTCTAGGACTAGGGGACCCGACTACTTAGACCACACCGGAGCCGCTTTGGAACTGTTGTAAACTGTTCTGTGATCCAGCAGCAGGAGGCTGCCCGTGACTGTGAGCTCCGCACCCCGATGAGCCTGCATATTCATAAACTTCACATTGCCCTGGGGACCAGCTCTTCCTGTGGAGGGCTCAACATCCCCACTGTTACTCCCATCATCCCCAGAGGTCCCAACTACAGCGGCGGCTACCCATAGCCGCACACCACGGGTGGCGTCACATTAATTCCTAAAAATTGCCCCTTTTATTGACCACCCAGGGCCACGGAGCCGGGTCTCCCCCAGCAGAACTGCCGCCTGGTTCCGAGTACCCCACGGCTAAGGTGGGCAAGTCAGACAATCGGAAGGTCTGCAGAAGTGGTGACACTTGGTGGAAGAACTGCAGGAGTGATGACATTCAGAGGAGTGTCTACAGTAGTGGTGGCGCTCGGTGGAAGGTCTGCAGGAGCGATGACACTCGGTAGAAGGTCTGCAGGAGCGGTGATGCTCGGTGGAAGGTCTACAGTAGTGGTGACGCTCGGTGGAAGGTCTGCAAGAGTGGTGACACTCGGAAGGTCTGCAGGAGCGGTGACAATCGGTGGAAGGTCATCAGGAGAGGTGACGTTCGGTGGAAAGTCTACAGGAGTGGTCACATTCAGTGGAGTGTCTACAGGAGTGGTGACGCTCGGTGGAAGGTGTGCAGGAGTAGTGACACTTGGTGGAAGGTCTGCAGGAGCGGTGACACCCGGTGAGGTGAGGCTCGGCGGAAGGTCTGAAGGAGTAGTGACGCTCGGTGGAAGGTCTGCAGGAGTGGTGACGCTTGGTGGAAGTGGTGCAGGACTGGTGGCGATCGGTGGAAGGTCTGCATGAGTGGTGACGCTCGGTGGAAGGCCTGCAGGAGCGGTGACGCCCGGTGGAAGGTCTGCAGGAGCGGTGACACTCAGTGGAAGGTCTACAGGAGTGGTGAGGCTCGGTGGAAGGTCTGAAGGCGTAGTGACGCTCAGTGGAAGGTCTGCAGGAGTGGTGACACTTGGTGGAAGGTCTGCAGGACTGGTGGCGATCGGTGGAAGGTCTGCAGGAGCAGTGACTCTCAACGGAAGGTCTTCAGGAGCAGTTAATCTCAACGGAAGGTCTGCAGGAGCGGTGACAATTGGTGGTAGGTCATCAGGAGCGGTGACGTTCGGTGGAAAGTCTACAGGAGTGGTGATGTTCAGTGGAGTGTCTACAGGAGTGGTGACGCTCGGTGGAAGGTGTGCAGGAGTGGTGACACTTGGTGGAAGGTTTGCAGGAGCGATGACGCCCGGTGGAAGGTCTGCAGGAGCGGAGATGCCCGGTAGAAGGTCTGCAGGAGCGGTGACGCCCGGTAGAAGGTCAGCAGGAGTAGTGACACTCGGTAGAAGGTCTACAGGAGTGGTGAGGCTCGGTGGAAGGTCTGAAGGAGTAGTGACACTCGGTGGAAGGTCTGCAGGACTGGTGGCGATCGGTGGGAGGTCTGCAGGAGCGGTGACACTCAGTGGAAGGTCTGCAGGAGTGGTGACGCCTGGTGGAAGGTCTGCATGAGCGGTGACACTCAGTGGAAGGTCTACATGAGTGGTGACACTTGGTGGAAGGTCTGCAGGAGTGGTGACGCTCAGTGGAAGGTCTGCAGGATTGGTGGCGATCGGTGGAAGGTCTGCATGAGTGGTGACGCTCGGTGGAAGGTCTGCAGGAGCGGTGACTCTCGACGGATGGTCTGCAGGAGCGGTGACACTCAATAGAAGTGTGGAGCCCACTGGGACGGGGTACTCGGTACCGGACCGTGGTATCATAGGGGTTATCACGGCGGTCCTTGGTCCGGACTGTGTACCGATCCCACAAGTAAAAGGGCTATTTACAGGGATTGTCGTGACGCCACCCATGGGTTGTGGTCAATGGGGGACCACCGCTGCCGCTTGCTTCTGCCAGGAAGATGGATGGATGGTGCTGCAGCCTTATGGATGAGTCTGCCGTGGGTCGGGCTGCTCCTGGAAGGGTGTAATATGCAGGGAATCACACACGGGAGATTTCAGCAGGGTTCACTGGGTTTTACTGGCAGTTTCCTTCAGTACAGTTCACAAGTACAGTTCATTCATCAAGTTAACTCCGTGCTTTCAGTTAACCCTTCTGCAGCCAGGTTTTCCTGCTTCAGACCCTTTTCTTTCTTAATACCTTTCAGGCTTTCTCCCTCTGTTCTTCCCTTGTGTCTGTATGCTGGGTGACTCGGGTTCCTATTTGGGCTTCTCCCCATGCCCGGGTGGCAAGCTCTGAGCCCAATGTGTCACTGCAGATCCTCCATGTGTGTTAGGAGATCAGACCTGGAATCTGAACTAGGTGTGTCTGTGATCCGGCGTATAGCTGAGGTCCCCTCAGAGCCGACTCTCTGGTCCCGGCCTAGCCGTGGGTGTCCCTATGTTGCAGGGGATCACCGGGCTCTTTCCTACCCGTGTGACTACGGCGTACATAGGGGATCCTTCCTCTGGCACCGCTGCCATTTTCCTCGGACCCAGCTGCACTGGTCCGGTCTTTCCCCTTCCCTTGGGTTACCGGCTGTGGAGCGGCTTTCTCTCCAGGGAGCCCGAAACCTTCAGGGAAGTGTCTTTCTGTTCTTGGTCTTTGATACTCTGCACCCTCTGGCCTATTCGATCTTTACTGTTCAGCACCCATTGGCTTACTGCTGTTATTTCCTGGTGTTCCCCTTATGTACACAGTCCGTCACCTTGACTATGTCCCACCTACTTTGACTGGCCCTACCACCCCTTGCCCGCCTAGAGTCCCGGACTCCGGGTTGGGTCTTGTATCTGTGGGTGTGTTTTGAAGGTGTTTATAGAAAACTGTCTACCCTTTTTCTGGCTGCAGTTCTTACCTGTGGCCACCCTGGTCGCAGGGGCGCCACAGAAGGTCTGCAGATGGAAGGTCTGCAGGAGCGCTGACACTCGGTGGAGGGTCAGCAGGAGTGATGGCGCTCAGTGGAAGGTCTCCATGAGCGGTGACGCCCGGTGGAAGGTCTCCATGAGTGGTGCCACCCGGTGTAAGGTCTGCAGGAGCAGTGACACTCGGTGGAAGGTCTACAAGAGTGATGATGCTTGGTGGAAGGTCTGCAGGAGTAGTGACGCTCAGTGGAAGGTCTGCAGGAGTAGTGACGCTCGGTAGAAGGTCTGCAGGAGTGGTGACACTTGGTGGAAGGTCTGTAGGAGAGGTCATGCTCGGTGGAAGGTCTGCAGGAGTGGTGACGCTCGGTAGAAGGTCTGCAGGAGTGGTGACACTTGGTGGAAGGTCTGTAGGAGAGGTCATGCTCGGTGGAAGGTCTGCAGGAGTGGTGACACTTGGTGGAAGGTCTGCAGGAGCGGTGACACTTGGTGGAAGGTCTGCAGGAGCGGTGACACTTGGTGGAAGGTCTGTAGGAGAGGTCATGCTCGGTGGAAGGTCTGCAGGAGTGGTGACACTTGGTGGAAGGTCTGCAGGAGCGGTGACACTTGGTGGAAGGTCTGCAGGAGCGGTGACACTTGGTGGAAGGTCTGTAGGAGAGGTCATGCTCGGTGGAAGGTCTGCAGGAGTGGTGACACTCGGTAGAAGGTCTGCAGGAGTGGTGACACTTGGTGGAAGGTCTGTAGGAGAGGTCATGCTCGGTGGAAGGTCTGCAGGAGTGGTGACGCTCGGTAGAAGGTCTGCAGGAGTGGTAACACTTGGTGGAAGGTCTGCAGGAGCGGTGACACTTGGTGGAAGGTCTGCAGGAACAATGACACTCAGTGGAGGGTCTGCAGGAGTGGTGACGCTCGATGAAAGGTCTGCAGGAGTGGTGACACTCGGTGGAAGATCTTCAGGAACAGTGACACTCGGTGGAAGGTCTTCAGGAACAGTGACACTCGGTGGAAGGTCTGCAGGAGTGTTGACACTCGGTGGAGGGTCTGCAGGAGTGGTGGCGCGTGGTGGAAGGTCTACAGGAGCGGTGACACTTGTAGGAAGGTCTGCAGGAGTGGTGACACTCGGTGGAAGGTCTACAGGAGCAGTGACACTTGTAGGAAGGTCTGCAGGAGTGTTGACACTCGGTGGAAGGTCTGCAGGAGTGATGACACTCAGTGGAAGGTCTACAGGAGCAGTGACGCTCAGTGGAAGGTCTGCAAGAGTGATGACATTCAGTGGAAGGTCTACAGGAGCAGTGACGCTCAGTGGAAGGTCTGCAGGAGCGGCGACGCTCAGTGGAATTTCTGCAGGAGTGATGACACTCAGTGGAAGGTCTACAGGAGCAGTGACGCTCAGTGGAAGGTCTGCAGGAGCGGCGACGCTCAGTGGAATTTCTGCAGGAGTGATGACGCTCAGTGGAAGGTCTGCAGGAGCGGTGACGCTCAGTGGAAGGTCTGCAGGAGCAGTGATGCTAGGTAAGCCTTATTAAAAGTTTAGTTACTCTTTAACTCCACTGTCAGTTAATAGTAAATGGTCCATCACTTGACTGGGTGCACGGTGGGATGTCTCGGACTCTTCTCTATCTCCCTGTGTACATAGTGGTTGGGTATCACATGTAACATGATCACAGCTTAGCGTGTTGATGTTTGTGCACTCAGCTCCCGGTGTTTTTGCTGTGACGTGGCCTCATCTCTGTGGTTCTTCATACAGAAGACTTCAGAGATTTCTGCTTCCATCAGAGTTCGGCTCTTCGGTGGTTATGGTGGATTCCTCACATTCCAGTGGATTCTGCACTGATCCGCAGCACACAGGATCCGGCACCAGATTTCTAACCACCAGGACTTTACTTCTATGACACATTTTTTGCTCCAGGGTCCCCATACCACGGAGCCACAGCTCCTGACAGGTCATTCCACGGAGTGTCCCATCTCCCACATCACAATAACATAAGGTATAAACCTGGAGGAGCGGAACCTCCCGTCAGAGACTGAAAGTATGATAATAACAGAGGATAGAGCGGCGGGAGTGTCCACAAACACCACTGTACATGGAAAGGAGGCCTCCACCTGGAGAGAGAAATGCAGAAAATGCAATAAATGCTAACAAGACGGTGACACGTGCAACCAGGGGGGATACTGGAGAGGGAGTATACCCGAGAAACAGCTCAGAGGTGACTACAGCCGCCACCATGCTGCAACTCAGAGGTGACTACAGCCACCACCATGCTACAACTCAGAAGTGACTACAGCCACCACCATGCTACAACTCAGAGGTGACTACAGCCACCACCATGCTGCAACTCAGAAGTGACTACAGCCACCACCATGCTGCAACTCAGAAGTGACTACAGCTACCACCATGCTACAACTCAGAAGTGATTACAGCAACCACCATGCTACAACTCAGAAGTGACTACTACAGCCACCACCGTGCTGCAACTCAGAAGTGACTACAGCCACCACCATGCTGCAACTCAGAAGTGTCTACAGCCACTGCCATGCTGCAACTCAGAGGTGTCTACAGCCACCACCATGCTGCAACTCAGAGGTGACTACAGCCACCACCATGCTACAACTCAGAAGTGACTACAGCCACCACCATGCTGCAACTCAGAAGTGACTACAGCCACCACCATGCTGCAACTCAGAAGTGACTACAGCCACCACCATGCTGCAACTCAGAAGTGACTACAGCCACCACCATGCTGCAACTCAGAGGTGACTACAGCCACCACCATGCTGCAACTCAGAGGTGACTACAGCCACCACCATGCTGCAACTCAGAGGTGACTACAGCCACCACCATGCTACAACTCAGAGGTGACTACAGCCACCACCATGCTACAACTCAGAGGTGATTACAGCCACCACCATGCTGCAACTCAGAAGTAACTACAGCCACCACCATGCTGCAACTCAGAAGTGACTACAGCCACCACCATGCTGCAACTCAGAGATGACTACAGCCACCACCATGCTGCAACTCAGAGGTGACTACAGCCACTGCCATGCTGCAACTCAGAGGTGACTACAGCCACCACCATGCTGCAACTCAGAGGTGACTACAGCCACCACCATGCTGCAACTCAGAGGTGACTACAGCCACCACCATGCTACAACTCAGAAGTAACTACAGCCACCACCATGCTGCAACTCAGAAGTGACTACAGCCACCACCATGCTGCAACTCAGAGATGACTACAGCCACCACCATGCTGCAACTCAGAGGTGACTACAGCCACTGCCATGCTGCAACTCAGAGGTGACTACAGCCACCACCATGCTGCAACTCAGAGGTGACTACAGCCACCACCATGCTGCAACTCAGAAGTGACTACAGCCACCACCATGCTGCAACTCAGAAGTGACTACAGACACCACCATGCTGCAACTCAGAGGTGACTACAGACACCACCATGCTGCAACTCAGAGGTGACTACAGCCTCACCAACCATGGCAGAATGCTCAACTCAGAAGTGACTACAGACACCACCATGCAGCAACTCAGAGGTGACTACAGCCACCACCATGCTGCAACTCAGAGGTGACTACAGCCACCACCATGCTGGAGCTCAGAGGTGACTACAGCCGCTGCCATGCTGCAACTCAGAGGTGACTACAGCCACCACCATGCTGCAACTCAGAAGTGACTACAGCCACCACCATGCTGCAACTCAGAGGTGACTACAGCCACCACCATGCTGCAACTCAGAAGTGACTACAGACACCACCATGCTGCAACTCAGAAGTGATTACAGCCACCACCATGCTGCAATTCAGAAGTGACTACAGACACCACCACTGCTGCAACTAAGAAGTGACTACAGCCACCACCATGCTGCAACTCAGAGGTGACTACAGCCACCACCATGCTGCAACTCAGAGGTGACTACAGCCACCACCATGCTGCAACTCAGAGGTGACTACAGACACCACCATGCTGCAACTCAGAAGTGACTACAGCCACTGCCATGCTGCAACTCAGAAGTGACTACAGCCACCACCATGCAGCAACTTAGAAGTGACTACAGCCACCACCATGCTGCAGCTCAGAGGTGACTACAGCCACCACCATGCTGCAACTTAGAAGTGACTACAGCCACCACTATGCTGCAATTCAGAGGTGACTACAGCCACCACCATACTGGAGAGGGAGTTATACCCGAGAAACAGCTCAGAGGTGACTACAGCCACCACCATGCTGCAACTCAGAGGTGACTACAGCCACCACCATGCTGCAACTCAGAGGTGACTACAGCCACCACCATGCTGCAACTCAGAAGTGACTACAGCCACCACCATGCTGCGACTCAGAAGTGACTACAGCCACCACCATGCTGCAACTCAGAAGTGACTACAGACACCACCACGCTGCAACTCAGAAGTGACTACAGCCACCACCATGCTGCAACTCAGAGGTGACTACAGCCACCACCATGCTGCAACTCAGAGGTGACTACAGCCACCACCATGCTGCAACTCAGAGGTGACTACAGCCACCACCATGCTGCAACTCAGAGGTGACTACAGCCATTGCCATGCTGCAACTCAGAGGTGACGACAGCCACTGCCATGCTGCAACTCAGAGGTGACTACAGCCACCACCATGCTGCAACTCAGAAGTGATTACAGCAACCACCATGCTACAACTCAGAAGTGACTACTACAGCCACCACCGTGCTCCGACTCAGAAGTGACTACAGCCACCACCATGCTGCAACTCAGAAGTGTCTACAGCCACTGCCATGCTGCAACTCAGAGGTGTCTACAGCCACCACCATGCTGCAACTCAGAGGTGACTACAGCCACCACCATGCTACAACTCAGAAGTGACTACAGCCACCACCATGCTGCAACTCAGAAGTGACTACAGCCACCACCATGCTGCAACTCAGAAGTCACTACAGCCACCACCATGCTGCAACTCAGAAGTGACTACAGCCACCACCATGCTGCAACTCAGAGGTGACTACAGCCACCACCATGCTGCAACTCAGAGGTGACTACAGCCACCACCATGCTGCAACTCAGAGGTGACTACAGCCACCACCATGCTACAACTCAGAAGTAACTACAGCCACCACATGCTGCAACTCAGAAGTGACTACAGCCACCACCATGCTGCAACTCAGAGATGACTACAGCCACCACCATGCTGCAACTCAGAGGTGACTACAGCCACTGCCATGCTGCAACTCAGAAGTGACTACAGCCGCTGCCATGCTGCAACTCAGAGGTGACTACAGCCACCACCATGCTGCAACTCAGAAGTGACTACAGCACCACCATGCTGCAACTCAGAGGTGACTACAGCCACCACCATGCTGCAACTCAGAAGTGACTACAGCCACCACATGCTGCAACTCAGAAGTGACTACAGACACCACCATGATGCAACTCAGAGGTGACTACAGCCACCACCATGCTGCAACTCAGAGGTGACTACAGCCACTGCCATGCTGCAACTCAGAGGTGACTACAGCCACTGCCATGCTGCAACTCAGAGGTGACTACAGCCACCACCATGCTGCAACTCAGAAGTGATTACAGCAACCACCATGCTACAACTCAGAAGTGACTACTACAGCCACCACCGTGCTGCAACTCAGAAGTGACTACAGCCACCACCATGCTGCAACTCAGAAGTGTCTACAGCCACTGCCATGCTGCAACTCAGAGGTGTCTACAGCCACCACCATGCTGCAACTCAGAGGTGACTACAGCCACCACCATGCTACAACTCAGAAGTGACTACAGCCACCACCATGCTGCAACTCAGAAGTGACTACAGCCACCACCATGCTGCAACTTAGAAGTGACTACAGCCACCACCATGCTGCAACTCAGAAGTGACTACTACAGCCACCACCATGCTGCAACTCAGAGGTGACTACAGCCACCACCATGCTGCAACTCAGAGGTGACTACAGCCACCACCATGCTGCAACTCAGAGGTGACTACAGCCACCACCATGCTACAACTCAGAAGTAACTACAGCCACCACCATGCTGCAACTCAGAAGTGACTACAGCCACCACCATGCTGCAACTCAGAGATGACTACAGCCACCACCATGCTGCAACTCAGAGGTGACTACAGCCACTGCCATGCTGCAACTCAGAGGTGACGACAGCCACTGCCATGCTGCAACTCAGAGGTGACTACAGCCACCACCATGCTGCAACTCAGAAGTGATTACAGCAACCACCATGCTACAACTCAGAAGTGACTACTACAGCCACCACGTGCTCCGACTCAGAAGTGACTACAGCACCCCATGCTGCAACTCAGAAGTGTCTACAGCCACTGCCATGCTGCAACTCAGAGGTGTCTACAGCCACCACCATGCTGCAACTCAGAGGTGACTACAGCCACCACCACTACAACTCAGAAGTGACTACAGCCACCACATGCTGCAACTCAGAGGTGACTACAGCCACCACCATGCTGCAACTCAGAAGTGACTACAGCCACCACCATGCTGCAACTCAGAGGTGACTACAGCCACCACCATGCTGCAACTCAGAAGTGACTACAGCCATCACCATGCTGCAACTCAGAAGTGACTACAGACACCACCATGCTGCAACTCAGAAGTGATTACAGCCACCACCATGCTGCAATTCAGAAGTGACTACAGACACCACCCTGCTGCAACTAAGAAGTGACTACAGCCACCACCATGCTGCAACTCAGAGGTGACTACAGCCACCACCATGCTGCAACTCAGAAGTGACTACAGACACCACCATGCTGCAACTCAGAAGTGACTACAGCCACTGCCATGCTGCAACTCAGAAGTGACTACAGCCACCACCATGCAGCAACTTAGAAGTGACTACAGCCACCACCATGCTGCAGCTCAGAGGTGACTACAGCCACCACCATGCTGCAACTTAGAAGTGACTACAGCCACCACTATGCTGCAATTCAGAGGTGACTACAGCCACCACCATACTGGAGAGGGAGTATACCCGAGAAACAGCTCAGAGGTGACTACAGCCACCACCATGCTGCAACTCAGAGGTGACTACAGCCACCACCATGCTGCAACTCAGAGGTGACTACAGCCACCACCATGCTGCAACTCAGAGGTGACTACAGCCACCACCATGCTGCAACTCAGAGGTGACTACAGCCACCACCATGCTGCAACTCAGAAGTGACTACAGCCACCACCATGCTGCAGCTCAGAGGTGACTACAGCCACCACCATGCTGCAACTCAGAGGTGACTACAGCCACCACCATGCTGCAACTCAGAGGTGACTACAGCCACCACCATGCTGCAACTCAGAAGTGACTACAGCCACCACCATGCTGCGACTCAGAAGTGACTACAGCCACCACCATGCTGCAACTCAGAAGTGACTACAGACACCACCACGCTGCAACTCAGAAGTGACTACAGCCACCACCATGCTGCAACTTAGAGGTGACTACAGCCACCACCATGCTGCAACTCAGAGGTGACTACAGCCACCACCATGCTGCAACTCAGAGGTGACTACAGCCACCACCATGCTGCAACTCAGAGGTGACTACAGCCATTGCCATGCTGCAACTCAGAGGTGACTACAGCCACTGCCATGCTGCAACTCAGAGGTGACTACAGCCACCACCATGCTGCAACTCAGAAGTGATTACAGCAACCACCATGCTACAACTCAGAAGTGACTACTACAGCCACCACCGTGCTCCGACTCAGAAGTGACTACAGCCACCACCATGCTGCAACTCAGAAGTGTCTACAGCCACTGCCATGCTGCAACTCAGAGGTGTCTACAGCCACCACCATGCTGCAACTCAGAGGTGACTACAGCCACCACCATGCTACAACTCAGAAGTGACTACAGCCACCACCATGCTGCAACTCAGAAGTGACTACAGCCACCACCATGCTGCAACTCAGAAGTCACTACAGCCACCACCATGCTGCAACTCAGAAGTGACTACAGCCACCACCATGCTGCAACTCAGAGGTGACTACAGCCACCACCATGCTGCAACTCAGAGGTGACTACAGCCACCACCATGCTGCAACTCAGAGGTGACTACAGCCACCACCATGCTACAACTCAGAAGTAACTACAGCCACCACCATGCTGCAACTCAGAAGTGACTACAGCCACCACCATGCTGCAACTCAGAGATGACTACAGCCACCACCATGCTGCAACTCAGAGGTGACTACAGCCACTGCCATGCTGCAACTCAGAAGTGACTACAGCCGCTGCCATGCTGCAACTCAGAGGTGACTACAGCCACCACCATGCTGCAACTCAGAAGTGACTACAGCCACCACCATGCTGCAACTCAGAGGTGACTACAGCCACCACCATGCTGCAACTCAGAAGTGACTACAGCCACCACCATGCTGCAACTCAGAAGTGACTACAGACACCACCATGATGCAACTCAGAGGTGACTACAGCCACCACCATGCTGCAACTCAGAGGTGACTACAGCCACTGCCATGCTGCAACTCAGAGGTGACTACAGCCACTGCCATGCTGCAACTCAGAGGTGACTACAGCCACCACCATGCTGCAACTCAGAAGTGATTACAGCAACCACCATGCTACAACTCAGAAGTGACTACTACAGCCACCACCGTGCTGCAACTCAGAAGTGACTACAGCCACCACCATGCTGCAACTCAGAAGTGTCTACAGCCACTGCCATGCTGCAACTCAGAGGTGTCTACAGCCACCACCATGCTGCAACTCAGAGGTGACTACAGCCACCACCATGCTACAACTCAGAAGTGACTACAGCCACCACCATGCTGCAACTCAGAAGTGACTACAGCCACCACCATGCTGCAACTTAGAAGTGACTACAGCCACCACCATGCTGCAACTCAGAAGTGACTACTACAGCCACCACCATGCTGCAACTCAGAGGTGACTACAGCCACCACCATGCTGCAACTCAGAGGTGACTACAGCCACCACCATGCTGCAACTCAGAGGTGACTACAGCCACCACCATGCTACAACTCAGAAGTAACTACAGCCACCACCATGCTGCAACTCAGAAGTGACTACAGCCACCACCATGCTGCAACTCAGAGATGACTACAGCCACCACCATGCTGCAACTCAGAGGTGACTACAGCCACTGCCATGCTGCAACTCAGAAGTGACTACAGCCGCTGCCATGCTGCAACTCAGAGGTGACTACAGCCACCACCATGCTGCAACTCAGAAGTGACTACAGACACCACCATGCTGCAACTCAGAGGTGACTACAGACAGGGGCTGGCTGGAGCCTCTATACCCAGGTGGCAGATTTCGGCCCCGACTTGAGGACCGGGGGGGGGGGGTGCTGTCAGCCTGACTTGAGGACCGGGGGGGGAGGGGGGTGCTGTCAGCCTGACTTGAGGACCGGGGGGGGGGTGCTGTCAGCCAGCCACAGCCCTTACCTCATCACGGACCTCCAGCGTCATGTGCTATCGCCGCGCCGGCCGACTCCCGACTCCCGCGGCCCGTTTCTGTAGGGGGCGGCCCGAAGTGTGGACTATACCACCAGCCCGGGGGGCACCGGCCCCCTGCCACCTGGGCCAGCCCGCCCCTGACTACAGACACCACCATGCTGCAACTCAGAGGTGACTACAGCCACCACCATGCTGCAACTCAGAAGTGACTACAGACACCACCATGCTGCAACTCAGAGGTGACTACAGCCACCACCATGCTGCAACTCAGAGGTGACTACAGCCACCACCATGCTGCAACTCAGAGGTGACTACAGCCGCCGCCATGCTGCAACTCAGAGGTGACTACAGCCACCACCATGCTGCAACTCAGAAGTGACTACAGCCACCACCATGCTGCAACTCAGAAGTGACTACAGCCACCACCATGCTGCAACTCAGAGGTGACTACAGCCACCACCATGCTGCAACTCAGAAGTGACTACAGCCATCACCATGCTGCAACTCAGAAGTGACTACAGACACCACCATGCTGCAACTCAGAAGTGATTACAGCCACCACCATGCTGCAACTCAGAAGTGACTACAGACACCACCCTGCTGCAACTAAGAAGTGACTACAGCCACCACCATGCTGCAACTCAGAGGTGACTACAGCCACCACCATGCTGCAACTCAGAAGTGACTACAGACACCACCATGCTGCAACTCAGAAGTGACTACAGCCACCACCATGCTGCAACTCAGAGGTGACTACAGCCACCACCATGCTGCAACTCAGAAGTGACTACAGCCACCACCATGCTGCAACTCAGAAGTGACTACAGCCACCACCATGCTGCAACTCAGAAGTGACTACAGCCACCACCATGCTGCAACTCAGAGGTGACTACAGACACCACCATGCTGCAACTCAGAGGTGACTACAGACACCACCATGCTGCAACTCAGAAGTGACTACAGCCACCACCATGCTGCAACTCAGAGGTGACTACAGCCACCACCATGCTGCAACTCAGAAGTGACTACAGCCACCACCATGCTGCAACTCAGAAGTGACTACAGCCACCACCATGCTGCAACTCAGAGGTGACTACAGCCACCACCATGCTGCAACTCAGAGGTGACTACAGCCACCACCATGCTGCAACTCAGAGGTGACTACAGCCGCTGCCATGCTGCAACTCAGAGGTGACTACAGCCACCACCATGCTGCAACTCAGAAGTGACTACAGCCACCACCATGCTGCAACTCAGAAGTGACTACAGACACCACCATGCTGCAACTCAGAAGTGATTACAGCCACCACCATGCTGCAACTCAGAAGTGACTACAGACACCACCCTGCTGCAACTCAGAAGTGACTACAGCCACCACCATGCTGCAACTCAGAGGTGACTACAGCCACCACCATGCTGCAACTCAGAGGTGACTACAGACACCACCATGCTGCAACTCAGAAGTGACTACAGCCACTGCCATGCTGCAACTCAGAGGTGACTACAGACACCACCATGCTGCAACTCAGAAGTGACTACAGCCACTGCCATGCTGCAACTCTGAAGTTACTACAGCCACCACTATGCTGCAACTCAGAAGTGATTACAGCCACCACCATGCTGCAACTTAGAAGTGACTACAGCCACCACCATGCTGCAGCTCAGAGGTGACTACAGCCACCACCATGCTGCAACTTAGAAGTGACTACAGCCACCACTATGCTGCAATTCAGAGGTGACTACAGCCACCACCATGCTGCAGCTCAGAGGTGACTACAGCCACCACCATGCTGCAACTTAGAAGTGACTACAGCCACCACCATGCTGCAACTCAGAAGTGACTACAGCCACCACCATGCTGCAACTCAGAGGTGACTACAGCCACCACCATGCTGCAGCTCAGAGGTGACTACAGACACCACCATGCTGCAACTCAGAAGTGACTACAGCCACCACCATGCTGCAACTCAGAGGTGACTACAGACACCACCATGCTGCAGCTCAGAGGTGACTACAGACACCACCAAGCTGCAACTCAGAAGTGACTACAGCCACCACCATGCTGCAACTCAGAAGTGACTACAGCCACCACCATGCTGCAACTCAGAGGTGACTACAGCCACCACCATGCTGCAACTCAGAGGTGACTACAGACACCACCATGCTGCAACTCAAAAGTGACTACAGCCACCACCATGCTACAACTCAGAAGTGATTACAGCCACCACCATGCTGCAACTCAGAGGTGACTACAGCCACCACCATGCTGCAACTCAGAGGTGACTACAAACACCACCATGCTGCAACTCCACACAGGCGCCTGATAGTCGTTTCTCAGTCTGTTTACTGGAAGTTAAGCAGATGGTATGAGCTGTCCCGGGCTGTTTAGAGAGCAGGTTTGGGGTAGTTCACACCCGGCCGGGTCGTATTGGCTTCCTCCCTGCGCTGGTGTTGCTTCAGCTTAGGCTGCCGGCCCTGTCTCTGTCCTCTGTGCACCAGTATAACAGGCATCTCGAGTCCTTCACTTCTTACCCTGCAGCGGGGTGTGAGCGTTTCTGGAGTCTATGTGTTGCTGTGTTCCTAGCACTGCTTAGCTGGAGAATCTGGAGTCCCCCACTTTCCGGTGTTGACTGCCGGTGTGGTTTGATCTGCACAGTCTCGGACTCAGGTGTCCATGTGCTTCGTCTCCTGGGACGGTTCTGTGCTGCTCAGCCTCCCGGTGTGTTGTTCTCTCTCCTCAGACCCTAGCCTTATGCCTGGAGCAAGTTAGCGATCCTGGGATGAGCTCAGAGCTTCCAATCCACTAGGATGTCTTCACAGAGCTGCTCCCCCAGACCAGAATATTTAGGGGAGCTCGCCCTGAACCCGGGTTTGGTCTCCCCCTTCTGGCTGGGAGGTGTTAGTGTTGTTTGTGTGTTGCCTGAGTGGAATACCCCTTACTGCTCTCTGGTGACACCTAATGGCGGTGACAATGTGGCACAGTGGTACTGGGGTGCCACAGGAGCTTAGAACAAGGATGAATTCTCATCATCACACAATGAAGGAAGGCGTATGGACCTGCCTGTAGCCAAGCATTGTTGTAGCCCTGATCACAGCACTATAGACATGAAGCTGCTCGTATTAGAAGCTCATTACAGAAGAGTCTGGAATATAACCTGATGACGACCTTTCACACACTCAGAGCAGGGATGAACATCTCACATGGATTCATGTCTTTTTACATCAATTGAAAAGACATTTGGGTGCAGCATATCTCTGATTAGATCCCAATTAGAGGACAATGAACGGTTCCCATACTGCCATATCTGTCCCACCCCATCCCATATCTCACACTGATCATCCCTGCTCTGCTCCTATCCATGTGATGTGGTGGATATACCGTGTATGTGGATCTGCTGTACTCAGCCTGATGAAGACACCTGAGCTGTCTCTACAGCTGTGATTATTACCATCTTTACAGATCACCAAAGGAATCAACCCCCGAGGACTCCCAGATCAGGAGATGTAAACCTATGAGAAGCATCCGAGTCCTCCAGACATAACAACAGATCCTACATACATTATCTGCACCCAGAGATATCACTGTGTTACATAGGACTGCAGGTGACATCTACTACATTATCTGTACTCAGAGATATCACTGTGTTATCTGTGGTGTTACATAGGACTGCAGGTGACATCTACTACATTATCTGTACTCAGAGATATCACTGTGTTATCTGTGGTGTTACATAGGACTGCAGGTGACATCCACTACATTATCTGTACTCTGAGATATCACTGTTATCTGTGGTGTTACATAGGACTGCAGGTGATATCTTCTACATTATCTGTACTCTGAGATATCACTGTGTTATCTGTGGTGTTACATAGGACTGCAGGTGACATCTACTACATTATCTGTACTCAGAGATATCACTGTGTTATCTGTGTGTTACATAGGACTGCAGGTGACATCTACTACATTATCTGTACTCAGAGATATCACTGTGTTATCTGTGGTGTTACATAGGACTGCAGGTGACATCTACTACATTATCTGTACAGAGATATCACTGTGTTATCTGTGGTGTTACATAGGACTGCAGGTGACATCAATACATTATCTGTACTCAGAGATATCACTGTTATCTGTGGTGTTACATAGGACTGCAGGTGACATCTACTACATTATCTGTACTCAGAGATATCACTGTGTTATCTGTGGTGTTACATAGGACTGCAGGTGACATCTACTACATTATCTGTACTCAGAGATATCACTGTGTTATCTGTGGTGTTACATAGGACTGCAGGTGACATCCACTACATTATCTGTACTCAGAGATATCACTGTGTTATCTGTGGTGTTACATAGGACTGCAGGTGACATCTCCTACATTATCTGTACTCTGAGATATCACTGTGTTATCTGTGGTGTTACATAGGACTGCAGGTGACATCCACTACATTATCTGTACTCTGAGATATCACTGTGTTATCTGTGGAGTTACATAGGACTGCAGGTGACATCTACTGCATTATCTGTACTCAGAGATATCACTGTGTTATCTGTGGTGTTACATAGGACTGCAGGTGACCTCTAGTACATTATCTGTACTCAGAGATATCACTGTGTTATCTGTGGTGTTACATAGGACTGCAGGTGACATCTACTACATTATCTGTACTCAGAGCTATCACTGTGTTATCTGTGGTGTTACATAGGACTGCAGGTGACATCTACTACATTATCTGTACTCAGATATCACTGTGTTATCTGTGGTGTTACATAGGACTGCATGTGACATCTACTACATTATCTGTCCTCAGAGATATCACTGTGTTATCTGTGGTGTTACATAGGACTGCAGGTGACATCTACTACATTATCTGTACTCAGAGATATCACTGTGTTATATGTGGTGTTACATAGGACTGCAGGTGACATCTGCTACATTATCTGTACTCAGATATCACTGTGTTATCTGTGGTGTTACATAGGACTGCAGGTGACATCTACTACATTATCTGTACTCAGAGATATCACAGTGTTATCTGTGGTGTTACATAGGACTGCAGGTGACATCTACTACATTATCTGTACTCAGATATCACTGTGTTATCTGTGGTGTTACATAGGACTGCATGTGACATCTACTACATTATCTGTACTCAGAGATATCACTGTGTTATCTGTGGTGTTACATAGGACTGCAGGTGACATCTACTACATTATCTGTACTCAGAGATATCACAGTGTTATCTGTGGTGTTACATAGGACTGCAGGTGACATCTACTACATTATCTGTACTCAGATATCACTGTGTTATCTGTGGTGTTACATAGGACTGCAGGTGACATCTACTACATTATCTGTACTCAGAGATATCACTGTGTTATCTGTGGTGTTACATAGGACTGCAGGTGACATCTACTACATTATCTGTACTCAGAGATATCACTGTGTTATCTGTGGTGTTACATAGGACTGCAGGTGACATCTACTACATTATCTGTACTCAGAGATATCACTGTGTTATCTGTGGTGTTACATAGGACTGCAGGTGACATCTACTACATTATCTGTACTCAGATATCACTGTGTTATTGTGGTGTTACATAGGACTGCAGGTGACATCTACTACATTATCTGTACTCAGAGATATCACTGTGTTATCTGTGGTGTTACATAGGACTGCAGGTGACATCTACTACATTATCTGTACTCAGAGATATCACTGTGTTATCTGTGGTGTTACATAGGACTGCAGGTGACATCTACTACATTATCTGTACTCAGAGATATCACTGTGTTATCTGTGGTGTTACATAGGACTGCAGGTGACATCTACTACATTATCTGTACTCAGAGATATCACTGTGTTATCTGTGGTGTTACATAGGACTGCAGGTGACATCTACTACATTATCTGTACTCGAGATATCACTGTGTTATTGTGTGGTGTTACATAGGACTGCAGGTGACATCTACTACATTATCTGTACTCAGAATATCACTGTGTTATCTGTGGTGTTACATAGGACTGCAGGTGACATCTACTACATTATCGTACTCAGAGATATCACTGTGTTATCTGTGGTGTTACATAGGACTGCAGGTGACATCTACTACATTATCTGTACTCAGAGATATCACTGTGTTATCTGTGTGTGTTACATAGGACTGCAGGTGACATCTACTACATTATCTGTCTCAGAGATATCACTGTGTTATCTGTGGTGTTACATAGGACTGCAGGTGACATCTACTACATTATCTGTACTCGAGATATCACTGTGTTATCTGTGGTGTTACATAGGACTGCAGGTGACATCTACTACATTATCTGTACTCAGATATCACTGTGTTATGTGTGGTGTTACATAGGACTGCAGGTGACATCTACTACATTATCGTACTCAGAGATATCACTGTGTTATCTGTGGTGTTACATAGGACTGCAGGTGACATCTACTACATTATCTGTACTCAGAGATATCACTGTGTTATCTGTGGTGTTACATAGGACTGCAGGTGACATCTACTACATTATCTGTACTCAGATATCACTGTGTTATCTGTGGTGTTACATAGGACTGCAGGTGACATCTACTACATTATCTGTACTCAGAGATATCACTGTGTTATCTGTGGTGTTACATAGGACTGCAGGTGACATCTACTACATTATCTGTACTCAGAGATATCACTGTGTTATCTGTGGTGTTACATAGGACTGCAGGTGACATCTACTACATTATCTGTACCAAATATCACTGTGTTATCTGTGGTGTTACATAGACTGCAGGTGACATCTACTACATTATCTGTACTCAGAGTATCACTGTGTATCTGTGGTGTTACATAGGACTGCAGGTGAATTACTACATATCTGTACTCAAGATATCACTGTGTTATCTGTGGGTTACATAGACTGCAGGTGACATCTACTACATTATCTGTACCGAGATATCACTGTGTTAGCATAGGACTGCAGGTGACATCTACTACATTATCTGTACTCAGAGATATCACTGTGTTATCTGTGGTGTTACATAGGACTGCAGGTGGCATCTACTACATTATCTGTCCTCAGAGATATCACTGTGTTATCTGTGGTGTTACATAGGACTGCAGGTGCCATCTACTACATTATCTGTACTCAGAGATATCACTGTGTTATCTGTGGTGTTACATAGGACTGCAGGTGACATCTACTACATTATCTGTACTCAGAGATATCACTGTGTTATCTGTGGTGTTACTAGGACTGCAGGTGACATCTACTGACATTATCTGTACTCAGAGATATCACTCTGTTATCTGTGTGTTACATAGGACTGCAGGTGACATCTACTACAGTATCTGTACTCAGATATCACTGTGTTATCTGTGGTGTTACATAGGACTGCAGGTGGCATCTACTACATTATCTGTCCTCAGAGATATCACTGTGTTATCTGTGGTGTTACTTAGGACTGCAGGTGACATCTACTACATGTATCTGTACTCTGATATCACTGTGTTATCTGTGGTGTTACATAGGACTGCAGGTGGCATCTACTACATTATCTGTCCTCAGAGATATCACTGTGTTATCTGTGGTGTTACATAGGACTGCAGGTGACATCTACTACATTATCTGTACTCAGATATCACTGTGTTTTGTGTGGTGTTACATAGGACTGCAGGTGACATCTACTACATTATCAGTACTCAGAGATATCACTGTGTTATCTGTGGTGTTACATAGGACTGCAGGTGACATCTACTACATTATCTGTACTCAGAGATATCACTGTGTTATCTGTGATGTTACATAGGACTGCAGGTGACATCTACTACAGTATCTTTTCTCAGAGATAGCACTGTGTTATCTGTGGTGTTACATAGGACTGCAGGTACATCTACTACATTATCTGTACTCAGATATCACTGTGTTATCTGTGGTGTTACATAGGACTGCAGGTGACATCTACTACATTATCTGTACTCAGAGATATCACTGTGTTATCTGTGGTGTTACATAGGACTGCAGGTGACATCTACTACATTATCTGTACCGAGATATCACTGTGTTATCTGTGGTGTTACATAGGACTGCAGGTGACATCTACTACATTATCTGTACTCAGATATCACTGTGTTATGTGTGGTGTTACATAGGACTGCAGGTGACATCTACTACATTATCAGTACTCAGAGATATCACTGTGTTATCTGTGGTGTTACATAGGACTGCAGGTGACATCTACTACATTATCTGTACCCAGAATATCACTGTGTTATCTGTGGTGTTACATAGGACTGCAGGTGACATCTACTACATTATCTGTACTCAGAGATATCACTGTGTTATCTGTGATGTTACATAGGACTGCAGGTGACATCTACTACAGTTATCTGTTCTCAGAGATATCACTGTGTTATCTGTGGTGTTACATAGGACTGCAGGTGACATCTACTACATTATCTGTACTCGAGATATCACTGTGTTATCTGTGGTGTTACATAGGACTGCAGGTGACATCTACTACATTATCTGTACTCAGATATCACTGTGTTATTGTGGTGTTACATAGGACTGCAGGTGACATCTACTACATTATCTGTACTCAGAGATATCACTGTGTTATCTGTGTGTTACATAGGACTGCAGGTGACATCTACTACATTATCTGTACTCAGATATCACTGTGTTTTTGTGGTGTTACATAGGACTGCAGGTGACATCTACTACATTATCAGTACTCAGAGATATCACTGTGTTATCTGTGGTGTTACATAGGACTGCAGGTGACATCTACTACAGTATCTTTCTCAGAGATATCACTGTGTTATCTGTGGTGTTACATAGGACTGCAGGTGACATCTACTACATTATCTGTACCGAGATATCACTGTGTTATCTGTGGTGTTACATAGGACTGCAGGTGACATCTACTACATTATCTGTACTCAGATATCACTGTGTTATGTGTGGTGTTACATAGGACTGCAGGTGACATCTACTACATTATCTACTACATTATCAGTACTCAGAGATATCACTGTGTTATCTGTGGTGTTACATAGGACTGCAGGTGACATCTACTACATTATCTGTATACCAAATATCACTGTGTTATCTGTGGTGTTACATAGGACTGCAGGTGACATCTACTACATTATCTGTACTCAGAGAATATCACTGTGTTATCTGTGGTGTTACATAGGACTGCAGGTGACATCTACTACATTATCTGTATCTCAGAGATATCACTGTGTTATCTGTGGTGTTACATAGGACTGCAGGTGACATCTACTACATTATCTGTACTCAGAGATATCACTGTGTTATCTGTGGTGTTACATAGGACTGCAGGTGACATCTACTACATTATCTGTACTCAGAGATATCACTGTGTTATTGTGGTGTTACATAGGACTGCAGGTGACATCTACTACATTATCTGTACTCAGAGATATCACTGTGTTATCTGTGGTGTTACATAGGACTGCAGGTGACATCTACTACATTATCTGTACTCAGAGATATCACTGTGTTATCTGTGGTGTTACATAGGACTGCAGGTGACATCTACTACATTATCTGTACTCAGAGATATCCTGTGTTATCTGTGGTGTTACATAGGACTGCAGGTGACATCTACTACATTATCTGTACTCAGAGATATCACTGTGTTATCTGTGGTGTTACATAGGACTGCAGGTGACATCTACTACATTATCTGTACTCAGAGATATCACTGTGTTATCTGTGGTGTTACATAGGACTGCAGGTGACATCTACTACATTATCTGTACTCAGATATCACTGTGTTATCTGTGGTGTTACATAGGACTGCAGGTGACATCTACTACATTATCTGTACTCAGAGATATCACTGTGTTATCTGTGGTGTTACATAGGACTGCAGGTGACATCTACTACATTATCTGTACTCAAGATATCACTGTGTTATCTGTGGTGTTACATAGGACTGCAGGTGACATCTACTACATTATCTGTACTCAGAGATATCACTGTGTATTTGTGGTGTTACATAGGACTGCAGGTGACATCTACTACATTATCTGTACTCAGAGATATCACTGTGTTATCTGTGGTGTTACATAGGACTGCAGGTGACATCTACTACATTATCTGTACTCAGAGATATCACTGTGTTATCTGTGGTGTTACATAGGACTGCAGGTGACATCTACTACATTATCTGTACTCAGAGATATCACTGTGTTATCTGTGGTGTTACATAGGACTGCAGGTGACATCTACTACATTATCTGTACTCAGAGATATCACTTGTTATCTGTGGTGTTACATAGGACTGCAGGTGACATCTACTACATTATCTGTACTCAGAGATATCACTTGTTATCTGTGGTGTTACATAGGACTGCAGGTGACATCTACTACATTATCTGTACTCAGAGATATCACTGTGTGTTATCTGTGGTGTTTACATAGGACTGCAGGTGACATCTACTACATTATCTGTACTCAGAGATATCACTGTGTTATCTGTGGTGTTACATAGGACTGCAGGTGACATCTACTACATTATCTGTACTCAGATATCACTGTGTTATCTGTGGTGTTACATAGGACTGCAGGTGACATCTACTACATTATCTGTACTCAGAGATATCACTGTGTTATCTGTGGTGTTACATAGGACTGCAGGTGACATCTACTACATTATCTGTTCTCAGAGATATCACTGTGTTATCTGTGGTGTTACATAGGACTGCAGGTGACATCTACTACATTATCTGTACTCAGAGATATCACTGTGTTATCTGTGGTGTTACATAGGACTGCAGGTGACATCTACTACATTATCTGTACTCAAGATATCACTGTGTTATCTGTGGTGTTACATAGGACTGCAGGTGACATCTACTACATTATCTGTACTCAGAGATATCACTGTGTTATCTGTGGTGTTACATAGGACTGCAGGTGACATCTACTACATTATCTGTACTCAGAGATATCACTGTGTTATCTGTGGTGTTACATAGGACTGCAGGTGACATCTACTACATTATCTGTACTCAGAGATATCACTGTGTTATCTGTGGTGTTACATAGGACTGCAGGTGACATCTACTACATTATCTGTACTCAGAGATATCACGTGTTATCTGTGGTGTTACATAGGACTGCAGGTGACATCTACTACATTATCTGTACTCGAGATATCACTGTGTTATCTGTGGTGTTACATAGGACTGCAGGTGACATCTACTACATTATCTGTACTCAGAGATATCACTGTGTTATCTGTGGTGTTACATAGGACTGCAGGTGACATCTACTACATTATCTGTACTCAGAGATATCACTGTGTTATCTGTGGTGTTACATAGGACTGCAGGTGACATCTACTACATTATCTGTCCTCAGAGATATCACTGTGTTATCTGTGGTGTTACATAGGACTGCAGGTGACATCTACTACATTATCTGTACTCAGAGATATCACTGTGTTATCTGTGGTGTTACATAGGACTGCAGGTGACATCTACTACATTATCTGTACTCAGAGATATCACTGTGTTATCTGTGGTGTTACATAGGACTGCAGGTGACATCTACTACATTATCTGTACTCAGAGATATCACTGTGTTATCTGTGGTGTTACATAGGACTGCAGGTGACATCTACTACATTATCTGTACTCAGAGATATCACTGTGTTATCTGTGGTGTTACATAGGACTGCAGGTGACATCTACTACATTATCTGTACTCAGAGATATCACTGTGTTATCTGTGGTGTTACATAGGACTGCAGGTGACATCTACTACATTATCTGTACTCAAAATATCACTGTGTTATCTGTGGTGTTACATAGGACTGCAGGTGACATCTACTACATTATCTGTCTCAGAGATATCACTGTGTTATCTGTGGTGTTACTTAGGACTGCAGGTGACATCAACTACATTATCTGTACTCAGATATCACTGTGTTATCTGTGGTGTTACATAGGACTGCAGGTGACATCTACTACATTATCTGTACTCAGAGATATCACTGTGTTATCTGTGGTGTTACATAGGACTGCAGGTGACATCTACTACATTATCTGTCCTCAGAGATATCACTGTGTTATCTGTGGTGTTACATAGGACTGCAGGTGACATCTACTACATTATCTGTCCTCAGAGATATCACTGTGTTATCTGTGGTGTTACTTAGGACTGCAGGTGACATCTACTACATTATCTGTCCTCAGAGATATCACTGTGTTATCTGTGGTGTTACATAGGACTGCAGGTGACATCTACTACATTATCTGTACTCAGATATCACTGTGTTATCTGTGGTGTTACATAGGACTGCAGGTGACATCTACTACATTATCTGTACTCAGAGATATCACTCTGTTATCTGTGGTGTTACATAGGACTGCAGGTGACATCTACTACATTATCTGTACTCAGAGATATCACTCTGTTATCTGTGGTGTTACATAGGACTGCAGGTGACATCTACTACATTATCTGTACTCAGAGATATCACTGTGTTATCTGTGGTGTTACATAGGACTGCAGGTGACATCTACTACATTATCTGTACTCAGAGATATCACTCTGTTATCTGTGGTGTTACATAGGACTGCAGGTGACATCTACTACATTATCTGTACTCAGAGATATCACGGTGTTATCTGTGGTGTTACATAGGACTGCAGGTGACATCTACTACATTATCTGTACTCAGATATCACTGTGTTATCTGTGGTGTTACATAGGACTGCAGGTGACATCTACTACATTATCTGTACTCAGATATCACTGTGTTATCTGTGGTGTTACATAGGACTGCAGGTGACATCTACTACATTATCTGTACTCAGAGATATCACTCTGTTATCTGTGGTGTTACATAGGACTGCAGGTTCTCCATTATAGGTGAGGTGGGTGTGGAGAGGACATTGGGGTACAGGGGAGCAGTGTCCTGTGACACGTGTGCTCCATATGGGACGTGCCGGTCCGGTGGGACATATGGACACAAGCTGCCGCTCATTAGGCTTTTGCCCATTAGAGATGTTTTCCTGAGTAAACATCAGGATTTCCATGCGCTGCCCCGAGTGTGAGGAGAACAATATCCGGCCGTGAGTTCTGGAGCTCGGGATGAACATTAGTCAGTAATCCATTGTGAGGAGTAAATGTGTGTACAGAGGTTGTGTGTACAGAGGTTGTGTGTACACAGCAGATGGAGAGAAGTCTACAGACATCATCTGTCAGGGTCCATCTGCTGCAGAACATCCCCAACACATCAACCGCTGCTGACCACTCACTGCATGGATCATCCAAGATGTCACACAACTAGATCACAAGTGACCGAGGAGATCCCGACTAACCAAGGAGATCACTGACCAAGAATATGACAAGTCATCAAGAGCATCACGACTAAGGCTGCTTTCACACAGCGTTTTTTTGTGATCCGTGGCTGTCCGTTGTAAAACAGACAGCCACGGATCCGATTTTGGCCCCATGTTATCCTATGGGCACGGATCACATCGGATTTGGCCTTATTGGCATCCGATTTTGGTCGGATCCGATCCTGGCCGATTTTTTGCTGTGCAGCCTGCTGCGATTTTTGGCACAGCGGGTCAGATCGGACCGAATTGGATCCGACATGATCCGCGCCAAATAACACGGGGCCTATGGAGCACGGATCCGAGGAAACAGCTGAGCGTTCCTCGGACCCGATGTTAGTGTACTGAGCAAGCTCAGTACACTAACACCGCTCTGTGCCATGTAATATCACTTCTGCAATGTATATTCATACACTATATTCATACATTGCAGAAGTGACAGCTAGTGAAAATAAAGGGTTAAAAAATAAAAAAATCTTCATTCTCACCTCTCCACGATCCAGCGATGCCTCCAGCGCTCTGTGCTTCTAGGACCTGGCATGACGTCACAGTTGAGTCACATGGCCGGTTAACACGGTAACCAGTCATGTGACTGTGACATCACGCCAGGTCCTCTGCATCAGAAGAAGAAGCTGCAAGCGCCGCGGGTGTCGTGGAGAGGTGAGAATGAAGATTTTTTTATTTTTTAAGGTCTGCAAACAGGGGAGCAAAGAGGGGGGACACAGGGGGACAAAGAGGGGAGACACAGGGGGACAAAGAGGGGAGACACAGGGAAGACACAGGGGGACAAAGAGGGGACAAAGAGGGGAGACACAGGGGGACAAAGAGGGGAGACACAGGGGGACAAAGAGGGGAGACACAGGGGGACAAAGAGGGGAGACACAGGGGAGACACAGGGGAGACACAGGGGGACAAAGAGGGGAGACACAGGGGAGACACAGGGGGACAAAGAGGGGAGACACAGGGGGACAAAGAGGGGAGACACAGGGGGACAAAGAGGGGAGACACAGGGAGACAAAGAGGGGAGACACAGGGGAGACACAGGGGGACAAAGAGGGGAGACACAGGGGGACAAAGAGGGGAGACACAGGGGGACAAAGAGGGGAGACACAGGGGAGACACAGGGGGACAAAGAGGGGACAAAGAGGGGAGACACAGGGGGACAAAGAGGGGAGACACAGGGGGACAAAGAGGGGAGACACAGGGGGACAAAGAGGGGAGACACAGGGGAGACACAGGGGAGACACAGGGGGACAAAGAGGGGAGACACAGGGGAGACACAGGGGGACAAAGAGGGGAGACACAGGGGGACAAAGAGGGGAGACACAGGGAGACAAAGAGGGGAGACACAGGGGAGACACAGGGGGACAAAGAGGGGAGACACATGAGGACAAAGAGGGGAGACACAGGGGGACAAAGAGGGGAGACACAGGGGAGACACAGGGGAACAAAGAGGGGAGACACAGGGGAGACACAGGGGGACAAAGAGGGGAGACACAGGGGGACAAAGAGGGGAGACACAGGGGGACAAAGAGGGGAGACACAGGGAGACAAAGAGGGGAGACACAGGGGACAAAGAGGGGAGACACAGGGGGACAAAGAGGGGAGACACAGGGGGACAAAGAGGGGAGACACAGGGGAGACACAGGGGAGACACAGGGGGACAAAGAGGGGAGACACAGGGGAGACACAGGGGGACAAAGAGAGGAGACACAGGGGGACAAAGAGGGGAGACACAGGGGGACAAAGAGGGGAGACACAGGGGGACAAAGAGGGGAGACACAGGGGAGACACAGGGGGACAAAGAGAGGAGACACAGGGGGACAAAGAGGGGAGACACAGGGGGACAAAGAGGGGAGACACAGGGGGACAAAGAGGGGAGACACAGGGGGACAAAGAGGGGAGACACAGGGGAGACACAGGGGGACAAAGAGAGGAGACACAGGGGGACAAAGAGGGGAGACACAGGGGGACAAAGAGGGGAGACACAGGGGAACAAAGAGGGGAGACACAGGGGGACAAAGAGGGGAGACACAGGGGGACAAAGGTGACAGGAGGGAGAGAGAAGGGGGACGAGATGACAGGAGGAGCAGGGACAGGATCCAGACTGATGCTGCAAAATATCGGAATCGGATGCCTATTTGGCATCCGATTGCAGTCATCAGTTTGGATCCGATGCTGTCCGAGGGGAGCAGCAAAAAGTCTGATCCCTCGGACAGCACAAAAACGCTGTGTGAAAGCAGCCTAACCAAGGCGCTGATATCTGACCGGCGAGATCACAAGTGACCGAGTAGATCATGAAAAATCAACAATATGATATCTGACCAAAGGTAGATCACAGGTGACCAAGTAGATCATGATAAAACAACAATCAGAGAATTAGAGAATGGTAGAGTTGGAGGGAAACTCCCAGATCATCATGTGAAGGGATCTCCCAAGTCATCATGTGAAGGGATCTCCCAAGTCATCATGTGAAGAGACCTCCCGGGTCATTGTGTGAAGGGACCTCCTGGGTCATCATGTGAAGGGATCTCCCAAGTCATCATGTGAAGAGACCTCCCGGGTCATTGTGTGAAGGGACTCCTTGGGTCATCGTGTGAAGGGACCTCCCGGGTCATTGTGTGAAGGGACCTCCTGGGTCATCATGTGAAGGATCTCCCAAGTCATCATGTGAAGGGACCTCCCGGGTCATCGTGTGAAGGGACCTCCAAGGTCATCATGTGAAGGGACCTCCTGGGTCATCATGTGAAGGGACCTCCCGGGTCATCGTGTGAAGGGACCTCCCGGGTCATCGTGTGAAGGGACCTCCTGGGTCATCATGTGAAGGGACCTCCTGGGTCATCGTGTGAAGGGACCTCCCGGGTCATCGTGTGAAGGGACCTCCTGGGTCATCATGTGAAGGGACCTCCCGGGTCATCGTGTGAAGGGACCTCCAAGGTCATCATGTGAAGGGACCTCCTGGGTCATCATGTGAAGGGACCTCCCGGGTCATCGTGTGAAGGGACCTCCCGGGTCATCGTGTGAAGGGACCTCCAAGGTCATCATGTGAGGGCACCTCCCGGGTCATCATGTGAAGGGACCTCCCGGGTCATCGTGTGAAGAGACCTCCCGGGTCATCGTGTGAAGGGACCTCCCGGGTCATCGTGTGAAGGGACCTCCTGGGTCATCGTGTGAAGGGACCTCCTGGGTCATCGTGTGAAGGGACCTCCCGGGTCATCGTGTGAAGGGACCTCCCGGGTCATCGTGTGAAGAGACCTCCTGGGTCATCATGTGAAGGGACCTCCCGGGTCATCGTGTGAAGAGACCTCCCGGGTCATCGTGTGAAGGGAACTCCCGGGTCATCGTGTGAAGGGACCTCCTGGGTCATCGTGTGAAGGGACCTCCCGGGTCATCGTGTGAAGGGACCTCCCGGGTCATCGTGTGAAGGGACCTCCAAGGTCATCATGTGAGGGCACCTCCTGGGTCATCATGTGAAGGGACCTCCCGGGTCATCATGTGAAGGGACCTCCCGGGTCATCGTGTGAAGGGACCTCCAAGGTCATCATGTGAGGGCACCTCCTGGGTCATCATGTGAAGGGACCTCCCGGGTCATCGTGTGAAGGGACCTCCAAGGTCATCATGTGAGGGCACCTCCTAGGTCATCATGTGAAGGGACCTCCCGGGTCATCGTGTGAAGAGACCTCCCGGGTCATCGTGTGAAGGGACCTCCCGGGACATTCCTGGGACATTGTTTGAAGGGACCTACTTGGTCATCATATGACGGGACCTCCTGACTCGTTATATGAAGGGACCTCCCGGGTCATCCTGTGAAGGGACCTCCTGGGTCATCTGCTCAAAAGCCCTACTCAATGTAGATTTCATTAAATCCCCCAGACAGATGTCAGTCCAGCCTCTGTGTGAATACTTCCATTGTAGTAGATCTCACCACCTCTCGTGTCGCCTGTTCCACTCACTGATCTCCCTCACTGTCAAAAATATCTGATCTGTGTCTCATCCCATTCAGTTTCATCCCATTGCTTCAAGTCTTTCCTTGTGCAAATGAGAATAAAGCTGATCCCTCTACAGTGTGACAGCCCTAGAATAAAGCTGATCCCTCTACAGTGTGACAGCCCTTGAGATATTTGTAGACAGCCATTAAGTCTCCTCTCAGTCTTCTTCTTTTGTAAGCTGAACATTCCCAGATCCTGTAACCGTTCCTCATAGGACATGGTATGCAGACCGGTCACCATTCTCTGAACTTGCTCCAGTTTGTTGATGTCTTTTTAAAGTTTGAGAGTCCTCAGGGGTTGATACCTTTTAATGGCTGAAAAGATGGTAATAAAAGACAAGATTCTGAGACTACTCATCTCGAAAGCTGAAGATAAAGAGACCCGAGGAGTCTGGAAAGCTGAGCCTGATGAAGAGACCTGAGGACTCTGGAAAGCTGAGCCTGAGGAAGAGACCCGAGGAGTCTGGAAAGCTGAGCCTGATGAAGAGACCTGAGGACTCTGGAAAGCTGAGCCTGAGGAAGAGACCCGAGGAGTCTGGAAAGCCGAGCCTGAGGAAGAGACCCGAGGAGTCTGGAAAGCTGAGCCTGATGAGAGAGACCCGAGGACTCTGGAAAGCTGAGCCTGAGGAAGAGACCTGAGGAGTCTGGAAAGCCGAGCCTGAGGAAGAGACCCGAGGAGCCTGGAAAGCCGAGCCTGAGGAAGAGACCCGAGGAGCCTGGAAAGCCGAAGCCTGAGGAAGAGACCCGAGGAGCCTGGAAAGCCGAGCCTGAGGAAGAGACCCGAGGAGTCTGGAAAGCTGAGCCTGAGGAAGAGACCCGAGGAGCCTGGAAAGCCGAGCCTGAGGAAGAGACCCGAGGAGCCTGGAAAGCCGAGCCTGAGGAAGAGACCCGAGGAGTCTGGAAAGCTGAGCCTGAGGAAGAGACTCGGGGAGTCTGGAAAGCTGAGCCTGAGGCGGAGACCCGAGGAGCCTGGAAAGCTGAGCCTGATGAAGAGACCCGAGGAGCCTGGAAAGCTGACCCTGATGAAGAGACCCGAGGAGTCTGGAAAGCCGAGCCTGAGGAAGAGACCGAGGAGTCTGGAAAGCTGAGCCTGAGGCGGAGACCCGAGGAGCCTGGAAAGCTGAGCCTGAGGAAGAGACCCGAAGAGCCTGGAAAGCCGAGCCTGAGGAAGAGACCCGGGGAGTCTGGAAAGCTGAGCCTGAGGAAGAGACCCGAGGAGCCTGGAAAGCTGAGCCTGAGGAAGAGACCCGAGGAGTCTGGAAAGCCGAGCCTGAGGAAGAGACCTGAGGAGTCTGGAAAGCCGAGCCTGAGGAAGAGACCCGAGGAGTCTGGAAAGCCGAGCCTGAGGAAGGGACCCGAGGAGCCTGGAAAGCCGAGCCTGAGGAAGAGAACCGAGGAGTCTGGAAAGCTGACCCTGAGGAAGAGACCCGAGGAGTCTGGAAAGCCGAGACCCGAGGAGCCTGGAAAGCTGAGCCTGAGGAAGAGACCTGAGGAGTCTGGAAAGCTGAGCCTGAGGAAGAGACCCGAGGAGTCTGGAAAGCTGAGCCTGAGGAGGAGACCTGAGGAGTCTGGAAAGCTGAGCCTGAGGCAGAGACCTGAGGAGTCTGGAAAGCTGAGCCTGAGGAGGAGACCCGAGGAGTCTGGAAAGCTGAGCCTGAGGAAGAGACCCGAGGAGTCTGGAAAGCCGAGCCTGAGGAAGAGACCCGAGGAGTCTGGAAAGCTGAGCCTGAGGAAGAGACCCGAGGAGTCTGGAAAGCTGAACCTGATGAAGAGACCTGAGGAGTCTGGAAAGCTGAGCCTGAGGAAGAGACCCGAGGAGTCTGGAAAGCGAGCCTGAGGAAGAGACCTGAGGAGTCTGGAAAGCCGAGCCTGAGGAAGAGACCCGAGGAGTCTGGAAAGCCGAGCCTGAGGAAGGGACCCGAGGAGCCTGGAAAGCCGAGCCTGAGGAAGAGACCCGAGGAGTCTGGAAAGCTGACCCTGAGGAAGAGACCCGAGGAGTCTGGAAAGCTGACCCTGAGGAAGAGACCCGAGGAGTCTGGAAAGCAGAGACCCGAGGAGCCTGGAAAGCTGAGCCTGAGGAAGAGACCTGAGGAGTCTGGAAAGCTGAGCCTGAGGAAGAGACCGAGGAGTCTGGAAAGCCGAGCCTGATGAAGAGACCCGAGGAGTCTGGAAAGCCGAGCTTGATGAAGAGACCTGAGGAGCCTGGAAAGCCGAGCCTGAGGAAGAGACCCGAGGAGCCTGGAAAGCCGAGCCTGAGGAAGAGACCCGTGGAGTCTGGAAAGCCGAGCCTGAGGAAGGCACCCGAGGAGCCTGGAAAGCCGAGCCTGAGGAAGAGACCCGAGGAGCCTGGAAAGCTGAGCCTGAGGAAGAGACCCGAGGAGTCTGGAAAGCCGAGCCTGAGGAAGAGACCCGAGGAGTCTGGAAAGCTGAGCCTGAGGAAGAGACCCGAGGAGTCTGGAAAGCTGAACCTGATGAAGAGACCTAAGGAGTCTGGAAAGCTGAGCCTGAGGAAGAGACCCGAGGAGTCTGGAAAGCCGAGCCTGAGGAAGAGACCTGAGGAGTCTGGAAAGCCGAGCCTGAGGAAGAGACCCGAGGAGTCTGGAAAGCCGAGCCTGAGGAAGGGACCCGAGGAGCCTGGAAAGCCGAGCCTGAGGAAGAGACCCGAGGAGTCTGGAAAGCTGACCCTGAGGAAGAGACCCGAGGAGTCTGGAAAGCCGAGACCCGAGGAGCCTGGAAAGCTGAGCCTGAGGAAGAGACCTGAGGAGTCTGGAAAGCTGAGCCTGAGGAAGAGACCCGAGGAGTCTGGAAAGCTGAGCCTGAGGAGGAGACCTGAGGAGTCTGGAAAGCTGAGCCTGAGGAGAGACCTGAGGAGTCTGGAAAGCTGAGCCTGAGGAAGAGACCTGAGGAGTCTGGAAAGCTGAGCCTGAGGAAGAGACCCGAGGAGTCTGGAAAGCTGAGCCTGAGGAGGAGACCTGAGGAGTCTGGAAAGCTGAGCCTGAGGAGAGAACCTGAGGAGTCTGGAAAGCTGAGCCTGAGGAAGAGACCTGAGGAGTCTGGAAAGCTGAGCCTGAGGAGGAGACCGAGGAGCTGGAAGCCGAAGCGCTGAGGAAGAGACCCGAGGAGTCTGGAAAGCCGAGCCTGAGGAAGAGACCCGAGGAGTCTGGAAAGCTGACCCTGAGGAAGAGACCCGAGGAGTCTGGAAAGCTGAGCCTGAGGAAGAGACCCGAGGAGTCTGGAAAGCTGAGCCTGAGGAAGAGACCCGAGGAGCCTGGAAAGCCGAGCCTGATGAAGAGACCCGAGGAGCCTGGAAAGCTGAACCTGATGAAGAGACCCGAGGAGCCTGGAAAGCTGAGCCTGAGGAGGAGACCCGAGGAGTCTGGAAAGCCGAGCCTGATGAAGAGACCCGAGGAGCCTGGAAAGCTGAGCCTGAGGAGGAGACCCGAGGAGTCTGGAAAGCCGAGCCTGAGGAAGAGACCCGAGGAGCCTGGAAAGCTGAGCCTGAGGAAGGCAGCCGAGGAGTCTGGAAGACGAGCCTGAGGAAGGGACCCGAGGAGTCTGGAAAGCTGAACCTGATGAAGAGACCCGAGGAGCCTGGAAAGCTGAGCCTGAGGAGGAGACCCGAGGAGTCTGGAAAGCCGAGCCTGATGAAGAGACCCGAGGAGCCTGGAAAGCCGAGCCTGAGGAAGAGACCCGAGGAGCCTGGAAAGCCGAGCCTGAGGAAGAGACCCGAGGAGCCTGGAAAGCTGAGCCTGAGGAAGGCAGCCGAGGAGTCTGGAAAGCCGAGCCTGATGAAGAGACCCGAGGAGCCTGGAAAGCTGAGCCTGAGGAAGGCAGCCGAGGAGTCTGGAAAGCTGAGCCTGATGAAGAGACCCGAGGAGCCTGGAAAGCTGAGCCTGATGAAGAGACCCGAGGAGTCTGGAAAGCCGAGCCTGAGGAAGAGACCTGAGGAGTCTGGAAAGCTGAGCCTGATGAAGAGAATAGTTCTCCATTAAAATGTATCAACCACTGAGGACTTTTAAGCTTTATTATTTTTCTATCTCCTGAATAACCTGATACACAGATATATTTCTTAGAAAGTGAAGAGAAGCCGGATCCTGGATCCTCGCTGGGTTCTGACCTCGCCGTCTGCTCTGCATTATTAGTGTTGCTCAGGAAGGGGAATTATTGGAAACTGCTGGTGACCAAAGATCTTCGGATACCGAGAGACGTCCATCATCCGTGTCCGGACAGGCAGCATCTCATGGCACACGGGCGTCCAGTCAACATGTCGGCTCCCTTCTTTCTTCTGCAGTAATTTAGTCTTAGGGTCGAATTGGGGAAATATTTCAGACCTCGGAACAATCCAATGCCCCTGGGTATTGCAGTAGCTTAGGTATTCATGGGTACGACAACTCATATAGGGACAGTTAGATAGCTGCGAGTGGGTTAGCTCTCTCAGTTCTGCTTCATCCTACACCTAACAACTGTGTCACATCTGCGTCACCATAAGCTAAATGACACATTCCTAGTATCAGGGTCTCTGTCACTATATCATGCTGCTGTCAGATGAAGTAGCAAAAACCCCCTGACAGATTCCCTTTAAGCAGTTAATTAGAATGCTTCTTTCTGCCACCACTAGAGGGAGCTCTCTGTGTACTGATTTTCTATACAGGTCAATGGCAGCTGTATAAATCTCTATATAGTGAGCGCCCTCTAGTGTATGTGCCCAATTTGGTTCTATAGTCAGTTTTGTGGCTGTTTTTTTAGGCAAAGAGTGCACACTTGTGTAAACCCTTTCCAATTGAGCCTGTAAGAGCTGCTCTGCAGGCAGGCGGATTGCTGGGCCCGGGTTATTTCTGTGTCCTGGCTCTCATAGAGTCAAAGAATGGTAGAATGTGAAAAGTCCTTCTGGATCATCATGTGAAGGGACCTCCTGGGTCATCGAGTGAAGGGACCTCCTGGGTCATCGAGTGAAGAGACCTCCTTGGTCATCGTGTGAAGGGACCTCCCGGGTCATCGTGTGAAGGGACCTCCCGGGTCATCATGTGAAGAGACATCCCGGGTCATCGTGTGAAGGGACCTCCTGGGTCATCATGTGAAGGGACCTCCTGGGTCATCGTGTGAAGAGACCTCCTGGGTCATCATGTGAAGGGACCTCCCGGGTCATTGTGTGAAGGGACCTCCCGGGTCACCGTGTGAAGGGACCTCCTGGGTCATTGTGTGAAGGGACCCCCCAGGTCATCATGTGAAGGAACCTCCTGGGTCATCGTGTGAAGAGACCTCCCGGGTCATCGTGTGAAGGGACCTCCTGGGTCATCGTGTGAAGGGACCTCCCGGGTCATCGAGTGAAGAGACCTCCTGGATCATCATGTGAAGGGACCTCCCGGGTCATCGTGTGAAGGGACCTCCGGGTCATCGTGTGAAGAGACCTCCCGGGTCATCGTGTGAAGGGACCTCCTGGGTCATCGAGTGAAGGGACCTGCCGGGTCATCGAGTGAAGAGACCTCCTGGGTCATCGTGTGAAGGGACCTCCCGGGTCATCGTGTGAAGGGACCTCCTGGGTCATCGTGTGAAGGGACCTCCCGGGTCATCGTGTGAAGGGACCTCCTGGGTCATCGTGTGTGGAGAGATCTCCCGGGTCATCGAGTGAAGGGACCTCCTGGGTCATCGTGTGAAGGGATCTCCCGGGTCATCGAGTGAAGAGACCTCCTGGGTCATCGAGTGAAGGGACCTCCCGGGTCATCGAGTGAAGAGACCTCCCGGGTCATCGTGTGGAGAGATCTCCCGGGTCATCATGTGAAGGGACCTCCTCGGTCATCGTGTGATGGGACCTCCTGGGTCATCGTGTGAAGGGACCTCCCGGGTCATCGTGTGAAGTGACCTCCCGGGTCATCGTGTGAAGGGATCTTCTGGGTCATCGTGTGAAGTTATCTTCTGGGTCATCGTGTGAAGGGACCTCCTGGGTCATCGTGTGAAGAGACCTCCCGGGTCATCGTGTGAAGGGACCTCCTGGGTCATCATGTGAAGGGACCTCCCGGGTCATCGTGTGAAGGGACCTCCTGGGTCATCATGTGAAGGAACCTCCTCGGACAAAGGGATGCCTTGAAATGTGTTAGGCTGCTGCAGGGACAGGTGTGAGGAGACTGGGGGATGATTTTTAGTGGTCAGGTTACCTTTAATAACTGTTTATACATACATGTAACTTGTCTCCTGTAATATCTTCTATATCTTTTGTAAACACTGACAACTTTCTGGAGTAAAACTTTATCATTTGCTTAGTTTTGTTCTTCCTGTTCTCTGACGAGCTGATCCACCTCCCGCCATTACACGTGACCAGACAGGTGACCGATCCGCCTGACAGAGATCAGTGGTGGCAGAATACCGTTTTTTGTATTTATGTGATATTGTGGCCTGAGGGTGACTGGATCGAGGTATATATACATTCCTGGCAGGAACTGGTGGTATATATACATCCTGTCACATCACGTGCCGCAGTATACAACATAAAGTAGAGCAGCTCGGCTCCTTGTCTTATCCTCTGGCAATAACTGGTTTGGCCAGCAGGATAAGGGGGCGCCAGAGAGCTGCAGGTCCTGACTTAAGGTTTTATGACAACCGCTCTTTGGCTCTGATGACTGAGCCAGTTATGAGTCCACCTAAAAGTTGTCTTGTCCATTCCACTCTTAGTTATTTTGTCAATAAGGACGGTATGAGATACTTTGCCAAATGCTTTGCTGAAGTCAAGATATACTATATCTACAATATTACATTATATTACATTGTTTGTCTTTCTTTCTGCTGCATCCCACTGGTGACTCCTGTGCAGTCTGTGATCTATTACTATACACAGGTCTTATCACACTGGTGACTCCTGTGCAGTCTGTGATCTATTACTATACACAAGTCTTATCACACTGGTGACTCCTGTGCAGACTGTGATCTATTACTATACACAAGTCTTATCACACTGGTGACTCCTTGTACAGTCTGTGATCTATTACTATACACAAGTCTTATCACACTGGTGACTCCTGTGCAGTCTGTGATCTATTACTATACACAGGTCTTATCACACTGGTGACTCCTGTGCAGTCTGTGATCTATTACTATACACAAGTCTTATCACACTGGTGACTCCTGTACAGTCTGTGATCTATTACTATACACAAGTCTTATCACACTGGTGACTCCTGTGCAGTCTGTGATCTATTACTATACACAAGTCTTATCACACTGGTGACTCCTGTGCAGTCTGTGATCTATTACTATACACAAGTCTTATCACACTGGTGACTCCTGTGCAGACTGTGATCTATTACTATACACAGGTCTTATCACACTGGTGACTCCTGTGCAGTCTGTGATCTATTACTATACACAAGTCTTATCACACTGGTGACTCCTGTGCAGTCTGTGATCTATTACTATACACAAGTCTTATCACACTGGTGCCTCCTGTGCAGTCTGTGATCTATCTGTATACACAAGTCTTATCACACTGGTGACTCCTGTGCAGTCTGTGATCTATTACTATACACAAGTCTTATCACACTGGTGACTCCTGTACAGTCTGTGATCTATTACTATACACAAGTCTTATCACACTGGTGACTCCTGTGCAGTCTGTGATCTATTACTATACACAAGTCTTATCACACTGGTGACTCCTGTGCAGTCTGTGATCTATTACTACACACAAGTCTTATCACACTGGTGACTCCTGTGCGGTCTGTGATCTAATACTATACACAAGTCTTATCACACTGGTGACTCCTGTGCAGTCTGTGATCTATTACTATACACAAGCCTTATCACACTGGTGACTCCTGTTCAGCTGTGATCTATTACTATACACAAGCCTTATCACACTGGTGACTCCTGTGCAGTCTGTGATCTATTACTATACACAAGTCTTATCACACTGATGACTCCTGTACAGTGTGTGATCTATTACTATAGACAAGTCTTATCACACTGGTGACTCCTGTATAGTCTGTGATCTATTACTATACACAAGTCTTATCACACTGGAGACTCCTGTGCAGTCTGTGATCTATTACTATACACAAGTCTTATCACACTGGTGACTCCTGTACAGTCTGTGTGATCTATTACTATACACAAGTCTTATCACACTGATGACTCCTGTACAGTGTGTGATCTATTACTATAGACAAGTCTTATCACACTGGTGACTCCTGTATAGTCTGTGATCTATTACTATACACAAGTCTTATCACACTGGAGACTCCTGTGCAGTCTGTGATCTATTACTATACACAAGTCTTATCACACTGGTGACTCCTGTACAGTCTGTGTGATCTATTACTATACACAAGTCTTATCACACTGGTGACTCCTGTGCAGTCTGTGATCTATTACTATACACAAGTCTTATCACACTGGTGACTCCTGTGCAGACTGTGATCTATTACTATACACAAGTCTTATCACACTGGTGACTCCTGTGCAGTCTGTGATCTATCTGTATACACAAGTCTTATCACACTGGTGACTCCTGTGCACTCTGTGATCTATTATATACACAAGTCTTATCACACTGGTGACTCCTGTGCAGTCTGTGATCTATTACTATACACAAGTCTTATCACCCTGGTGACTCCTGTGCAGTCTGTGATCTATTACTATACACAAGTCTTATCACACTGGTGACTCCTGTATAGTCTGTGATCTATTACTATACACAAGTCTTATCACACTGGTGACTCCTGTGCAGCCTGTGATCTCTTACTATACACAAGTCTTATCACACTGGTGACTCCTGTGCAGTCTGTGATCTATTACTATACACAAGTCTTATCACACTGGTGACTCCTGTACAGTCTGTGATCTATTACTATACACAAGTCTTATCACACTGGTGACTCCTGTGCAGTCTGTGATCTATTACTATAGACAAGTCTTATCACACTGGTGACTCCTGTATAGTCTGTGATCTATTACTATACACAAGTCTTATCACACTGGTGACTCCTGTATAGTCTGTGATCTATTACTATACACAAGTCTTATCACACTGGTGACTCCTGTGCAGACTGTGATCTATTACTATACACAAGTCTTATCACACTGGTGACTCCTGTGCAGACTGTGATCTATTACTATACACAAGTCTTATCACACTGGTGACTCCTGTGCAGTCTGTGATCTATTACTATACACAAGTCTTATCACACTGGTGACTCCTGTGCAGTCTGTGATCTATTACTATACACAAGTCTTATCACACTGGTGACTCCTGTACAGTCTGATCTATTACTATACACAAGTCTTATCACACTGGTGACTCCTGTGCAGACTGTGATCTATTACTATACACAGGTCTTATCACACTGGTGACTCCTGTGCAGTCTGTGATCTATTACTATACACAAGTCTTATCACACTGGTGACTCCTGTGCAGTCTGTGATCTATTACTATACACAAGTCTTATCACACTGGTGACTCCTGTGCAGTCTGTGATCTATTACTATACACAAGTCTTATCACACTGGTGACTCCTGAGCAGTCTGTGATCTATTACTATACACAAGTCTTATCACACTGGTGACTCCTGTGCAGTCTGTGATCTATTACTATAGACAAGTCTTATCACACTGGTGACTCCTGTGCAGTCTGGGATCTATTACTATACACAAGTCTTATCACACTGGTGACTCCTGTACAGTCTGTGATCTATTACTATACACAAGTCTTATCACACTGGTGACTCCTGTGCAGTCTGTGATCTATTACTATACACAAGTCTTATCACACTGGGGACTCCTGTGCAGTCTGTGATCTATTACTATACACAAGTCTTATCACACTGGTGACTCCTGTGCAGTCTGTGATCTATTACTATACACAAGTCTTATCACACTGGTGACTCCTGTGCAGTCTGTGATCTATCTGTATACACAAGTCTTATCACACTGGTGACTCCTGTATAGTCTGTGATCTATTACTATACAATAGTCTTATCACACTGGTGACTCCTGTGCAGTCTGTGATCTATTACTATACACAGGTCTTATCACACTGGTGACTCCTGTGCAGTCTGTGATCTATTACTATACACAGGTCTTATCACACTGGTGACTCCTGTGCAGTCTGTGATCTATTACTATACACAAGTCTTATCACACTGGTGACTCCTGTGCAGTCTGTGATCTGATTACTATACAAAGTCTTATCACACTGGTGACTCCTGTACAGTCTGTGATCTATTACTATACACAAGTCTTATCACACTGGTGACTCCTGTGCAGTCTGTGATCTATTACTATACACAAGTCTTATCACACTGGTGACTCCTGTGCAGTCTGTGATCTATTACTATACACAAGTCTTATCACACTGGTGACTCCTGTGCAGTCTGTGATCTATTACTATACACAAGTCTTATCACACTGGTGACTCCTGTGCAGTCTGTGATCTATCTGTATACACAAGTCTTATCACACTGGTGACTCCTGTGCAGTCTGTGATCTATTACTATACACAAGTCTTATCACACTGGTGACTCCTGTGCAGTCTGTGATCTATTACTATACACAAGTCTTATCACACTGGTGACTCCTGTGCAGTCTGTGATCTATTACTATACACAAGTCTTATCACACTGGTGACTCCTGTGCAGACTGTGATCTATTACTATACACAAGTCTTATCACACTGGTGACTCCTGTGCAGTCTGTGATCTATTAATATACACAGGTGTTATCACACTGGTGACTCCTGTGCAGTCTGTGATCTATTACTATACACAAGTCTTATCACACTGGTGACTCCTGTGCAGTCTGTGATCTATTACTATACACAAGCCTTATCACACTGGTGACTCCTGTGCAGTCTGTGATCTATTACTATACACAAGTCTTATCACACTGGTGACTCCTGTGCAGTCTGTGATCTATTACTATACACAAGTCTTATCACACTGGTGACTCCTGTACAGTCTGTGATCTGTTACTATACACAAGTCTTATCACACTGGTGACTCCTGTGCAGTCTGTGATCTATTACTATACAAAAGTCTTATCACACTGGTGACTCCTGTGCGGTCTGTGATCTATTACTATACACAGGTCTTATCACACTGGTGACTCCTGTGCAGTCTGTGATCTATTACTATACACAAGTCTTATCACACGTGTGACTCCTGTGCGGTCTGTGATCTATTAGTACACACACACGTCTTTTTTGCATGTGCTGTTGCTTCGCCCTATTCCTCTCTTGTAATGTTTCCAGCATGGGAAGGCGCGCAGGTTTTCTCAGCCATGAGAGATTGTATTTGACTATAAATGCAGATTACCAGCCGTAGGGTAGAGATACAGGAATAGTGAGGATGAGTCTTGAACGCTTTCAGTCTGGAGGGTTGAGTGGCCACATAGGAGGAAGGTGCTGGCTCCATGGGGAGTGAAGATAGCGCTGACCTCAGACACATTCCCATCCTCGCCGCCGTCTATGAATGTCTCTGAATGGATCCTTATTGACAATGAGTGGCGAGCAGAATGGGGCCCCGCACCATCTAATTCCATTTGTAAATCTCGGAGAAATCATTTGTTCAGGAACAGAAAACCTCTTTGACTTGTTTATTTTTCATTAGGCCTCGCAGTGTAAAGAGGGGAGGTCATGAGTAACCAGGGAGCAGCTCTGATACGCTCAATGGGGCATTGTACGCCAGGAAAAAGGGGGATAATTAGGTCTGAGACTGCGCCGTATGGGGCGCGGCCCGGCTGAGCATCCCCGCTAAGGAGAAGATTGGGTAAAGATGACTACACGGCCACTGTCAGCCTTTACATCCTCATGTCATTAGGCGGCCAAGACAATAGGAAGAAAGCCGTCTTTGTAGGTGATCCGGGGCCCTTTATCTTAAAGGGACCTCGCCACCACTCAGCCGACCTGCGCTACTGGTTCCCCCATCGGCTTTTCTTATAAGATTCCCAGAGTCTCTGTGTGCGCGAAAGAAAGACACAGTGTGAGACTGTATCAGAATCGATCTGCTGGAAAATGGCTCCATATGGGGGGTTTACGCTATATTGATGTGTAGAAGAAGTAAAATCATTAAGGAAATGGGGGAAAGATTCTTTAAATAACCCTGAATGGACGGATGAAGAATGCAAGAAATGGTAAAAATGCAAAAAAAAAAAAAGAAAACTGCCGACAAAGAGGAAGGTTGTGTAAATGGCGAGAAAAGGAGAGAAAGAAAAGAAAAGCGTCCAGACACCTGCTAATATTCCAAAGAAAGCAGATCTCCATCTGAAAGGGAGGCCCAAAATCAGAGCCATGAAGACGCCAAAGGGCCTTATCCAACCCCTAGCTAAAACTAAGACACCACTGGATCAGGGTATAGGTGTTATTGTTACCTGGTGAGTCAGTGTAGACACCGCTGGTCAGGGTATAGGTGTTATTGTTACCTGATGAGTCAGTGCAGACACCGCTGGATAAGAGTATAGGTGTTATTGTTACCTGGTGAGTCAGTGTAGACACCGCTGGATAGGGGTATAGGTGTTATTGTTACCTGGTGAGTCAGTGCAGACACCGCTGGATAAGAGTATAGGTGTTATTGTTACCTGGTGAGTCAGTGCAGACACCGCTGGATCAGAGTATAGGTGTTATTGTTACCTGGTGAGTCAGTGCAGACACCGCTGGATCAGAGTATAGATGTTATTGTTACCTGGTGAGTCAGTGCAGACACCGCTGGATCAGAGTATAGGTGTTATTGTTACCTGGTGAGTCAGTGCAGACACCGCTGGATCAGGGTATAGGTGTTATTGTTACCTGGTGAGTCAGTGCAGACACCGCTGGATCAGATTATAGGTGTTATTGTTACCTGGTGAGTCAGTGCTGACACCGCTGGATCAGATTATAGGTGTTATTGTTACCTGGTGAGTCAGTGCTGACACCGCTGGATCAGAGTATAGGTGTTATTGTTACCTGGTGAGTCAGTGCAGACACTGCTGGATCAGAGTATAGATGTTATTGTTACCTGGTGAGTCAGTGCAGACACCGCTGGATCAGAGTATAGGTGTTATTATTACCTGGTGAGTCAGTGCAGACATCGCTGGATCAGAGTATAGGTGTTATTGTTACCTGGTGAGTCAGTGCAGACACTGCTGGATCAGAGTATAGGTGTTATTATTACCTGGTGAGTCAGTGCAGACATCGCTGGATCAGAGTATAGGTGTTATTGTTACCTGGTGAGTCAGTGCAGACACCGCTGGATCAGGGTATAGGTGTTATTGTTACCTGGTGAGTCAGTGCAGACACCGCTGGATCAGAGTATAGGTGTTATTGTTACCTGGTGAGTCAGTGCAGACATCGCTGGATCAGAGTATAGGTGTTATTGTTACCTGGTGAGTCAGTGCAGACACCGCTGGATCAGGGTATAGGTGTTATTGTTACCTGGTGAGTCAGTGCAGATACCGCTGGATCAGAGTATAGATGTTATTGTTACCTGGTGAGTCGGTGCAGACACTGCTGGATTAGAGTATAGGTGTTATTGTTACCTGGTGAGTCAGTGCAGACACCGCTGGATCAGAGTATAGGTGTTATTGTTACCTGGTGAGTCAGTGCAGACACCGCTGGATCAGAGTATAGGTGTTATTGTTACCTGGTGAGTCAGTGCAGACACCGCTGGATCAGGGTATAGGTGTTATTGTTACCTGGTGAGTCAGTGCTGACACCGCTGGATCAGGGTATAGGTGTTATTGTTACCTGGTGAGTCAGTGTAGACACTGCTGGATCAGGGTATAGGTGTTATTGTTACCTGGTGAGTCAGTGCAGACACCGCTGGATCAGAGTATAGGTGTTATTGTTACCTGGTGAGTCAGTGCAGACACCGCTGGATCAGAGTATAGGTGTTATTGTTACCTGGTGAGTCAGTGCAGGCACCGCTGGATCAGAGTATAGGTGTTATTGTTACCTGGTGAGTCAGTGCAGGCACTGCTGGATCAGAGTATAGGTGTTATTGTTACCTGGTGAGTCAGTGCAGACATCGCTGGATCAGGGTATAGGTGTTATTATTACCTGGTGAGTCAGTGCAGACACCGCTGGATCAAGGTATAGGTGTTATTGTTACCTGGTGAGTCAGTGCAGACATCGCTGGATCACAGTATAGGTGTTATTGTTACCTGGTGAGTCAGTGCAGACACTGCTGGATCAGGGTATAGGTGTTATTGTTACCTGGTGAGTCAGTGCAGACACAGCTGGATCAGAGTATAGGTGTTATTGTTACCTGGTGAGTCAGTGCAGACATCGCTGGATCAGAGTATAGATGTTATTGTTACCTGGTGAGTCAGTGCAGACACCGCTGGATCAGGGTATAGATGTTATTGTTACCTGGTGAGTCAGTGCAGACATCGCTGGATCAGGGTATAGGTGTTATTGTTACCTGGTGAGTCAGTGCAGACACCGCTGGATCAGGGTATAGATGTTATTGTTACCTGGTGAGTCAGTGCAGACACCGCTGGATCAGAGTATAGATGTTATTGTTACCTGGTGAGTCAGTGCAGACACTGCTGGATCAGGGTATAGATGTTATTGTTACCTGGTGAGTCAGTGCAGACATCGCTGGATCAGGTATAGGTGTTATTGTTACCTGGTGAGTCAGTGCAGACACTGCTGGATCAGAGTATATGTGTTATTGTTACCTGGTGAGTCAGTGCAGACACCGCTGGATCAGGGTATAGGTGTTATTGTTACCTGGTGAGTCAGTGCAGACACTGCTGGATCAGGGTATAGGTGTTATTGTTACCTGGTGAGTCAGTGCAGACACTGCTGGATCAGAGTATAGGTGTTATTGTTACCTGGTGAGTCAGTGCAGACACCGCTGGATCAGAGTATAGGTGTTATTGTTACCTGGTGAGTCAGTGCAGACACCGCTGGATCAGGTATAGGTGTTATTGTTACCTGGTGAGTCAGTGCAGACACCGCTGGATCAGAGTATAGGTGTTATTGTTACCTGGTGAGTCAGTGCAGACACCGCTGGATCAGAGTATAGGTGTTATTGTTACTGGTGAGTCAGTGCAGACACCGCTGGATCACAGTATAGGTGTTATTGTTACCTGGTGAGTCAGTGCAGGCACCGCTGGATCAGAGTATAGGTGTTATTGTTACCTGGTGAGTCAGTGCAGACACCGCTGGATCACAGTATAGGTGTTATTGTTACCTGGTGAGTCAGTGCAGACATCGCTGGATCAGAGTATAGGTGTTATTGTTACCTGGTGAGTCAGTGCAGACACCGCTGGATCAGGGTATAGGTGTTATTGTTACCTGGTGAGTCAGTGCTGACACCGCTGGATCAGGGTATAGGTGTTATTGTTACCTGGTGAGTCAGTGCAGACACCGCTGGATCAGGGTATAGGTGTTATTGTTACCTGGTGAGTCAGTGCAGACACCGCTGGATCAGGTATAGGTGTTATTGTTACCTGGTGAGTCAGTGCAGACATCGCTAGATCAGAGTATAGGTGTTATTGTTACCTGGTGAGTCAGTGCAGACACTGCTGGATCAGAGTATAGGTGTTATTGTTACCTGGTGAGTCAGTGCAGACACCGCTGGATCAGAGTATAGGTGTTATTGTTACCTGGTGAGTCAGTGCAGACACCGCTGGATCACAGTATAGGTGTTATTGTTACCTGGTGAGTCAGTGCAGGCACCGCTGGATCAGAGTATAGGTGTTATTGTTACCTGGTGAGTCAGTGCAGACACCGCTGGATCACAGTATAGGTGTTATTGTTACCTGGTGAGTCAGTGCAGACATCGCTGGATCAGAGTATAGGTGTTATTGTTACCTGGTGAGTCAGTGCAGACACCGCTGGATCAGGTATAGGTGTTATTGTTACCTGGTGAGTCAGTGCTGACACCGCTGGATCAGGGTATAGGTGTTATTGTTACCTGGTGAGTCAGTGCAGACACCGCTGGATCAGGGTATAGGTGTTATTGTTACCTGGTGAGTCAGTGCAGACACCGTGGATCAGGGTATAGGTGTTATTGTTACCTGGTGAGTCAGTGCAGACATCGCTAGATCAGAGTATAGGTGTTATTGTTACCTGGTGAGTCAGTGCAGACACTGCTGGATCAGAGTATAGGTGTTATTGTTACCTGGTGAGTCAGTGCAGACACCGCTGGATCAGGGTATAGGTGTTATTGTTACCTGGTGAGTCAGTGCAGACACTGCTGGACTAGAGTATAGGTGTTATTGTTACCTGGTGAGTCAGTGCAGACACCGCTGGACTAGGGTATAGGTGTTATTGTTACCTGGTGAGTCAGTGCAGACACCGCTGGATCAGGGTATAGATGTTATTGTTACCTGGTGAGTCAGTGCAGACACTGCTGGATCAGGGTATAGATGTTATTGTTACCTGGTGAGTCAGTGCAGACACCGCTGGATCAGAGTATAGATGTTATTGTTACCTGGTGAGTCAGTGCAGACACCGCTGGATCAGGGTATAGGTGTTATTGTTACCTGGTGAGTCAGTGCAGACACTGCTGGATCAGGGTATAGATGTTATTGTTACCTGGTGAGTCAGTGCAGACATCGCTGGATCAGGGTATAGGTGTTATTGTTACCTGGTGAGTCAGTGCAGACACTGCTGGATCAGAGTATATGTGTTATTGTTACCTGGTGAGTCAGTGCAGACACTGCTGGATCAGAGTATAGGTGTTATTGTTACCTGGTGAGTCAGTGCAGACACCGCTGGATCAGAGTATAGGTGTTATTGTTACCTGGTGAGTCAGTGCAGACACCGCTGGATCAGGGTATAGGTGTTATTGTTACCTGGTGAGTCAGTGCAGACACCGCTGGATCAGAGTATAGGTGTTATTGTTACCTGGTGAGTCAGTGCAGGCACCGCTGGATCAGAGTATAGGTGTTATTGTTACCTGGTGAGTCAGTGCAGGCACCGCTGGATCAGAGTATAGGTGTTATTGTTACCTGGTGAGTCAGTGCAGACACCGCTGGATCACAGTATAGGTGTTATTGTTACCTGGTGAGTCAGTGCAGACATCGCTGGATCAGAGTATAGGTGTTATTGTTACCTGGTGAGTCAGTGCAGACACCGCTGGATCAGAGTATAGGTGTTATTGTTACCTGGTGAGTCAGTGCAGACATCGCTGGATCAGAGTATAGGTGTTATTGTTACCTGGTGAGTCAGTGCAGACACCGCTGGATCAGAGTATAGGTGTTATTGTTACCTGGTGAGTCAGTGCAGACACCGCTGGATCAGAGTATAGGTGTTATTGTTACCTGGTGAGTCAGTGCAGACACCGCTGGATCAGGGTATAGGTGTTATTGTTACCTGGTGAGTCAGTGCAGACACCGCTGGATCAGAGTATAGGTGTTATTGTTACCTGGTGAGTCAGTGCAGACACCGCTGGATCAGAGTATAGGTGTTATTGTTACCTGGTGAGTCAGTGCAGACACCGCTGGATCAGAGTATAGGTGTTATTGTTACCTGGTGAGTCAGTGCAGACATCGCTGGATCAGAGTATAGGTGTTATTGTTACCTGGTGAGTCAGTGCAGACACCGCTGGATCAGGGTATAGATGTTATTGTTACCTGGTGAGTCAGTGCAGACACCGCTGGATCAGAGTATAGATGTTATTGTTACCTGGTGAGTCAGTGCAGACACTGCTGGATCAGAGTATAGATGTTATTGTTACCTGGTGAGTCAGTGCAGACACCGCAGGATCAGAGTATAGGTGTTATTGTTACCTGGTGAGTCAGTGCAGACACCGCTGGATCAGGGTATAGATGTTATTGTTACCTGGTGAGTCAGTGCAGACACCGCTGGATCAGAGTATAGGTGTTATTGTTACCTGGTGAGTCAGTGCAGACACCGCTGGATCAGAGTATAGGTGTTATTGTTACCTGGTGAGTCAGTGCAGACATCACTGGATCAGGGTATAGGTGTTATTGTTACCTGGTGAGTCAGTGCAGACACCGCTGGATCAGAGCATAGGTGTTATTGTTACCTGGTGAGTCAGTGCAGACACTGCTGGATCAGGGTATAGGTGTTATTGTTACCTGGTGAGTCAGTGCAGATGACTCGCCCCATGGGGACCGTGGTGTACTCGGTACCAGGCCCTGGTTCAATGCCTTTCACTGGGGATGTCACGATGGCGTGACCCAGCCTGCGGCCCCGGAGCGGTCAATTCAAAAAGGGGGCGTAGTTTTGGGGAACTCTGTTCCAGGGATCGGAGCTTCTGTGGCAGTGGTACCAGTCTTGGGGACACTTGTTTACGTGATGCCACCCGCAGGTTGCGGCTAATGATGGCCGCCGCTGCTTTACAGTTCCACTGAGGGGGTTGGTAATAAGGTCACTTGATGGTAAGCCCTCCACGACCAGGGCCGACCCCCCCCAGGGCAGCAGATGCTTGGATACCCATCAGTGCGCCTTTCCTTACCCAAGAGCGGGGTACTACACCTCTAAATGGGGTACAGTACCTGTGTGGTGACTGAATCCACAGGGACACCACACTCCCCGTCCTTAAACACAGCACGTCCTTGGGCTGGAAAAAACAGGAAAAGTAAGTGGTTAAAGACATGCAATATGTTAGAAATGCATTTTAACAATTAACAATAAAACTCTTCATCCCTTACAGGAGGTCATTTACTTGAACGTTGCAAAAATATAAAATATAACTTTGTACAAAAACTACAATAAGGTCCAGTGCTCGCTTTTCGGTTGTCCATCACACTGTCCTAAGTGCAAAGAAGGCGGGGGACCCGCTTAACATAACCTCCAACGGAGGTCCGGGGCGGTTTCCTCCTTTGCCAGGGCAGCACCTCTCTACTTGAGCTATCTCCTCTCTTCTGCTACCTGTGCTAGCTAGCGCAGCCTGGTCGTATGCTGCTGCCTGTGGTGGTTGCAGAAGCTCCGTTTGGGCCACCACCTCCCTGGTTCTTATCTCCACTATGGCAGACCCTAGTAGCAGAGTCTGCGTACCTGCATCCCGAGTTCTGGGTGCAACCATGTTGGTAGCGTCAAGGCTTGGCTCCCTCACGGGTGCGGGCTTTGGCTGCTTCCCCCTGGGCTCTGGCACTGCTGGGATTATTGGCTGCGGCAATTGGGCTGTAGGTGACTCCGAGGGTGGCGCCCTGATCGCACAATCTTTACATCAAGGGCATACAACCCTCAGTCGCCCATGTGCCAGGTGAATGTGACGGCATCACCAGGGTGCAGGTCGTGGCCTCTACGTCCCGCCAGGTCACAAACATTTCCTTCGCCTTTCCCCTCTCCTTTAGGAACCCCCAGTCTCTTGTCAATTCAAACCGGACTACAGTGCCCACACTTATCGGTCCCCAGTCCTCGGCTTTGGTTCTGAGGACCCGCTGTTTAGCCTGCAGGTTCCGCTCTTCCATAGTCTGCCACTGAGCCCGCCGCTCCTGCTCTCAAGCTTCTTGCTCGGCTTATCACTGGCGGAAATAATTCTGCCAGCTGACGGTCCTCCGGGGCAACCCCATGAGTTTGTCTCCCTGGTTGACCCACTTGAAGACCAACCTTTCTGCAGTGATTCCCTCTGGCACCGGCTCCGGGGTGAGTGGGACCGCCAACCTATCGAAGTGTATGGAGCGATCTCCAAGTAGATCTTTACACACCCGGCTGGGTGCAAGGGCAGTAGGGGCATCTAAGGGTCCCACCAGGGTTTCATCCACTGTCGGGGGAGTGTTGGTACCCGCTATGGCTGTTGGTTCCTCGGCACTGACCTCTTCTTCCTCCTCCAGGGTTGTGCCCAACGCTGGCTCATCCGTTACAACAGGTCCTCCTTCCAAGCTTTCACCTGAGCCCTTCTTAGTTGGTGACCCACCTCGCCCTGCAGGAAACCCGGGTCAAGGAGCGACAGCTGCTCTAGGCCTTCCTCCGGTACTCTCGGGGGGTATCATCTTCATCCCTATACTCCCAGGCCCCCCGGTCACCTCTCTCCATGATGCCGTCCGATTGCAGCGCTGCCATTTTTCTGCTCCGGCTGTCTCGCTCCTGGTCTCCTGCTCCATTCTTTGGGTGGTTCCTCTGCCTGGCGTCATCGGCCACACCAGGGGGTGGGTTTCTCTGGCCGACTGACAAGTACTGCTGCATTGGAATTCCTTTGGTGGGCAGGTACAGCTTTTCGCGCCTTTTGGTGGTCCAGCCCACAAAGGGAGGCTGCACTACACCCTCCATTGATGATCTTGGCGCCTGTTCTTTTCTGGACGGGCGCTGCTTACAGTTCACAAACACAGTCTCTGAGGCGCACGAGGCCCAGTTTTTACGGGCCGGTGATCCTGTTCGTGACGCCAAATTGACTCACCCTGTGGGGGCTGTGGGGTACTCAGAACCAGGCCCTGGTTCAATGTCATTCACTGGGGATGCCACGGTGGCGTGACCCTTCCCTTGGCTCCGGAGCGATCAATTCAAAAAGGGGGAATTGTTTCGGGGAACTCTGTTTCAGGGATCGGACTTATGGAAAGTATTTCTGGGGTACCAGACTTGAGGATACTTGTTTACGTGACGCCACCCGCAGGTTGCAGATAATGATGGCTGCCGCTGCTTTATACCACTGGGGGATTTGTGATAAGGCAGCTTGGTGGTGAGCCTACCCCCCAGGGCAGCAGATGTTATCAGTGAGTTGGCACTGATGTTTCAGCGCAGGGTGCAGCAAGAAAGTCACAGACACAGTGGGGCGCATTCCCAAGATGTTTACTCACAGCTTTGTTGTTCCAGTCACAGCAGTCATCGCCTTTGTGCTGAGTCTTTGGGGATTAAGTGGTGGGTACAGCTAACTCCCGAGTAAAGCGGTGGCACAAACCGGTACCCCTTTTTACTATCTTTTCACAGTCGACTCTTCTTCTGTGCTTGCTTCGCCCTCCTGCCCTGCGCCCGGTGTTCTGGAGCCGCCCGGTGTTCTGGAGCCGCCCGGTGTTCTGGAGCCGCCCGTGTTCTGGAGCCGCCCGGTGCTCTGGAGCCGCCCGTGCTCTGGAGCCGCCCGGTGCTCTTGGCCGGTGGTGTACCGGTATCACAATGGTTCCAGTCTATCCTGACAAAGCCGTATAGTGCTGCTCCGCAGACCGTGTCCTTTATCTGGAGGAGGATACAGGAACGGGGTCTTGTCCTACGGAAGCTGCTGCCACATTTCTATAGTCGTCCATATGAAGGATCCATCACGCGGCCGCTCACCTCTCACATTCATCATCTCGGCCATCACACTTCACCTCCAGGTCTCTGCACTTTGGGTGTAAAAACATTTGTAGAAATTCGTCTGAGCAGATCCATCACCGATGGTCAGAGCCTTGATGGACGACCCCTGGAGATACCGATCTCATCTGTGCTCCTGTATGTAGGTGCAGGTATCACCTTCGAGCCCACAATACAATGGGGCTTAATGGACTTGTCCAGGACAATATAGCAATGATGTAATCTTAAAACCCCCATAGAAATAAGGCAGGTGCTGGATTAATTATCATTCTGACAACAGCTATCTCCCCCCCCCTCACGCCGGCGGATCAGGGTTCCTGATGAAGGTGCCAGGAGGGCACCGAAACGCGTAGGTGAATAAAGAAGGATTGCACTGAACATGGATTACTCTTCTTCTTTGATGTGAGTTACCCTGGCAGCGCGGACTGTAGTACACCTCTCTTCCCCAAGCTCCTTCATATACAGACACACTTGACTTAGCTGAGCAATTCGTATTTTCTATTACAGAACCATACCGGAGTCCTCTGTCCTTCTCCTCCAGTCTCCTCTGTCCTCCTCCTCCAGTCTCCTCTATCCTGTCTCCACTGTCCTCCTTCTCCAGATCCCCTGTCCTCCTCTTCCAGATCCCCCTGTCCTCCTCCTCCAGACCCCCTGTCTCCTCCTCTCGTCCATCCTCTCCTCCATTTCTCCTCTGTCGTCCTCTCCTCCAGATTCCCCTGTCTTCTCCTCCAGGCCCCCATGTTCTCCTCCTCCAGTCTCCTCTGTCGTCCTCCTCCAGTCTCCTCTGTCGTCCTCCTCCTGATTTGTGTCTTCTCCAGTCTCCTCTGTCCTCCTCCTCCAGGGTCAGTACATTTTATTATCTCCCCGGAGTTCCCTTTTAAGAGGTCATCATAAAAAACATGGCTGGTCCGTTTCCGGTATCAGCCCGTCACCGTTATACCGATTGTGTGGGGCTCAGTATCACATATCAATGGAGGTAATCTGCCGGACTCACAGACGTCTGCTCGGTACTCAGCTGGCCCTGAGCTGTGCCGCAGAGACTCTGTGAATCATTAGTACTTTTCTACAATATACGAGGACTATAAACAGGACACACAATGGACATTGTAGCGTAATGGGGGCAACTACTCAGGAATATTTGCATGTAACAGAACAAAGCAGTGTGCACTTCTGTGAGGTCAGCGAACGTGTTTGTCCTGAGCCGGGGTGCAGAGCTGCACTGTCCATTGGATAGTGTGAGCCCTTTAACTCAGGCGGCAAGCGGAAGGGGGCGGCACCATATCCACACAGCGTCTCCCTGCCCGACAGGCGCCGCTGGCTGCGGGCGGTAAGACACAGCCTCTCCCCCTGCTGCATAGACAGACTTGTGGCGCGTTGGCGGCGCAGATAGCAACCCCCCCCCCGGTCCTCACTTGCGATGGCTGCAGGGGCGGCGGTGCTAGCTACTGACAGCTAACCCCCCCCCTTCGCGCCACAATGTGTGGCTTAGGCGGCAGGGGGGCCGGGGTGTTCCACAATGACCCCTTGTTGCTCTGCTGCCGACCGTGTGGATGGTATGCGCCAGTGATACACATTCAGCCCAATCAGGATACGGTACATATAACTGAGACTTTAAAAGGCTAATAGATCTTAGTGTAGACGGTTCGGTTCACCTTTTCCAAGCCCTTGCGGTGTAGCGTATAGAATCACTCAATGGTGCTTATCCATGAGTCCACTCATGTCTGCCCTGCACCTGGCTCCGGACAATTAGACCTCATAGCAAGTGGCTCCATCAATTGCAAGTGATTCCAGGGAGGAGGTCCGGTGTAGTTGCCCAGCGCTTCCGGGAACAGTTCAGGGTCCTTATTCGTTTCGAAATCTTATTTGGTTAAAAAGTGAATTTAGCATTAAACATTCATCGATGGGTGCACTACGCGTTTCGGCTATGAATTCATTGTGATCACCTGAGGAAGGCTATCAGTATCAATTCATAGCTGAAACGTGTTGTGTACCCATCGATGAATGTTTAATGCTAAATTCACTTTTTAACCAAATAAGATTTCGAAACGAATAAGGACCCTGAACTGTTCCGGAAGCGCTGGGCAACTATCCCGGACCTTCTCTCTCTCTCTCTGTCATTCTTACAATGGTAACGTTGACACCATTTCTTTTTGTCCACATATGATGGGTTTAATAACCAACCCTTCATTGATTTGAGCACTGGCGTGGACTATTACTATGAATGTTTGGGCAGTCATACACTCCTGTATTCTTAATGAAGTGCTATCAGGACTTCAGGTTTCTTCAATGATGACCGGTCATCTGCCATGAATAGTGTCCATAAGACTGGACCGACATTCTCCGGACATCTCACTATACAGAGTATAAACCATTCTGTACCATTGTAGCATTTCCAGACAGCGGTGATAATGTGGATGAAGATGAGTCTGGCACCGCTGACAGCGAGGTAAACACATCTATCTCCCATCTCCAGCCTTGTTTGCCCGGCTTTTGTGAAGGGAACATTTGCAGAGGTGGCTCCATTCTCCTGCACCTGCCTCCATTCATTCAGTAATGAAATTCTCTCCTCTGGAATGTGAAGAGTTTCAGGACAGAGATTCAGCCATGTCCACCCACCAGACCAAAGCAGACACCAGGAACACACTATCACACTCCATCAGACACCAGGAAGACACTAATCACACTCCATCAACACCAGAAACACTATCACACTCCATCACACACCAGGACATCCACGTAGACACCATCAGACAAATCAGATACCACCAAACACCAAGAAATCCCATCAGACTCTATTAGAGATTATCAAAGATGAGACTCCATCAGAAACTATTACACTCATCACACACCATGAGATCCAAGTAGACTCCACCAGACATTGTGAGACTCCATCAGAAACTATTACACTTCATTAGACACCATGACATCCAACTAGACTCCATCAGACATCATGAACTCATTCGACATGTGAAACTCCATCAGACATCATGAGACTCCATCAGACAGACATGGGAGACTTAATCAGACACTATGAGATCCAGGTAGACTCCATCAGAAATCATGACATTCTAGTAGACTCCATCAGACATCATGAGACTCCATCAGACAGACATGGTAAGACTCCATCAGACTCCATGACATCAAGTAGACTCCATCAGGCATGGTGAGATTCATTCAGACATCGTGAGACTCCATCAGACATCGTGAGACTCCATCAGACATCGTGAGACTCCACCAGGCATCGTGAGACTCCATCAGACATCGTGAGACTCCATCAGACACCATGAGATCCAAGTAAACTCCAACAGACATCGTGAGACTCCATCAGACATCGTGAGACTCCATCAGACATCGTGAGACTCCATCAGACATCGTGAGACTCCACCAGGCATCGTGAGACTCCATCAGACATCGTGAGACTCCATCAGACACCATGAGATCCAAGTAAACTCCAACAGACATCGTGAGACTCCATCAGACACCATGAGATCCAAGTAAACTCCAATAGACATTGTGAGACTCCATCAGACACTATGAAATCCAAGTAGACTCCATCATTGTGAGACTCCTTCAGACATTGTGACTCCATCAGACACCATGAGATCTAAGTAGACTCCATCAGACCAAACCAGATACCACCAAACACCAAGAAATCCCATCAGACTCTATTAGAGATCATCAAACATGAGACTCCATCAGAAACTATTACACTTCATTAGACACCAGGACATCCAAGAAGACTCCATAAGACATTGTGAGACTCCATCAGAAACTATCACACTTTATCAGACACCATGACATCCAAGCAGACTCCATCAGAACTCATGAGACTAATTCAGACATCGTGAGACTCCATCAGACATCGTAAGGCTCCATCAGACACCATCAGATCCAAGTAGACTCCATCAGACATCATGAGACTCCATCAAACAGACATGGTAAGACTCCATCAGACACCATGAGATCTAAGTAGACTCTATTAGACATCACGAGACTCCCATCAAACATTGTGAAACTTCATCAAAAACTATCACACTTTATCAGACACCATGACATCCAAGTAGACTCCATCAGAACTCATGAGACTCCATCAAACAGACATGGTAAGACTCCATCAGACACCATGACATCCAAGTAGACTCCATCAGACATCATGAGACTCCATCAAACATTGTAAAACTTCATCAGAAACAATCACACTTTATCAGACATCATGACATCCAAGTAGACTCCATCAGACATCATGAGACTCCATCAGACAGACATGGTAAGACTCCATCAGACACCATGAGATCCAAGTAGACTCCATCAGACATCATGAGACTCCATCAGACAGATATTGGGAGATTCAATCAGACACTATGAGATCCAGGTAGGCTCCATCAGACATCATGACATCCTAGTAGACTCCATCAGACATCATGACATCCTAGTAGACTCCATTAGACCAAACCAGATACCAAAAAAATCCATCAGACTCTGCTAGACACAATCAAACATGAGGCTCCATCAGAAACTATCACATTTCATCAGACGCCATGACATCAAATAGACTCCATCAGGCATCGTGAGACTCCATCAGACATCATAAGACTCCATCAGACACCATGAGATCCAAGTAAACTCCAACAGACATTGTGAGACTCCATCAGACACTATGAAATACAAGTAGACTCCATCATTGTGAGACTCCTTCAGACATCGTGACTGCATCAGACACCATGAGATCTAAGTAGACTCGATCAGACATCATGAGACTCCATCAGACATCGTGAGATCCTGTCAAATACAATTAAGACCAAGAAACCTAATTAGATTCCATCAGAGACTGTAACACCATGAGACTCCATCAGACACCAACTACTATGATATCCGTAGTAGATCAATGAACTCAATGCCCTGGTATATCAAAGAATAATCAACTTCTTTATAATATGGAGCTGGAGATGACCGTTATCAATACCCTGGATGTGAAGAAGAACACACACATCAATTCTGCAATGAATCAGGCCAGACAAGTAACTGGAAGCGACGATCACCAAGATACGACTTGTCTACACATCATACTCAAAGTAACACCACCAATCATGGAGTCCTGCACTAGTGATGCCTTCCCTTTTTAATCAAGGCAAGGCTGCACCTTGCTTGAGTGCAATGGTCGACTGACCCAAGTATTGTTATGGTAAGATAATATTTTCTATTTTTGTCCTTTGCTGATTTTGGACACTGATTTAGTGGCTAGGATTTAGTGGCTAGGACTTGTGATAAGTGGGGACCCTTGAAGTGGGTTACAAGCTTATGTGTTTTTAACACCACCAATCACCTTGAAACACCATGTCAGGATTCTGGACTTTTTGATTACCCTTTGTGTCTCTTTGTCTTTTCCAAAATGCCATTTGCTACCTCGTTCGTGTCCATGTGTTCCTGCTTTCCTGCCTTTATAAGCTTTAGTCCATCTTCCAGTCCTTGCTTGAGTATTGTGCTTGGATAATTGGCTCTTGTGTGCATCTCAAGTTGTGGTTCCTCCTCCTGCTCTTCCAGTTTAGCTCTTACCAGAGGAATCTCCAGCACACCACACCCGCTCCAGTTTCTCTCCTGCATCTAGCTGCTCTGTGCTGCATGTGTTCCTGCTCCAGCTTCTGCCAGCCAGCCAGCCTAACACCACGTAAGCTCAATTAGCTTTGTAAGCAGCAGCTTTTTTGTTTGTTGCAGCTGCAGTGATCAGGACAGTTTGGGACTTTCTTAAGTTGCACTGCACCTGATTTATGGACTTGTGCACAGAGACTTTACTGCTACCAGGCCATCTTACTGTTACTATAGACTGTTCTGCTATCAGCATCTCTCAATGTGAACTGTTATTTATAGACTGTTTATCAATCGGCATCTCCGAGTGTGAACTGTGACTAAGAGACTTCTCCTATTGTCATCACTGTGGATGAACTATTTATCTATTTACCAGAGACTATTCCGTCTGGCCATACTAAGAACTATTATTGTGTGATCTATGAGGTTTGCTTATTTTGCTGCACCTCACATATGAACTTTGTCACGTGTGTTAAATACAGACTTTTGCACCTAAATACGTTGTCTCAGTCGTGTCTTTGCTCCCACGCCATTAGATTCCTGATATATATCTGCTATAGTTATTACACACCTCCAATGACAATTTCACACCACCAAACAGATAACACAACCAACCACCATCAGACTCCATCATTCAAAACCAGCACCATAAGATGCAGAACCCCCCCCCCCCAGTATGTCGCTCTTTATTTTTCTCTTTTAGCTTTTCTTCCCGCTGCCAGGACTGATGGTGACACAGTCTAGACGCCAAGCGCATATGACATTGACGCACAATCGTGGAGTATTGCTGCCTGTAGGTCCCGTGGTTCCTCTGAAATCTGAAAATTCTCAACACCTAATAATATGTATATAATGTGCAATTGCCCGAAGTGGAATATATAAAAGGTCTATTTTTACGTATGAAGTAATTAATGTGTCCAGGACTAACATCAAGTCTGTACGACGAGACTCACACTATACGGGCCTGACTGTACCTGAGCTGCACAGATGGTCACAAACATGTGGAGATACTCAGTCACACGTGTGACTGAGGGAAGCACAGACATCTGGTCGTGATGGACATAACCTTTTACAAGTTACGGAACTCACAAAACAATCCTGCAACAGATTTGTCACACAGTATATACATGTAAACTGACAAGCAAAAGGGTAACAATGTTCTGAATTGTTGCCCTTCAGGCTCCAGATCTCACCATCCACCACAGCTTTGAGTATGAGAGTACCTTCATTTTATAGACAATCATCTTGGCTATCTCATAAATGTATTTGACTTGTTACTATTTGCAGATTCTTGGCTCGTCACTACAGTGTTACTGTTTTTCTCTTTCTCTTCCTTATACTACACATTACAACCTGTTCTCACATTCCCTAATAGCTCAGTGTGTTATTAGGTTGATCCCAAGAGAAATAAATGTCACTGATCCAAATTGAGGAGCTGAAATGAAGATTTCCCATTAAATAAGGAACGGCATCGTCCAGCTCATCGATAGTGGTCTCTTTCGGCCAAGAAAATTGGCAATCTCCATCATGAAAGGCCATGAAAGTTGGGAAAATATTAATTCAAATCTGTCCATCTATCCATTCACAAGTGAAGAGGTGACGTCCAGGAAAAATATTGGGGTCAACAAGTCGTCTCATCACAAGGTCTATCAGATCTGGTGACACCCAACATGGAGGCGGCTCGTCACAAGGTCTATCAGATCTGGTGACACCCAACAGTGGAGGCGGCTTGTCACAAGGTCTATCAGATCTGGTGACACCCGGCAGTGGAGGCGACTTGTCACAAGGTCTATCAGATCTGGTGACACCCAACAGTGGAGGTGGCTTGTCACAAGGTCTATCAGATCTGGTGACACCCAACAGTGGAGGCGGCTTGTCACAAGGTCTATCAGATCTGGTGACACCAGACAGTAGAGGTGGCTCGTCACAAGGTCTATCAGATCTGGTGACACCCGGCAGTGGAGGGGCTCATCACATGGTTTATCAGATCTGGTGACACCAGACAGTGGAGGTGGCTTGTCACAAGGTCTATCAGATCTGGTGACACCCGGCAGTGGAGGCGACTTGTCACAAGGTCTATCAGATCTGGTGACACGCAACAGTGGAGGTGGCTTGTCACAAGGTCTGTCAGATCTGGTGACACCCAACAGTGGAGGCGGCTTGTCACAAGGTCTATCAGATCTGGTGACACCAGACAGTAGAGGTGGCTCGTCACAAGGTCTATCAGATCTGGTGACACTCGGCAGTGGAGGCGTCTCATCACATGGTTTATCAGATCTGGTGACACCAGACAGTGGAGGTGGCTCATCACAAGGTCTATCAGATCTGGTGACACCAGACAGTGGAGGTGGCTTGTCACAAGGTCTATCAGATATGGTGACACCCGGCAGTGGAGGCGGCTTGTCACAAGGTCTATCAGATCTGGTGACACCCAACAGTGGAGGCGGCTTGTCACAAGGTCTATCAGATCTGGTGACACCCGGCAGTGGAGGCGGCTCGTCACATGGTTTATCAGATCTGGTGACACCAGACAGTGGAGGTGGCTCATCACAAGGTCTATCAGATCTGGTGACACCCAACAGTGGAGGCGGCTCGTCACAAGGTCTGTCAGATCTGGTGACACCAGACAGTGGAGGTGGCTTGTCACAAGGTCTATCAGATCTGGTGACACCCGCAGTGGAGGCGACTTGTCACAAGGTCTATCAGATCTGGTGACACCCAACAGTGGAGGCGGCATGTCACAAGGTCTATCAGATCTGGTGACACCCAACAGTGGAGGCGGCTTGTCACAAGGTCTATCAGATCTGGTGACACCCAACAGTGGAGGCGGCTTGTCACAAGGTCTATCAGATCTGGTGACACCCGGCAGTGGAGGCGACTTGTCACAAGGTCTATCAGATCTGGTGACACCCAACAGTGGAGGCGGCTTGTCACACGGTCTATCAGATCTGGTGACACCCAACAGTGGAGGCGGCTTGTCACAAGGTCTATCAGATCTGGTGACACCCAACAGTGGAGGCGGCTTGTCACAAGGTCTATCAGATCTGGTGACACCCGGCAGTGGAGGCGGCTCGTCACATGGTTTATCAGATCTGGTGACACCCGGCAGTGGAGGCGGCTCGTCACATGGTTTATCAGATCTGGTGACACCAGACAGTGGAGGTGGCTCATCACAAGGTCTGTCAGATCTGGTGACACCAGACAGTGGAGGTGGCTCGTCACAAGGTCTATCAGATCTGGTGACACCCGGCAGTGGAGGCGACTTGTCACAAGGTCTATCAGATCTGGTGACACCCAACAGTGGAGGCGGCTTGTCACAAGGTCTATCAGATCTGGTGACACCCAACAGTGGAGGCGGCTTGTCACAAGGTCTATCAGATCTGGTGACACCCAACAGTGGAGGCGGCTTGTCACAAGGTCTATCAGATCTGGTGACACCCAACAGTGGAGGTGGCTTGTCACAAGGTCTATCAGATCTGGTGACACCCAACAGTGGAGGCGGCTTGTCACAAGGTCTATCAGATCTGGTGACACCCGGCAGTGGAGGCGGCTCGTCACATGGTTTATCAGATCTGGTGACACCAGACAGTGGAGGTGGCTCATCACAAGGTCTGTCAGATCTGGTGACACCAGACAGTAGAGGTAGCTCGTCACAAGGTCTGTCAGATCTGGTGACACCAGACAGTGGAGGTGGCTTGTCACAAGGTCTATCAGATCTGGTGACACCCAGCAGTGGAGGCGGCTCATCACAAGGTCTATCAGATCTGGTGACACCCAACAGTGGAGGCGTCTCATCACAAGGTCTATCAGATCTGGTGACATCCGACAGTGGAGGCAGCTCATCACAAGGTCTATCAGATCTGGTGACACCCAACAGTGGAGACAGCTCATCACAAGGTCTGTCAGATCTGGTGACACCTGGCAGTGGAGGCGGCTCGTCACAAGGTCTATCAGAACTGGTGACACTCAACAGTGGAGGCGGCTCGTCACAAGGTCTATCAGATCTGGTGACACCAGATAGTGGAGGCGGCTTGTCACAAGGTCTATCAGATCTGGTGACACTCAACAGTGGAGGCGGCTCGTCACAAGGTCTATCAGATCTGGTGACACCAGATAGTGGTGGTGGCTCGTCACAAGGTCTATCAGATCTGGTGACACCAGATAGTGGAGGCGGCTTGTCACAAGGTCTATCAGATCTGGTGACACTCAACAGTGGAGACAGCTCATCACAAGGTCTATCAGATCTGGTGACACCAGACAGTAGAGGTGGCTCGTCACAAGGTCTATCAGTTCTGGTGACACCAGATAGTGGTGGTGGCTCGTCACAAGGTCTATCAGATCTGGTGACACCAGATAGTGGAGGCGGCTTGTCACAAGGTCTATCAGATCTGGTGACACCAGATAGTGGTGGTGGCTCGTCACAAGGTCTATCAGATCTGGTGACACTCAACAGTGGAGGCGTCTCATCACAAGGTCTATCAGATCTGGTGACACCAGATAGTGGAGGCGGCTCGTCACAAGGTCTATCAGATCTGGTGACACCCGGCAGTGGAGGCGGCTCGTCACATGGTTTATCAGATCTGGTGACACCAGACAGTGGAGGTGGCTCATCACAAGGTCTATCAGATCTGGTGACACCCGGCAGTGGAGGCGGCTCGTCACATGGTTTATCAGATCTGGTGACACCAGACAGTGGAGGTGGCTCATCACAAGGTCTATCAGATCTGGTGACACCTGACAGTGGATGCGGCTCGTCACGACTTTAAGATTTCATGGGGTGCAACGATGACGCTGAGAGATGCGAGTCAGGAGGTGCGGGGACGAGGGAGCAGCCGCGCGCATCGTTATAAATGGCTAAACCCCAACTCTCATGATCAACAGTACAAAGAAATGTAAAAGCTTTTATTGACTGTGAATAGATTGTCCCTCCATGAGGGAACCAAAGGGAACCTGAACTTCTGCCCTGAGGAGCCGACTAGCTCAGCATCCACTACTGCGGGCCCCTGCCTTCAGCGACTCATCGTCCATGCTGTCCTCCACACTGTCCTCCATGCTGTCCTGCACATTGTCCCACATGCTGTCCTCTACTCTGTCCTCTACACTGTCCTCCCTGCTGTCCTCCATGCTGTCCCACATGCTGTCCTCTACTCTGTCCTCCACACTGTCCTCCATGCTGTCCCATATGCTGTCCTCTACTCTGTCCTCCACACTGTCCTCCATCCTGGCCTCTACAGTTGGCAGCTCAGTGTTTAGAGAGGAGGGGTGAATACTAATGATGTCTTTACAGGCCTCTGGGGAGGAAGGTGTGAGGGAGGCTGAGGATATGTCAGCCTCTGGGGGATAATGAAGTGCAGGCTCTGTGGGTGGCAGATCTATAGACATGGAGGAAGATATAATGGAAACCAGAGACATTCCTGCCTGAAGCTCCACATCTACACACTCACATCTAACCTACACCTCCCTCCATACAACCCTCCACAGGAGAATCGCCCTACAAACACCCACAAACACCCACAGACACCCACAAATACCCCCAAACACCCCCAAACACCAACAGACACCCACAAATACCCACAAACACCCACAGACACCCACAAATACCCCCAAACACCCCCAAACACCCACAGACACCCACAAATACCCCCAAACACCCACAGACACCCACAAATACCCCCAAACACCCACAGACACCCACAAATACCCCCAAACACCTAGAAACACCAACAGACACCCACAAATACCCACAAACACCCACAGACACCCACAAATACCCACAAATACCCACAAATACCTGCAAATACCCACAAATACCCACAAATACCTGCAAATACCCACAAATACGCCACGGAGCCCCGGGACACTGATGGCCAGAGATGGGGAACCAAACTCAGGATATGGAGGATAATCCCAGAGCAAAGAGTATAATCTCACAACCAGGAGTATAAAATATCAATCCAGATAACAATCCCAGAGTAAGGAGAATAATCCCAGGGCCAGGAGTATATAATATGGATATGGATGATAATATCAGAACCAGAATAATAATCCTAACTCATTGACTGTAATCTCAGCACAATTTGGATATGGACAATCCCAGAGCGAGGAGAATAATCTGAGAAGCGGGAGTATAAAATGTGGCCAGGGATTATCATTTTAGAACGATAAATATATTCTCAGAACAAAAATTATAATACCAGGGGAAAATTATGTAATATATAATAACAATAATAATTTATATATAAAAATGATAATACCAGGACCAAGAATCCCAGAAAAAAAACTATAATCTCAGCAAATGAATTATAAAACCTAGACAAGGATTATAGTATAGGACAGAGATTATAATCTCAATCGTAGGCTCAAAATTCTTGGATATGAAGAGAATTATAATTTCTGGATAAAAAATATTGGCGCTAAGTAAATCTCCCGAATGTGGATTCTGGTGAATTCGCGTAGATACGACCAGATCTGATTTTTTTACAAATACATTTAGTGTGAAACAAATTCTTTAAAAAAGCAATAAAAACATTATCCGACCTCCATTATCCCAGCCTCCATTATCTGGGTTCCATTATCCCGGCCTCCATTATCCCGACCTCCTTTATTCTGGCCTCCATTATTCGGTCTCCATTACCTCAGTCTCGATTATCCCGGCCTCCATTATCCCAACCTCCATTATCCGACCTCCAATATCCCAGCCTCCATTATCCTGACCTCCATTATCCTGGCCTCCATTATCCCAATTTCCATCATCCTGACCTCCATTATCCGGTCTTCATTATCCTGGTCTCCATTTTCTCAGCTTCCATTATTCCAACCTCCATTATCCCGACCTCCATTATCCCGACCTCCATTATCCTGGCCTCCATTATCCCAATTTCCATTATCCTGACCTGCATTATCTGGTCTCCATTAACCCGTCTCCATTATCCCAATTTCCATTATCCTGACCTCCATTTTCTGGTCTCCATTAACCTGGTTTCCATTATCCCAATTTCCATTATCCTGACCTCCATTATCCGGTCTCCATTAACTCGGTCTCCAAATCTAGCCTCCATTATTCCGACCTCCATTATCCGGCCTCCATTATCCGGGTTCCATTATCCCGGTCTCCATTATCCCGACCTCCTTTATTCTGGCCTCCATTATCCGGTCTCCATTACCTCATTCTCGATTATCCCAGCCTCCATTATCCCAACCTCCATTATCTGACCTCCAATATCCCAGCCTCCATTATCTTGACCTCCATTACCCCAGCCTCCATTATCCTGACCTCCATTATCCTGGCCTCCATTATCCCAATTTCCATTATCCTGACCTCCATTATCTGGTCTCCATTAACCCGGTCTCCATTATCCCAGCCTCCATTATCCTGACCTCCATTATCCTGGCCTCCATTATCCCAATTTCCATCATCCTGACCTCCATTATCCGGTCTTCATTATCCTGGTCTCCATTTTCTCAGCTTCCATTATTCCAACCTCCATTATCCCGACCTCCATTATCCCAGCCTCCATTATCCCGACCTCCATTATCCTGGCCTCCATTATCCCAATTTCCATTATCCTGACCTCCATTATCTGGTCTCCATTAACCCGGTCTCCATTATCCCAATTTCCATTATCCTGACCTCCATTATCCGGGTTCCATTATCCCGGTCTCCATTATCCTGACCTCCTTTATCCTGGCCTCCATTATCCCAACCTCCATTATCCCGACCTCCATTATCCCAGCCTCCATTATCCCGACCTCCATTATCCTGGCCTCCATTATCCCAATTTCCATTATCCTGACCTCCATTATCTGGTCTCCATTAACCCGGTCTCCATTATCCCAATTTCCATTATCCTGACCTCCATTATCCGGGTTCCATTATCCCGGTCTCCATTATCCTGACCTCCTTTATCCTGGCCTCCATTATCCCAACCTCCATTATCCCGACCTCCATTATCCCAGCCTCCATTATCCCGACCTCCATTATCCTGGCCTCCATTATCCCAATTTCCATTATCCTGACCTCCATTATCTGGTCTCCATTAACCCGGTCTCCATTATCCCAATTTCCATTATCCTGACCTCCATTATCCGGGTTCCATTATCCCGGTCTCCATTATCCTGACCTCCTTTATCCTGGCCTCCATTATCCCAACCTCCATTATCCCGACCTCCATTATCCCAGCCTCCATTATCCAGCCTCCATTATTCATCCTCCCTTATCCCGTCCTCCATTATCCCGGTCTCCATTATCCCAGCCTCCATTATCAAGCCTCCATTATTCATCCTCCCTTATCCCGACCTCCATTATCCCGGTCTCCATTATCCCAGCCTCCATTATCCCTACCTCTATTTTTTCAACTTCCATTATCCTGGCCTCTATTATCCAGCATCCACTATCCTGGCCTCCATTATCTGGCTTCCATTATCCCGGTCTCCATTATTGTCATGTGACAGTTGTGGCGCAGTTGAATAATTAACAGGAAGTGAGTGGTAGCCGCAGCGTCACTTCCTGTTGATTGTTTATTTGTCTGAAAGTGGTGAGAAGGAAGCTGGCGATGGCTGGACGTGGAACCCACATGACCACGGTTTCTGACAGTGTTGGAACAGTGCAAGTGTGGCGCCCCTGCTGATCCAGTCACCACAGAGCTACTGCACCTCTGTTAGGGTGTAGTATCCCGCTCACAGGTAAGAGGGGCACAGACCGGTACCGGGACACCCAGATCACACTAGGAACCATTGTAGTGGGGTTGGGTGGTGAAGGAAGTAGATAGAGGGAGCACTTGGGAGGAGTGAGGTCAGGAGGAACACACGTAGAGGACGTGGGACACGTGACAGAGGGTATAAAAGAAGTTGGAAACATCTAGAACGTAGGAAACGACAGTGAGAAGAAAGACAGTTCACAGAGAGAGTGACCAGCTGAGGAGTGGTGGTAGAACAGTTGAGGAGAGGTCATTGAACACCAAGGTCAAGTTGGAGAGCAGCTAGAGAACGTACACCTGAGAAGTGTCCAGAGGACTGGAACAAGTGGGAGCTCGTCCTAAGGACGAACCCTAGTGCAGAACATCACCCAAGTGACTCCAGGAAGAATAGGGGGTCCCAAAGGCATGGGAAGTGAGCAATCCACCCGTGGTCCTCGTATCAATTGTCAGGTGCAGGCAAGTGGAGGGACTAGGTCACATGAGACACTTGGAACTCCAAAAGACTACTGGAGAAGACCAGGCTCAGCTAGCGACCCGGAGACTGTGTGGCACTTCCATAGTGACACAATCGACAACTGCGCACATCTGCTGAAAAGGTGGCAACCATAGAGTTAAGGGGAAACACTGCAGGGGAACCCCTAGGAAAAGCCCACCGTCACTGGCTCACAGCTCTGTGTGGCGAGGCACAAGGCAGGACGGGTGAGGGAAGCGCTGTGTGAGACGACCTGAAAAGGACACAGAAGGGGTGCCGGTTATATACTGTCCTATTACCAGTGAGTAGCTGGATCCCTACCTCTGAGAATCCAGTGCTTAGCGGGCTGTTGCACAGTGACTGTGAGTAAAGACCTGAAGACTGCAACCCGCTGTGTCTGTGAACTTTCTTAAGCAACAGAAACATAACTACCAACTCACTCAAGTACCTTTGGCCACCCTAGGGGTCAGCCCTACCCGTTGAGGGCTCAAGAACACTGCTGCCTCCCAACCATTGGCCGCTAGGAGGACTGTCGAGCAGCGGTGACCATCTGTAGCCGCAACCTGTGGGTGGCCTCACGTCTAAATTAACAAGTATCCCCAGGTCCAGTCCTCCCTGCCCAGAGTGAACCCTCCACGCCATATCCCTATCCCTAAGAGAGAGAGCCACCCACACCGAACTTTTAATGACACCGCCAGGGTCACAGAGCCGGGTCTCGGTCCTTGTGATCCCCATAATGAAACAGCCCGGTTCGAGTATCCTAAGGCCCTGGAGGGGCGCGTCACAAGGTGAGTTCAGGATTTATTATTTTAACACCGGCAAACAAGTTGATTCATGAGGCATTGCCATACGGAGTAGTGGACAGCCCCTTTAATCGTGCAGCTGCTTTAGTCCTCATGGTAGTTGCACACCACAGTTTTAGCTGCCGGGAAATCTCAGAGCACGATCCAATCTGAAGTCACACGGGAATGTTCACGACTCTCAAGAGCAACAATCAAAATGATTCAAATCTTCAATACAAACCTTGCAGCACGGCATAAACTGAAGGAATCCTTATATTCAGTCCAGCAGGAGCGAGGCCGGGCACGTCAGCTCTCCAGGCTCCAATCATTATAATCATCGGATGTTATTACTGTCTTTACAAGCTCCATCATCTCAGAAAGTCCCCGCCATAACGCCAACACTTCCGAGCCGCTGTGAAAATCCCTGGATCTCGTCCATGTGCCGGAGCTGGAGACCTCACTGCTTCATAGCCCCAAGGCTGAAGAAAACACCTCCTCATATTTATATGAATATATCACAGAAATGTATAAGACTGAAGCTTTGTGAACGTCGTAGCAGAGCCGCGACACAAGACTGCACCGCGACCAGAGCACCAAACGCACAAGATAATATAGGAGAGGGGTGTGTGCACACAGTGCGTTTTTTTATGTGTTTTTTGGGCAGTTTGGTCACAATTTTGCATGTCTAACCTTACGCCAGAATAGTTACGGTGCTGCTTATTTTTTCCTCTGCAGCATGTCAATTCTTGGTACAGTTTTATATACATTTTACAGCCCTTTCACCCATTGACTTCATGAAAAATGCACAAAAAGCGCACAAATAGCGCACAAAAAGCGCACAAAAAGCGCCCTGCTCTCTGCACCAAATACTCAGCGTGTGCACACAGCCCAAGGATACATGATGGGGATACATCAGAATGAGGGCAGAGGAGGACTGCCTGCAAGACGAGGTGTCCAGGAGGCCAGAAGAGATAGGAGAAGACATAGGAAGATGATCATATATATACATTCCCTCTATCAGGGGAGCGTCAGTGTCACCGCTCTTTCCATCCCTGAAATCAACTATCTAAAAATGCTAAAAAAAAGCACACACACCCCAACGGGAGCTATGTCACAACTCGCTAGGCCTAAAGTTAGTGGGTAACTTTCCTTACTTAGCATGCCGTCCGCCAATGCTGTCTGGAAGCAACGGCTCACAACGGCAGCCAGATCGTTGTTGGGTATGGTTCAGGGTCGTCCTCTGGAGCTAGTCACAGTCTTCCTTTGGAACTGGGTCTTCTCCTGGATTTGGTTATCACAGGGGTATTGTCCTGGATCTGTTATCACTGGAGAGGGGTTTTCTCCTGGATCTAGTATCGCAGGGGTCTTTGCCTGGTTCTGATATCATGCGGGATCTTCTCCTGGATCTGGTTTTATGGGGAGGGGGGGTTTTCTCCTGGACCACTGGCTATAAGCATGCCTCGTTGCTCACACAACCTTCTTACTACAAACTCCTGGTCTCAGGCTTTTAAAATTAGTAACTGTGCCAAAGCTGTCACCTGCACGGCTTCCAGTTTCTTCCCTTGAGGAAGCACACACTTCACTCTTTAGTTCCTGTTTGTCCTCTCTGACCAGCAGATGGTGCTATTCTCTAGCTGAATGTGTCTTCTGCTCCTCCAATGCCCTTAAATATCTTCTCTCTTTAAACTCGACAATTTCCGGGTGAGAAGAGTCACTCTGCACCCTGATTGTCTATGGACGTGGGCCCAATGTTACCAATACTCGAGCACATTGTCGTAAATAAAGACGTCTTCTGTGTATCTAGTGGGTGGAACGCCAGCATTGTACACACAGTGTTGCGAGGCCCCTCTGGGGGTGCCTTCTTTGACACACTTGGAACTTCTGGAGTTTCACTGGTGGGTTCAGTCATTAACGCATTTTTTGGGGTTTATGCACTGTGTCTCTGGCCTCTCTAGGTACCGTCCGCCACTCATCCTCAATAAATGTACTCAAAGGCATTGCTTGCTCCATCTCCTTCTTCCTAAACCTGGTTTATGGTTATGGAGGAATAAAGAAGGAGATGGAGCAAGCAATGCCTTTTGAGTACATTTATTGAAGCAGCAGCGCGGACCGTTGACACCATTTCCCTTTGAACTTCTGTTTTCTCGCGGTTGCGAGGCGGTGGAGGTTCTGCAGCAGCTGCCATTTAAAGTGCTTAAGCTGGTTGTGGGTCATACAATCTATAAAGGTGAGTGAGACCCTTGATGACCCTTATTGAATTGTGTCTTAGTGATAAGGCACCATCTGCGCCTCTGGGGTCTCCTTTATTGTTGTAGACTCATCCTCAATGTCTGCAGCACTCCTCCATACAGCACTTCTTTGTTTCTTCG